>CM017196.1:33012726-33677726 GCA_004837865.1 Musa balbisiana
GCATACTTATAATAGAGTAGTGTAAAAGTTTTCTCCTGAACCTGTGAAAAGGAGAAAGAGTTGTAAGAGGGTACTTGGTCTTTGCCTATTGAAAAAAGATCGTTAGTGAATGTCGGTAGCCTTGACGAAAGAGGAATCGTAAGTGAATGTAGGTCACGACGATTGAACCTATATAAATCGATTTACATTTCTGTTATGCTTTTCATACTCATATTGCAAACTTATTTACTACTTTATTTGCTCATTACATTCTTGCAAATATTTTAAAAACACTTTTCGATACGACCTTTATCGAACAAGATTTTCGAATCGACGTAGTTTTTATCGAAAGAACTAATTCACCCCCCCCCCCCCCCCTCTTAGTGCTGATTTCGATCCTAACAATTTGGTCCCCAAATTTGATTAAAAATAATATTAATAAATATAATTAGCTCTTGAAATACTAAGTCAAAGGATAAATCTAAATTAGCTTGAAAAATATTTTGATTAAATGAGCCACTCAAAAACTTTGAAGTCAAAAGATATATGCATTTTTAACATAAAATATATGATAAATTAATGAAACTCATTGAATAAATTTGGTTTTAGATTACCCATATATATCAAATCCTATATCCGATAAATCAATAAATTTTTTAAATTTTAAAAAAATTAATTGATTGTTGACATAAAATATAAGTTGAGGTGCAACTCAAGCAATTGAAATGATGAAAATTTATCCAACTATTCAACATATATTTTTTATTTCAAATTATTTATATATTATATATGTCAAAGAAATAACATTATGTTTAATTCTTATTAGATCTCATCATTGTATTAAATAAATAATATCTCATAATTAATTTGACATTAAATCAAAACTCTAATCAAATTAGTTATTCATACAATTAAGTTTAATTATCAATGCATGATCAAATTTATTCAACTTCAAATGTATATATTTTATTAATGTCAACAATAACTTCTACAAACCATCCTAACACATATAAAATCTAATCTCAATTTTAAGAATAATATATGATAACAAAAATTATAAAGGTAAATATTTTTTAATTTATATTTTTAAAAGATCCTATAAAATTTTTGCACTTAAAATTATCAAAATTTTTACATATGAGAGAATAACTAAAACTTAGTATAATCTTTAATTAGTAAAAATAGATATTTTAACTATAAACATTCATAACAATGTAAGACAAAACTAATAAAGATAATTAATTATCAATCCTAAAGAAACCACAAGAAGTAACAAATATATTTTATTAAATTTATTATATTCATAATTATAAATAAAGTAATATTTTAGAACAAAGAGTAATAAAAATAATATGTCAAACTTTAGTAGAAATTATGTCAGACTTCATGTATAATCTACTTTAAATATATAACAAAATTATATGAATGAATTTTAGGTCCCTACATGGTTGAAATAATAAATGCTAGAAGTCTTATGTAATAAATTTAATTTATTTACTTTCTAGTCAAATGGCCAAATTATTATTTTTTAAAGTATTAGATATAAATCTAATATATGCATCTTCATAAATAACTAAATCAATTGATATTATTTATTTATTATATATATCTTTCTATAATTAAATTAACAATCTTAATCTATTTTTCAAAAAGGGGAGAAGAGGGTCATGGAAAAAATCATATTCAAAATGTAAAACCTTATGAGAGTTTATAATATGAATTAATACAACATTTTTTTTAATTTAGAGAAAAATAAAATTTTGACCTTTTACTCAATAATCCTATTTTAAGTCATTTATCGAGTAACATGTTTAATCAATTATTTTTTTATAAAAATCAAATTTGACTAAAAAAATAATCCTAATCTCTTAAATTCATATTTTAGTTGTATTATAATCTAATTCTCAAAATCTAAATCATCTAATATTCTAACCCTAGGATCTCATATTCCAATATGTCTTCAAAATTATTGCTCTGATACCAAATATCATGACACGGGTCTGATGAGCTAATTGACCTATCAATTATGTTTGGTCTAAACCACTTACTAAAATAATTAAATTGAAATTGATAATAATACACTCATCAGACTATTATAAGTCAGCTTTAATTTTGCCCACTTTCGATATGAGACTAATTTGGGGTGTTACATTTTGTCAATATGAGATCATGAGAAAAAAAAGGCCTCTTCTGGATTATCATCTAGAGGAGGATGTAACACCTTCGATTAGTCCTACATCGGAAGTGAACAAGATTAAGATTAGCTTATAAGGATCTGATGAGTGTATTATTATCAATTTTGACTTAAGTATTTTTGTGTGATAACTAGATCTTCATTCGAAGAAAAAACTTACTTGTCGAGAAGGGATAACAATAAATGAGAATATGCACAAAAAAAGCCTTTATTTTTACATAAATGTTTGTTTTCCTCTTTTTACCGTAAGCTCAAAAAACTAAAATAAATATAAAACATCATCTTTTAACATGACTGTCAAAGAGACTATAAATCAACCTTCATAATTTTTGTCTTACGAGAGGCTTCATGAGGTGAAACAAAGGAAATTGAATCGATCAACATTTCTTAAAGTTAACTTAGTTACAACTGGACTAATGAAAAATTATTAGAGTAATGATAACTTTTAAGAATCCTAAATTTATTTTTTTATTAATTTCTAATGTGAATATTTTGTTAAGTAATATATTTTTAAAAAAATAAAGAATAGATGCACAAATATAACTCGTTATTAAGAAACTATTTAGAGTTCCTTGAAGTACTTGAAATGATTAATTGTTCTTTGTGGTTGAAAATGATAACGATCTCCGAGTAAGTTTCACATAGGCACACACAAAACGAACTTCCATCCAAACTCAATTGTCAATCAGAAGAAAAGAAAAAAAAAAAAAAGGTGATCAAAGCAGAAAACAAAGCACTTGATACATTATTAATACCTCAAAGGAAACATGGAATTCCTGACACACGCACACACAACAAAAGATATCATGCGTAAGTCCGCACATACGCGCACGCACAGCAACTGATCAATCATCCTTCGGTGGCAACAAGTCAATGGCTTCTGGCTCATCCTTCTTGGATCTAAGCCCATTTTCATTGTAAGGCCAAGATCCTAATTCCTCGTGCGATGAAATTTCTTTCATGTAGTTGAATTTCTTTGGTGTTTTTTACGATCAGGTATAAAAACTTACCTTTAATACAAAGAAAGGACTTCTCTTGACTACTCACATACGTACTCATATTATCTCGGATTACTAAGTTAAGTGTCGGAGGGACGAGTCGAAAAGCCTATCTCAATCTTGATCTTCATACAGGTAGCACATGGAGAGTACAATGTTTCCACCTCGAAGATACTTTGAATAATCCGATGCACATGGGTCGGGACCACATCGAGTTGACTAATACATCAACGATATCCCTAAATAGCAAGAAGAAAGTTTGTGGTTGCCTTTCTCCTCATAAATGATAGGAGATATATCCCTTGTCATATGAAAGTGATGTGTTGGATGATTACTCATTAATAAATCCTGTCATTTATAAGTATGGATGATATTAATTGAGGAGAAATATAATCGTAAGTTTTCTTACCACAAGCTTCATTCTCATCTATAAGAAAGACAATCACAAATTTCCTTTGTGCTCCTTACAACTAGATATAAAACTTGCCTTTAACAAAAATAAAGAGAGAGAACTTCTCTCACTACTCACGTCAATTCTCATATACATTTGATTATTAACTTGAGCATTAAAAGAACCCGATCAAGAAACCTTTAGACCTCGATCTTCAATGTAAATGATACCTTAGGAACATGGTGTTTCCGCCTCGAAAACACTTCTACCAAGATGTCGATAACCTTTTTCCCCTAACAACACAGCGTGACATTTATACATATTGTTATGGAGGTCAAATATATGTTAATATCTTATCGATAATTAACATGAAACCATGTAAATTCATTGTCGCTGATGATTTTTCATGATACATGCATATCATATTGTACAAGTCTCCAAGGACGAGGACAAGAAAACCTAGCACGATCAGCCAGCGTACCTTGAGGTCGATTGAGTTGCGCCTGGATTGATGAAGCCACAAAGCTTATAGACAGGCCAAGCCGACTCGCACAGCCAAGAGGACAAACGTCCTATAGTTGACAGACTATTCCTCAATGTAGCTTGGTGATTGCATAAATCATACAAAACAAGAAATTGCAGGGTAACGTGAAAAAAATCCTGTAATGCAATTAATCAGATGAGGCATATCAATGCCATCATGTATAGCTAATGGCCCGGCAGCAAATGCTACGGCGAAACCATCAAATTTGTGAAGGTAAATAGTTTCTTGAGTTCATTCCTTCGTATGCTAATGAAAATGATAGTTGTTACAAATAAAAATTCATAAAAGGAAAGAAGCAGCGGAAGATCACAGTTGGTACCTTTATCGGATGCTGCGAATAATGCTTGCAACTTTGGCATTGAAGCTTCAACACGATTTTCTTGGTCGATTTTGCCTGGCAGCGAAATACATTGACTTTTAATACACCTACACAAACTTTCAGATGGCAGTAATAAAGATAGCTAAAGCGTCATTAAAAGACATTGCAAGTACTTTGAAATAGAGTGTCTCAGAAATCTAGTAATCATGTGCAGTTTAAGTTAATTTTTTATTGCAAATTAAGCAACAAGGAGATCTGCAATGGTAGCTAATATCAATTCACGCACCAGTAGAATTATATTTCAATTAATCACCATAGAAGAGACAGGAGTACCTTCTTGTGGAAAACAGGCTTCGTCTGTCCACCATAACCAGACTGCTTCCTGTCATAGCGGCGCTTCCCTTGAACAGAAAGGCTATCCTTACCCTTCTTGTACTGTGTAACCTTGTGAAGCGTGTGCTTCCTACAAGCCTTGTTCTTACAGAACGTTTTCTTGGTCTTTGGCACGTTCACCTGTATGATAACATTAATGGTAAAAGTCTAACATCCAACATCACTGAATTAAAACAAATGAAAAAAATAAAATAAAGCTAGGAAATGAAAAGTTTTGCTACAAGAAATGTTGATCTCATCCCATCAATTAGTAGTTTCCAAAGGAAATCTTGGGTTCCCAAAGGAAAAGGAAACAATCATATAGAACCCATTATGAGTGAGCCGAAAATGACTTAATAGGCTCAATTTTGACTCTACTTAGATTGGTATTCTCCAAGATCAACTGAGGTACACGAAAAAACAAAAGAACAAGAGAGGGATTTCGCACTCAGAATACCTTTGAGCAACGACTTCATCCACAGTAGTGAGATCTCAGAAAATTAGAAAAACGACTTCAGTCGACTAAAAGATATATCAAAATAGGTAATTTTGATTTTGAACCAAATTAGATATGCATTCCAAAACAGCGACAACATAGAGTGCTAAACACATGAAACAATTAGCCCTGCAAAGTTCATCAAAGGATCTTAAAGAATGCCCTTTATTTCATCCAGAATGCCTAAGCGGCGGAAAGCAAACATAGGCATCCACATCTCTCTAACCTCATACTTGCACAGAAAAAAATGTAGCTGATGCGGACACTGAACCATTAAAAGCCCAATATTTAATCCGACAGATCCAAGAAATCAAATATTTCGAAACAAGGACAAGAATCGAGCAGAAGGGATTGGGTTGGGAACCCCCATCCCTGTTGTGATCTTTGTGCAAGTGATACTTTGAGAATACAATATTTCAATCTCGAGAGCTATCTCGAATCCATCTCAGAAGCTGTCTCAAATTTATATCGGAGTCACATCGGATCTATCTTGAATCTATCTTAGAACTATCTTATATTCTTTTTGAAGTAAACATTCTTTTGTCACAAATATCTTGAACATTTTTGCGCACACGAGTTTTGACCAAGTTGAGATAACTAAGAGGTCAATAATTTTTTCACATAATAGTTTGGTGTTAGAAAGAGGCCTGATATTATAGGAATATCTATCTACCCATCCCCTAAATGGATTCTCTAATGAGGAGGCCCCGTCTCTAACTTACAACACTTACTTAGGGAGAACAAAATTGGTATTTTGATGAGGAACCTATTTTGATATACAAAGAGATAAAAGAATTATTTCGTTATAACAGGTTTTTCCCAACAAGTGGTATCAAAGTAAGAGGTTATTTGGTGTTAGTTTTTTGTGATTAAAATAGAAGAGTTAGATGCTATTGCTTATATTAGAAGATGGATGTATATAAATTTGCATGAGCATAATTTTGATGAAACCAGAGCTGATGTTGTTTGGCAATGGTTAGAAAACCTCTTTACGAAAAAGAGAGTGTGGAATAGAATTTCTCTCATCAAAAGGCTTGTAAATTTGAAGTATAAAAATGATGGTAACATTATTGAGCACATAAGCCTATTTCAAAGTCTTACAAACATGATGATTGTTATGAAAATAAATATAGATGATGAGATGCAAGGATTATTAATTCTCAACTATTTACCAGAAAGTTGGGAAATATATGTGGTGATAATTTGTAACTCCACGCCAGATGAGACTCTAACTATAGATATGATTGAAGAAAGTTTATTAAATGAAGATGCCAGAAGACATGAATAGAGTGAATTTTCTTCTGGTGCATTTGTTATTGAAAAACAAGAAAGACATGAAATAAGTCATAGTAGAAATCCACATGGTTATAGAGGAAGATCCAAGTCTAGAAGAGATATCAAATGTTTTCACTATAACAGGCCAGGTCACATGAAGTATAGGTTTTGGAAGTGAGAACAGACTGAAAGGAAGAAAAATGAGAAATAGACAAATATAGTTGCTGTTAAAGGTGATATCATTATTATTTGTAATGACGATTGTGTCAGTCTTGCAGCTCAAGACAATAACTGGGTAATTGACTCTGGTGCTTCATTTCATGTTACTTCTCATGGTGATTTCTTTATATCTTACACTGTTGGTGATTTTGGTAATGTCATAATGAGAAATAATGGTACATCTAAGATTGTAGATATTGGAGATATTTACTTGGAGACCAGTATTGGGAGCAAATTGATACTCAAAGATGTCAGACATATTCCAGATATTTGTCTTAACTTCATATCTATAGGTAGACTTGATGATGGAGGATTTACACACTATTTTGGTGAAAGTAAATGGAAACTTACTAAAGGTTATCTAATTGTGACGAGAGGAAAGAAGCTTAACTCATTTTATATCATAGAAGCTAAGCTATAAAAGAGATTAATGCAATTCAGAAGGGTAAAAGTATAGATCTTTGGTACAAGAGGCTCAGTTATATCAGTGAGAAAGGACTCAAACTCTTGCTAGAAAGCAGTTTTTACCAGAGTTACACGGCACATCTCTTAAATCTTATGATCATTGCTTAGTTGAAAAAACACAAAGAGTTATCTTTCATACATATCCATTATCTAGAAGATCAGATATTATTGATTTAGTTCATGCTAATGTCTATACTATGCAAGAACTCTAGAAGGTACTCTTTATTTTGTTACTTTCATTGATGATCATTCTAGAAAAATGTGAGCTTTTGCTTTGAAATCTAAAAACTAGGTACTTGATGTTTTCAAAGAGTTCCATATCAATGTTGAAAGAGAAACGGGTAGAAAGCTAAAGTGTGTTCAAGCAAATAATGGTGGCGAGTATAGGGGTACTTTTGAGAATTATTGTAGGTTCCATGACATCAAGCTTGAGAAAACAGTTCCTAAAACTCTTTAGCAGAACGATCTAGCAGAAAGGATGAACAGAACCATTGAAGAAATGATTAGGTGTATACGTTCCCACGCCAAGTTACCTAAGTCATTTTGGGGGGAGGCTATGAGAACTACAGTTGACTTGATAAATCTTTCTCCATCAGTTTCCCTAAAAGGTAATGCTCTAGAGAGTATAGAAATGAAAAGATATATCTTATAATCACTTGAGAGTCTTTGGGTGTAAAGCATTTATTCATACTCCCAAAGATGAGAGATCCAAGCTTGATAGTAAAGCCAAAACATATATATTCTTGGGATATGGTCATGAAGAGTTTGGGTACAAATTATGAGATCCAATGAACAAGAAGATTATTAAAAGTAGAGATGTTGTGTTTCTTAAAGGCCAATTATTTGATGATAGTGATAATGTTGAGAGCCGAAACGCCTATAGCCGAAAACCTCTATTTATATTCCTTGAGTTTGGGTCTAGTTCATTCACCTATAGTCCATGATAATCATGGGGGAGATGAACAATAAGATTGTAGTGAGAATGCCAATGATAATACTCCTACAGTTGATGATGTTGAATCAATTGAACAAGCACCTCCACCACCAGCTAAGATTCCATTGAGAAGATCTACAAGAGAGCAACAACCATCTACTAGATATCCTCCTGAGTATGTTATATTTACTGATGGGGGAGAGCTAGAAACTTACCAAGAAGCTATTCTACATGAGCATAAGAATGAATAGGTTAAAGTCATGCTAGAAGAAATGAGATCTTTGTTTGAGAACCATACCTATGACTTGGTAAAGTTGCATAAAGAGAAGAAAGTTCTCAAGAATAAATGAGTTTACAAATTGAAGATTAAAAATAATATATCACAATAAAGATACAAGGCACAACTAATTGTGAAAGGATTTAGTTATAAGAAAGGTATTAACTTTGAATAAATATTTTCTCATGTGGTGAAAATGTATTAACTTTAAAGAAATATTTTCTCATGTGGTGAAAATGTCATATATCCGAGTTGTCATTGGTTTGGTTGCCCGCTTGAATTTAGAAGTTGAGCAACTTGATGTGAAAATAGCATTTCTTCTTGGTGACTTAGAAGAAGAAATTTACATGGAGTAACCAAAAGGTTTTAAAGCTAAGAAAAAAGAAAATATGGTGTGTAAGCTTAAAAAAAACTTATATAGACTTAAACAAGCACCTAGATAGTGGTATAAGAAGTTTAATTTATATATGATGAGCCAAATGTATAATAGAACCACATCTGATCATTGTGTGTTTATTAAGAAATTTTCAAATGATAATTTTATTATTCTCCTGCTATATGTTAATGATATGCTGATTATTGGCCATGATATTGGTAAAATTGAAAAACTTAAAAGAGAGCTAAGTAAGTCTTTTTCCATGAAAAACTTAGGATCGGTGAAACAAATACTTAGCATGAAGATTTTTCATGATATGAAGAAAAGAAAGATTTGGCTATATCAAGAGACTTACATTGAAAAAGTTCTTAAAAGATTCAACATGAGTAAAGCCAAAGCAATTTATTCTTTAATGGTAGGTCATTTCAAGTTTAGTTCGAAACAATATCCTACAAGTGAGAAAGAAAAAGAAGAAATATCTAGAGTGCCTTACTTATATGCAATAGGCAGTTTGATGTATACTATGGTTTGTACTAGGCCAAATATAGCTCATGCAGTTGGAGTTGTCAGCTAATTTCTCTCTAATCCTGGTAAGGAATATTGGGTAGTAGTGAAATGAATATTAAGATATCTAAGAGATACTTCTAGGTTATGTTTATGTTTTAGCAGTGATGAACCTGTGTTAGAAGGGTACATAGATACAGACATGACAGGTGATACTGATTTCAGAAAGTCCACTTCGGGATTCGTGATGACATTTACAAGGGGAGCTGTCTCTTGGTAATATAAGTTACAGAATTGTGTTGCTCTATCAACCACAAAAGCAGAATATATAGCAATTACTAAAGCATGCAAGGAAACTTTATGAATGAAAAAATTTCTATAGGAATTGGGCTTGAAACAGGAAGGATATACTGTTTACTATGATAGTTAGAGTGTCATTCACCTCTCTAAGAATTCAACATATCATTCTAAATCTAAGCATATTGATGTGAGATATCATTGGATTCATGATGTGCTTGAGATGAAAGAATTACAGTTGAAAAATGGGCATACCAATGAGAATAGATCAGATATGTTGATAAAGTCTTTGCCACAGAAGAAGCTTAAAGCATGTAGACGAAGAGCGGACTTAGGACAACCCATTATATAATTTAGAGGGGGAGAATTATTGGGTTTAGCACATATGTGGGCTTGGACTAACGATTTAGGCAATAAGCCCAAATATGACTTATTAAAAAAAAGAAAATGAAAAGAAAAAGAAGGTGACATGCATATGTAGGGTAGCGAACGACTAGGCGTGCAGCGAACGGTGCGTGCAGTGAACGGTGGCGGCGTATAGTGAAAAGGAAAGAACAAAGAGGAGAGAGATAATTAAGATTTTGAGTTTTTTTACTTGACGATTAGTGGCTAAAATTTATCAGTTTTGATCCAAATTATATGTGGAGAATCCATACAACAAGCTCTATAATCCTAACGGTGTTGATCTACAGTTTACCCTATCTGGAGTACTTTCTTGTTATATCTACTTTGTGAGACTTAAACTTAGATCCATATTTGTTGATAATGATATGTTAATGTTGAGCTAAGATCTATGTTCTTGATGTTATTATGATCATCTAGTTATTCTAAAGAAGACTTACTGTAAACATGTTATTATTATTGGTGATAGTGAAAGTTTAAGGTAGACGGTCCCGGGATTTTTTTCGTATTGGGTTTTTCACGTTAAAATTTAGTCTTATAATTGATTTATTACTCTATTGTTTATTTTGATTAATATTTATATTTTGGTAATAAATTGGTATTTTGATGAGAACCCATTTTGATGCACAAAGAGAAATACAATTATTCCATTATAATGGGATTTTCCGAACATGAACTCATCCTTGGCCGTCGCCTGAGCCTCGTCCTTGAGCTTCCACAGCCTGATACGTGAAGAATAACGTTAAAAGGGTGCTGAGAACAAACAGGTTGTGTACAATTGTTCTTACAGGACGAGCAGATCAAACAACGAGTGAGCAGATGAATTCTAGAATTTGTTATCGATCAAAAAATAGATTATGCGGATTTTGTCAAACGTACAAAAATTAAACATGTTTTCCTATGATAAAATGATCCAAAAAAAAATACATATCGGGAAGTGGATTCTATCAAACACAATGGTAATTTGAAGAGGAGAACAATAGTCGAACACATAGGAGGCATCGACGTAAGGAGAACGCACCTTCATGTCGATGAAGTCGGCCCAGAAGTGGGCCTGGGCGTGGGAGTAGGGGTCGGTGGGAAGCAGCAGTGCACAGTCGGGCCACGCCTCGTCGATGTACTGGACGATGATCAGGGACTCGCATACGAGGTGGATAAGGATGAGGACCTTCTTGTACACAGGGTTCGACTTGAGCAGTAGTGGGCTCTTGGCCCCCAGGATGTTCTCCTCCCTGTACTTATACTCTACTCCCTTCTCCGCCAATGCAATGCGACACCACTACCCGAACGGGCTCGCCCAGAAAGTCCAGTAGAACCACCGAGTGAGTAGACAAATTCTAGAATTTGTTATCGATCAAAAAATAGATTATGTGGATTCTATTGCCTTGGGCCGACGTCACTGAAAGTTGCACTGAATAGGGCAATGCTAATGCCCTTGACCAGACATTAGATATAATAACTGCTAGTCATAGGTGCATTGCATGCCAATCATACGAGTGATGGCACGTGTGACTTGACACACAGTCTTTTTGCGTATTATATTTTGACGTTTATCACTTTATATTGCTTGTTACATATATGCATATATATTGTGATGTCCTTGGATTTGTACAATGATAATCAGATCGTGATGAGATCACGATAATAAGACAGATTCGTTTTTAAATATATATCATAAATAATTCCGATCATAGGTTACTTGAGAGGGACATCGAGATAACCAAATAGACTGGTGTATTGTATACATATCCATATGATGGATGCAGTTGATCTCATAGTTGCTTGTGTGAGGACATTAGAGATACAATACAAATGCTTATTGGGAATTGGGGATGAGTTCATTGATTGATCCGCTTATAGAATATTGAATGATTGATAATATCTTATTGTTAAATAACAATTTTATATCCCTAAGAAAGACCTGACACTTGAATTTAAGAATACTTCCAACGAGTCGATAAGAGGAGACAGAAGGACAATCACGGTGGGGAATGCCACCTTGCACAAGAGGAGAAAGGGAAAGTTCGGGATCATCGGCAACCGAAAGATCCACTACATCTTTTCATATATATATATATATATATATATATATATGGGGACTTTCTTCACTATCCAAATATCTTCTTGACATATTCATAGATTTTGAGAGGGTCGTAAAGGGAGTTGGCGACACTTTCCCTCTCCAGGCACCGCTTGCTCCACGCCACCAGCTTGGGGACCGCCTCCTCGACGCTGAACCCGGCGTAGGTCTCGCAGCTGTAGAACCAGGTCGTGAAGGGGACGAGCGCGACGTCAACGAAGCCGAAGGCGTCGCCGCCGAAGTACTTCTTGGCCCCCAGCTCGCACTCCAGGAGCCTCAGGATCTCGATGAACTCCTCCTTGGCCGCCTCCTGGGCCTCGCCCTTGAGCTTCCACAGATTCAATGCGGATTCACAGACCTGATGGGTAAAACCATTGAAAGGGAACTAAGAATATGGTATTCCGGAGAGGAGAACATAGATCGAACACATGGAGGGCATCGGCGCACCTTCTTGTCGACGAAGTCAGCCCAGAACCGGGCCTGGGCGCGGGCGTAGGGTTCGGCGGGAAGCAGCGGCGCGCGGTCGGGCCACGCCTCGTCGATGTACTGGACGATGATCAGGGACTCGCACACAGGCTGGCCGTCGAGGATGAGGACGGGGATCTTCTTGTACACGGGGTTGGACTCGAGCAGCAGCGGGCTCTTGTCCCCCCTGATGTTCTCCTCCCTGTACTCGTACTCCACTCCCTTCTCCGCCAGCGCGATCCGGCACCGCTGCCCGAACGGGCTCGCCCACAAGTCCAGCAGCACCACCGCCTTCATCGCTCTCACTTGGTCTCTCGTCTGTCTCTGTCTCTGTCTTCTGTCTCTGTCTCTGTCTCTGTCTCCGCTCTCTCACTCATTAAATAGGAGGGCAGTGACGCAGATGGCGATGTGGCCACCGCTACCGCGCGTGTTTTTTACCGTATCGTGGTGAGTGTCCTATTCCGTCACCCATCTTCCTCGTTATTCATGGGTCCCACTGGCCGACACTCTCTCCTCTAACGACAAGAGGGGTTGCTATGTGGGTACTGTTCAAGAGAGTGGCCCGAAATATAACTCTCTCGAGAGTGAGGTGATCGCATGCGTCACAGCAATTCCTCGAAGCGCCTTGTGCGCGGTCGATTGGGCGATCAACGACCAAGATCTGTTCTTATATCCGAGTCTTTTATTATTGGATACACGTTTCTTCTTCGAAATAAAAGACCAAAAAATATTTACGAGAAAAAAAAAGAAAAGAATATGAAACAGGTGAGTCAGCTTCTCATTTCAATCCTTGCTTGGAGCACAAGAACAAATTGGTCAGTACATTTCGATTAGGCTTTCTTCATCTTTAAATGAATTCAACGAAGGATGGCTTGACTTCTCGAAGGCAGCTGGGCTTCATGTATTTATTTATATGATGTGACATCATACACTAAATTAAATGGCCTTTTGTTGATAAACGAAGGATAATGCAATTCCACTTCCTTACACGTAACTCGAGCTCCTCTTGGATGGGAAGAGTTAAGCTAATGATAGAACTCAAGTGATCTTTAATCTTTTAATGAAGCACACGTTAGTGTATATATATTAAGAGAGAGCGAGAGAATTCTTCATATTCTCTAATGAAAGAATGGTACCAGGTGCCCCATAACATCACCAAGAAGTGATATATTATCATTCAGGAAGATAACAGAGAGGGCAATTATTCAAGTGATATACACCACCAACAAGGGTGTATTTCATCAGACACAAATAAGGCAAACACCATGCAACACACAGTCACTACTACCACTGCAGACTACTCGACTCCAAATTTCTTCTTGAGAACGCCGACCATCTCGTATATCTTGTCGGGGTGGGACAGTGCATTGGCCACGCTCTCCTGCCCCATGCACCTTTTGCCCCAAGCCACCACCTTGGGCGCCGCCTCCTCGATGCTGAAGCCGGCGCAGGTCTCGTAGCTGTAGAACCAGGACACGAAGGGGGCGAGCGCGACGTCGACGAATCCGAAGGCGTCACCGCCGAAGTACTTCTTGCCTCCCAGCTCGCCCTCCAGCAGCTTCAGGATTCCAATGAACTGTTGGGTCCAGCCGCTTGGACTAATGATTTCGACAGTAATCTAAATCTGACTTATAAAAAAGAAAAAAAAGAAGGTGACGTAAACAGGTAGGGTAGCGAACGTCGGCGGCAAACAGTGAGAAGGAAGGAAGAGAAAGAAGAGTAGAAGATAATTATGATTTTGAGTTTTGCTTATTGACAATCAATGG
This sequence comes from Musa balbisiana, assembly GCA_004837865.1. Classification (NCBI taxonomy): domain Eukaryota; kingdom Viridiplantae; phylum Streptophyta; class Magnoliopsida; order Zingiberales; family Musaceae; genus Musa; species Musa balbisiana. The sequence goes on from CM017196.1 coordinate 33,027,080, forward strand.
TTAAATTTTATCAGTTTTGACTCAAATTATATATGGAAAATTCTTACAACAAGTTTCATAATCCTATTGATATGTAATTTACTCTCTGAGATACTTTTTTATTATACTCACTTTGTGAAATTTAAACTTTTCTTTTGATGACAGATTCATCTTTAGTGATGGTAATATGTTAATGTTGAGTCAAGATCTATGTTTTTGATGTTATTATGATCCATTAATTATTCTATAGAAAATTTACTGTGTTATCATTATTGGTGATAATGAAAATTTAAGGTGGATGACAGCCCGTGGCTTTTTACGCATTGCGTTTTTCACGTTAAAATTTGATTTTACTTTGTGATTGATTTATTATTCTTTTTATGTTGCTCTGGTTAATATTTGTATTTTGGTAATTGTCTCACCACAAGATCATCTTATCACTGTAGCAAGTCCTTTCTAACATGACGCTTACACCCGTGATAGCCACCCCTATAGCACCTTTTGTCAATGTGAGATCACAAGCAAAAGAAAGGTCTCTTCTAAATTGTCATCTAGAGGAGAAAATGGCCTCGACTAGATTGTCATATGAAGAAGAAACTTCCTTATCAAGAATGGTATACTCCAAATGAGAACATACAAAAGAAAGACCTTTATCTTTACATAAATATTTTTTTCTCTTTTTATTATAAGCTTAATAAACTAAAGTAAATATAAAATATTCTTTGACATAAGCATCAAAGAGACTATAAATCAACCTCCACATTCTTTGTCTTCCGAGGGACTTCTTGAGGTGAAACAAAGAAACTGAATCATTAAAGTTAACTTAGTTACGATTGAACTGATGAACAGTTATTAGAGCAATGATAATTTTTAAGAATCCTAAATTTACTTTTTATTAATTTCTAATGTGAATATTTTGTTAAGTAATATATATAGTTTTAAAAATAAAAAATAGATGCACAAATATAACTCATTATTCAAGAAACTATTTAGAGTTCCTGGAAGAACTTGACATAATTAATTGTTCTTTGTGGTTGAAAATGATAACGATCATCAAGTAAGTTTTATACATGCACACGCAAAGCGAACTTCCACCCAAACTCAATTGTCAACCGGAAGAAAAGAAAAAAAAAGAAAAAAAGGCGTTCAAAGACAGAAAGCAAAGCAGTTGATACAATATTAATAGCTCAAAGGAAACAGGGAATCCCCATCGCGCGCACACACACACAACAAAAGATATTATGCGAAGTCCGCACAGACGCGCACGCACAGCAACTGATCAATCGGTCTCCGGTGACGGCGAGTTATTGGCTTTGGGCTAATCCTCAGCAATCTTTTTGGCATCCTTCTTGGACCAAAGCCCATTTCCGTTGCAAGGCTAAGATCTTAATTCCTTGTGCGATGAACTTCTTTTCCTGCAGTTGAATTTCTCCACGACTCGGAGCCTTGGGAACGAAGTTGTCAGCTTCTCCCAGCTGGGACGATCCAGATAATCGAGGAACCTCAGGCGCAGCACCTCCACCTTCCACCCCCGGCCGTCTCCAAGACTTCGGAGCATCCCTCCCCTCAGGTACAGTTTCTTCAGCTTTTGTAATTTGCTGGGACCAATCCACTGCGGGAACTCCTCCTCGGTGAAGCACCGGAGCTGGATTGACGAAGCCACGAAGCTTCTAGACAGGCCAAGCCGACTCCCACAGCCAAGAGGACAAAGGCCCCATAGGTGACAGACTATTCCTCAATGACATATCAATGCCATCATGTATAGCTCATGGCCAGGCAGCAAATCCTACTAATAATTTCTTGAGTTCATTCCTTGCTAATATATATTCATTTGAATTTAGAACCGACAAACCACCTGACCGATAAAAGTTTGCATTTCTATTATGCTTTTCATACTCATATTACAAATTGATTTACTACTTTATTTGCTCATTACATTCTTACAAACATTTTAAAATTAAAATACTTTCCGATACGATCTTTATCGAGATTTCAAATCAATAGAGTTTTTATCGAAAAAACTAATTCAAACTAATAAATATAATTGGCTCTTGAAATACTAAGTCAAAGGATAAATCTAAATTAGCTTGAAAAATATTTTGATTAAATGAGCCAATCAAAAATTTGGTTTTAGATTACCCATATATATCAAATCCTATATCCGATAAATCAATAAAATTTTTAAGTTTTAAAAAAATTAATTGATTGTTGACATAAAATATAAGTTGAGGTGCAACTCAAGCAATTGAAATGATGAAAATTTATCCAACTATTCAACATATATATTTTTTATTTCAAATTATTTATATATTATATATGTCAAAGAAATAACATTATATTTAATTCTTATTAGATCTCATCATTGTATTAAATAAATAATATCTCATAATTAATTTGACATTAAATCAAAACTCTAATCAATTTAGTTACTCATACAATTAAGTTTAAATATCAATGCATGATCAAATTTATTCAACTTCAAAGGCACATATTTTATTAATGTCAACAATAACTTCTACAAACCATCCTAGCACATATAAAATCTAATCTCAATTTTAAGAATAATATATGGTAACAAAAATTATAAAGATAAATATTTTTTAATTTATATTTTTAAAAGATCCTATAAAATTTTTGCACTTAAAATTATCAAAACTTTTACATATGACAAAATAACTGAAACTTAGTATAATATTTAATTAGTAAAACCAGATATTTTAACTATAAACATTCATAACAATGTAAGATAAAACTAAAAAAGATAATTAATTATCAATCCTAAAGAAACCACATAATAAGTAACAAATATATTTTATTAAATTTAACTTATTCATAATTATAGATAAAATAATATTCTAGAACAAATAGTAATAAAAATAATATGTCAAACTATAGTAGAAATTATGTCAGACTTCATGTATAATCTACTTTAAATTTATATCAAAATTATATGAATGAATTTTAGGTCCCTACATGGGTGAAATAATAAATGCTAGAAGCCTTACACAATGAATTTAATTTATTTACTTTCTAGTCAAATGGCCAAATTATTTTTTAAAAAAGTTAGATATAAATCTAATATATGCATCTTCATGAATAACTAAGTCAATTGATATTATTTATTTATTATATACATCTCAAAAGAAATTCTATAATTAAATTAACAATCCTAATCTATTGTTCAAAAAGGGGATAAGAGGGTTATGGAAAAAATCATATTCAAAATGTAAAATCTTATGAGAGTTTATAAGATGAATTAATACAATACCTTTTTTAATTTAGAGAAAAATAAAATTTTGACCTTTTACTCAATAATCCTATTTCAAGTCATTTAATAAGTAACATCTTTAATCAATTATTTTTTTAATAAAAAATCATATTTGATTAAAAAAATTCTAATATCTTAAATTCATATTTTAGTTGTATTATAATCTAATTTTCAAAATCTAAATCTTTCTCTGATACCAAATATCATGACCCGGGCCTAATAGGCTAATTGACCTATCAACTATGTTTGGTTCAAATCATTAGCCAAAATACTTAAATTGAAATTGATAATAGTACACTCATCAGACCCTTATAAGTTAATTTTAATTTTGCTCACTTCCGATATGAGACTAATCATGGGTATTACATTTTGTTAATATGAGATCATGAGAAAAAAAAGGCCTCTTCTGGATTATCATCTAGAGGACGATGAAATACCTTTGATTAGTCCTACATTGGAAGTGAGAAAGATTAAGATTGACTTATAAAGTATGATGAGTGTTATTATCAATTTTGGCTTAAGTATTTTTGTATGATGACTAATGGGATATAAAGTGATATAAACTTTTGTATATGAACAAATACTAGCAGGCCATAACATGCAGTGGAATTAAATGGAACCATAATCAAATAGAACACCAAGATATACGTGGAAAACCCCTCCAATGTGAAGGGTAAAAACCACGGGGCAAACTAGAGATAATCCACTATAATAATAATAAATATATAAATCTCAATATCTTGCCCAAAACCCTAGCAACAATCACAAGAGAATAACTAGGATACAAGGATCACATCACTATGCTCAATATGTAAATCCTCCCTAATTCTCCCCAAGTAATCACAGTAAGAATCTACTATAGATTTGATCTAACTTAAAATGAGAACACTACTAGATGATTGAGAAATAGTCTCTCTGCATTGTCCTTATTTTCTTTCCTTTCTTTCTCCTTTGATTTTTGTCTTTTTCTCCTCCCTTTTGCTGTTGCAAAGATCACCTTGTTGCTGCCCTCATTGATGCCCTATTTATGCAATTTTTGGCAGTCACCACACACCCCCCTAATGTTAATTAGGGTTAGGTTAAGAGGGGGTGAGCTGTGGGCTGATAAAGCCCACATTGGGCTGAATATGGGCTGTCAGCCCAACAACCTTCCCCTTCAGCCCATAAGGGAGGTTGTCCCATGACTCCTCAATGTGAAGCCATGCTGACCAGCTGTCGGCATATCTCTTGTCTTTCTTTTGATAAAGTCTTTGTCAACATGTCTACTTTGTTGTCATTTATTAAATTTAACTTATTCATAATTATAGATAAAATAATATTCTAGAACAAATAGTAATAAAAATAATATGTCAAACTATAGTAGAAATTATGTCAGACTTCATGTATAATCTACTTTAAATTTATATCAAAATTATATGAATGAATTTTAGGTCCCTACATGGGTGAAATAATAAATGCTAGAAGCCTTACACAATGAATTTAATTTATTTACTTTCTAGTCAAATGGCCAAATTATTTTTTAAAAAAGTTAGATATAAATCTAATATATGCATCTTCATGAATAACTAAGTCAATTGATATTATTTATTTATTATATACATCTCAAAGAAATTCTATAATTAAATTAACAATCCTAATCTATTGTTCAAAAAGGGGATAAGAGGGTATGGAAAAAATCATATTCAAAATGTAAAATCTATGAGAGTTTATAAGATGAATTAATACAATACCTTTTTTAATTTAGAGAAAAATAAAATTTTGACCTTTTACTCAATAATCCTATTTCAAGTCATTTAATAAGTAACATCTTTAATCAATTATTTTTTTAATAAAAATCATATTTGATTAAAAAATTCTAATATCTTAAATTCATATTTTAGTTGTATTATAATCTAATTTTCAAAATCTAAATCTTTCTCTGATACCAAATATCATGACCCGGGCCTAATAGGCTAATTGACCTATCAACTATGTTTGGTTCAAATCATTAGCCAAAATACTTAAATTGAAATTGATAATAGTACACTCATCAGACCCTTATAAGTTAATTTTAATTTTGCTCACTTCCGATATGAGACTAATCATGGGTATTACATTTTGTTAATATGAGATCATGAGAAAAAAAAGGCCTCTTCTGGATTATCATCTAGAGGACGATGAAATACCTTTGATTAGTCCTACATTGGAAGTGAGAAAGATTAAGATTGACTTATAAAGTATGATGAGTGTTATTATCAATTTTGGCTTAAGTATTTTTGTATGATGACTAATGGGATATAAAGTGATATAAACTTTTGTATATGAACAAATACTAGCAGGCCATAACATGCAATGGAATTAAATGGAACCATAATCAAATAGAACACCAAGATATACGTGGAAAACCCCTCCAATGTGAAGGGTAAAAACCACGGGGCAAACTAGAGATAATCCACTATAATAATAATAAATATATAAATCTCAATATCTTGCCCAAAACCCTAGCAACAATCACAAGAGAATAACTAGGATACAAGGATCACATCACTATGCTCAATATGTAAATCCTCCCTAATTCTCCCCAAGTAATCACAGTAAGAATCTACTATAGATTTGATCTAACTTAAAATGAGAACACTACTAGATGATTGAGAAATAGTCTCTCTGCATTGTCCTTATTTTCTTTCCTTTCTTTCTCCTTTGATTTTTGTCTTTTTCTCCTCCCTTTTGCTGTTGCAAAGATCACCTTGTTGCTGCCCTCATTGATGCCCTATTTATGCAATTTTTGGCAGTCACCACACACCCCCCTAATGTTAATTAGGGTTAGGTTAAGAGGGGGTGAGCTGTGGGCTGATAAAGCCCACATTGGGCTGAATATGGGCTGTCAGCCCAACAACCTTCCCCTTCAGCCCATAAGGGAGGTTGTCCCATGACTCCTCAATGTGAAGGGTAAAAACCACGGGGCAAACTAGAGATAATCCACTATAATAATAATAAATATATAAATCTCAATATCTTGCCCAAAACCCTAGCAACAATCACAAGAGAATAACTAGGATACAAGGATCACATCACTATGCTCAATATGTAAATCCTCCCTAATTCTCCCCAAGTAATCACAGTAAGAATCTACTATAGATTTGATCTAACTTAAAATGAGAACACTACTAGATGATTGAGAAATAGTCTCTCTGCATTGTCCTTATTTTCTTTCCTTTCTTTCTCCTTTGATTTTTGTCTTTTTCTCCTCCCTTTTGCTGTTGCAAAGATCACCTTGTTGCTGCCCTCATTGATGCCCTATTTATGCAATTTTTGGCAGTCACCACACACCCCCCTAATGTTAATTAGGGTTAGGTTAAGAGGGGGTGAGCTGTGGGCTGATAAAGCCCACATTGGGCTGAATATGGGCTGTCAGCCCAACAACCTTCCCCTTCAGCCCATAAGGGAGGTTGTCCCATGACTCCTCAATGTGAAGCCATGCTGACCAGCTGTCGGCATATCTCTTGTCTTTCTTTTGATAAAGTCTTTGTCAACATGTCTACTTTGTTGTCATTTGTGTGAATTTTCTTAAGCTATAACTACTTCTCTTCAAATACATTTCGAATCCAGTGGTATCTAACATCTATATGCTTTGACTTGGAATGAAACATTGGGTTCTTACACAAATGGATGGCACTCTGGCTGTCACAATGTACCACATAATTTTTCTATTTCAGCCTCAATTCTTATAAGAATTCTTTCATCCATAACATTTCTTTGCATACCTATGTAGCAACAATATATTCTGCTTCTGTGGTGGAGAGAGCAATACACCTTTGCAACCTGGATTGCCATGACACAGCTCCCTCTACAAAAGTAAGTACATAACCTGAAGTGGACTTCCTCGTATCTATATCTCTTGCCATATCTGCATCTGTGTAACCTGTCAACACAAGTGGTTCACCTCCAAAGCTTAAACAAGCCTTAGAGCTCCCTCTGAGATATCTAAAAATCCACTTCACTGTTGCCCAGTGCTCTTTGCTTGGATTTGTAAGAAATATGCTAGTAACATCAACTGCATATGCGATGTCTGGCCTCGTACATATCATTGCATACATTAAACTTCCAACTGCTGAAGCATAAGGAACCTTTTGCATTTTCTCCTTCTCCTCATCACTTGACGGATTCTGTTCTGAGCACAACTTGAAGTGACTTGTAAGAGGAGAACCAACTGGTTTTGCATTGCTCATACTAAATCTTTCCAATACATTCTCGATGTATTTCTTCTATGATAACCAAATCTTCTTATTTTTCCTATCACGGGAAATCTGCATACCTAGTATTTGCTTTGCTGGCCCTATGTCCTTTATTGTAAAAGACTCACTCAGTTTCTTCTTCAATCTGTCAATTTTAGACATATCTTTCCCAAAAATAAACATGTCATCAACATAAAGTAAGAGAATAATAAAATCCTCACCAAATTATTTCATATACACACAATGATTTGAAGCTGTTCTTTTATATCCATTTTCTGTTATAAATGAATCAAACTTTCTATACCACTGTCTTAGGGCTTGCTTTAGCCGATACAAGCTCTTCTTCAATTTGCAGACAAAGTTCTCTTTACCTTTGACTTTGAAGCCTTCTAGTTACTCCATATAAATTTCCTCCTCCAAATCCCCATGAAGGAAAGCTGTCTTCACATTTAACTGCTCAACCTCTAAGTCTTGGCTAGCAGCAATACTAAGAGTAACACGAATAGAAGACATTTTAATAATAAGAGAAAAAATCTCTTCAAAGTCAATACATTTCTTTTGACCAAAGCCTTTCACAACCAATCAAGTTTTGTACTTTAGTTGAGAACAATATTCTTAAGTCTTCAACCTGAAAACTCACTTGTTCATCAAGGCATTCATTCCATTTGGTAGTAGCACCAAATCATAAGTGTGGTACTTTTGAAGAGCATCCATCTCTTCCTGTATAGCAACTAACCACTTCTCTTTCTGTTCACCTTCAACTGTTTCCTGGTAACTCTCTAGTTCACCTACATCAGTAAGTATCACATACTCATCTGTAGAGTATCTTCTGGAAGGTTGACGTTGTCTAGAAGATCTTCTCAACTGAGGTTCTGCGGGAAGTTGCTCTCCAACTTCTTCTTGTTCAACATATCCTACAGGTATATCAACATCAGGCTCTACACCATCTTCCTACACATCTCCCCCATCACCCTGATATATTGGAAGAGTAAATAGGTCACAATCTGCTAATCCTTTTGCAGAAGTATTGGTTGGTGCCTTCTTCTTCAAATCTTCAAAAGTTTGATCCTCAAAGAAGATTACGTCTTTGCTTCTAAACACCTTCTACTTTTCTAGATCCCAAAGCCTGTAACCAAAAAGATCATGTGAGTAGCCAAGAAAAATACATTCTTTAGTCTTACCATCCAACTTGGACCTCTCATTGTCTGTAATATGTGCAAATGCATGACAACCAAATACTCTCAAATGCTTGTAGGAAACATCTTTCCATGACCATACATACTTTGCAACATTATCATCTAGGGTTGTACATGGTGATAAGTTGATCACATCAACTATAATCCTCAAAGCCTCATCCCAAAACCTTTTGGGTAGCTTGGCCTGTGAAAGTATACATCTGATATTTTCTATGATGGTGAGGTTTATCCTTTCTGTAATTGCATTATACTGAGGTGTATCAGGAACTGTTATCTCATGTTGGATCCCATGTGACCTGTAATAATTATTAAATAATCCTATGTACTCACTACTATTATCTAATCTTATGCAGTTCAATTGCCTTTCTGTTTCCTTTTCAACCCTAGCATTAAACTCTTTGAAGATATTAATAACATGATCTTTGGTCTTCAAAGCATAGGTCCAAACTTTTCTAGAAAAATCATCTATAAAAGTGACAAAATAAAGTACACCACCTATACCAATAACATCAACAGATCCATCAAGAGTTTTTATCCTCAAAGGACCACATACATCTATATAAACATGGTCTAAGGCATGTATTTTTCTAGACAAAATAGGACTAGCAAATGATGTCAACTACATGCCTCACATCCTTAAGCACTAACTTGCAGCTAAGGTTAGTCTTTAAATAGATATCACCCATGATAATGATGTCTGTTGTGCCATAGTTACCCATCTTGACAACACCAAAATTTTCAGACCTATATGTAGCAAAAAACTCCCTCCGCGGTGTAGCATGATAAGAAGCACTTATGTCAATCACCTACTTAAGATCCTGACACACACAAGAAAAAAATATCATCAGAAGGAGATAAAATCAATTAATCACCACCCTGCACTATAGCTATAGTATTATTCTTTGACTCTGTAGACTCCACTTCTTTTCCCTTTTTCTTGTTTTCTTAAGTTGCTTACATTGATTCTTATAATGTCCTTTCTCACCACAATTATAGCAAACAATATCTTTTCTTGATCTTGACTTGCTTCTACCCATGCGTGAACTGCTTCTAAACTTTGACCTTCCTCTGTTCTCTAAGATAAGTGCCTGTGAATCATTCTGAGATGTTGCTAAACTCTTTCTTCTCAACTCCTCATTCAATAAATTGCTTGTTACTTGACTCATGGTGACAACTCCGTCTGGCGCAGAATTACTGAGGGAAACCATCAGTGTCTCCCAACTTATTGAATGTAACTCATCATCAAGAGACATTTTCATAGAGGATAACGAGTTAGTAATACTCTGCATTTCATTCAAATGCTCAACAATAGAAGCACCCTCTTTATATTTTAGGTTCACAAGTTTTCTTATCGAAGCTGTTTTTCTTTCATAGAGACCTTCCAATTTTTTTCAAAGAGAATATGCAGAAATTTTAGTAGAAACATGGTGAAAGACACTATCATCAAGCCACTATCGAATAAACCCAACTGTTTTTCGATCTAACCTCTTCCGCTCATCATCTGTCATAGTTGTGGGTTTTACACTATCCCCCTGCAAAGGTCTATACAAATCTTTGCAATACAAGAAATCTTCCATTTTTAGTTTCCATATTATCCAATTGTTTCCATTCAAATTAATTATGCGAGAAACACTACTAGCCTCCATGTTCAAATACAAAATTAAATCACCAAAACTCTGCTCTGATACTAGTTGATGAGATATAAAGTGAAATAAACTTTTGTATATGAACAAATACTAGTAGGCCATAACGTACAACAGAATTAAATGGAAGGAACCACAATAAAATAGAATACCAAGATATACGTGGAAAACCCCTTCAATGTGAAGGGTAAAAACCACGGAGCAAACTAGAGATAATCCACTATAATAATAATAAATATATAAATCTCAATCTCTTGCCTAAAACCCTAGCAACAATCACAAGAGAATAACTGAGATACAAGGATCACGTCACTATGCTCAATATGTAAATCCTTTCTAATTCTCCCCAAGTAATCATTGTAAGAATCTACTATAGATTTGATCTAAGTTGAGATGAGAACACTACTGGATGATTGAGAAACAGTTTCTCTACGTTGTCCTTATTTTCTTCCCTTTTCTTTCTCCTTGGATTTTTATCTTTTTCTCCTCCCTTTTGCTGCTGCAAAGATCACCCTATTGCTGCCCTCATTGATGCCCTATTTATAGTAGTTTTTGATAGCCACCACACACCCCCCTAATGTTAATTGGGGTTAGGTTAAGAGGGGTGAGCTGTGGGCTGATAAAGCCCACATTGGGCTGAATATGCATAAGAAAAAACTTACTGTGATTTGTTTGGAGAAAAAACTTACTTGTCAAGAAGGGATAACAATAAATGAGAATATGCATAAGAAAAGCCTTTATTTTTACATAAACATTTGTTTTTCTTTTTTTATTGTAAGCTCAATAAACTAAAGTAAATATAAAACATCATCTTTTAACATGACCGTGGAAGAGACTATAAATCAACCTCCATATTTTTTGTCTTATGAGAGACTTCTCGAGGTGAAACAAGGAAACTAAATCGATCAATATTTCTTAAAGTTAACCTAGTTACGATTGGACTGATGAACAATTATTAGAGTAAATGGCCTTGACTAGATTGTTACATGGAGAAGAAACTTTTTTGTTGAGAATGGATAACTCCAAATGAGAACATGCAAAAGAAAGACCTTTATCTTTATATAAATATTTTTTCTCTTTTTATTATAAGCTTAATAAACTAAAGTAAATATAAAATATTCTTTGACATAAGTGTAAAAGAGACTATAAATCACCTCCACGTTCTTTGTTTTATGAGGAACTTCACGAGGTGAAACAAAGAAATTGAATCGATCAATATTTCTTATTTCTTAAAGTTAACTTAATCGATCAATATTTCTTAAAGTTAACTTAGTTACGACTCGACTGATCAATAGTTATTAGAGCAACTATAACTTTTAAGAATCCTGAATTTACTTTTTATTAATTTCTAATGTGAATATTTTGTTAAGTAATATATATAATTTTAAAAATAAAAAATAAATGCACAAATATAACTCGTTATTCAAAAAACTATTTTGACATGATTAATTGTTCTTTGTGGTTGAAAATGATAATGATCTTTGAGTAAGTTTCACGTACGTACACACAAAGCGAACTTCCACCCAAACTCAATTGTCAACAAGAAGAAAAGAAAAAAAAAAAAAGACGATCAAAGCAAAAAGCAAATAATACAATATTAATAGCTCAAAGGAAATAGGGAATTCCCAGCGCGCACACAACAAAAGATATTATGCGAAGTCCGCACAGACTCGCACGCACAGCAACTGATCAATCGGTCTCTGGTGGCGGCGAGTTAATGGCTTTGGGCTCATCCGCAGCACTCTTTTTGGAATCCTCCTTGGACCAAAGCCCATTTCCGTTGCAAGGCCAAGAACTTAATTCCTTGTGCGATGAACTTTGTTTCCCGCAGTTGAATTTCTCCACGACTCGGAGCTCTGGGAACGAAGTTGTCAGCTTCTCCCAGCTGGGATGATCCAGATACTTGAGGAACCTCAGGCGCAGCACCTCCACCTTCCACCCCCGGCCGTCTCCAAGACTTCGGAGCATCCCTCCCCTCAGGTACAGTTTCTTCAGATGTCGTAATTTAAAGGGATCAATCCACTGCGGGAACACCTCCTCGGTGAAGCACCGGAGGTCCAGCTTCTCTATTTCAGTAGGAAGGGCAACCTTAGCGGGATCAAGGGAACGATCCGCTGCAATCTTCTTGGTTTCTTTCTTCGTCAGTGACTTCACTCCTGAAGCTTGTCCGACGGTGGTCGGGCGAGCCTCATGGTCGGATATTGGTTGAACTTTCATCCTAGTGGCATCAGTACCAAAAGTAACGTCTTTGATCCTTGGATCGGCGTTGTTGTACGGGACATCGGATGTTGATGGTTTCTGCTCCGGTGGATGTGGCAGCCGAGGATTTTTGATGACATCATCTTCACCATCATCATGAGCATCGGCCTCAGCAGCAGCATCAGATGATTGTTTGGACTTCGGTGGGAGATCTTCGATTGAGTCCTTACCAGTCCCTTGTTGTTTCTTCTCCTGTGAGGGCGCCTCAGCACCTCTGGTGGAATGAGAGTCTTCCTTCTTCTCTGTAACCACTGCCCATGTTATGATGAGGGTGGTGATCTTCTTCAACTCGCCCACATTCTCCAGCTCTTTTTCTGCGATTCGACTGCCTATGTTGATGCTGAGCTTCCTCAACTTGGTCAGCTTGGCCAACTCATGGAGATGACAAACATGTTTGTCACCAGGATCACTGATCAGTAAAAACCCCTTGAGCACTTCCAGATCGGAGAGGTTGGCGATGCTCTTGGGCATCTTGTCGAGCAGGAAGCAGTCCGACACGTCCAGGAACTGCAGCTTCTTGGCGGACCCGATCGCCTCCGGCAGCTTCTCCAGATTGTGGCACGCCCGGAGGTCCAACACCATCAGTTCGGTGAGCTTGCCGATGGACTCGGGAAGCGTTTCCACCCTCGATACGCCTCTGAGGCTCATGTACCGCAAGCTCTTGCAATTGTCAATCCCCTTCAAGAACTCGTCGTTCTTGACCTCGATGTGGTGCTTCTGGTCCGACTCCTTCCACCGCCCCAGCTGCATTGTGGTCATCTCATCTCGCCCTTGTTGACTAGCCATGTGGGTTCGAATTCGACGTAGCGCTTGTAGACGTTGTAGACGGTGAGCAGTCGATTGTCCGCATCGTCGCCGATGGGGGGTAGTTTGAGGCGCAAGCACGCACGGCGACTCCTGGAATAGTCGTCGCTGGGGCGGCCGTCCTGGTCGAATTCGAGGAAGGCATTGCTCTTGGCGACGGTGATCAACAGCCTGCGAATCCACGACTGTATACTGAAGGAGTGCACCTCGTCACAGTGCTTCTTCTTAATGGTTATGATCAGGCCCTTGGAGACGAGTTGGTCGAAGCATTTCTTCCCTTCCTCAGGATTCTTCACTATTCCCTCTCCCATCCACCAGTGGATCAGCAACCTCTTCTTGAGGACAGCGTTCGCCGGGAAGACGGTGACGCAGAAGAGGCAAAGCTTCAGCTGAGTCTCGAAGCTGTCGACCACAAGCAATAGGTGCGCCCACGCGGAGCTCTCTTGGATCTGCCGCTCCAGTGGGAAATCCTCCTCCCCCTCCTCCTCCTCAGCATTGGATCCCTGTTCACCCGACGAATCCATTGCCTTCACCTTTAAATCCTCGATTTTGAAATTGATGTTTTCCGTGATTTCCTCGAGCTTCGACTCGAGCTCTCGGAGTCGGCTCTGTGTTTCCGAGGGATCCAACGTTTTCTTTGCCCACCGCAACAACTCGTCGAGTTGCCTGGCGACGAGTGCAAATTTATCCAAGGCGATGTCTTCTTTGTCCTTGGATTCCCGCAACTCTTTTCTCAGCTCCTCCATTTTTTCCTTGATCTCGTCGATCTTCGTAACAACAACCTGGGAAGAAGCACCCTTCGGATCGGGGACGAGGAGGCCTTTGGCTTCTTCCAAACGCTTCAGCAACCGAGACACTACTTCGACGCTGGATCCGCCGCAGGGGAACATGGTCGGAAGCAAGAAACGAGGCACAGGAGAAGGTTGGGTTGATGGTGGCTTCGTGTAACGACCGCAACTCATATAGCTGCATCGGAATAATCTACGTAACGCACAAGGAAGAGAAGGAAAAATAAAGACAGAGAATAAAGATAAAAGAGAAAGAGAAAAGAGAAAGAGGGGAGAATAAAAAAAGAGAAAGAGATATTAATAATAATAATAATAGCTTAGATTTAACATATATATATATATATATATATATATATCTATATGAATATTAAAAATTAAAAAGAAAAGAAATAAAAGGAAACAAACACACAAAAAGCAAAAGAGAAAAAAAAAAGAGACATGGACAAAGAAAAAGGAAAAGAAAAAAAGAGAAAGTTTAGGTTGCACATTACTCCACCTACGGGAGGCAGCACATCTTCTTCAATACGCTCGTTGCAAAGCAACACACCATATGGAGGAGTCTCAATATCCACCATGGCATCCGTAAGACCGTCAACCTACCTTTACACTTTGTTTGATAAAAATATAATATCTATACATATAAATAAAATTATTCGAAAGTAATCCAGATATATATATATATATATATATATATATATATATATATATATATATTCAAAGTATTTACGAGATGAAAGCATTTACATCAAAATCGAGGTTGGAAAAGGTTTCTGACTTAATCACTCGTATGCTTAAGTAATATAAGTATGAATGTTGAGTAATCGAGAGAAGTCTTTTCTCTTTCTCTATATTAAAGGCGAACCTTTATATTTGGTCAGTATTAAGAAAATGTATCTTCATAAATGGTAAAAAGAAAGTGTATGATTATCTTTCTCGTCATTAATGACGAAAAGAAAACTTATAATTATCTTTCTCATCATAAACGACAAGAAGAAAGCTTAATCTTATCCTCCCATATTGGGTATGATAGTGATGTCTCGAATAATTACTCGTCAATATATCTCCTATCATTGTCCTGCCCCGAAGGCGTGCTTTGAGGCTCTTTCGAGAGGGACTCGAAGTGTGATATTGAATTTATTCGACACAAGAGCATCTAAAATTTCCTCTTGCAGGTCGAGTTTTCCCAACACACACATCACGAGCACACTTTATCTTGTGCCTCTGCTATGACAGTTTTTTTCACGCAGGTCAAGTTTTTTCGACTCATATGTTTTAGGTCATTTGATTTTGCACCTCTCATATAACGGATTTCCCTTCACATGGGTCGAGATTTCTTGACTCACGCTATCTCGAGTGCATTTGGTTTTACGCCTGTGCCGTAAGAGATTTTTTTTCACGTGAGTCAGGTTTTCTCGACTCACGTGTGTTGGGTGCATTTGGCCCTATGACTCTGCCATGGGAAATTTAACTTGGCCCTATAACTCTATACCTCCACCATGGTAGACATACCATGGCGTGGGTCGGGTTTCCTGACTCATACGCCTCAGGCATATTTCGCCTTGCACGTCCATTGTGATGGATTTATCTTAGTGCAGATCAGGTTTTCCGACTCACACACCTCGGATACATTTGGCCTTATGCTATATATATATATATATATATATATATATATATATATATATATATATATATATATATATATATATATATATATATATATATATATATATATATATATATATATATATATATATATATATATATATATATATATATATATATATATATATATATATATATATATATATATATATATATATATATATATATATATATATATATATATATATATATATATATATATATATATATATATATATATATATATATATATATATATATATATATATATATATATATATATATATATATATATATATATATATATATATATATATATATATATATATATATATATATATATATATATATATATATATATATATATATATATATATATATATATATATATATATATATATATATATATATATATATATATATATATATATATATATATATATATATATATATATATATATATATATATATATATATATATATATATATATATATATATATATATATATATATATATATATATATATATATATATATATATATATATATATATATATATATATATATATATATATATATATATATATATATATATATATATATATATATATATATATATATATATATATATATATATATATATATATATATATATATATATATATATATATATATATATATATATATATATATATATATATATATATATATATATATATATATATATATATATATATATATATATATATATATATATATATATATATATATATATATATATATATATATATATATATATATATATATATATATATATATATATATATATATATATATATATATATATATATATATATATATATATATATATATATATATATATATATATATATATATATATATATATATATATATATATATATATATATATATATATATATATATATATATATATATATATATATATATATATATATATATATATATATATATATATATATATATATATATATATATATATATATATATATATATATATATATATATATATATATATATATATATATATATATATATATATATATATATATATATATATATATATATATATATATATATATATATATATATATATATATATATATATATATATATATATATATATATATATATATATATATATATATATATATATATATATATATATATATATATATATATATATATATATATATATATATATATATATATATATATATATATATATATATATATATATATATATATATATATATATATATATATATATATATATATATATATATATATATATATATATATATATATATATATATATATATATATATATATATATATATATATATATATATATATATATATATATATATATATATATATATATATATATATATATATATATATATATATATATATATATATATATATATATATATATATATATATATATATATATATATAAACTCGGATACCATTTGCCTAGCTTCCATTGGGTAGATTTACAGTAGCATGGGTCGGGTTTCACAACTCACACGCCTTAAGCACATCTGGTTCTACGTCTCCGTCGTGGTGGATTTACCTTGGTGTAAGTGGGTTCTCCAACTCATACGCCTTGGGCACATTTGGCCCTATGCCTCTGCCTTGGCAGATTTACTTTTGCAAAGATCAGGTTTCTCGATTCACATGCCTCGTGTACATTTGAGCATTTACCTCCGTTATGATAGATATATCTTGGTGCTAGTTGGGTTTTTCGATTCACATACCTCAGGTGCATTTGACTCTATGCCCTTATCATGATAGATATACCTTGGCGTGGATTGAGTTTCCTGACTCATAAGCCTTGGGCATGTTTGACCTTGTGCATTCATTATGATTGATTTATCTTAGTAGAGCTAGATGTACCCAAGAAGTGTGAGTTAAAAAATTGACCCACACCAAGGTAAATCTATCACAACGAAGTCACAAAAAAATATACTTGAGATGTGCAAGTCATAAAAACACGACCCGTACCAAGGTAAATTTGTCATGATGGAGATGGAAGACCAAATGTGCTTGAAGTGTGTTAGTTGGAAAACTCAACCCATGCTAAGGTATATCCACCACAATGGAGGGATATAGCCAAATGTGACCAAGGCGTGTGTATTGGGAAACTCGACTCGTGCTAATATATATTCGTCACGACGGAGACATAGGGCCAAATGTGCCCAAAGCATGTGAGTCGGGAAACTCGACCCACACCAAGATAAATCCGCCACGCCGAAGATGAAGGGTCAAATGCAACCGAAAGACGTGAGTCAAGAAAACCCAACCTGTATGAAAGAAAATTTATTTTGATAGGGGCATAAGGCTAAATACACCTGAGATACATTAATAAAGAAAACCCGACTTACGTAAAGAAAAATCTGCTACGACAAAAGCGTAAAGCCAAATGTGTTCGAGACGCAAAAGTCGAGAAAACCCGACCCATGTGAAAAAAAATTTGTCACAACGAAGACAGTAGATAAAATGTATTCCAAATGCATGCGTTGGGGTCAACTGAGTTGCGCTTGGATTGATGAAGCAACTAGATTGATGAAGCCACAAAGCTTATAGACAGGCCAAGCCGACTCTCGCATAGCCAAGAGGACAAACGTCCTATAGTTGACAGACTATTCCTCAATGTAGTTTGGTGATTGCATTAATCATACAAAACAAGAAATTGCAGGGTAACATGAAAAAAATCCTGTAATGCAATTATTCAGATGAGGTATATCAATGCCATCATGTATAGCTAATGGCCTGGCAGCAAATCCTACAGGGAAACCATCAAATTTGTGAAGGTAAATAATTTCTTGAGTTCATTCCTTCATATGCTAATATATGGTCATTCCTCCATGTTTGGATTTGGAATCGACGACGAAGCCGATTTGATTTGGCTACCTACAACCTAGGAGTGATCTACTACTAGCTTTGTCTATATGGTTATTCTTATAAAAGCAGCACTTGTAATAACAATATGATGTTATGACTTTAAGAAAAGGCTATCAAATTGGATAAATTCAAACAAATATTTGACCTCATACGAAACAAGAAAGAATTCAGTCAATACATGATCAGAATTAATGCAACAGAAAATATGGCTGCTAAAATAATAAAGACCCCACCAAAGTACAGGAATATATTCATGGTGGATTATCTAAATCAAAATTCTGATGTACAGCTCATTTTATCGAGTAAAAGAGAACTGGTAACCAAATAAACTTCATGAATATTGCATATCCATTTTAAACCACATGCAAAAGTTAACCAACATTGAAATTCCAGTAGTTTAAACTAAAATCAGCATAGAACAAACTACCATTTCACATAAACACATAAAAATGTAATGCTGAAATGTCAACAAAGACAAATTAGAAGAGAGAGGTCCCCTTCCCCTTCTTGTCTCCACCAATCTCAAAGTGCTTGCATCTCTGTGAAGGTAATGAAAATGATAGTTGTTACAAATAAAAAATCATAAAAGGAAAGAAGCAGTGGAAGATCACAGTTGGTACCTTTATCGGATGCTGCGAATAATGCTTGCAACTTTGGCATTGAAGCTTCAACACGATTTTCTTTGTCGTTTTTGCCTGGCAGCGAAATACAATGACTTTTAATACACCTACACAAACTTTCAGATGGCAGTAATATAGATAGCTAAAGTGTCACTAAAAGACATTGCAAGTACTTTGAAATAGAGTGTCTCAGAAATCTAGTAATCATGTGCAGTTTAATTTGGATAAGTCAAAACACAAAAACTAACTTTTTATTGCAAATTAAGCAACAAGGAGATCTGCAATGGTAGCTAATATCAATTCACGCACCAGTAGAATTATATTTCAATTAATCACCATAGAACAGACAGGAGTACCTTCTTGTGGAAAACAGGCTTCGTCTGTCCACCATAACCAGACTGCTTCCTGTCATAGCGGCGCTTCCCTTGAACAGAAAGGCTATCCTTACCCTTCTTGTACTGTGTAACCTTGTGAAGCGTGTGCTTCCTACAAGCCTTGTTCTTACAGAACGTTTTCTTGGTCTTTGGCACGTTCACCTGTATGATAACATTAATGGTAAAAGTCTAACATCCAACATCACTGAATTAAAACAAATGAAAAAAATCAAATAAAGCTAGGAAATGAAAAGTTTTGCTACAAGAAATGTTGATCTCATCCCATCAATTAGTAGTTTCCAAAGGAAATCTTGGGTTCCCAAAGGAAAAGGAAACAATCATATAGAACCCATTATGAGTGAGCCGAAAATGACTTAATAGGCTCAATTTTGACTCTACTTAGATTGGTATTCTCCAAGATCAACTGAAGTACACGAAAAAATTAGATATATCAAAATATATATATTAGAAAAATTAAAAAATTAGCAACGACTTCATCCACAGTAGTGAGATCTCAGAAAATTAGAAAAACGACTTCAGTCGACTAAAAGATATATCAAAATAGGTAATTTTGATTTTGAACCAAATTAGATATGCATTCCAAAACAGCGACAACATAGAGTGCTAAACACATGAAACAATTAGCCCTGCAAAGTTCATCAAAGGATCTTAAAGAATGCCCTTTATTTCATCCAGAATGCCTAAGCGGCGGAAAGCAAACATAGGCATCCACATCTCTCTAACCTCATACTTGCACAGAAAAAAATGTAGCTGATGCGGACACTGAACCATTAAAAGCCCAATATTTAATCCGACAGATCCAAGAAATCAAATATTTCGAAACAAGGACAAGAATCGAGCAGAAAGAGTTCGACCGCATTACCATGGCTGCAGGTTAGCGTTAGGGTGGCCGCCTCCGAAGCGTAGGAAGAAAAGCTGATGCCTCCATTCGAGGCCCTTTTATATGCCAGGACGGTAAGTTAGGGTTAGGGTTCGAAAGATATTACTATTTATAATTTTTTATTTATAATTATGAATAATAAGAAGAGGCTCTGAATAGTAAACTTCAGGTTTGAAATAAATACCGAACTTGCTCCTCTGCCTTAATGGTCGGGGTGGAGTTGAAGATGATTCAGAGCTCGATTGGACGGAATAGAACATCAAGTTGCAAGCTTTAGATCGGCGAACACGTCAGTGGCTTCTCTTGGATTCTGAAAACAAATGAACACAACAAATGAAGCTGTTGACTGCAGATGGGAGTGAGTTGTGTTGAGTGCCAACATGAAGGAAGCCATGGAAGCAGAAACGATAAGAGTAAATGGTTGGGAAAGATTATGCAGCGACAAGGAGATGACGAGTTGAAGGCAGCGATGAACGATTGCATAGAATAGAAGAAATGCTACGATAATTCACCATTGTCTTGTGGAGATTTTGCACTCAATTGAATAATTCATTGAATGTTGATCTTCTTCTCCAACTGCATCACTTTTCAGCACTCTGATTGCAAGTTTTCTTGGATTCAACCATTATTGGAGTGAACATCTGGTTATACAGAGAGTTCATCGATCATTGCTTAAAACGGTGCCGGAAACTTCTCTTTTCTTCTTCTTTCTGCTGCATTCCTGATGCAAGAAAAGAAGCTACATCCTCATGAAACCAGTCCTGAGTGTCCTGTTCAACCAATCATTTTCATTGTATCATTATATTCTATTTCTTAGCTGTAATACTTTTGAAATCTTTGCATCAAGACATTTTTCGTCTATAGATAATCTATCGATCTCTGTTGTTTGACCTGCTATTCTTTACATTGGAGATTCCAAGCGGGATCCCAACTGGTAGTCTTAGATGTCAAGGATCATCATCTATTCTTTTTCAGCTTGCTACTATGTGCAATCTTGCACTTGCAGTGAAAAGAAAGCTAAAAACCAGTAAAAAAGAACTTTGAAATCGATGATTGGTTCTCCTATGGCCAGATTTCTCTCTGCTTCCCATGGCAAGTTGAAGAGCTTAGCCGCGACAAATTTGAAGATCCCGTTCACATTAATGTTGTGTGTGCCACTCGAGAAGAACAGCGTTGCGGTCATCTCTCTTGCGTATGCTCTGGCCTGGATGAGACAACACAAATTACCAGCTCGTTCCTGCTGCAAGATGGTAATTAGAATTCATCAAGAACAGTGATCAAGGTTCCAACTAGATGAAGACAATCAATGTTTTTGTTTCGATATCGTTATTGAACTTGTAACCATCCAGTGAGTTTCAATGATAACATTATGAGCTCAATACACTAATCTGTGATCAAGATACAAACTTTTTAGATACTTCAGCTCTTTGATCCTGTTTTATCCTGTACTTGTATCTAAGAATACGTATCGTAATCTTCAACGACAGCGTATCGTAATCTGCCTCGGTAACCGTGCGCACCGCAGCAAGCCCTGCGCTCACCTGGGCGAGGTCCGGTGTGGAGAAGCTGGCCTTCACCTGTCGGTACCGACCGTTCCCGCCGGGTGACGAGCAGGGGATGAAAACAATTAGCCCTGCAAAGTTCATCAAAGGATCTTAAAGAATGCCCTTATTTCATCCAGAATGCCTAAGCGGCGGAAAGCAAACATAGGCATCCACATCTCTCTAACCTCATACTTGCACAGAAAAAAATGTAGCTGATGCGGACACTGAACCATTAAAAGCCCAATATTTAATCCGACAGATCCAAGAAATCAAATATTTCGAAACAAGGACAAGAATCGAGCAGAAAGAGTTCGACCGCATTACCATGGCTGCAGGTTAGCGTTAGGGTGGCCGCCTCCGAAGGTAGGAAGAAAAGCTGATGCCTCCATTCGAGGCCCTTTTATATGCCAGGACGGTAAGTTAGGGTTAGGGTTCGAAAGATATTACTATTTATAATTTTTTATTTATAATTATGAATAATAAGAAGAGGCTCTGAATAGTAAACTTCAGGTTTGAAATAAATACCGAACTTGCTCCTCTGCCTTAATGGTCGGGGTGGAGTTGAAGATGATTCAGAGCTCGATTGGACGGAATAGAACATCAAGTTGCAAGCTTTAGATCGGCGAACACGTCAGTGGCTTCTCTTGGATTCTGAAAACAAATGAACACAACAAATGAAGCTGTTGACTGCAGATGGGAGTGAGTTGTGTTGAGTGCCAACATGAAGGAAGCCATGGAAGCAGAAACGATAAGAGTAAATGGTTGGGAAAGATTATGCAGCGACAAGGAGATGACGAGTTGAAGGCAGCGATGAACGATTGCATAGAATAGAAGAAATGCTACGATAATTCACCATTGTCTTGTGGAGATTTTGCACTCAATTGAATAATTCATTGAATGTTGATCTTCTTCTCCAACTGCATCACTTTTCAGCACTCTGATTGCAAGTTTTCTTGGATTCAACCATTATTGGAGTGAACATCTGGTTATACAGAGAGTTCATCGATCATTGCTTAAAACGGTGCCGGAAACTTCTCTTTTCTTCTTCTTTCTGCTGCATTCCTGATGCAAGAAAAGAAGCTACATCCTCATGAAACCAGTCCTGAGTGTCCTGTTCAACCAATCATTTTCATTGTATCATTATATTCTATTTCTTAGCTGTAATACTTTTGAAATCTTTGCATCAAGACATTTTTCGTCTATAGATAATCTATCGATCTCTGTTGTTTGACCTGCTATTCTTTACATTGGAGATTCCAAGCGGGATCCCAACTGGTAGTCTTAGATGTCAAGGATCATCATCTATTCTTTTTCAGCTTGCTACTATGTGCAATCTTGCACTTGCAGTGAAAAGAAAGCTAAAAACCAGTAAAAAAGAACTTTGAAATCGATGATTGGTTCTCCTATGGCCAGATTTCTCTCTGCTTCCCATGGCAAGTTGAAGAGCTTAGCCGCGACAAATTTGAAGATCCCGTTCACATTAATGTTGTGTGTGCCACTCGAGAAGAACAGCGTTGCGGTCATCTCTCTTGCGTATGCTCTGGCCTGGATGAGACAACACAAATTACCAGCTCGTTCCTGCTGCAAGATGGTAATTAGAATTCATCAAGAACAGTGATCAAGGTTCCAACTAGATGAAGACAATCAATGTTTTTGTTTCGATATCGTTATTGAACTTGTAACCATCCAGTGAGTTTCAATGATAACATTATGAGCTCAATACACTAATCTGTGATCAAGATACAAACTTTTTAGATACTTTCAGCTCTTTGATCCTGTTTTATCCTGTACTTGTATCTAAGAATAAGTATCGTAATCTTCAACGACAGCGTATCGTAATCTGCCTCGGTAACCGTGCGCACCGCAGCAAGCCCTGCGCTCACCTGGGCGAGGTCCGGTGTGGAGAAGCTGGCCTTCACCTGTCGGTACCGACCGTTCCCGCCGGGTGACGAGCAGGGGAGGAGGTGGCTGCAGACGACGTGGAAGATGCGGTGGACAAGGCGAGCACACCTGCTGACCAGAGTTCGGCGGAGGCAAGTCATGGCGGTGGTGGTGGAGGAGGAGGGTTGTTGAAGACCTGATATTGGCCATCAAGGTGGGTGGTGGTGTTTAACGTTGCTTCCTCTTCTCTTCGTTGACTTCCTTTCTTTCTTGGTATGTGGTGCGGACCGGATGGTACGAGGGTGGTCATCAGATGGTTGACTAATTATATGAGAGATTACACTGGTCAACGCCAAATGACCAAAGAACTCCTTGAGCAATTGTGATCCTTCAAGTCATTGCTGATATGATGTATGTTGACATTGGCACTGATGTTTTTGGGTGCAAAATAAAAAATATAAATGATCATTTTTTTACAGAGAAGTCTGCAGCAAATCATTTTATTAGAAAAAGAAATTGAGTGCTGGTCTCACACAACTGAGTAATTTAGTAGGATTTTGCCACCAAATGAACAGAGTCATTTAGGAGGATCGTGTGATATGTGACAAAGTTTGGGATAAAACTGGGGATTGGATATATCCAGCATCATCAAATAAAAATAAGATGCAACTTGTTTGACTTCAATACAAGTCAACGACTACAAAACTACATGGGATTAAGCCTTCCTGCAGATTTCTTTTTCTTCACACTTCATGAATGGAAAGAGTGAGAAACTAGTCAAATATTATGATCATGAGTCTTATGTTTGTGTAGTTATTATGAACATGTTTCTTCATGGTAGACCACTAGATCAGTATCCTCCTATTTCATTCAATAAAAAATGTAGGGGAGTCTTTGATAATGTCCACAAGGAGATAAAAGCATCAATTCAAATAAGAACTTCATTGACTTGTAACCTTCTTGGATTTCAGCCTATTAACCATGCTATCTTTGTGGCAATCATAACATTAATTACCAAGTTAAATGCTTTGCTTAGGACATCATGATCTGAAGCAAGAACAGTTTAGCAGACTCATCTAGGGTTGATCAGAATTTAAGGTAGTTGAAAACCTAAAAGATAGGCTTGAGATATGTTTGTCTCTTGTTCTCAATTGATAATGCAGGAAATCTGCAATATATTCCTCACTATTCTGGACAAAAACTGATATGAACTTAACAACATGAGTCATTGGTCTATTTCCAAACTTCAATTTTCCTTCTATTGGTCATATGTAATTTTTGCAGAAGACAAAAAAGACAAATAAAAAGAAAGAGAAGTTGCCAATAGATCCAATCATGGTCTAAGTTGTACATCCAAGAACAGTTGAATTTGTATCAGACCTAACCCAAACACTAAAGTTGGACACAAAATTGTATCAGATCATGAATTTGTATCAGATGTTGCAATACATCTAAACAGAACTATCAGAATTTAGACAGTACTCCTCATCTCTGTACTTGATCATGCTCAGTATGTCCAGGTCAACCAGGTCTATGTGAAAGTCCTCCACAAAGTGCATTCAACAGTAAACAGATGAATGGATTGAGAAAGCAAGAAGATGACAGCAAATCTTTGGAGGAATCCAATCACCACCAAAGGTGGGCCAACTTGTCACATTCTCACTGTTTGTACCAAGATTTTGTTAAGCCTTACATCAAGCACTAAGTTCTTATACATCACCAACAGCATCTCAATCAATTTCCATGAAGATTTATAATAGAGTCACATAGTTGATTCTGACACAGCAGCAGATAACAGATACAAAAATGCCACATCCTCTTCTACATGTAGACAAATCTATCTCATGCAAACAGTCAGAATGAACGGATCCAAAGGCAGTGAAACAAATCAATGCCATGCTGTTTCAGCATGTAATATACTCCCTAAATGTTGAGTAAAGGAACTGACAGCAAGCTTAGATAAGCCACTCTCTACATTGCAGTTGAGGATACCAGCAGAAGATGACACCATCAAGTGCCAGTCTCATCTGTTCTTTTCCTAACAAGCAGTCATGTGACAGGAAAGCACAAGAAAGCAAATCCATGGTAGCTACTCTGCCATCATCCTCCACATAATTCCATAAAACCAAGCACCAAGACCACCCAATTTTGCCTCGAAGCAATGGCTGCGGCGCCGTCACCGGTGGAGGTTGGTGCTCAAGGGACAATAGCATCATTGATCTTGCAGGAGATAGAGTATCTCAGGAGGCTAGATCTAGACCGCCGTGAAGTCTCCAACCAGAAAGAGCACAAAGTGAACACGGATGTGGCTTCCACCAGTGGAAGCTGTAAGCAAAAGCCATGCCCAAGTAGAGCAGCTCACAAGAAGAAAAAGAAGGCAGCAGCAGCAGCAGCCAGTGGAGGATTCCTTCCCAGTATCTGTTCTGCAACGGATGCCACTGACACAAGCCTTATTGAGAGGATTGCTGGAATTGGCTATAGGAACTTGAGGACTGATGGAAAGAAGCTGTCTGAGGACTAGGAGGTGGAAACAGAAAGCTTGGAGAAGCCGAGCTTCTTGAGCTGGCTGCTCATGGGATTGCTGCATTTTAGATCTACTATTTCCACGGTGTAAGCTTTCTTTCTAATCCTATCGGTGTCCATATTTCGGTTTACAGGATTATCCTCATATCTTAGCATTGGAGCTCGGTGTCCATTTCGTCGTCCATGATTTGAACAATGTGCTTGCTCAGAATTGCTACCACCACTACTTCTTCGGATACTGCCATGTTCATTTGTTTGGTTTCTCTTTTGCAATGCTCTTCTAGGATTAGCACCACAGGGTATGGAGACAGGAACTGTTTGCTGTTTTCTTCGAGTGGAAGAAGTTTGTTCTGAATGCTTTGGGGATTCTAATTCTCGAGTCATCAGGGTGCCAATTGTGCCAGTGGCACCGATCTTGACAGAGCCTCCATCATCATGGATAGCATCGGCTGCCCGAGGCATCTTATGTTGTGAAAAAGGCAACTTTTATCCCTGGAAAGCTTGGTTTTGATGGAAACTTGCACTAATTTACATCTGATGCTTGTTCCAGTAGGTTGCTGGCAACAAATTCTGATAAAGTTTCATGGAAAGCAACATAAACAGGATTAATTCACTACTCTAAAAACAGGGAGCATCAAGAGATTTTGGTTTCTCTAGTAATACAGACCATAATGTGCAGCATTACAAATAAAAACTAGCCATAGTAAACACAAAGGAAGGATTAATTCATATTTTAATGCAGATTTCACGAATGAAATGAATTCAGATCTTGTAAACTCTAACATCAAAGAAAAATGAATGAGTCATGGTCACAGTTACTCGAAATATCTCATGATGTCCTGTGTGTACAGGCGATCCGGAAACACATTGCTCTTTTCTGTACTTATCAATCCCTAGATACTGGACAACAGAACAATGATCAAAGGCAAAGCATAATATCATGAATTCGACCAATTATATTCCACATGGATACGGCCTTGACAATTTTTCATTATAGAATTTAACATATTCATTATTTCATTCCTCTTTGGCCAATATGATAATTGAAATATTCTGCTTTGAGCTCTTGCTCGTCTTTTCACAACATAAAAAAAAGTTTAGCAAGATATAAAATCTAAAGCATCAGGAATATACATTGTGGATTTCAGCTCAAGACACAAATCCATATATAGTGCCCGGAAAGTTCTAATATTTGACTGAGATGAAGCAAACATTAAAAAATATAGACAAAAAAGGGAAAAAAGAAAAGCTTTGACAACAGCCTCTTGCACAAGAACTTTATAAAGAATTTCAGACATTTGGAAAACATACAATCTAACAGAATTGAGAAAAAGTAAAGCACCGTCGGTGTTTGTTTCACATCAACCATGGAGTGGACAATGAGCATCATCCATATTTTGGGTCATCATAATTTGGATCAAAGATTCAACCATCAATATTGAAAAAAAATGTACTACTAGCTAAGTGTTCATTATTTGGCCAATGACTACCATAAATCTTAAAGTCCATGGCAGAACCTATGGTGCACACCAAATCATGGAAAGAATCAAGTCAAAGAAAACAATTTACACGGCTTAAGCAGAATATAATTTTTGGCCCCAAGGATGAACTGACTTTAAACTTCAACTTTTGCAAAGCATTTCTGTGACTCCCCCTAAAACTTATATTACTAGTTTAGCTTCCTGCTCTTCATGATACAATGCTAATACTTCTTTATATGCTTAATAAACTTATCCCACATGCTGATAAAAGGATAGCAGTTCAAAAAATTTTGAACCCGGATTTGTAAGCAAGAAAGGCTTGCAAGCTAAGACCAAGAGGATTCTAGTGCAGGTGATACTAGTCTAACTCTAGATCACAATTCACAGTTACTCCCAGGAGAAGACAAATTAGGAGGGTCACAATGCATACTGCTAAAAATTAAGAGGGTCCATGAATCTTCACAAGAAAACATACTGAAATGACCAAAAAACAAACTAAATACAATGATATCGTAGTAATACTCTGTCCACTGCTACAGAAACCAAGCAGCAGAACTACTTATGATCTTATTATCTTAATCATCTATTATTATTATACATAAGAACTTTTTCTTTTCCTTTGGACAAGTATAAGGAAAAAGATTTTATTCTTTGCTACAAACTCCATCAATTGAAATCGATCATCCTACACAGGATTCAGATAAAGAAAAAAGGTCAAAAAATAGAACATCAAAGAGACTGAGGATATCGAACCAAAATGTAGCTTACAGTGAATAACACTGACAATAAGAGTCATCAAAGCCCTAACAGCACTATCTCATTCATCAAACCCATACTAGACTTCGAATCCATCATCAAACATCATGCGATCCAACAAGAACAAGTCCAAAGTTATGAGCATCCGCAAGGAAAAGAACGACAAGACAAGGAAGATGGTGAGCAGCAGAAGAGGCGTACCAGCGAGGATTGATTGCAGGGGCTCTCCTCCTATCTCACCACGACAATATCGAGCTATATTATAAGGAGCAGAAGTGATCAACCAGAAGATAAGCATTAATGCAAAGAAAACAAAAGACAAAAGGAAAAAAGCAGTGCAATAAATTGTTTTCAATGAGATGGTCGGAAAATGCAATCTATCGGGGGGTGACAGTCGCTATCACCGGATCTTATGAGAATTTATTTCTTCCACCATGTCTCCCTCCCTGTCGACTAACGATATATAATTATTATTTGCATGAGATGAAGATTAAAAATAAAAAAATAAAAAAAAGTTTCATATTACTAAGAATTAAAAGAAACATATATCAATTTTAAATTGGATCAATGTTCAATCTCATGTATATTAGAATTAATGTTATGATCATCATGATGACCGACCATCTCTTAATAATTGATTTCACAAGGGAATGATGGTATTTAGTTCTTAGATGCATGCTTTCTCATGAATACATTTCCATGGCATTGTCACCTAACCATTCACTTCTAGAGTTTCAAAGCTGTTCTCCACATGAAGACTAGTTTGACTACTACAATGCACAAAAGTATTGATTACAAATTTTTTGCCAAGAAAAAAGAAAGAAAGAAAAGAAACAGTCATCAAAAAGTGGAAATGGAGACTAGTTTGATTGCTGATTGTTTCAATCTATGCCTACTGCAATCAACAAATATATGAGTAAATTTTTTGGCATAAAGATAAGTCATCTAAAAGGTTAAAGCAGGAGACAGCCTAGCCTGAGCAGCATCATCATGCTTTTGTTACTCACTGGACCACATAAATGCACTCTTGCTTTGGCTGCCAAATCTATATAACCATGCATTGTAGCAGAGAAACCATTGAAGTTGGAGTGATGAAATTAAATTGTCATAGTTGATATTCCATTACAAAAACAAGAATAAAGAGAAAAATTGTCATGTAGGGACCCTTGACTGTTCTTGTCAAGACAACCCTGCATGTTTTCCTGCACACCTGTAATGTCATCCATCATAGCCTGCCTTAATAAATGGCCATGGCAGCATTGCACATGCCCCTTCAATTAGTTCAAGTAAAAGGTAGTGCAGCTGTTCCACCACTGTATTAATCTTTCAAAAGTTAAATTCTTTTTTTTCCAACATGTAGATACGATTGGGATGAATAAAAAAAAGTGGATGAAGTGCAACCAAAATGCATCATGGGAGTAAGACCAGACGCAGAGAAGCAGCAAGTGTGTGTTCAGATCGTCAAAGAACATTCTCTAAGTTGATACTGAAATATGCATTGGTTTATCTGAGTAAACCGGTTGATGTTTTTTTGAGGACAGAGTGGACAGAAGGCAACACGAGCCAGCAACGACACAACCATACATGAGATTACAAGTTGAGGGAATACAAACAAGAATGTAGCTTCAACATACATGGTCTCCTGGATGAATCATAGCTTCTGGATAATTAACTTCCATGTCAAAATCAAGTGTTTCTAGCATAACTATAGAGTAGAAACTTCAATCAAAAGCAAAGCTACACCAGAGAAACTTGAATGCACATCCAAGTACAGTATGGTTTATACCAATGGAGACACCAAGAAGAAAGATTCCAGCACAAGACTCTGGCCATTTCAATAGCCAGAGGTCAGCTCTGCATCTGAAAATATAGGCTAACACCATGAGAAACCATGAAAAGATCAGGCCAATCTAAAAAACTCTCGGAATCGGATTGCCTGATTTTATTTTGGTGAAGGCATTTTATAGACACCTGCAAGGTCCATTCATCCACATTGACAAACATCACATATTTCACGACAAATGGATGTGGTAGTTATTGTAATAGTCATAATTTCGTAGAGGACCTAGTTGTAAATATAAAATTGAGAAGGATCAAATTGCAAAAGTACAATTTTATCCACCCCCTAAGCCGGCCATCACCTTAAGCAATAAAAAGAAAAGAAAAAAAGAAAGAACTGAAACAAAGGAAACAAAGCAGAAGAGTAAAGGAAACAGAAGAAGAAAGGAAAGAGAGAGAGGGAGAAAGAGAGAGAGTGATATGAAAAGAACTGTCACAGAGAAGATGACAATGACATGGAATCAGCATGATGACCCAACTCTAAAACTTAATGAATAGTTTCCTTTCATGCTTCTGAAGGCAGCCCTTTCGGAGATAATTACTTCGATTTTCATCACAGTTGCTGCAATGGGCTTTACTCCGGATCCACGTGTCCAGTGGTGAGTTCAAGAATATTTAGAGGTTGGCACAAGCAATTCATTAACTAATCTTTCATGCAGTGAGCATCTGTGCCATGCCGAGTACAGTGGTGATAACCCATATTGCCAAGGAACTTCCTGATCTCATCTGCACTAGTGTTGCTTGCCTGCAGCAACCGCCCATCTTCCTCATAGATGAGGTATGGCGCTTCACCTTTTCTTCTTGACAACAGCTTGGAGGCACCACGAAGAACATGATACTCCCAGCCTTGGACATCAATCTTAATTAGTAGCACTCGCTGTGTGTCAGGAATGACTTCATCCAATGGGACTGTTGCCACCTCCACAGCAATCTCTTCATTAGACTTGAATGCTAGCTTTGCACCAGTTGCAGAGATTGCACTATTGTCAAGGCGGCCAACCAACTGAATCATCAAGATGAGCATAAAATGCATTTCAATTAGTATGTGATCTTCAGGAATGACATTTTAAAAGTAATAGAAGGCTTTTACAAATTCAAAGTCACCCAATTCTGATTTGCAAATCAGTAGAGCTGTTTTTTTTTTTTTTTTTGTTGTAACAGGTTGAATTAATTACAATCAGCTATAATTGCAAAAGTTAGTAAGAAACCGAAATAGCTAGCTACTTTAATTAAATGAGAGATTAATATGACTTGCTGGGAAGACTTATCGAAGACATAAGATCTTTCCAGATGGTAAAATTTCCAGTTCAAAAGTTTTCCGGTAAGAGAGACCTACACAGATTTCATGTTTCAAACTTCTTTTTTCAGCATAAATGCATGGCCGGAAAATTTTACATCAGCAACACCAGTATGGAGAAAATAATGTCATAATTAACAGCAATTTTTGTTTACACCAATGTTTATTTACAAAGAGTACAAACACCCACCTGAAGTTTTAAGAACAAGTTATTTTTTGAAACAATATCTTCAAGCAGGTACTAGAGCATGATGGAGTCAGGTGTGCCAAAGCCCATCAAATTAAGGTTTATTTGGTCCTGGTTGTTCCAACCAACAAAATTATCCTCTTCAAAGTTTGTGAGCTAAGAGGATGGAACAAATCTAAGAAGAAGGATCATAGGGTGCAAAAACAGAAAAGAAAGATCTTAGAATATCATAGATGTCATGTAACCTACCAAATGGGCCTTAAATTTATAAATAGAAAAGCAACTCTTATGGACCATTGGAAATTTGGATACTTTTCCACTCAACTTAAAATGTTAGAGTCAATTGTATCCAAAAACAGAAAATAACTTTGAGATAATTTTTATGTACCACAGACATAATCCAAAAACATATAAACAGAAAACAAATTTCAAGGGTTTAAAAATATTCAGTGTAGTGGCAACTATATTCTTTGAAATATCCATCTACAATATGGATTCAAGATCTTCTTGCTTAGAATTCCAAAAGCACCTAGCCACATGATAAAAGAAGTCTACCTCAAGAATGAGTTGCTTTAACAAATTACCTATACGTAGATATTTCCAAGAATTAAATCTTTACAAATGTTGATTTCGTTATTGTTAGTGGAAATACACAAAGTAGTATTTATAGCAATGTGAATTCCCACATAAATATTACCAGCATAATTTATCAATCCTCTCCGTCCTATAATACAACTTTCTGCTTCCCTGAAGTACTGAGGATATTTAATTAATGATATCCCCCAGAATTACCTGACTCTCCACGATTGACACATCATTGATGATAAAGTGATAGACACAAACTGCATACAGGTCATACAGGTGCTACCAGTGGTCATTTATATAATGAATACACTTCAAAAAAGGCCTCCTCAAAGTGAACATATTAAGTAGATTTTTTCTCTAAACTGACATTTATTTTAATTCATTCAGATATCAAAGATTTTACAACTATTTTAATACAGAATATGGTATGAGTTTCATTTATGTGGCGATCTAAGAATCTGCTAAACCAAACTAGTTTGCCTGATTGTAATATGCAACCATCAATAGTAGTTTATGGGAGCAGTCTACTCATAGCAATTTAATTGGTATAGTGCAACTACAAAAAGCTTGCGTTCGTTTGAGATATCAAACTGATACACAAACTATAAATTATATAAAATTTGGCATCATTTGTCATGAAAAGCATTTGACAATGTTGATTTTTATGGTGATTTTGTCATAGAACAAGAATGTCTTACAAGCAGCTTCTAATTCTGTAAAAAAATTAAAATCACGTATAGAGTCACTATTCAGTCACTTTAAAGGGATTACATGCACATGAAGAAGAAGAAGAAGAAGAAGAAGAATATATTACCTTGTGGAATGTAATGTTTCCGATCCGATCTGAGGCAGCCGCGGCATAAACCGTCACCCGATCCCCTGCCCGATTCAAGAACACGCCGTCGCAGATCCTTTGCAGATTCTCGAACACCGGCTCGAACGCGACCACCCTGAACCCCATAGCCGCCGCCGCAAAGGTCGCCATCCCCACATTCGCCCCCACGTCCACCACCACCCCACCGTCCTTGTCCTTCCCCTCGAGGAACTCCTGTACCGTCGCCGAGATGTCGGGGCGACGGAAGGGTTTCCCCTTAAGCATGCGGGCAATGTTCTTGTGGGGCTTTTCCGGGAGGGCACCGAAGTCGGCGAGGGAGTAGAGGAAGGGGTGCTTGACGCCCTCCACGAGGCTCGCGAACACCGGCGACGCCTGCGGGCAGGCGTGGCAGTCGAAGGGCCCAATCCCGGATGGGGATAGGAAAAGGGTTTCGCGGGCGCGATTGGGGCTGGATTTGGAGATCGGGTAGAAGAGGAAGAGGAAGAGGAAGAGGAGGAAGGAGATGGGGAGGAGGATCGAGATTAGGATTCTTGGGGAGCGGAGAGGCGAGGGCTTCTCCCTCTTCCACGCGTTCGCCATTGCTTTGGGGCGCAGAAGCGAGCGAGCGAGCGAGACTGATGCGAACGCCGGAAGAAGACGGGGGGATATCGCGTATAATTCTTATACAGTAAGATTCGGTGTATAAGCGAGAAACAGTTATGGAACAGAAGGGAAGAGGAGATTCCTGTGTGTCGAGCGCAAGACGAGGCGGAGTTACCGTCTTATTCCCATATACAAAGATATCATGTATAAACGAGTGTTTTGTGTGCGAGAGACTCTACGCCGAGACACGGTGTATAATAGAGACACCGAACGGGAGATCGCGTGTGCGTCTTATACACAGACGAACAGCGTGTAGTCGTATGAGCAAGAAACGATGGGAGTTCAAAGGAGACTTAATGGAGTGGTCAGTTAATTTTTATTTTGGTGATTGGAATTATTTTTTGATCTTAAAAACAACTGCAGAACAATCGGTTGATGATATGTGAACAATAAATAAATTACTGCACCATTTCCAGATGAAGAACACTGCGAAGGCAATCCCTTTGTGGCAAACACTTCGCCTTTGTCACCGGATATGCTGCAGCACACAAGATGCACAACATGTACAGACAACTATAATGCAGTGCATAATCCTAGTTCTACCCTTCATGTCTCATGGAATTAATACAAGCAGGCCTTCGAAGCCTCCCAATCCAGCAAATAAGGTAAGCAGTTCGCATCAAATTCCACACCATTCCATCTTGCTCTTGCGTTGCGGTGCTAAACCACGTCAAGTTCATTCAGTTCCTTCTCCCTGCTCGAGAAGGAATAGCTTTCCTGGTCACTAGTCGAATCCAATACCTCCTTGTTGCCCTCCCCTGCAGTCTCTTGCGCTACTTCGGAGCTGGAAATTGGTGCAGATTGTTCAGCTCGATCGATGTCGTCGTTCTTCGGATCGGCCAGGTGCTCGAGAGCAACCACCACGTCGCTGATGAGCGGCCGTATGCTGGCTTCTTCCTGGAGGCACATTGCAGCAACAGCGAGAGCTTGGTAAAGGCCCTTCATGGGGTACTTCCCCTCAAGCAATGGGTCAGCCATGGCCACAAACTTGCTCTTGTCCTTGAAGAGAGGCTCTGCCTGCACATTCCAGTGCAAAGATGTCATCATCCGTAAGCTCTCCAAGAAGAAGACTGGTAGACAGACATACCCAGTGAACTAGGTGTTGCTCGGGTGTCGGTTTCGTGGTGTCGATGGCTCTCCTTCCGGTGATCATCTCCAAGAAGACGACCCCGAAGCTGTACACGTCCGACATCTTTGTCAGCTGGCCTGTTAATGCATACTCTGGAGCGCAGTAGCCGTAGGTGCCCATCACTCTGGTGGATACGTGATTCTTGTCTCCGACCGGACCAATCTTGGCAAGGCCAAAATCCGATAACTTGGCGGTGTAGTCTTCGTCGATAAGTATGTTTGATGCCTTGAAGTCTCTGTAGATCACTGGAGGGTTTGCAATTTCGTGCAGGTACTGAAGACCTTTGGCTGCACCAGCTGCAATTTTCATCCTTGTGTGCCACTCCAGTGGCTTCGCATCTGCTGATACATCTGCAATTCTCATCGAACGGATGATGGTCAAGAATGGAAAGGAAGAACAAGTGGAAGAACGATGAGGAGTGAACCTAGAAGATGGTCCTCCAATGAGCCCAGTGGCATGTACTCGTAGACGAGGATCCTTTGATCGCCATCGGCGCAGTAGCCGAGCAGCTTGACAAGATTGGGATGATGCAGGAGACTCAGCATGAGGACCTCGACAAGGAATTCACGGTTGCCCTGGAATCCATTTCTGTCAAGCTGCTTGACTGCGACGATCTGTAGCAAGGGGAGCTCATTAGAATCGCTCGGAGATGTAAAGGAGGGTCGGAGGTGATGTGTTATACTTCATTGGTGTCCTTCAGTTCGCCTTTGTACACTCTCCCGAATCCACCTTCACCCAGTAGGTTCTCCGAATTGAAGTTTCGGGTTGCCGCTGCCAGTTCACGGAAGGTGTACACATGAGCTGCGATGTTGTCGCTGCCGATGCATAGGATCTCCTCAACTGCTTTCCTATGCTTGCCACTATCTGCCAGGAAGAGAGAGAGAGAGAGAGAGAATTCATCCAACAAGTACTCTGTTCATGACTTCCAAGACATGCAATCGGAGTTCTTCTTTATAGCATCTCAAAGAAATTCCAAGAGAAAGTAAAAACACATCTCTAATCCTATGTCTTCTAATCATCAACTAGACAATCAAGGAGAAGAAAACATGGTTTGATCAAGGAAATCGACAATGGAAACGAGGAGAAGACAAACCAGATCGGAAGGACATGGTGCTGACAAGCGAGGCGAGATGATTCGCTTTCTTCTGCTGTTGCTTCTTCCTCCACCACCTCTTCCACTTCCTCTTCCTCCACGTCTTCTTCTTGTTCTCGTCCGACGGAGGCTTCTGCTTCCTTCTGCTTTCCTCGGCCTTTGCTGCGTCCTCCTCGTTGGCGGATTTGGTGCAACACAAGCAATCGATCACTCCTTTGCTCTTCTTTGTGGTGTAACTTATCAACCCCATCAAGCGCACAACTGTTCCTCGAACCGATGAGAAGTGATGAAGGGAATTATTGGTGTTCAATAAGATTCCCCCACCATCTTCATCATTTCTCTTCCCTTGTTCTCTTGCCTCTCTCTCTCTCCCTCCCCCACGCCCCCCCGGAAGATGGAAACAGTAGTTGTTGAGAGGATTGTTGGAGAGAAGACCGGAGCTAAATTTGGGTCATCCCTCCTCTGTGTTTTGACCATCGAGCTGGGCTGCGACTTCGGCTGGGAATGCTGGTAGGTGTACAGGTGGAGGGAGAAAGGCATTCTCAACTGCATTTTGAAACATCAGATGCCATGCTCTCTATCTATTATGCAAAATTGTTGCTCCCAAATATGATTATGCAGTTTGGTCTCATATTGAATGTGGAAGGAAAATTGAATTTGATTTATAGTATCTTAGATTTATCAAGTTAAGAAATCATATTGTAACAACTAATGTACATGAGACCATCATATTACTAGGATTTGATTATTGATTATATCAAGGTTTAGGCTAATCAATTATCTCATTGGGTTTGGTTATAACATGAGGTTTTCATATTAGATTTGATTTCGGATTATGTCGTCCCGACATCAAAACTGGTCGATTATCTTATCACGCTGGATCGTAATACTAAGTCTATCAATCAATCAACACTCCTTTCATGAATGGCTTTCTAAATATCTGAAGATGTTTTTTAGATTGAAATATATAACATGTATTTTTATTTTATTGTATTGGCTACAGCTCATCATAATATAATTGGCGTCCGCTAACATTTGACCAAAGGTTAGCACAAACATAATGTGAAGCACTTTCTGGAACGTGCTAGAATGTAAGATAGCATGTAGTGCAGCTATCTTCCATCCTGAATGCCAACAAAAGCAACTACTGCAGTTGACATACGATTATGCAATGCATGTCGCCATGAGAGAAGGAAAAATCATTCAGAAGAAAGACAAACAATTTAATGAACAGCTGCTTCTTCTCGATCTACTTTTATTGTCGTTTAACTAACGTGTTTTAAGTTTTCAGAAATGGGTTTCTGGTGATATATGAAGTAGCAAATGAGATGTTGATCGTTAACATGGTGAGAAAGATCATCCATCAACATGGGGATTTGGATTTTTATTATGAGTCAAATTTATCCAATTTAATGATTAAAATTTATCGAGTTAATTATCTTGTCTAGAAAGAAGTATCTTATTATTAAACAGTTATTTTTTAAATATTAAAAAAAATATCATTGACGTCTTCGTTAGCTCAAAATGGTTCAACCCATACGTATAAGATTGTCCGAAGTATCTTCGAGATGACTTCAAGATAGATATGAGATAGCTCTGAGGTAGATCCAAGGTGGTTTTTAGGTAGCTCTGAGATAACTTTGAGATGGAAGTATTGTGCTCTCAATGTGTCATTTGCACGAAGACCAAGGTCGAATGAGATTTCTCGACTTAATCCCTCCAACGCTCAAGTTAACAATTCGATGTCTAGAAATGTGGGTTCAAATTGTTCGAGAAAGGAAAGAGTCCTTTTTTTTCCCTATTTATAA
Source organism: Musa balbisiana (assembly GCA_004837865.1). Lineage (NCBI taxonomy): Eukaryota > Viridiplantae > Streptophyta > Magnoliopsida > Zingiberales > Musaceae > Musa > Musa balbisiana. The sequence goes on from CM017196.1 coordinate 33,065,316, forward strand.
TATATTTTTATATATTGAAGTAGGAAAAAAAGTTTGCGATGTCCTTTTTTGTCATAGAGAAAGAAGAGAGTTTAAGATTGCCTTCCTTATCATAAAGAAAAAGATAAGAGAGTTTAGGATTACCTTATTATAAAGGGAGAGAAGAAAGTTTGTGATTGTCCTCCTTACCATAATGAATTAGCAGTAAGCTTATATTTCTCTATTTTGAATCTTTGTATACGTAGGCGGGTGGAGGATGACTTGGATGACACATGATGTCTACATGTCAACTATTAGTAAATTCTCTATCATTTATCCCCTCTCGAAGGTATGCTTCGGGACTCTTGCAAGAGGGATTTGAAGTATGTCATTCGATTTTTTTATCGTAAGAATATTCAGGGATCTTATTTTATGAGTCGGGTTTTCTCGATTTAAGTGTCTCGAGATCATTGGGCTCGTACTTTTGTCACAATGGTTTTTCCTTAGTGACGATCGGGTTTCTCAACTCACAAACCTCAAATATATTTGGCATGTGTCTCTACCATAAGGACCGATCAGGTTTCCTAATTCACACGTCTCGGATGGATTTGACCTTGCGCCTTCGTCATAGTAATTTTTTTTTAGTACCAATTAAGTTTTATCAACTCATGCATCTCATGCACATTTAACCTTATGCCTCCATCGTAGCAGATTTATTTCGACACTGATCGGGTTTTCTCAACCTACGCATCTCATGTCCATTTAGCCTTGTTCCTCTACCATAATAGATTTATTTTGGCACTAATTGAGTTTTCCCGACTCATGCATCTCAAGCACATTTGACCTTACACCTTTGTCATAGCGAATTTATTTCAGTGTCGATTATGTTTTCTTGACATATGCGTCTCAAGCACATTCGGCCTTGTACCTTCGTCGTAGTAGATTTATTTTGGTGTCGATTCGGTTTGCTCGACTTATATGTCTGGGTGCATTTAGCCTTGTACTTCCATCGTATTGGATTTATTTTGATACCGATCAAGTACTTATATATCTCGAGCATATTTGGCCTTGTGCCTTTATTATAATGGATTTATTTCGACGCAAGTCGGATTTTTCTAACTTACACATCTCATATGTATTTAGCCTTGTACGTCTGCCATAATAGATCTTGAGTCTTACCCCGTGGCAAGCTTCAAATCATATTTTCGCCATGACGTATTTTATGTCCCTTCTCCACTATAGTGGATCTCGGATCTTCTCTCGTGGTGGACTTTAAATCTTCTTTTTGTCATGGTAGATTTTTTGTCCCTTTACCATAGCAGATCTTGGGTCATTCCACTATGACAGACTTCAAATCTTCTATTGGCCGTGGTAGATTTCATGTTCCTTCTCTATTGTGGTGGATCTCAGGTCTTCTCGTCATGGTGGGCTTCAAATCTTTTTTTCATCATGACTGATTTCATGTTCCTTCTCCATTGTAGTGAATCTCGGGTATTCCTATCATAACGAGTTTTAAATCTTCTTTCCGCTATGATGGATTTTATGTCTCTCATCCACCATAATGGGTCTCAAGTGATTATAAGATGATGGCATTGCGTCGATTGAGGGAATCTTGATAGGTGTTGATATTAGTGGTAGTTAAGGCATTGTTCATGATTAAGATGACGACATCGTTTGTTAGGTTAACTAAGATAAGAGTGGGGAAACAACTTACAACATGCTCGCAAGTGCCTATACCTGATGGACGAGGTTCAAGAATATCTCGGCAAGAATGAGTAGATGGGTCGAGTTTATCCTTAGGGATGAGAGGCTTGGGTCATTGAATAAATGCTAGTACCTCGTCGACATTTGTGTCGAGATGGACATATCCACAAGTGGGAATGATGGCAATTGCCCTCTTAAGTGAAAGTATTATGGGTTGGAAGCAAGGCCTCTTTGGTTCATTGAAAGGGTTGGTAGGTGGATGTTTTCACGATATCAAACCCTCCTTTTAGCACCAAACTGTTAGGGAAAAATATTATTGACATCTTGGTTAGCCTGATATGATCCGAACTCAGTATGCATAGGATTGTCTGAGGTGGCTCCGAGGTGGAAGTATTGCGCTCTCGAGATAAAAGTATTATACTCCTGAAGTGCGTGCAACCTACATGAAGACTAGAGTCAAGAGAGATTTTCCAACCCGATCTCTCCGATGCTCAAGTTAGTAATATAATGTTTCCAAATAAGGAGAGAGTTTTTTTTCCCTTTTTCTTATTTAGGATATATTTTTATATCTTAAAGAAGAGGAAGGAAGTTTATGATGTCTTTTCTTATCATAAAAGAAAAAAAAAGAATTTAGGATTGTCTTCATTATCATAAAGAAAGAAAGATAAGTTTAAGTTTGTCATGAGAGAAGAAAGTTTATGATTATCTTCCTTTCTCATAAAAAGGAAGAAGAAAGTTTATGATTGTCTTCCTTTCTTATAAAAAGAGAGAAGAAAGTTTACGATTATCTTTCTTGTTATAATAAATGAGAAGAAAGCTCATATTTCTCTGCTTTAAATCTTTGAACATGTAAGCGAATAGAGAATGATTTGGATGACACATGGTGATTGCATGTCAACTGTTGGTAAATTCCCAATCAAGGAGCTTTATCCTTATAATGAAGCTTTAGTTGCCATGAAAATTTATGATTAGGTTTTGGACTAATGCAGGCAATCTATTAGTTAGTTTTGCTCATTTGTGATGCATCCTTCACAGGCAAAAACAATTAAAGTGTATGATGCATCCTTCATGAATAAGAGTATTTGAAGTGTCTGATATATTATTTACGGACAAAAGCAAATGAAGTATATGAAACATTATTCATAGACAAAAGTATCCCGACGTCTAATGTATCATTCATAGATGCATCCAAAGGGCACCTGATACATCCTTCTCGGGCTAAGCATCCAAGAGCACTTGATACATCATACTTAAGCTAAGTATTAAAAGAGTACCTAATGCACCTTTCTCCTAAACATCCAAGAGTTTTTGATGTGTCTTTCTCGAGCTAAGTATCCAAAGAGTACCTAATATGTTTTTCTCGGGCCAAGTGTCCAAAGAACCACCCGATGTGCTCTCCTTGGGTTGAACCATAACAATCCTCGATACGACAACACTAGTGTGTCGAACCACCACTTGGGAAAAATAGTCTAGCCCCAAGGTAGGTAAATCGACTAGTGTTCGACATGGAAAAATTAGCTAGCATTCGATGCAAATAGATTGGCTAGTGTCTAACGTGGGTAGATCGACTAGTGCCCGATGTGGGTAGACTGACTAATACTCATTGTAAGCAATTTGACTAACACCTGATGTGGACAAATTAGCTAGTGACTACTCAATGTGTGCAAGTCAAACAAAGCTTGATGTGGGCAAATCAGGATATTACCTAATATGTAAAGATCAGAATTTGCTTGATGTAGCAGTTTACATCTGCCCACATCAAGTAGATCAGGATAAAATAAGTTTTATTATCCGATATAGGTAGGATTTGCCTAATATAAGTAGATCGAGAAATCTACAAGTTAGTTATTGAGATAGGTTTATTGCCTCATGTGGGTAGATTAAGATCTGCTCTACATAGGTAGATCGAAAAATCTACAAGTCGATTAGCAAGGTAGATTTATTTTTCATTATGGGTAGATCAGGATCTACCCGACATAAGCAGATCAAGAGATTTACAAGACGGTTAGTAAAATAGATTTTATTGCCCAATGTAGACAAATTGAGATCTGTCTGATACATCATAGCCCAATGATGATAAGTTAGGTCAAACGGGCTTCCACAACCCAATGTGATAGCATATTGTTCATCACCCGACGTGGGTCCCTTGGTGCCACCACGACAAGTTGATTGGAATAATTTTCCTCTATAATAAGTTAACCAAGCTCAAACTTCCTCCGCCTAAAACAGACCTCTCAACAGATCGAGCAAGCAGGTGGTCAAAACCCAACCTACTAGATCGGCATGCAGTAAAGCAGATTGGACAATGATTTGGGCATCTCATAACATTTTGGTAGCCCATAAGAAGGTAGTTGAAGCCTTCCCCTATCACTCAATTGAGGCATATTTACACCGGTACAATAGGTTAATCGCACACTCAATCATTCGAAGTAGGCATCTCAACAACACTGTAGATCAGGCGGAGATGACTTTCACCCTATCACATATCCAACTTTGACTCATCCAACAATGACCTAATTGTAGATGAATACTAATGTTAAGGGAATATTCTATCCGCACATCAAAAATATTTTCTCAGGTTAAATCAATTATAAAAAGCTCATTAAGCCACGATGATAATCGAGATCAATGACTATTCATTAAAATTACTCCACCCTTATTGGTTATTGATTAAAGCGTTAGAGCAACCATGTCGAGACCCATCCGACCTCGATCGTTATGCAAGTCGATTACAGAGCATGCACCCAAATCCACTCTAGCTCTTTTTGACCACATCAAACTTATCACATGTCATGAGGAGCTTTATCCACAATCTATTAGTTAGTCCAGCTCATTTCCAATTTTCTATTTTCATTATTAATCTGGGGAACAATATCTGCAAATTTTCGTTTAACCGAATAATTATCATAAAAAAAGAAAAAAAAACAGCATCAAAGTATCAACCATACTTCCAACTTATTTGATGTAAGAACAGCTGCTAAAGCTTTTCCACACACATGATCTATAGAAAAGTTGTCCACTCCTTGCGACTAAACCTTGATACCTTCCTTGCATGAACCAGAGATACCGAAAATAAATCCATTGATTTGAACTAATATGATTTTAGATTTATAAGAATTACATTGATGCAGTGGCAGACACAGAGCAAGACTAATATTACAGGTGGTGTGCCAATATTAAATGGCATTTAAGAGATTCTGGAAAATTAATCCTCTATACTCGAATGATAAGCTCTAACCTTTTACATGTAGAAGTAGACAGTAGTTTTCAGATGTTTCACAGGATTAAGCAGATAGGCATGTAATGATACATATTTACATCAGCAATCTGAAGATAGATTCCTTTTGGTTGGAATTGCTTCAAATACAACCTTTAAGGTGCCATCAGAAATTTTCTGCACTCAGGCTTCGTCTCATCTGACACATCCAATACTATATAACGAGTTGATCCAGACCTCATCTGATTTTACTGACTCATCATCATCATTCCTGTGCCAACTCCAAAATGCATGTGTGGAATTCACAATCTTCAGTTCTCCATGACCAAAGCTTGCTTCCCTGAAGACTGACCACTCTGGCTTTGGGTTATAAAATCTGCCAATTTGGACCCAAAAATAATGTAGATACGCATTTGAAGAAGACAGGTAATGTCTAAAACAAGCTCAAGTGACATGATTCAAAAAGATAAGCATACCTTTGAGCCAAACCTTCCCTGTTACCTCCGTCTCCAATGGTTATGTGCATAAGACCACAAGGATCAAACCCACCATTGTGGACACGAGTCTAAGGTTTGCATAAAGAATCAAATGTACCATGCTAAGTTATAGGATATATAACATAAAGTATGTCAAGAGCTGCAAGCTTACTGTTCTTTCATAAGCATGCACGTGGCCAGCAATAAAAATATCGACACCAGCAGCATAAAGCAATGACTCCATTGCAACCATCATGCTTTTTCCTTCACCTTGATGAGCCGAATTGCTGTTATACCATGGTACATGTGATAGAACTATCAGCCAAGGTGTCCTTTCCCGGTCTACCCTAGTGAGATCATCCTATAATTTCAAGCAAAAAAAAATACACCACATGGATCAGAAAATGAATCTGCTTGAGCTATTAATTGATGAAATATAGGAACTATTAAAAAGTAAAAACATGAATGACTATTACTACTGGAAAAAAGCCACGGCCAATTTTGTACAGGCAAAAGAATTCATATTTGTGTACATCTGTGCACAAATATTAATATCCATCCAAAGATGAGCAAATGTCTCGTCTGTCGGAAAATAAACAATATAATTTAGTTGGAGAGAGAAGAAACAGACCAACCTTTAACCAAGCATATTGATCTGAATTCTCATCATAATCTGTATAAGAACCTAGCATGATAATGTGAACACCTGCAACTTCAAATGAGTAATACAGATTGGATGTAGAACCACTCTCTTCATATGGCATCTTCCACCTTGCATTGTATGCTTGAAATCCAGATTTGAAAAATAGTATACTCTCCTTCTCATGGTTCCCTTCTGTTACCATCCATGGTCTAGTGCTAGCAAGAGGCTGCACCAGCGCACCAAAAGAATCCCACAAGTGCTGCTGGTAATCAGCATAGGAAAGATCTCCAGGGAGAAGATGCACATCATATTTGCACTGGTTAATGTGTTCTAGAGTTGATTTCGTCCAACCTGTTTGACCAAGATCACCAACTACAGCAAATGCTATTGGAAATTGTGAAGGTGGGGTCTTAAGCTGGAACTCTGGACCTTGTCCCCCACATCGGTAGAAGTAGACTGTATTACTTCGAAGGGGTCCAATAACAACATGATTTATCTTCCCTGAAGAATAGAGTAAATATTTGTAGGATGTACGCTCTCCGAGAGATGATGAAGTGTACATTCCTGGTAAAGTTCCATACTCAACTATTGAGGGAGAAGATGCATCACCCGTAATCCATGTTATTCGCATGTGTTCTGCCCCTGCCAAAGAAATGTGAACCTGCAAAAGACAAATTGGATACTAGTGAAGTCCTTTAACACAGAAAAGCCATGAAGTTCATTTTTTGTATTAAATGATACACAATTGATTCAAAGGAAGATGTTGCTAATATAGAATCACCTCCTGATATACAACACAGTTATGTACCTCCAAAAGTCACTCACTACTATACTTCATTCAATACTCTACAAATTGAGTTATTCTGGTTCTTTAAAAAGTATCAAGCTAGTGATAAAATATTAATTAAAAATTCAAGGAACAAGTATGCCCCACAAGAGATCTTCCTTTAAGGATTCTTTCTCTTTACAAGCAACTGTCATGTACCATGCGGTCAATTACTCAACTTTGAGTCCTTATTATGTCCCTTTTTAATGCACTTAAACTAATTCAGTTAATAGTACAATATGTTAAGTCAATTGCACTAAATTGCTTTAGTGACCGGTAAAACGAATTTTCCAAAACCCCACCTGTTAATATATGGACAAGTAGCATATTCAACCTCAAATATCAGACGATAATTAGGATTTCGACATTACTGGAATTAAGTCATGGCAAGTTGAAGCTTTACGACCTTGTATTCAGATGGGCATCACACTTCAGTGCTTTCTATCTTTGGTATAGCATTGTGTTCAATCATGCACTTTGGCTACAAACCAACCACATAAACCCTAGATCTAGAAGCTTGCTATGATAGTTAATTTATATGACCAAAACATAGTGGAGATGTAATTTTCTGGTTAAACCAAGTTCAACTTATGAATTACTTATTAAAGAACAAGAGTTCGTTAAAAGAACACACTCAAGCTCTAGTTAACAATGCAAAGTTGAAGCTTTCAGTATTTGAAGATACGAGTTGAAGGTGAACCAAACCATGAAATGTCTTACAAGACCATTTAAAGATAAAGTATTAAAAGGTAGCCAATCCTCAGCCTCTTTTGCAATTACATGGCAGAAACAAAGAGTATTGCTGTCCACTATCTTGGTGTTCAAGGTAAAAACTTGCTACTGAGGAAGGATAAGGAACTACCAATATTTTAAGATTTGATTGCTACTCTTATGCACAAACTCAGCGCTCTTTTAGCTGAAACTTACTGCAATGATGTCAAAATTTTAGTGTTCAAATGTTGGTGATTTCTGTGGAAAGAAATTTTACTCTGTGTGTGTCGTTCATAAATTTAGCAACCGTGGAGTACCTTTAGCACTTGTGTACAAATTATACATAAGTGATAGATTACTGTGTTCACAGAAGATATTTCTTTATTAATTTCTATGGTTTAATATGGTCTAATATCAAATTTAGACATTGCAATTTATAAACAATTTGGATACAGCATGGCCATATAATCTACTTATGTCATCTCAACTTGTGTATTTCTGTTCAACAAATGTTGCTTGGATAGTTCCACAAAGCTATTTTAAGGTATCATCAAATTGAACTAGTATCAGACCTATCTTGGATTAAGATTCAAGTCCAGTAAACATACAGGATAAACAGTTAAACCCAAAAGCCAATAATAGAGACCTACAAGCATACTCGAATCCATATCCAAGGGATACTGGATGTCAGATTCAAAAGTTGTAATGGCTTTCCCTTGATATGCATCAAATGTCATATGGACATTGAATTGGTTATTAGATTCTTAAGTTGTTAGCTGGGTTGCCCTCAGTTATACATCAAGTGTTACTTGATTTTACTTTTTCCATACTAAAATAATACTGTTGAGCAGGAGACAGTCAACTAAATTCGGGTTGTTTTTACCATACCCATCATGAAATTCCATCAAATTTTGATGGGATCAGTGTCCATTGAAAACACTGGATCCTATACTTACAAATTTTCTAACTTTTTTATGTTCTTTGTGTTTACATCCTAAAACTGGCAAACATCATTGATGATACTTCTTTTATTTAAACAACACAGTTATTCTCAGGATAATGTATATTGTATGCAATAGTTTTAATTATTTTGATTGTTGAAGCATTTTTTCTAACACTTTTGCCAACCACAAACTCACATTGGAAATAGTTGAAAAAGCTGAAACTAGGATTTCTAGAAGTTGAGACTAACAAATATAAGACACTATGTAGATTACAGTTCTTGCAAGAATAATACTTGCCAGATTATGTCAATATCTAATCAACTTTAGATCACTATGCATCCACAGTCCATCTATCTTAATTAAATAGAAGGCCACACATCATTTTTATAAATTGGTATGTCATGCAAATAAGATGGGGTTCGTCTACCATTTCTCATCCTACTATATGACCAGGTTGGAGAAACCTGATAGACTAGTATTTTGTATTGCTTAACATTTAATACACGTTGAAAATGAAAACATACACAAGAATAGAACTGGCATCCCTAGAATCGCATGTTTGAGCCGCTCCAAGACGAAATTGAATGCTCTCATACAGTCACCCAATTTACATTACAAATTTATATGAGCAAGGCAAGACCTGCCAAGACATGTTTAATTAGACGTTAGAAAAAATTCAAAAATTCTTCCATTTAGTAGAATTCAATGCAGCTTTACTGAACTTGGGGAGTCAACTGAATAACAAAAGGATACAACGTTATTAGCTATATATTTGCTAGTTTCTATTTAAACAATCAAGGCTAGCCAAACCCCATCACCGAGAATTCCCTCCACCCTGAACTTACCAAAAAAAGAAAGAACAAAAAAGGTGTGGGGGGTGGGTTGTCTTTCCTAGCAATCACGCACGCACAAATAAGCAGACCGTGTCCTTGCAAATTCAATTTGCACCGTTCACCAATCTTTGACTTCTTACGTAGCTCTTGGATATGTTTCCCTCCCACACTCCACCTACCCTTCGCGCATCCCAATCCTATGAATGAAGAGAAAAGACTCGATCTTCGACTCCCTGACCAGTTCTAACAATCAATTTCCTTCTGCTATCGTATCACTCAAAGCCTTAATAGTGCAAGAACCAAATTTTACTTTTACAAGTGCATCAAAAAGGAAATAAAAAAAGAACCTTCAGCAAGAAACCTGATCGGGGAAGACAGAAAAGGAGGCCGATAGCAGATCCAAACTGCTAAAGATCACACTCTCAAAGATCAACCAGTAAAAGGAGAGAGAGAGAGAGAGAGAAATAACAGTCTACTTTGGAACCAATGGCCGAAATGGTCACCTGTTGGGGATCGGATGAACGCTTGGGCCTCCACGGAAGGCTTAGGGTCTGCCTAGGCAAAGGCCGGACGTAGCCCTCTCCGCTCCCATCTCCAGTCACCGGACAAGAGAGGCAGAGGAAGAAGAAAAGAATCGCCGCCTCCGTCATTTCCCGTCCCATCTGCCGTTCCTCCTTTTTCCCTTCTTTTGGTCTCTATCACCGTCTCACACTATGGGTGGCAATATAACGTGTAAATATCATATTTTTTTGGAGCGACGGACGCGTCCTTTCTCCCTTACATTATTCGAATCGAGGCACGTGATGTGCACGTGCATTTCAGACAAGTCCATTCTGGTCTTTCGAATGCTATAATTACGTGCAGAGCGTACACGACCACACACCACCTGCCACGTAAATCCAACAACTCAAGCGTAACACACGGAAGCACTCACTCTGAGGTGTCCACTATATATGCTCGATGTTTCTAAACCAAAAATCTACTTTTTTAATTATATTTACTTAAATTTAAGAAGCATTAAGGATTGATTTATTTATGTTTTAATATTTTTTGCCTTTTGTAGGAAACATTGCGTTCAAGAAGCTCGTAAGTCCATGGTTTATTCCCCTAATCATATCCTCGAGGAGCAAAATTGAACCTTCACAAAAATATAAGAATACTTTTTGGATCAACAATTATGCATTTCCGGATTGCCTTTTTCTTTCATGTTTAATATTTTGTTAAACATGAGTTTTTGCAATTAAAATGGATCGACGATTATGCATTTCCAGATTGGCTATTTTTTTCATGCATAGTGATGGAATAATCATAGCTCAAGTTCATCCAAGACAAAACATGCCTGTAGGAGAGAAATCCTCATTGTGACATCAAGACAGCATAAGTTACTTAAGAGTTCAATATCCACAAGCTCATCAAACAAAGTAACCAAACATCAAGCAGAACAAAGACAGATGACTCCACGATGTCATACCAGAGAGTCAACATGATGTTAAAAACTGGAATGACCAAGAAGCAATCCAGACTTGACAAAAGCAACATGACGACTCCAACAACTAACTTCAACTCTTCCAAGTTCACTCAGCACCGAAGAGAGGAATTACACTACAGAAAGCTACAAAGCATGATCAAGGCCGATATCTCGGTGATGACAACCTTTTCCAGTGGATGCACAGATTGAGCTTCATGTTCAGAAGCAACCATTTGCATTTGGCCATGCACCTTCTCAAGTCTGAAAAATCACTGCACATAGAGACATTGACATATTATTTTTCTACTTGACAACATAATGAGGAAAGATACGAAATAAAAAGATCAAGAGTAAATTTAGAAACGGTGTGATCATATACTCAAGAGCATATGTCAAGCCCACATTCCATCTAAATATAGTTTTCTTTTTTTTTGGTTGGCCTTCATCCAATGACAACGGGTGCTGTCACAGCCCATAAGCCATGTCTGTGGACTTTGTCCTTTGGCATATGGCATTTTACTTCAGAAAGTTTCAGCTACAAAATTAGAACGTGGAAAAGTGATCACAAAGTGCCAATATAACATTCCAAACTTGATTTAGCTATATCACTTTGATGTTTCAACATGAACCTTTTTGCTGGGTTGCCAATCTCTAAAACATTGCCCACTACTAACAATAGAGTAACAAACTAATCACTTACAAAAGGAACGACCAGTATTTAGAAAAACTCCTATTTACCACTTACAACGTAATAGAGTAGTAACAAATTTGGCAAACATTTGATTGTTTTACTATAAACAACACCAAACGGCTCAAAAAGTTCTTATTTCCTCGGCCAAAAATGAAAGCGAACACAGGAAAGTGAATTAAATCAAGACTAAAAAGGCGGTCCAACAAGTCTCAATCCATCTATCTACAGAGATTTTCATCATGAAAATGGAGAGAAGGTGATAAAACACAACTAATGAAGATCTCAGGTCAGTAACCATAGGCAAATAAAGGTTAGCACAGTTGGACAAACACTGGTAAGAAAGAGGCATTGCATAAATGACTAGGTGTACATCGTATCTTTGAAACTAATTGAATCCATACAGAGAGAGAGAGAGAGAAATGAATCTGCCAATGTGGCAAATGAAAAAAAACAATCAGTTAAAGCAACTTTAAGATGATAATTTGATCTAATGAGATCCAATGGTTGAACAGAATTTAGTTTAAACTGGTTTAGTCAAACTGCAATAAAAACTGTACCAGAAGTTTGTCTCGGTTTTCTATTTTCTTAAATTCTTTGGATAGTTTTAGTCCTCATTTTATGATTTAATCTTAAGAAACAGCACATTTCCACAATAAATTATCCAAATTGGCTTACAGATTCACACAAATTTGAATCTGAGGAATAAACCACAGAGAGAGCTGACACTAAACTTAATTTCAATGCAAGAACCACAATTACAGAGTCCCATATATCAAATACCATGCACCTGAAAATTGACAAGCAAAATGGAAAAAGGTAATTGTTACAAACTTCTGAATGAGCTAACTAATAAATTCAAAGTTGACTTGCCAGACTGAAGTTCAAGCTACTGTCTAAATTGTGCAATAAAACATTTCCAAAATAATTCAACAAGATGTACTAAAAGGCATTCCTGATGTCAAATTGTATCATAAAGAAAAAAATCAAATTTAATTAACATCACCAACAGCCCTTACCTGGGGTGGCTGCTGTGGCTGCTGCTGCTGATAGTTACCATATCCTGGATATGCTGCATAAGCATACATATTAGGATCTTGAGGAGGGGCATATCCATAGGCATCATAGCTTTGGGTGTAACCATAGTAGCCCCCATTCCACTGGTTGGGATCCTGCTGTGGCTGTTAAAAAAGATTTTTTTTTTGTCTTTAGCAATAAAACAGGAGAAATAATTTCTTTTAAGAAGGTGAGCATATTCAACCTGTTTATTTGTAGGACTGCGACCCCATGAGAGCCGGATGTTTTGTCCACCCAATGAGGTCCCATTTAATGTCCTTAAAGCCTCCTCGGCATTGGCCCTGAGAAAAATCATTTGAAAAGAATATATAAATGTAAAAGAATTCATCAATCTAACAGTGCCACTTTGATGAGGTATTTTCCAATTATGAGCTAACCTGTTAGCAAATTGCACAAACCCACAACGCTTGCCTACAGGTATCTTCACATAAACTATTTCTCCATATGGGCCAAAAACTTGCCGCAAATGATCATCTGTAACATTTGGATCCAGCCCACCAACAAATATCTGCAAACCAGACAGCATATTTCAGAATCATAGTGGCATCACTGCCCCTATGCAAAAAGCTCAACAAAGTACCCACAGTGGTATTATTTGGATCATTCTCAGACTCAGCACCCTGTGTAGTCTGGTAGGAAGCTGCAAATGACAACATATATAAATTCTTGGAGTGACGAGTCTTAAAAAGCACTATATTAAGAATGAACACAAAAAATTAATGCAAAGCTAACCTATCAAAGACAACTTACAACATGCCACAAGCAATTTTATCCTTTTTGTGAAATTTATATGTGATCTCACATGAAAGTCTTGTTTGTCACATTATAAAACTTGTTTATTGATCTTCTTATGATCCTCTTGAGGATCAGCACTCAGCATCTACTAATCTGGATCAGCTAATCTGAACCAAGAAAATCACAAAAAAAACCCTGAAAGACAGGATTCAGTCAAGCCAGAATCAGATGGGACATCAGGAATCACAAATTTGGTCAATGCCAGCCTGACAACAACTGATACAATCAAATAATCTAATCCAATCTATATCATCCCAAATTCTGGCTCAATCCCTGTTCACCTAAACCTCAGTGTTGTTTTTTAAAGGCAATTAGCATTATTAGCCAAAATCCATTTTATAAATTAAAAATCCAATAAGCAATAACATAAGACAAGTACTTTTCAATAAATTATCTTGCATGATCTAGTTTTGGAGAAACTTCTATCCAACAACCTCCAAATTGCAAACAGTGGTGGAACTGATTTGAAAGTTCAGGCATTGCTAATACAGAGAGTAAAAGAAAATGATTCAAAAGAAACTGAATAGCACTCTTTAATGTCAGACAAGACTTTCTTAACTGGCATGTGCAATCATTTGAACAGTCATTAGCATGTCCCATCACAACTTCATTATCCACTGCATATGAGCAAAATGCTATTCCACATATGAGAAGCCTAGTGCATAATCAGAGTTAATCATGGCTCCAGAGCAAATTATTTCCATGATTTAAACATCAAGGACCATGTTGAATAGAGCAATCCTATCATAGAAACCAAGCCACTCCCTATTTCCTCCAAATTCCTAGCTTTACCAATCCCAATGTGTCCACTAAATCTCAATGGAATATCAGTAATCATATATTCATGCACAGACATGTCTGAATCTATTTTCAGATATCATGACTACACATCAATAGAACATAGGCATATGTGCAACTTTCTGTTGTTGGCTTACACCAAAATTTGTCACTGGTTTTATCAGTTGGGAGACCAAATGTTTCATAAAGCAACTAGTTTAAGAAATTCAAATCAATGACCACCGAAAAACAAAATTTAAGTTATCCAAACCAGCTAACAAGCTTGTCCAGGAATTGGATTGACAAAACCCAAAAATAAAGTATAATGCAACATATTAATCTTATTTGAACCATGTACATATAAGAATCAACTAAAATATATCAAATGCTGTAAACAAAAGAAACACTTGGGCATGAAAAGGCTAATGCACAAATAAAGATACATCAAGTAGTAGATTCCAAATAGTTAGGACATTATGGCTTTGATGTTGCTGTTGAAATACATGCATTCGTCCAAGGCCAAAACACATTTATACATGCACTATAAGTTGCATATCTGCAAAAGCAACAAAGTGAAAATTAAAACAAATAAGTTAGACTAAGACTAACAAAACAAAATATTTGCACCTGATTCCAAGAAGTACCAAGGTTAATTTGAAAGAATGAATATGTTAAAATTGTAGTTTTATTACACCCACAGATGAAATATTGAATTTTATGTTAGCAGTTCTATGTGTTTTTGACAATCACATCAAAGTTTTGAGCTTATTCTGCTAGATTAAAACCTACATAGAAATACATTATTATTTGTCCCATTGGAATGGAAGAGAGGAGAAAGAAAGAAGCATTTGGTCTCAATGCCACATGCAAATCAATAGCAAGCAAAACACTAGTTCTCTCTTCTATAAAATATGGGGAAAGAACTAAGCAAACAGGATTCACCCTATTACAGTATATATGGAAGAATATCATAAATAAATAACCCATTACCTTTGCAAGAAAAGGAATTTGGATAGTCTCCACACAAACTAATATCATGCAGTATCATAATTCTCTCTTCTACAACATATTGAGAGAGAGCCACATACCTAGGATCCTTAACCATTATTTTGATAAAGATCTGGCAATCCTGGAAATGATTTCCATGGGTAAATTGATGTCATTATATTCATATACCCCAGAAGCAGCATGACATCAGTGAAGATCTAGGTTAAATAAGATGTTAAAGAAAACAAATCTATTTAGTCTTCAAGATCTAATTTCAGCAAGATATGCTTCAGATGAGAAAACCAAGAAGATTTCATTTGTCAAAAGGAATCAAAGAGATATGTTTGAGATATATTATTAATACTCATTAGTAACATACATAAAGCAAATGGTTTGAGATATAAAAGATATTAAATGTAAAGAACCAGAGGAGGATTTTCTTGATGAGATATAAAAGAAAAAGGTAAGACAACATATAACATAATTGGATATTAGTTACTTCAGTGGAAAAAAAACAGAAGACAGACAATGGAAAATATGAACAATGAAGTTTAGTGAGGAATAGAACAGTATGAGCTCATTGTCGAACTACTATTCTGGGAATCCACCAACATTAAGAAATAGTTCTCACCAAAAATAGTAAGCATTTTGTCAATGCAAACCACCGCTACAAAGTGAAAGGCAGCTGCTTAATAACTCAAACTCCATAGTAAGATAAGAATCCAAGATAGCTTCAACGAACACCAGCAATGCCCGCTCAAGATATTAACTCCATAAAACATTTATCCAAATAAATATTATTCACCAAGCTAACCTTGAGTTGAAAACATCAACATATGGCGTTTTGAAAGAGGAATTGATCTCAACAAATAACAACCAGTAGCATGATAAAGAAACTAGAGTCACCTAACCCAGATAGAACTAAGGAGACCATCAGGGCAGTAGAATGATGACCAGAATCATAAATTTTGGCACCTTGAAGAGGGAAAAATTAAAGAGGACTGCTGTTCTGCTTACAACAAAAATAGAGAAGGGAATATGAATATCTACAATAAAACATGAAGATAGTATCTGAATAGATTCGTACACGGTTCAACGGAAAGAATATAAACTGAAACAAAAAGCTTGATCTACAAGATGCTTGTTGTAGTAACTGAATAAAGGCTCCAGCCAAATTACAAAGAGAATAAAAAATTGATGGTAATATGACTTGAATGAAAGGTGACAGATGCAAGAAACTGAAGGAACTATAATAAAGAGGCAATTAGGAGATTGAAAAGTGAGATTAAAGATAGCTTGTGTAAATTAAATGGAAGAAAAATGTAGCAAACAATGCCACAAAAAAGGACTAACCAAATTATTACATAATCAAAACACTGACCTAAATTGGGCCACCACTATAGGTGATATGCATCTCTGCTGAATTCAATTCCAAGCCCTAAATGAAGATAGCATGGAATCCTGCTTTGAGACAATATGAGTTTTTATAAGTGTTCTTCACTGAAAACTATGTTTAAATGAGGCCAATTTCACAAAGGAAAGTACTGGAAGGAAATGACTTTGTACATCAAGGAAAGCAATGCCCTTCTCTCCAGGACTACAACTGGGAAATTAGAAAAACTGAGGATAAAATTTATCTGATTCCACTAAAATACTAAGCAATCAACTGATATTACTAAAAATACAATATGAATCATCAGACAATTTAGTTAATATGATACCTGCAGAACTTCATACAAACAGTTGATAAAATGAGCAAACATAATATTAAAATTACAGGAATATTATATAGACGCATACCATTCGCAGGATACTGCTGTTGGGCACCCAAAGTCTTTTTATTGGCTGCTGCTCCAATCCGCATGGGTCTTGTTGAACAGTAAAGTCCGTTCATTTCAGTCATGGCTCTTGTTTGTTCATTCAGATCCCCAAATTTAACAAAGCCATAGCCTTTGGAACGCCCAGTCAATCTATCAGTAACAACTTTGGCACCCTTAACTGACGGGTAGTGGTTTTTGAATGTCTCTTGCAACAAATAGTCAGTGACATCTGCAGCCAAATCCCCAACAAAAATTGTATAATCGGCACCATCACCACGTTTCTCACCAGCTCCACAACTTGCCCAATTCAGTCTGAAAGCTTGTTCAGTGTTAGGCATCACTTGACCATTAAAAGTTTGAAGAACTCGATCTGCGGCGGCACGTGAAACAAATTCAATAAAACCATAACCTTCTGATTGCCCATTCAACTTATTGCGGATAATTTTAACTGAAAGAACCTGCATCATTAGTGTTATAAATGAGAAAAGACCAACACACTAAGGTGGTACCAACAGTGTCACATCAAGACAGAAAAGATGAGATCTAGAGGCATGTAAGAGTACCTAACTCAGCAAGTAAACAAAAATACTACAAACTTGAAGGAGAGAAACATTACAACAACTATATACCTGAGCTCTAATGTTGCCAGAAGTATCAGAGGAAAAAAATATATGAGCTGCCTGAGAATGGAAAGGGTCGCTGATTTAATCACATTATTTTATATTAAAATTTAACAAGGAAACAGTCTGATAATTAAAGTGGATTGTGGTACCACTTCGAATATGTTACATCAAACCTTACTCTAAAGAAACTATGCACAGGGTTAACTGTGCTCATAGCTACTGCACATGAGCACGAGTCACATATGAAGCCTAAGCTTCTAGAATGTAGGCTTGAGGCTAATGCAAACTCGCGATATGTTATACAAATCCCTAAGTTCATAAACAATAATTTGGATTTCCATGTCCTTTCTACTTTTGATACTTTAAATTTGATCTAGCTACTGATGCATCTTTGGGGCACTAGTGTCAATGTTTTGTAAATATATAAAGCTATTCCAGTACTTGCATCCACTTAGTGCTCTAGTTAGCAACTGGTCAAAAGCAACTATAATTTACAAGATTGACAATTTACTCATTGCATAAGGAATAAAGAAGCGATTACATTTGGAACATTTTGCTCTCAAGAATGGACAACTCAAGAAACATAAGTGGCTTTGAAATAAACAATAAGTTCTGATCATGAAAACCAATAGCTGAATTAACAAACTACTCATGCTAAAGAAAAAAAAACGGGTATTTCTTAAACCTGACTGTATATGTAAATCATCAAAAGACTTGCAAACCTCAAGCAACATGATGATCTAATCACTGAACTCAGGTATCCCATTTTCACCCGGAATAAGGAGCTCTGATTCATAGCCCAGGCTTTGTAAGTTGCCGCACTTAACCTTTGTAAACCTGATCTTAGTTTTCTACATTTTAGAATTTTATTACTTCGAAACAAACATAAATTGAATAGTGGATGCTATATCAGCATCAGGAAGGAACTTGTTCACCCTTCCTTTTGTACAGGCAATGAAACAAACATGCCATCGAACTGGTGACTAACACCAAATACCAAATTAGGAGCTACCAACTGAAACTATAGAAACACAGAATCAAGAAAAAAAATAATCTTATTTAATAGGAAAAGAGAGAGACCTCTCCAGTGTGAACAAAGCAGCTGTAGAGATAGTTCTCGTCCATCCAGTACTGCAAGTCGCCGACCCAGAGCGTGCGGATCTCATCAGCCGACGCCGGCTGTGGCACCATAGCCTGGGCCGGGGCAGGCGCAGGTGCCGCCTGGTACTGCATCTGGGGAGGTGGCACCGGCGCCGGAGCCTGGTACTGCGGCTGAGGCTGCGGCACGGGCTGGGGGACCGGCGGGGGCACCTGGGAAGGCTGCTGGTTCCACATCGGCGGCGCCGGGGCGGCCTGGTAGTACTGCTGCTGCGGGGGAGGAGGCGGCGGCATCATCATCCACTGCTGCGGCTGCTGCTGCTGGTCCATCGGGGGGGGCGGCGCCATCGGAGGGGGTTGCACCATCCCGCCGGCAGGCTGCATCATCTTGGAACCAAAAAGAGCGTCAAAAATAATCAAACCCCGACGCTGAGATCGAGAGATACAAGGATAAGTGGCGATCCAAGACGATCGAACCAACTTGGATAAGCCCTAACCCTAGGCAAAGGGGAGAGATTGGGGGCTAAAAAGGAGAGGGATGGGGTAAGATAGAAGTGGAGAGAGGACCAAAAGCGAGCCCGTGAGAAGCGGCGAGGTGAGATGTATACATACAAAACAAGATACGAATACTTGTCTGAAGAAATTACCAGTCTTACGATTGGATCAAAATTTGGAGCCCACTTCTAACCGTGACGACAAGCGAAAGAGGGTAGAAACGACGGGTATGAAGAGCGTTTCCGAGACCAAGAGAATAGGTACACCCGTGCGCGTGTCCGCATAAATGGTCCGTGTGCTTCA
This sequence comes from Musa balbisiana, assembly GCA_004837865.1. NCBI lineage: Eukaryota > Viridiplantae > Streptophyta > Magnoliopsida > Zingiberales > Musaceae > Musa > Musa balbisiana. Next base: position 33,084,759 of record CM017196.1, read on the forward strand.
CGCGATGTGATCATGGGCTGGGCCTCTTTGCACGAAGATTGATGCATAGAGTTTCATCTGACCCACTTCAATTTGATTCAGAGATCCTTTAATCGAGCTTGTGACCAATTCATCTCAAATCTTAATCCAATCCATCTCCAAATAAGTCAACTTCCAGTCAAGAATCAATTACTACAAGTTTGCAAGTGATCACAGTTGTTCTTAAACAGCATGCTGTAGTGGGTTTCTGCTGCTGATAAGGTCTCAATTAAGTTTGCATTATGTTTCAGATTTGTTGGTTGATGTTAATTTTCATCAAGATGACTCAGTGATAGTCCTGTGAATCTTCTTCTAACCTACAACTTGCTTCTTGTTTCTTCTCCTGCATGATTTGTTTGGAGCTCCTGCTTGCACACTGACATGGAGGCTTGAGAGTAAGCTGACATCATAGAGCACAAAATACATGCAGTCTTAATTACAAACTTAAAGAAACAGTCGTCTCTCAGTTTAATTCAGAGAAGCACTGTTAATAAGACTTGGAATCTAATTTGTTCCTTCTGCTCCAATGGAGAATAGCATGCTGTTTAATGTCCATTGAAGTATGCATCTGTTTCTTGTACTCCTTTGTCGGGTTATCAGTGCATCTCTTTTTAGTTTCACTGGAAGAGAGAACATCCCAAGGTGATGGAGGGTTTGGCAGATTTCAAGAGCAAATTTAAAGCCAACCCGAAGAGAATAGAACAAAGTACAGAAAAACAAGAGGCGGCATGCTTGATGATGTGGTAAGTTCATTTGATGATTTCAGTTTCTATGACAGAATCGATTCAAGCAGCTTATGATCTGATTCTAAAGTTACTCTCAAACATCATTTCCAAAGAAGAGGATGAATGCACTTTGAAGCTGCAAACCTGAGATTCTTGTAGCATTTCATTGCATCAAAGAACATTTCCTTATTACAGCAACGAAGTAGTTGTCAAGTGAGTGTCTAATTGGTCACACGAAGAGCCTAAATTGCCTCATGACCTGCCGGTGTACACACAGCCTAGTTCTGGAGACGAAGACTCTCAACCTCTTCAGCCTGAGTCCAATCCTTCGCTTCAATCTGCACACCTTGAGCTTAGAAGATGATCTCCTCCTCTGTTCACTCTCAGCTTCTTCCAATACCTTGCATATCAGGAACCTCGCTTTCAGGTGTCGCCTTTCTTCGGGGTCTTCGTTATCGATCCTCGAATAAGACTGGTGTGTCCTCAGGAATCCCATTTGAGGACAGAACTGCAGAGGGAAGATTATGAGGACTATAATTGTGAACAAGCTTCTGCGCTTATGGAGTTATATATAGACAACCACAAAGCTCATCATCTTCAGCTCAAGTAGCTGAGACATGATGAACCAACCAAGACCAGAAAGATAGAGATGGGAAAAATGTAAATGGTGTGATGCAATTTTCCAAAAGAAAAATGATGTGAAGGGCAAGGCATGCAAGTATGCGTCAGTTAATCTACATGAAGTCAACCAAGTTTTGGGTTGGGGCAGCACTCCCTGAGACATGCCTACACTGCATGCATGTTTGCGAGGGGAGGATGACATTGTTTTTGACAACCTCACAGTGTCAAAGAGTCAGCTCAGTATTATACTAATTATTCACAGACTGGCATGCCAACTTAGGGAAGCTCATAACATACATTAACATATACTCAATAATGCATAGTTCATTATTTCCACTAGTGTTCTTGTAGTAACTCAGTGGAGCAGGCTGATGCAGCACAGTTGGCAACTTATTTCTTGGTAGTTGTAGGGGTTGAGGCTGTGACAGGGGATCAGTTGTTTATTTGATGATTGGCTTTTTCTCATGCATGAATCTGCAACAGGAAACTAAGAATAATAATTCATGCAGCACTTATCTGAAGAGGTTTTATGTGGTGTATGTGACTGAAGTAGCAGTTTTCATAATAGAAGAGTTCATGTGGTTGATAAGGATCCATTAATTAGTAGTCCAAGGTGATGGTGAAGAAGACTATGAACTAAGCTTTCTCTGAGAAGTCACAAGCTACATTATAGAAGGGAAAACAGAACATATACTGTAAGAAATAGAAGTAATAAGCAAAGTTAGAGGATCCAAAATGGAACAAATCTCTCAAAAAAATAATAGAAGCCAAAGACATGAAGGATACCATTAATTTTCAGGTGCACAATCTTTCTTTTCAACCATTTAGTCTTTTTTTTGTTTTATTTTTTTGTGTATGTGCTTTCATCCACTTCTTTTCATGGGTCCACAAATTTGAGCAATGAAGTTATATTTTTCAGATTTTTTTTTCCCATTATATCGAACTGTATACAAGTCATTTTTACATGGACTTGAAACCGAGTAATTATGCAGCAGAACAAGAAACATTAGAATATCTCAACAAAGATCAATAATCATGAGAAAGGAGAGAAAAGAAAGAGTACTAAGATGTTGTTTGGTAACATATTTCATGATCATAACTACACGACAGAGGGAGTATGAAGAAGATTAACTGCTAAGAAGACTGATAAGTATTTTATGCAAGATCATGTGAAATTAAGGAGCATAATCACAGTGCTTAATTTGGAGATTTGGGTTTAAATCATCGTTTTCAAGGATCAATGACAATATGTTAAAGAGTCTTGGAAGCCTGAAACCAAGCATTGTTCAGCAACAAAGCAAATGACAGTCATCACACAGGAGACCAAAAACTCAAAAACAGCTGCAGCTATTAGAGACATGCAAATATGTAAATGTAAGTATCAACAGATGAGAGAGAGAGAGAGAGAGAGGATGAAGGCATAGTTCTTCTAGCAAATGGAAACATCAAGCATTTGCTTCCAAATTTTGGCCACCAAAGGTCGGCAGAAGACTAAGGTAGAATACAGTATAATAAGCAGCACCAATCTGTCATAATCTTTATTACATGTCTGAATGATGATGAAGGTTGTAAGATTGCATGCTGATTACGCCACTTACACCACAAGTCAGCAACTGAGTAATTTTGAATCCACTCTGACACCATCACCACACCAAACACCCTCCTCTTGTTTCCTTGACATTGTTGGGGTCTCTCTCCTAAACCATTCTAGCTAAACCTACATCTCTTTAAAGTTTACACCATGGCCCTAAAAAATGGCCACACAGAGAATGATAATGGTTGAAACGCAGCATATTGGAGGCAACAGAAAACAAATGAATCAAATTAACATGACATGTTGAAGGATAAGCTTTTAGAGCACATTCTAGGGTGCTCACAGAAGAACACGACAATTTCCTTGGTGCAATTGAGGTGTCCCTTAAGGGCATTCTTCCATGCCAAACACATCATGATTGACAACTCCTGACACTCAGGGCTTAACATCTTCCATGCTGAAATGATCGCCAGTGTGTCTTTCTTAATGATGGTCAGTTCAACAGCCTAAAGTAAACAAAACATCAACAGGCTGATTTAACCAACTAAATGTCACTTCCACAAATATTGTATGCTTCTCAAAAGATACACCAACTTAATATGTAAGCATCCAGAAAAGGATGATGGTGAAATTGAGATAGGTTTTTGGGTTGGCTTGAAAGTAAAAGTTTGACTTTATCAAAGAACAGTCCCAACAATCCTCACTAATTAGAAGCAGCAAACTGTTCAGAAACATCATAACAAGGACTTATACTGGGCCTGATTTCCTAGACCATATTAGAGTTAGATCAGGAAAACATGATTTCCAGGCAGCATTAGAAGGCAGCACAGTCCCAACAATCCTCACTAATTAGAAGCAGCAAACTGTTCAGAAACATCATAACAAGGACTTATACTGGGCCTGATTTCCTAGACCATATTAGAGTTAGATCAGGAAAACATGATTTCAAGGCAGCATTAGAGGGCAGCAATACACTCGATCTCAATCCTAGCATTCATCGGCAATGCTGCTACTTGGTAAGTGGAACGCGACGGTGCAGGAGACGGAAAATCTGCAAGAGAATGGAATATAAGATTTAACAAGTTTCTCTGTCCAAAAGAAAGAATATGAATAATAGCAAAATATGCAATACATCGTTGCCTCATGACATTATACAAGCAAGAAAAGGAAAAGAAAGAGAAGAATATCTACTGTGTTTTTATCATAACCAGAGAAATACATTTATAAACCTTATTTGCCTTATTCAGAAGATGTTCAATAATTTACTGGTGATGGCATCATAATAGCTTGAAACAACTTAGTGCAGGATTTGTTCAAGAACATGGGAGATGTACAATAACTTACTGGTGATGGCATCATAATGGCATCATAATCTTCCAATATACATATGTATTGATGAAACATGCTAAACCAGCAAAGTAATATATGATTGTAAAAAAAAAAAGTAAAGTGATGACGGTTAGCATGATACTAGCAGAAATGCTATTGCAATCACTTCAAGACTTCACTAGCATAAACAGGAGTAACAATTGTGAAAGGAATCAGATGGTTTAGCAAAACAGGAGATTCTTTACTTAATCCAATGCCAAAGGAAAATTGTGATTTTATCATGATAATTTGTGGATAACAGATCATGCAGAACAACTTGAAATGGAGTACAAAATAATAAATCTGGAACCAAGTCCCATGAATTTAATGAAAAATTATCCATGCAAAAGACAGCTATAGGCCATCAGAAACTCACATTTTGCATATATCTCATTTACTTTCTTGAAATCCTGTAGGTCTGCTAACCTGCAAGTACAAAGATTACAGGATCAAAAGATGATATCACAAACTTTCATAAATCAAGTTGACAAAAAGAATCCATTTCAGACATGATTGTTGTCTTGACAACGGAAGCATAGGTGACACCACTTGCTTTCAGTATCTCCCCCATGTTCTTTAGAACCTGCAATTTGATAGACATTTAAAAGCACAGAAGATAAGAGATGAAACTGTTTTAAGTGGAACCACAAAAGCATACCATAATCTGCAGAAAATGACTTGTCTTATTTTTTTTTCAGAATCCAGAGAAAGTCGGTTTAGTAGAATGCAGTACATTTATACACAGCAATCAACCAAAATGCCAGTCAAGTTCCAAAGACATTTTTCCAAAATAAGAAAAGATGGAACAGTTTGCTTACAAAGAAGATCCACAATTGAGATACCAGGTACAGAATGAGAAAGTCGCATCATGATATATGAATGGTATAAATGATTATGTAACCAGCCATAGGCCTTCAGAGTATCAGAAAGTATTTTAACCATTCATTAAGCAGAGACATCAACATCTAAAGGAAATAATTTTCAGGTGAAAATTCAATTAAGCAGCAATCTCAACTAAAATTTTCTTCTCACTATCTAACCATCAAGCAGAGACATCAACATCTAAAGGAAATAATTTTCAGGTGAAAATTCAATTAAGCTGCAATCTCAACTAAAATTTTCTTCTCACTATCTAACCATCTTTATCGGCTCATTATTAAGAATGAAAATGGAAAATAATAATTGACAATCTATATATTTCTATTCATGTCAAACTCTAAAACATGATAGAAGTCTGAGAAAAACAATCTGTCAAATGACAAGTGTGAAAGGCTTTTTCTCCTCTTGAAAAGTAACATAAAAATATCTGCACTTAACACCCCATTTTAGAATTATATAATATGACCAAGATGATATATGATCAACGAACACAAAGATAAGCTGCATAGCTCAGCAGTCTACCATATTCATAAGGTGATAAGCAGGATTGAATGTCAGTAAATCATATTAGAATTAAGAAAACTCCAACGTAGAACTTATCCACTTGATTAAGCTAATAGAAATATTTTTTAGTATATAAAGATCTCCAAAAAAATTGAGAAAAAAAGAAAAATGAATTGAAGGAGGCCAAACTATGGGCATGTGAAGATCAAACAAACAAATCTGTTTTACAATAATGACAAGAAAGATTCAATCGGACAAAAGTCTGCTAAGTAAATTACTGAACTACTATAAGATGTAAACAAGTGGAATAAATGCCATTATGGAAAGAAAAATTCAGATGAAATAGATTGATACTTGAGTGTTTCATTATAGAGCAATGAAGCACAGACACTTCAAAAATGCTTGTCTGTATCAGATTCTCACATTTGTAGGATACTTTCCGACACATTTTAGGTATGTCAAAATACATAAGAACTCTTCTACCATAGACACATCTTAATATACCATATGTAGGATGCTTATATCATCTATCCTCAGAGAGAAATTCCAAATACATATCAAATTCATAACCAAAGAATCAAAATTTTCTTTATTAGAAACATGCCCCCAACCAGATATGAAAAAAACTAAGTGTAGTTTATACAAAACCACAATTTACTGTAGTATGATAATAGGAGAATGTTTCCAACATTGCACAAAAGATATCTACAGCTTCCTCTATTTTAACAAAAAGTTGCCGCTAGTAAACTCCAAATTGTTACTTCATCAGAAATTAAATTACCTGTTCTGTTTGCTCCTCAATGTGGTCAGAAACAAACTTTCCTGTCTGCAAAAAGAGGGGCAAATGATTATGACAGGAATAAGTACAGAGGAAGAAATGTTGCATGTGAGCCAATACGAACAAGAGCTGAGGGTTAACAAATAGTAATTATAGCAAACCTCAGGAACAAGACCAAGAACACCAGAAACAAAAACAAGGTTGTTGGCTTTGATAGCTTGAGAATATGGTCCCAATGCTGCAGGTGCATTTTCTGTCTGAACAGCTTCCTTTTTAACTAATATAAAAGAATTAAATCATCTTTAGTACTTCCCAAAATTAATCACACCAAGTTCACATGAATAATTACAGAGTGCTGAAAAAAAAAAAAAAGATGTTGCTAATATAATCGAAAATTTCATGTCAACAACATGCAAGAAAAATATCTGGCATGATTAATGGAACAACGGACTAATCACGCAGAAGATATGAATTATTTCTCTTGGTTGTAGAACATAAGTACTTGTGATGTGACGAGGTTCAAAATGACAAACAAAACACAACATTTGATTCTTGTTTTCTCACTTATAGCATTATTTTCAGATTCATTTGACATTACTGGAAGGTTGCACTGAAATCTGTTTCCTTGGATATTTCTTGTCAAAAAGTTGGTTGAAAACAAAAAAAAAATGAACATCTTGATTCCAAAAACAATTTTTGCAACATGAGATTTCAGAATCATTACATCCATGATGATATTTACTTTTATATTCAATTAACGAAAAAAATTATGGATTAGACCTTTTCTTAGCTGAATGTACAGATACCACCAAATTTCTAATGTCATGAGACTACTCCAGAAGATAAAATAACACATAAAGGAAATAGAAGGGAAAGAACAAAAAGAAAAAAACTACGTGCACTATGATTAGTAATGAAGACAAGAACTCAAATTTACTAGATAAAGTAGCTAGCAAGAACCTATTTTTACCAGGTGAAGTAGCTAGATTAACTACATTTAACATTTGGAGCCCACAGTGGTTTTAGAAAATATATTATTGTGCATGAAGATGGTCTAAGGTCGGATGTCGACTCAAAGTAACATATAAAGCACCTCTGGTCCATATTTCCACTTAAACATATTTGAGTTGGTCTTAGTAAGTTTCTCCATTTAGAGATGTCAGTGAACGATCACAAATCGAAACATGCAATCATCCCATATGAACAATTACTATCAAGATACCATTTTTTATGTCAAAATGGACGACTGAGATCCAAGTATGGTAAAAAACATCAATGCATGTGCAAAAATAGCAAGAAAAGACTGCGAGAGAAATGAAATGGGGGTAAGAAGAGACGGAGAGGACACTAACCGGCGGCAGCGGCGGGCGAGGTGGAGGCAGAAGCGGAGATGGAGGCGAAGAAGGGCTTGGACGGGGGAGAGGACCAGAGGCAGGAGACGGCGACAGAGGCGCAGCATAGCCCTGCGGCGAGCGGCGTACTCGTACGGGCACGCAGCCCCCGGAAGTCGATCACCGGCGCTCCAGCGGACCTTACAATGCTAAACGCCATCTCTCTCCTCTCCAATCCCGCACCATTCCAACACAACTAGGGTTAGACCGGCCTCGGGGTCCGGCTCACCTGTCTCAGCCGAGATACCATACTCAAGATGACAGTTTGCCATTGGTTGCATTTCTGGGGCCCACAATTAATACATTCGAACACTATCACTCATCACATATAAATAAAAATAAAAATAAAATTATAAAACTTTAAAAAAATAAAATAAAATGTGAGAAAAAATTATGGTACAAATGAAAAGTTACTACGAACTAAAAAGATGATGGAACAAATTTAATATGTCAGGAAATAAAATGTAGAATCGCTTCAAATTTAATTCATATGCACAGATGAACAGGAAACTCGATTATAAATATAATAAATAACAATAAATATATTAAATCCACTTAGAATAATTATAGATGTCATTGGTTTCTCTCGAAATAAATTATACACTTGAATTTCTTGGTATAGCTTGGGAATTTGTCGAAGATTAGATTTTAGTTATTGCACTTTTGTACTCTTATGAATTATGGTGAAAATTTAAGAACTTATAATGAAATTATAGATATGAGAAGATCTTTTAATTATTAGATTTTATTGGGAAAAAATATTGTTGACGTCTTTGTCAACGATATACTCTAATCTATATGCACGGAGTCGTCCAAAGTGGAGAGTGTCTTCTCCGGAGTTATTACCTACACAAAGATCGAAGTTGAGAGAAGCTTTCCAAGTCGATCTCTTTGATGTAAGTTAGTGTTAAGATCCAATTCTCTAGCCCCGACTTCTCTATCTTCTTTATCCGAAGTTGAGGTGTGTTTTTATATTTGACCTAGAGGAGACGAAATATCCCATAAGGATTCTATACGGGAGATAGTTTGTAACCGACCTGAGCTACCCTTTCGACTTCTAAGAATATTCCTATGAATATTTAGCAATGAAGGTAGTTCGTAACCATCCGGAGCTACCCCCTGAACTCCCGGGAATATTCCTGTGAATATTTCGTAGGGCAGACAGTTTGATAATCGACCCGAGCTACCTCTTAGACTCCTATATATGCAGGCAAGTAGGTGTTAGATTGTTTGGGCCTTTTTTCTCCCATGGGCCTTACGTGGCATTTGTGTGGTGAATGATGGCTAACTGATTGTATTCCCAATTATTTGTCTCTCCCGAAGGCATGCTTCGGGGCTTTCAGCATAGGAGCACTCGAGATCTCATCTTGTGGGTTGGGTTTTTCTAAATTAGGTGTCTTGGATACTTTAGGCCTTATGTCTCCGTCGTGATATATTTTTCTTTATGTGAATTAGATTTACACATCTCGGGCATATTTAGCCTTGTGCTTTTGTTGTAGTAGATTTTTCTTTATGTGGGTCAAATTTTCTTAACTTACACATCTAAGGCGTATCTGACCTTGTGCCTCTATCATAATAGAATTTTCTTGACTCACGCACCTCAAGCGCAATTTGAACCAAGCTTCTACCGTAGCGGATTTCTCTTCACACAGGTTGAGTCTTCCTGACTCATGTATCTTGGGAGTATTTGGCCTTGCACCTTCGTCATAACAAACGCTTTGCACGGGTTTGATTTTTCTCGACTCACGTGTCTCAAGTGCTATTCGGCCCAAGCCTCCATCATAGTGGATCTTCTAGTCTCTTTGGAGTAATCCCGAGAAGACACTTGACTTAATCACAAAGGATGGCTTCATCGTAGAAGGGGAGAGTCTGCTTTTCTCAATTGGCATTTGTAATAAGAGGAGAGAGAGCGTATTTTCTTCACATCTTCCTTGATTGGTGCCTTAACAGTGAAGAAGAGAGAGAGATCATTTATTCCTCGTATCTTCCTTAATTAGCGCCTCAATAGTGGGGGAGAGAGGGAGATTATTGTCTCTTTGATATAGTTCTAATAGGATACTTGTGCCAATCGTGGGAGGCGAGAGGTCATCCCTTGTCTGTAAACCTCACTTAGCTTGTATAGTGAGGCTCATTCCGCTTGAGCCCTAATATTTTGGAAGTTTCCTCCTTGACTCTAACTCTGAAAGATGAGTCAATCCTTAGGTCATCCACCATCTGAATATTGCATCTTAGATTAGAATATCTCTACCTTTCACAAGTTCTTTTTAGTCCATTGGTCGTCAGTCGATCAAGGTCTATACCCTATCCTCTGATAGTTTATGGGCGAAAGGGGTCCTTGCCCCCCCTCGTTAGGGCGGTAACTCTAATAAACCCTAGTGTTCTTTGGGATTTAGAGTCGATGAAGAGTTTGTCTAACTATGACTAAATGGTAAGTCCTCCACTCTTGGAGCACTTGTGAGTCAAATGTTCTATCTCAATCGAGTTCGAGCTACATACTCCTCATCCTGGCTAGCATCCATACAATCTAGCGCTTGGGTCTTTGTGTTTGTTTTACAACACTCTTGAGGTGAGACTTCATCTTCCTCTTTACCTAGTGACAGTCATCTCAAATGACACCCAACTCATGGCGCTATCTACTAGTGTTAATTTAATCAGAGAATGCAAGCGCACCAATATCACCCCAACCGATAAGCTTTTTGCAACTTGCTTTCAACAGTGCAAAGGGAAAAACAACTACTACTTGGCCGCTCGAAAGGGCTTCAAAGTGGGTGGTGCTCCCTCAAATAATAAAGGTTAGAAGAAGCATTTCTTTTTATAAGTTTAAGTCGAGATTGGGGGCTCAACCTTGCTTGGTCAACACATTCCATTGACAACACTCCTTCCCTACATCAGATGAGGAGGAAGATCAAGTGCTTCGATTGATGGATATACTTTCCTTATCCAAGGCCATCTGAAAGATGGATGACGACTAACTAGTCGATACGGGTCTTAGTTTGGCTCCTTAGGGTTTGACTTAAACCCTTCATTACCTCCCTCTTTGATATTCTGCATTTTCATAATAATAGCTTTTTTTGTAAATGTGGATTTGCATTCTTTGAAAAAAGAGGGTGTGACTCATGTTCAGGGGCGACGATTGCCTCGATAGTCTTGACCTCCATCCATGAGGTATTGCTTGAGGAGTTAGGTTTCACTCAGCCTGGCCATCACGCTAGCATCGCGACCGAAGAAGAAGTACAAAGTCGTTGTGAAGAGGGCATCTTGTCCCTTAAGAGGGACGAGGTTCAAGGAGCCAACTACAGGTGGCAATCCTATTTTTAATAGTGTCGGAGCCTTTAGAGGGTCCCAAGTGCTCAAGGTCCCCCTCGGGACAAGGAGGGGAAAGGTCAAGATCGATGGTTGACATACGCAAATGGAAGTCCCAGCCTTTCGTGGCTTTGTTAATAGTCGATCTGCCTGACCCAACCCTAAACACACTATTGCAACTAAGAGAGAAGGGCTGAGAGTAGTGAAATAGATTTATCTCTTGCCCTCGGAGATGTTGCTTAATCGGGGCAATCATAACAAAATGCTAGTAAGCTGGACCATAGTTGGCTTTCTCGATTTTTTTTCACTACTTAACCACTCGTCCTTGCTTTTACAACACCATTATTACGTGACAACCCTTCTCGATTGGGTATGAGATGTCAATATTATTATCAACTAGTAGGCTCGAGAAAATGATGACATTCAAGTAGAGGTCAAGAAGTTAAGGAAGGTTAGAGTTGACCCTTCTGCCACTATCATTGCTGAGGTGGAGGCTCGAGGGGTCAAGCTAGCGTAGAAGTTAGAGGAAGACGAGCGAGGGCTTGCCACCCTTGTTAAATAGCTAGAGGAGGTCCGGGGTAATAATCAGGTCATGGAGGATGAGTTGTTGGGTCTTTTTTGAGAACTGGACTCTGTGAAGGCACACATCTTAGAACTCGAGAGAAAGGTTATTGTGGCAGAGGAGCAAGCTTGGGAGCTGGGAGAGATATTAGAGGTCGAGCAGGATAAAGTATTGAGGCATTTGGAAGAGGCAATCACTGATTAAAAGACGTCTATTTGGATAGGGGCTAAAGAGGTCGAAAATTGCCTCATACAAGTTTGGATACCTGTTGCCTTAGCCCACTTCAAAGCGAGGTATCCCGAGTTGAAACTTTAGGAGAATTCATTCACTGACTATCCCTAGGACCAAAACGTTCATATGGAAAGCAAGGTGTTTTTTGATGATAACCTTGACTTGCTGCCTCCTTCAAAGCTTGATCCACTGCCCAACTACTTTTGAAGTTGTGATGTTGATTCTTGGTTCTCTTTCTTTTTTTATAGATTGGTATCTTACTTTGGTTGTAGAGTTCCGATCTGTTTAATGCAATGCTTCTTAGAGTAATAAAGTAGTGCCTTCCCTTTGTTTAGCACTCAATATTAGTATGTCAGGGATGTATTTTATAAGTTTGAAGTATACCTCGATCGGACCTCGAAAGGGGCCTTAAGGATAAAATTTCTTCAAGTTTAAAATGTGTCATGTTCTTGGTAACGCCATACATTTTGTTGTCCCGAGGTGATATATCCCATCTCGGATGACTTCGATGACTTAGTTGATCTTTTCTAGTTTGGTGCTAGTTTTTCTCGAGATCAGGTCAAGTTACTTATCTTAACCTTGTGAAGCACTAGGTCTCTTAGCTGAATTCCTCAGGGGCGGATATCTCAATTGTATAGCATAGCCACCACCTTCTTATGCCTCATCATTCGTAGGTGTGTAGCTACTTGGGTCTCACTGACTAGGTTGAGTCAGTTCGAAGTCCTACCTTGGAGGCTTTCTCATCGAAGTTCTCAATACGAGGTGTCGGGAAGACTATCTTAGGTGGTAGGATAGTCTCAGTACCAAAGGCTAAGCTGAATGATGATTCTTTAGACCTGGTCTTAGGTGTCATTTAGGTAGCCCATAGGATGCTCGTCAACTCATCTACCAAGATACCCTTTAATCTGACAACTTACTTTTTGAAACCCTCAAGGATGGTTCCGTTTGTGACCTTAACAAGACTGTTGGTTTGAGAATAAGCCACCGAGCTGAATCTTGGTTGTATCATGTAGGATTGACAAAACTCCTTCAACTTTAGGTTTTTTAATTGAGTTTCATTATTAGTGATGAGGGCCTTCAGGATCCTGAAGTAGGTGATGATATTCTTCTATACAAATCTTCAACTTGTTTCTTAGTTATCGATGCTAGTGGCTTAGCTTCTATCTACTTTGTAAAATAATCTACTCCTATGATGAGGAACCTTCGTTAGCCCAAAGCCAACAGGAAGGGCCTGAGAAGGTCCATACCCCATTGAGCGAACGACTACTCGCAATCGATCAAGCTCAAGGGGATTATCAATCGACATGGTCTTTGAGCAAATTCTTGGCACTTGTGGCACCTTTGGGCATAACCAATCACATTTGTTGAATTATCTTGAATGTGTGAGTTCATCCATTAATGTGTTATTTGCATATACCTTCATGCACTTTGGCAAGCACCTTCTCGGCTTCTTGGGGAGTCAAGTATTTAAGGAGCAGTTAATTGAAGAACCTGTGATACAAGCAATTATTGATTAGGAAATATCATGCTTGGTGGTGCTTGACTCTTTGGGCAGTTGGATAGTGTCTCGACTAGCAGCCAACCTTGTTCGGGAGTTTAGGTCGATGTTAATTAGGCTAGCACATCCCCTTGAATATTTTCTTCATAAGGAACTCGAAACACATAGAGTCGAGAGAAGTTGTGAGCTAATCTTTGCACCTCGGCGATGTACTTAGCCATGGTCATATCTCGAGCTTCATAGCTTCTCTCCACCTAGCTTACAATCAATTGTAAGTCAAACACTATCAATTCTTAGACCTGGAGTTTTTGGGTGAGTCGAAGACCCGAAAGAGTGCCTCATATTCAACTTCATTATTAGAAATTTTAAACTCAAATTAGAGGGCTTGCTCATACATCGGTTAGTTCAGGCCCTTTAAGATGAGGTCGGTATTGCTCCTCTCCAAGGTGGTTGAGCCTAGGCTTGGTGGATGAGGTCGATAAATAATGCCCATGCTTGGGGGTATGGTTATCATTTTCAAGTGGATGAGTTAGCTTCGAGATAAAATCTGCTAATGCCTAGGCTTTTATGGCGATCTTTGGCACATATCATATGTCAAACTCGCTCAGCTCTATGAACTAATTCAATAGTTGCCTTGAGACGTCAAACCAATACAAAACCTATTTCAGTGGCTCGTCGGTAATGATCTATATGATATACACTTGAAAGTATAGGCAAAGTTTTCTCGCCACGAGCACTAGTGCAAATGCTAGTCACTCTATAGGTGGGTATTGTTCTTTGGGTCTGCTCAGGACATGGCTTATATAATAAATATGCTTTTGAATTCGCATATTATTATAGATTAGCATGGAGTTGACAGCCAAGTCAGTGACAGCAGGATAGAAACTGAGAATTTCTCCTGAGACAGAGGCGAGTTGTAGGAGTTGAGTGAGATGACACTTTAGTCACTTGAAAGTCTCTTGACACTCTTGGGTCCACAAGAAACTCTTCAAGTTCTTTAGGACTCCAAAGAAGGGCAAGCACTTATCACCTGATCAGGATAGGAACCGACTCAATGCCACCATTCGTTCGATTAACTATTGAACTTCTTTGACCAACTAGATTGGGCCCATCTCCAATATGGCTTGTACCTTCTTAGGGTTTGCATCTATCCCCCTCTAGTGCATGATGAACCCGAGATACCTGTTGAGCTAACTTCAAAAGCATAGTTATACCGATTTAAGATTTGAAAAGATTTAGCCAGGTCTAACAAATGTGAGTTAGTTGTTCTATTCTTGATTATCATGCCATCTACATATACTTCGACATTCTTCTCGATCTAGTGCTTGAATATTTTATTTACCATCCTTTAGTATGTTGGCCCTACATTCTTCAACCCAAATGTCATGACTCGGTAGTAGTACATGCATCGATCGATGATAAAAGACATGTGTTCTCGATCTTCTAATATCATCCTTATTTATTATACCCTGAGAATGCATCCATAAAAGTAAGGAGCTCGTGACCCAAGGTGGTGTCTCCCAGTTGACCAATCCGAGGGAGTGAATGGCTATCCTTCGAACCACTATGGGTACTACACCTATGAGTACTACACCTCGGCAATAAACCTTGTTCTTAATAATTTGTCAACTTTGTTGCTAATTGCCTACTGGTGGTTGGGAGCAAACTTATAGGGCTTTTGTTTGATTGGTCATGTCTCAAGGGAGATGTTCAGGCAATGTTAGGCGACACCTGAATTGATTCTCAACATATCTCTTGGCGACCATGCAAACATCTCGGTGTTTTTCTTGAGGAAGCTGATAAGTTGTAATTGCTTCTCATTAGGTAACGCTGTCTCAACCTTGACGACTTGATCTGAATGGACCTTATTCAGAGGTGTTTCAATCAATGGCTATATCAGTTCCGATTGTGGAAGGGACTTGGTAGAATCTCGAGGGTTCACAGGTGGTATCTTGAATCAGACCTTCTTTAGCAGGGAGACCACTGTGAGATAGCACTGTTGGGACTCCCTTGGGTTGCTCTTTAATTCTCTAAAGTTGGTACTAGTCAAAAACTATTGCTTATAGGCTATTCAACGTAAGTCAAGCTATAATGACATTGTATGCTGAGGGGATGTTGACAATCATGAACTTGGTCATAACTGTTTTGGAGCATGGCTCATCTTCGAATGTGACGTGAAGGCACACAGTCTCAAGAGGAGAGATTGAGTCACCCGTGAATACATCAATGAAGAAGTCATATGGGTGAGGTCATTAGTTAAGAACCCAAGTTTTTGGAAGGCATCAAAGTAGAGAATGTTAGCAAAGCTATTTGTATCGATCATGACCCAGGTGCTGACCATTCTCATGGAGACCATTAAGGCGTTGTTGTGATTCAGGTCGAGGCACTCTATCTCTCCCTCTCTGAAAGTTATTTCCTGGTCGATTTTGGTCCTAAGGCACTTCCCAATAGTGACCTAGGTGCTATCTCCTCCCAAGATCAATTCGTCGACAATAACGTCGATCTATCTTTCAATCGACTCCGGAGGTCGGGGTGATTGCTCCTGATATCTTTTGATGAATCGTTCAAGATACCCTTGTTGTATGAACTCGTAATCACGATGAAAATAATAATATTTAGATTTGGATGAGATTTTAAACCATAAACATTTGGTAACAAGTAAGTCTAGTACACCATCACCAGTTTAAGGTTTAATATATATTGGATGAGATTTTTCGAACCATCAACTTACAAGTATCATACTTTTGGCTTCAAATTGGCCATGAAATAAATCTCATTGCAACAATACTTGGAACACAGTTCAAGAATACGTGATGCATGGTGGCAGAACTCATAGCTCAAATAGAATGATACAACTAGAGATGCCATAACACGAAGAGAAGAACCACAGCTATCAATTTAGATGTGCCACAGCTCTCGTCGATGCTTTTCCTCGGAGTCTTCTAATGGCTGGTGCGAACTTGTCACTCTCTCGTGACAATGCTTCGTTCTTGTGACTGGATCAGAGCGGCCTCGTCCGGCGCCCCGACGCCCGGCCGCAGAGGAGGGCGTTCCTCGGGATGGGATTCTCATCCCTCCATGAGTTAGCCGGAGAGTACACTCGGAGGTAGAACTGCTGCCCCAAGTACTGGCGAGCCCAGTTCTCGGACCTGATGTTCCACATTCCTACGTTGTCCAAAGGCATGTAGATTGCAGACCATGACTTGGGGTACACCTGAAGAAGAAAGACATGAATGCATCAGCAAAGTAAACATCGGGCATGATATAGACCAATTGAATTGGTTTAAGAAGAAGAAACAGCGGTAAGATCAAATGCAATCACCTGAACTGTGCAACGAGCCACTGCATCCCTCAGGTTGTAACCCTCCCTGCTTGCCGGAGTCCATTGCCCTCCATCCATTCTGTAAATTGCAGCAAGTCACAATTGATTACAAGAACACAAGAAGCAAATTCATGCAGTGCGGCAGCAGTTCTCACCCTACAACCCAGAAGGAATACCCATCGATATGCCATGATTGCAAGGTGTCCTCCGAGTTCTCGAAGATGATCTCGACGTAGTCTCTGAAATTAGCCGCCATGACCGAGGTCTGGAGATAACCAGCTCCGTAGGTCGGGTTGTCCGACATGCTTCCGAGCGAGAAGACGCCGGGGATGTTGTAGAAGTCGGCCACTTTTAGTGGAGTGTCAGCTGGGATGAAGGAGACGCTGTTGACAGCGTATCTTTGCTTGCCATTGATGACAGGAGCAGAGTTTGCGAGCCTGATGGTTCTTGTGGTGTTCACGAGACCATAGTGATATGAGCCTTGCGGATTCGGTCTCGGGCCACTCGCTGTCAGATTCCATCTGTTGGTTCATAGAGAGAGATCGGTCAGTAAAATATCGAACAGTTTCAGCAGAGTGAGGAAGAGGATACCGAATAGATCGCGCCTGGTTGAGGGACCAGTCGATCTGAATCGTCGGCCCTCCAGGCGGCGGACCGACGGGCTGCGCGCCAGAGTTGCTGTAGTGGAGGACGGCGGTGGTTGACAGCACGGTGCTCGTGAACCGGGACGAAACCACGATGTAGTAGTCCATGGGTGGTTGATCTGCCGTGACGAGGAACGAGCAAGACTGGCCCAAATGGAGATCGAAGGAGGAGTAGGTGTTCTGCAGGGTGTGTGAACCTTCCACCTCCACCAGCAGCATCGCATGGCCTTGAATCCTCACGTTCAACGACGTCGCCAACCCCACATTCGAGACCCGAAACCGATACGTTTTGCCTAAACATCAAGAAATCATGCGTCAAGAACACCATCTCGCCGGTGTTAACTTCGACCAAGAATCGAGAAACACCTTGTTCGACAGTGAAGGTGTTCCCATACTGTCCTCTGCCATTGATCAGAATGCCATCAGGGAAGGGAAGATCTTTGCCACTGTCCAGCATATATCTCAGGTCCTGTGAAAGATCAAAAGCTTCATGATTACTGAACAGCAATTGAAGGTTCTATCTTTAGCTTGCGGTGAGGGGGTGCATACAGTGTGGTTGGCCTTGTACCAGTCACCGATCAACAGAGTGTAATCAGCTGCAGGAGGAGGGAAAGGCACCGGGATCAGCGGGCGGCTTAGAACTCTGATGCCACCGAATCCACCGGCAGCCTTGTGGAAGGCCAGCGAGGGGAAGTAGAAGTAGCTGCCGATCTGGTCCTTCACTTGCATGACGTACGTAAAGTTCCCACCAGGGGGAATGGGGCAGTTGGTGCCATAAACACCATCTTGCCATGAGTTCCTTCTCTGCTGTACCCCATTCCTGCGAGAAAGTACTTAGTAAGCCATGCATCATTACCAGTGCCACAGAGATTCACAATGCAAACTTAGGATCCATCATGTTCAGTAATGCAAGATCTGTAGATGTTTTATATGACTGTTTCACTTCTTTCCTCCTCTGTGTTCAACAAATGATCTGTTTCCTACTGTCAGAATTGGGCAGCAGACAACCTTTCTGCTGCTACGGCATCTGACATTAGATCTACACTGTCAAAGAGATATAAAGGTTCCTCTTAAGCATCAGATTTTGATCCTATCTCCTTCAAAAAAGAACCATCGTTCCCTGTCTGGTTCAAAGCAAAAGGTAAAAAGAACAAGACCCACTGTCATCAAAGGCCAATGGAGCATCAGATGCCTTATTATAATATTGCTAAAAGATCCCCCAAAAAGGAGAAAGAAACAAAGAAATATATCTCACTAGGAATTAATCTTCCCTAAATATGTAGATGGAATCAATGGGTAACTTCATAGTGCAAGCATAAACAAAAAGATGGAGTAAAGAATGAAGGTAAAAGGTAAGAACAAACACAAGGCATAAATAAACAGGACAAAGAGATCAGGACTGATGAGGAAGCAGTAATGACCAGGAGAGGAGGAAGGGCTCCGGCAAGCTATTGAAGACGTTGATGATAAGGTTGTCATTGGTGACGGCCTCGATCTGTGGTCCTGGGAACTGGCCATTGATCAAAATCCCCTGCGTTGTTCCAACAAGCGAGAGAACACTAGGCTTTTTGAGCTTCCAAAGAAGAACATGAAGAAACAAGAAGGAAACAACAGCAGAGTGAGACAGACCTGTTGCTTGACTCCCATGGGCCAGATATCGCCATAGGTCACATTCCAGGTGAAGAACCTGTAAGGGTCATCCCCCAAGACACAGTCAGGCAGCAAGAACAGCAACAGCGGGAGGAAAGAGGCCAAGAGGATACTCTTCTCCATCCTCCAAACCTCTTCACAAATGCTAGGTTAACTTCGGATCCATGACCTTAATATAGAACTGGCACAGAAGTAAGGAAGAGAGTGAGAGAGGGAACTGTTCTCCATCTATCTGTCAATGGGGTCCCTCCTCCTGTAGGTTTTTTAGAGAGTTGTGTGACATGAGCTGTGTAAGACGTAAAAAATCATTATTACTCGGTACAGGATTATGTCACCTTCCTTGATTGAGGTAAAACCACATGGAAATCTTACTTATAGATTGACTTAGTGTCCAAAGACTCTTCACTCTTGTTCTTATTGCTGCTTCCCAGAAAGCAAGCAGATTCCTGACTTCATCTTGTATAGCTGTACTGACAGTACCTGCCATCAACATCTAGAGAGCTGTCCACAGTTTGAAATGGCCATTGGCATCCATTATGATTTGCTTGTGGCATTAAACTATTAGCCTCCTCAATTCTTGAAACCTTCTTTTAACACTGGCTCTTCTGCTCCAACCTATCAGTCTGATCTGTGGAAAGTGTTGGATAAAACAGAGCCATAGACATGCATGTGGAAAACAGAGGTCTCATTACTGCATCAAACCTTATAATACCATGCCGGTGGGATTAGAAGGTCTTCTTTCACATATGTACCTTGAAAACCACATTAAATAGTCCTTCCTTCTTCTCTTCTATTTACAGGACAAGAGAGATAAAAAAAAGTACACATCACAATAAATAGAAAACTTGGAGAGGGAGACCACTGAGATGCCTCAATCCACACTACTTCTTAGAGCTTCCTTGCCCAAGCGAGCATTTTTTAACCAACCAAGATGGATCGTGACAATGTTTGGTGGATCAAATGCAGGCAACAAATGTGGGGTATTGGCATCAGATCATGCATTGTCCTTGCAGAATGCATGAGAACTGCTCACCTGCTCTGCAACTTTTGTATCAATCTAGCTTTTTGTAAAGCTGCTTCCTCAAGCTTGTGCAGCAATTTTATACTAAAACATGATCCCATTTGGTGAGTCTCAGCTCCCAGCTATGGAAGTGTCTGAATTAAACCTAGTCTTCATCTGTCACTGCTTGATATCCTCTGCTGTGGTGCAACTCTTCTCATATCATATATCCAAACTGTTACTCAAAGAAAAATATTCTGTATCTTATTAAACTGATTTGACATTGAGAATGTCGATAAAAAAAGACCTATGAACTTGTAACATGAGAGATAGAGAGATTGTTGGGAGATTCAGGTTAAGATAGTGATTAAGATCTTAATTGGTAATTGATATTTAAAAACTGAACTATTTTGCAACACATATTTATCTTAAGATCTATGACAAGCTTTCTTGGCGCTTTAATTATCCAACTAAGCGAGCATAGATCATTGCCGACACTTCACAAACTGGCTGAATTCCTCCGCATTATAAGGAGAAAATTATATGATCTCGGCACTTTCTACGGCTTTTACATAAAAGATTCTGTCCTTGTCTTTTGTCCTTTTTATTTTTCCGTAAATTAATTCAAGTTACTCGATGCATTCCAGAATCAATCATTCCATCTTTCTCATCTTTGACTGAGCCCCCCATTTGTATTCCTCCATTTTAGAATCGATGATTTTAATTCTTATATTTTAGAAATTCAAATCGAATTATATACGGCTCAGCTCTGAAACCATAGTCAATGGTTTAAATATGAACAATATTTATTGGATGAGACTTTGGATCAATTCGACCAATGTTTAAATATAAAAATATATTAAATGAGATTTTTGAACTCACAAGCTAAAACAAATTGGTTACGTACACCACCTGACTAAATTCATTAATTTGATATTTTTAATCCTATATTTTTCACGTTCATTTACGTAATATTCATAAATATTTTTATCCTCTTGTCATTAATATTTATTTTGATTTATCGGTGTCGGAGTTTATATCAGCCGATACGGGCACGTTTTTGGTATCGGAGTCGTTTCCGATGCGGTTGCAACAGACGTCTCGAAACGCGATCGTCTTGCACGTGCCAAAGCTATCGAATATAAACCCACTCCTCGCCTTCCCGCCCTCTCGGTCTCGCTTTCACCGGATCGACGGATCGATCGGCGAATGGAGACGGAGGAGGAAATCGCCGAGACGGCGGAGGAGTCGCAGGTGAATCCCTCCACAGCGCCATTCTTCGATTTGTTTCACATCCCATCCATGCTTCGATCTCTCTTTAGACTCGCAATTCCTCCCGGTTTTCCTATCAATGTGAAGTTTTATTGATATTTGGCGATCGATAGAAGAATAAACCCTAAGTTTTTCTTCTTGTTCTTGTTTGGGGAAACTGAACTGATAGATAATAAGTTTTTCCTTGTTTGATTCTCCATTTGTTTCACCTCTTTCTTCAATTGAGACCCACTACTTCCATCCACCAAGCAGCCTTCTTGCTCTTTGGTGAAAGAGGATTCTGCAAACCTATCTGAGCGTAGAAATCACTTTATATTTCATCATGGTGTTTCCAATAATATACTTTCTATTCAACTAATTGCTTCATATGTGTCAATAAAGTTTCATGATTAATGTTTTATCAACATGCCCATACTTGATAATCTTGGGTTACCTTTGTTTTGCTATACACACTTAATTATACATAATCACTGGTAAGCAAATATTTGAAAAGTTTGGTTCAAGATCTACGTCATCCGCCTATATCAATTGTTTCCAACTTGTCTCCTAAGAATGACGAATTTCGTATCATTTTATTTTGCTAAAATTCTTGCTAAGAACATAAATCTATATTGGATTAGTTAATTTTATCTAATTAATTTTTTAAAGCATGCTCACCTATTTTTGTAGTTCTTCAGTTAATATTCTGTATAAACTATTCCAACCTTGTCACTTCTTCATACATTTCCAATTAATCTCTTTGTCTGCATTGACGTTATGATTTGTGATCGTCAATAGTTTTGTTATGAATGATTAATTTTAGAAGGTTCAAAACATGGTTTAAGCTATTGTAATCATATTACCCTGTATTGGACTGCAAGTGTCAAGCTGGTCATATTTCATTACTGATATATGCTGGTGTTATATGGTATCTGCTGGTTGATGTAGTTTTGTCAGTTTAGGTTTGGCAGTCTAGGGTCTATATTGGACTGCTTCGGACAGAGATGAATCAGCTTTGCCGTTCATGCCTGACGGATTCTTGTCCTGACTTCATGTGTGAGAAGTAAGCAATATAGCTCCATGTGTGAACAGTGAAAAGGATTATTACTCTTACCCCTTCTCTTCCAGCTTCTACCTCAAGTAGTGGTATGTTTCCTTGTCAAACGGTGCTAACTTCCCATTTGCTAAATCCCCTGCTCCTAAGTCCTATCTATCTTCTCTCTCCTCTTTTCAACCTGTTTCTATTGTTTCTGTTCTCCTATTTTGCTATACTAACGAGGATTCCTTTGGAAGTAGGAAATGCTAATTTTGCATTAGACCTATAGCTTCACCGCTCGAAACTTGATTATGTTCTCGTAGTCTATTAACCTGCTACCATGTGGACTATCTTGTCTGGGGTACATGAGCTTCTTGTACCAAGATTATTTTATGTCAAATGTACAATATTATTTTGGAAGGAAAAAGATAACACTTTCATTTCTTGGTCACTTATATTGGTGATAAAGTCATAATGGATTTTCGTTTATGTTGAAAAATCTCAAATCAAACAAATTATATTCATTATTCCCTGTTGAATTGTATTTGTGTTTATTTCTTATTATTCTTGTAATCTCAAATGGTTGTACTGGATCCAAAACAATTGATATGCTAAATGGTTGAAAATATGAAACTCAATAGTATTACAAATCTAATGCAATTTTTCATTGGAAAATATTTAAATTTTAAAAATAAAAAAGGGATGATATCAGTATATGAGGATAGAGTCCTAAAAGTAACCCCTCACTTGCAAAGGTAAGATTATGTACATTAGTTCATTTCAGGATCTACATTAG
Organism: Musa balbisiana; assembly: GCA_004837865.1. Taxonomy (NCBI): domain Eukaryota; kingdom Viridiplantae; phylum Streptophyta; class Magnoliopsida; order Zingiberales; family Musaceae; genus Musa; species Musa balbisiana. Next base: position 33,107,870 of record CM017196.1, read on the forward strand.
TGAGAACCTCATATACTGAATTTGTCTATTTTCATCCTTTAAATTAAAATAGAGTTAACGTGACAATGTATGTGCAAGTTACCATTCTCAAGACACCTGTTTTTTCAATAGTTGAACCACCATTATGTAGTGACAATGAAATCCTTGATTAGAGTTTCATTTATGAAGTTGTTAAACATTGCAAGCTAATATATATTTTTGGAATCACACCAAGTCTAATCATAGGTAACGATAGTACCATCATCTGCTATATATCTGATATAATGCATGAAGTAGATGGTTGATTCTTTTTCAAATCCTTTCAAATGAAAATATAAAGAGGATGGGTGTGCCTCATAATATCAAAATTTTCTTCTGGATTTTGAACAAGGGCACCCTTTATATCAAGGATCATCTCATCAGAAAAGGGGTAAATGTCCAATCTTGTTGTGTCCTCTGTGACTCTCATAATGAAGGCCTTTAACATGTTCACTATGCTTGTTATTTGTTATTTCACATTAGTATCCTGGACACATTGTTGGTTATGTTTATGCACATTTATCCACGTGTACAAGCACGTGGAACTGAGTCATGGATCTATTGGTAGTAGATCTAGGTTTCAAGATACATTAGTGTATAGTTTTCGTTAAGGATCTATCTATTGCATTTTGAGCAAGAAACTGGACAGCTGTCTTTTGGTTTAAGTTATACATTCATTTGAAATAACAAATTTAGATGAAAGTTGAAGGTATCTTAGTATGCCATATTTTCTTTTCTTCAGATCTCATTTCTAATTGTACATGATGCTTCATTTTGGGACTGGCTGACGAGGTTGTTGAAACTTGAAAGAGCAGCTTATATTCGGGAAATGGAAGTCTGAAAGGCCAATTGATTGCTCTGTGAACCAGACATTATCACACTGTCTGAATTGTTTGCAGGATGTGGTGGCTATTGTTGGCTATTTTAGAGAGGTGATCTAAACACTCGTTTTCAATGACATCTTTCCCTCAAAATCATAGTATATGTTCAGCAAATGAAATTTTAGTGCCACAAACAACTAATTGCACATTTGATCACAAATATATCTCTGTAACCTTTACATATCTAACCCTATCACGTTCTAAGATGCACTCAAGTTTATTTCTTTCCATGTGAGACCATCTAAACCAATCTAAATTAGTCTGATGGTTTGTAAAGGAAAATGAAAATTCTTGTGTCCAAATATTTTCCAGTTGTTCATGTTGCACTCATTCCTTGTGCTTGCTTGCTTTTGTATTACTGAGGGCTGTGGCTAAGATTTATCAGCTTGCATCTTGTAGCTAGTAGTACCATAATGTCTAAAGCGAAGACTGCAACATTTTTACAGTATGCACATTAACCTCGAGATTGGAGTGCTTGCAACAAAGTGTGCATGCTAAGTAGATTCAAGCAGTGGCATGCTTAGAGGAACCTTGCTGGCCCTACAAAGTGTAACTACACATTTGTTAAAGCTTATGGTCCCTATCATAATACCTCAAGCTTATCTATAGTTATCCAATTAGATCTGTTAGATGGTATAGAGTAGGTCATGAATTCGAATCTTGCATTTGTCCTTTCCTAATATTAACCAAAGGTCTATACCACAAACTTAGTTTTAATTCACACGTCAAGCCTAAATCAATTGACTTTGGGAGAGTATATTAAGGCTTATAAATATATTGGATCCTATGTTAATAGTCTAAGTTTTTGGGATTTATAGGCACTCAATTTAATCTTTAATAGCCTTCTTGTTTTTCTGCCTGTTAATGTCAAGCGGAAGATTGAAGATACTGTCGGTCAATAAATATGGAAAAGTTGGTGCAAGTAACTAAACAAAACCAGTATCAAGAGGGTTATAATGTTGTAGCCTACAGATGACTTGCTTCGGAATATTTTTGTTATCTCTCACCGATATGCATGGAATTCAATACATGTTAAGGTCTTGTTTATGGTGTTGCTTTAATATTTATATATATTGAAGTGAAATCAAGAAGGTTGCTGCTGATTTTCCTGAGCTTGTTCCCTCAATTTTTCTGCAGATCGTATTCTTCACGCTTCCAAACGAGTAGCCAAGTCAGGACAGAGTGTATGCAAAATGTAAAGGTGAAAGTTTTCTCAGTTTAAAGTACGCTCCTTGAATTTGTTTTTGCTCGAGCACGCTAGAACACCTAGGAACTTGTGCAATACTATATTTTCTGTGTCGCAGAAACCATCATTTGATCCTACGAGCAACAACCCACCTTGGACAGACATAGCTTGGAAGATAGCTTCCTGTCCTCTGACCTGAGAGCAATAGGTAATTGGCCTAACTGTCCTCTTGAAGATTCTTTTGAAGTATAGTTCTTGCATACTAAATGTTCCATGGAGATTTATCAAAAGCTTTCTCTTCCTCAGTTTTCTTAATCTTGGGCAAATAACTTCTTATCTGCAAATTAATTAGTCCTTAATAATAGATAGAAAGTCCAGTGCCAAAGCTTAAACTTCTGTTCTTGGGTCTGTGGCACACAATACCATCATGACATTCATATACTTGGTATTGTTCAAGTGAAACATGACATTCATATCCTTGCTGAAAACATTAGGTAGTTCAGTGAAACATGACAAGTTGATATGTCCATTTTGCTACAATTTCTGATTATCTCTGAAATATATGTCCACTTATATGGAATTGTCTTCCTCAACTTCAAGTTATTCGGTAACATGAAGTTGGATGATGATGAAAAACTGTAAGGACACCATGTAATTTCAGGTTACCAATGACTACCTCCAATAACCACATGGATTTAGCTGCTAATTAGTGGAGAATAATCTGCCACGTTGCTGGGGAACAGCATGCATAATTTTGCCTAAACTAGGAGTCAAGTGTTAGGTAAAGCAATGATCCTAAGTTTAAAGCAACAAGGGAAGGAGAATAGTAGGTAGGCCATTAACTCTTCAAGAACATGTAGGCTTTTAAATTGCCGAGAACATGCTTCATCCAATCAATTCTTATGGTTCAATTTGGACTATCAAAATCAAACAAAGTCATATAGGACTAGGTATTACGCATGACTCTACTTAAAACACATAGCAATTTGATAAACATAGAGTTGGCAGAAGAGTTTTGGACACCAACAAGGCTCCACCAAGCATGTTGATGACTCAGCATGCAAGAGGGGCACGAGTCTCAAAGCACCTTTTCGTTGGACAAGTAGTAAATGACCATTTACCCTCGCCTGCCCCAAGTCACCAAAACTTTTCTTTAAGACGCTAATCAATTGTCTCTGCAGACACATCTTAGTAGTTAACTCAGGTCCTGTCATCAAGGACAGAAGAAAGCGGAATCATCCTATAGAGTTTATTCTACATTACTAGGAACATGATAAGCATGTTTGCTTCTTTAAGATATTAGATTGTATTAGGGACAAATCTTTAGCTCTAAAGCACGCTTAAGCTACACAAAGTCCAACCAAATTCCTAGAACAAATTCCATGTTACCCACACTTTAGAACTGAGCCATCTTAGTGTCAATAAATAAATATGTACTCCAATATCTTGAGCAAGCAATACTCAGATAAACAAATATGGGCCCATGAGACAGTAGTTGCATTGGACCGGTTTCCTAGAAAAGGATTGGGATCAAACAAAGGTAAGAGAGAAGATAAGTGACATGGCCATGGCCACATTTTAGAGATCTTAAATCTATTAGGCAAGATAGCATTGCATTGGCCACTAATATTAAAAATTATGGGGATAATGAGTATTGATGTAGATGTGGTCCCTTGACCCGATCTGTCATTCTTGGTGTGGCAATCAGTGGGTGCCAATTGGAACCCAATTTGTTCAATATGTGGTTGATATATGCCTAACATGAAGGTATATATTGGAATAGGAGAGTAGCAATATCAGAAATTGATCGATCTGATGAACACTGTGATTTGTAGATAGTAGCCATGCACCAAACTCAATTTTGAACTCATTCAAGAAATTGCTGACAAGATGATAATTTGTTGATACGATTGTTTTCTTATTGGAGTCTGAGCGTCTCCCATAAGCTTTACTATAAGTATATAATTATTGTTGCAATTATTATGGAGGATTTTCATTTCAACAGATATATACCAACAAAAATATACTTATGAGAATGTTATTTGCAATTGTTATTGAATGTTATATAACAAAAATAAATAAAAGCTGTTTTCGAATTTCTACTCAAGAAATAATATGATATAATTTGAAGATTAATTATGACAGCCGATCAGTTAATGCCAATAACAATAACTATGCTTTAAATCTTGATGCATTATTACAATCCATAGTTATGGCAAATTCCCTGATCATAGAAAGATGACCCAAATCTGTTTAATAGTGGTAATAGGAGAGTAGTGTCTTTAATAACTGCTCCATCCAACTAATGGCCAAACCATATAATATCAACAAAATTATTCAGAGGAGATAATATATATAATCATTTTAACTTGATGCCTATATTATAATCACTAGAGTGCTTCACTAATTGCCATGCACGTAATGTAAAAAAAAAAAAAATGGGAAGAAAACTGAGATATATATTTCAGCATGGACTTCATCTCATAGCTGCATGCACTATATATACTGATATAAACTTTAGATGAATATATTGCAGTTCTTAGCTAAAACTTGTCACTGGAAACTTTCTTCTTTTTAGCTCTCTCGATACTTACCACTAAACATTTTAGGCATTTATTTTTTTCTGCAGTAGGCTTCCATCTACACCGACAATTCAAAATTATATGTATACATACATTTTTTATATTTCACACTTACAAAATTGCCGTAGTCACACACACACACACACACACACCTGCATACATATATGATGAGGCTATTTTTGGTCATTATACTAAGGAGTATGTTTGAGATTGATATGTTCTTTTGTCCTTTTATCTAGTAAACTTTATATCAAAGACAACATTTAGTGAGCCTAAATACCTTCAATTGACATATGCAAGGAAAGAGAAAGGACATCTGGAATAGGTCTTTAGGGTCCTACTCAAAGTCCAAACAAATGTAAGCTGAGAAGGCTTGGTAGACATAAGTAGCACGAGAAGTTTATGTTTTATCTGAAGAACCATTCACATATCTCATTTGTGCAAGCAGAGACAGATGGATTCATTGGACGATTCGTACTGTTTTTTAGGTTTTCGAGATTTTGAGGGAATTAACATGCTTTTTTTCTTTTGCCGAGTAAACTTCACCTCAAAGACAAGACTAATAGACACAATAAAAATAAGAAGTAGAAGAAGTTAATGTGTTATCTGGAGAACCCTTTATATATCCCATTTATTTAAATAGAGATTGGTAGATTCATTTTGAAATGCCAGCAAACGGTGCTAGCTGCAAGTCAGAGTAGCTCTATTGCTCCTTCAGGTGGTAAAGCTTTTATTTTGAAACATCTTCTATTAGCTGACAGACATAACACCATAAAAAAGATTCCATCAATAAATGTGTATTCTGAATTCATTCAAAGGAAAATAGTGTTAGGTATAACTGAAACTAATATCTTCGACTTTGTCGAATACTGTAAGTTGGATACTTCCTCTGTCTGTCTCTGTCTCTCTCTCCCGTTTTCTGTCTCTTAACGTGTCACAAACATTCTCTTCATCTTTTCCTGTCGTCGATGTATCTTTTATCTAGTGAATTGGGTTCATTCTACTCTTGTTATTTTATCATCTTTCCATGTGCGTCCAATGCTCCTCGACCAGTCCGTGTCTTTGTTCATCATTTTATTCTTATTTTCACTGCAGCATGCTCAATCCTTAAACACCAAACTCGATGTTAATAGTGTTTCTTTCTTTCTGTTCGCAACAGCACAATCTTCAAGGAATAAAGAAAGAAGAACAACACCAGCACAATCTGATTCCGATGCGATGTGATTAAGTACTTAAGATTGAGGGAAGAAGAATAATTGTGGGGATGCAGAGGAGATTTATTGGGAGACTACAAAAATCCCTCTCTGGTTTGTTCCTCTTCCTCGAACGTGATTGCTTTTTCATCTTCCGCGGAGATAGATTAGTAGCAGCAAGCTGTGCGCTGTCCACATGGCTGAGACCATCTGCTGTCCTCTTAAAGCAGTGGCACGCCCCCTTCTCTCTCTCTCTCTCTCTGAGTCTTAAACACACAAGCCCACATGCTGCGTGTTGTCGCTTTCCCGTAAGAGTTCCTTTCTTTCAATGCACAGAAGGGAGGATGCTTTGAACAGATGCGAGAAGCACAGGGAAAACACAAGAAATGAGAGGAAAAGGAAGATAAAGAAAGGAAAAGAAAGCTAAGTGGCAGTCGCAAGGATTCTTCTCCTGCCCCTCCACAGCCTCGTTTCTCTCGCTTACGACTACTCCTCCCTCGGGATTCATTCTCCCCTCCTCACACTGCTGCCACTACTTGTATACTCCATATCCTCCGTAACCTTATTGCTGCTACTACCTTGAACTCTGATTTCTCCTATCGGAACTCAGGAGTTGTGTCCGGTCGGAGGAACGAAAATGCTATAAAATAGAGAGAGAATGAGATAGTGAGAGAGAGAGAGAGAGAGAGAGAGAGAGAGAGAGAGAGAGGGTTGGGCATCATCTCATCGAGGAATGGCCACAAGTAGGTTGGTACCATTTTCTCCTTCCTTCCACTAGTCCTCATGTGGCATCTGTCCCTCACTGGTTTCCTGCTCTCTCTTCTCTCTATCAATCTCTGTACCTGTCACCGTCAGTCAATAATACTGCATGCTTGTTTTTGTTGGCTAGCTGTTGTCAGGGAACCTTCCTCTGGTCCCATCATTCACAGACCTCCACCCCTAGCTTTCCTCTCTCTCTATCTTAACATCTCATGGATCTGAGAACTCCTTTATTCTATTTCCTTTGCAGATGATGGGTGAAAGGCTACTGATCACTGCAATCAACAGCGACGACGATAATATCACCACTACCAGCAGCAACAGCAGCAGCACCACCACCACCAGCAGCGGCAACAACGAGACCAACAAGAACAATATGATTCAAGCTAGTTCTACTACTTCCGGTGCTGCTGCTAGGGTTATGGACAAGCCATCAGCGCAGGATCAATCGCAGGCCGTCCTGAGATGCCCTCGCTGCGATTCGTCGAACACCAAGTTCTGCTACTACAACAATTACAGCCTATCGCAGCCGCGGCACTTCTGCAAGGCCTGTAAGCGGTACTGGACGCGCGGCGGCACCCTCCGGAACGTCCCGGTAGGTGGCGGGTGCCGCAGGAACAAGCGCGTCAAGAAGCCGGCGGCTGGCCCCGTGGCACCGCCGAACCATCCGCACCGCCGCCCTCTTCTGCCGCCTGATCCGGTCCCTTCCCTCTTGGTGCAGAGACCTTCTCCTTCCCACCTCGACGCCGCTGCGCTTTACGCTCTGCAAACGGCGTCCTCATCGTCGGATATTAGCCTCACGTTGCCAATTATTATGAACAGTCTCCACATCCCCTCTTGCACTACTGCCTTCGATCTGCAGCCTCATCTCGGCGCACCCGGACTCGGGCTTCTATCCAATCCGCAGCGTGAGAACGAGTACCATCTCGGTGAGCTTCAGCCATTGTCGCCGGTGGACGACTATCCACTTTTTGGGTCATCTTTGCCATCTGCATCACTGCTAGCGTCGAGCATTAAGCAGCTCAAGCAAGTGGAGGACTACCAGGCCATATTGCCCTTCGATGAACTGCAAGCCTCTGGGATCGGTGGGAGTCTTAATGCCATGACGAAGGAAGTGAAGTGGGAAGGGCAAACCAATAACTTGATGAACAGTAACACCAGCAGCTGCACAGATTGGCAGATTCCATCAGTGAACTCGTTGGATAATTTTGGTCCAGCTGCAGCCACGTACTGGAATGTAGTCATCGGCGGCACCGGTGGTTGGCCGGACGGCATGAACTATGGTTCATCAGTCACTCCTCTGATCTAGTCTAAGGGTGAAGTGCGGCCGATAAGTATTGTCTCTCAATCCTGTTCATTCATGGTTGTTGCATCTTCTTCTTTATTACGATGTTTCCGAATTATCATGGTAGTAAGGTCAGTGCGCTATATCTATATTACATGCTCACTGTAATGTGGCGGCGGGAGCGGATTACTGGAGCAGTGCCGATCAGAGAGATCCTGTCGGTTTGCAAACGTCTCAGTTTGTTGGGAGAGGACCCTCGGATCTTTTCAGCTCAATAACGTGTATTGTCATCAGTTTTTAGTGAACTAGGAAGAAGAAGCTGGAGGAGTGAGCTGCTCTTGCATGTATGTACATAGCAGGCATGGCATATACCATCTTCTTATTGAGTGGTTTGCTTTTTTTGGACATTGTCAGAAGTCTTCATCTTCTTCTTCGTCAGTTGAGGTGATTTATGCTGTTGAAGAAGCCAATTAACAATTGAGATATTTATCTTTTTCCCTTTTGTGTGTTTTTTTGGTGTGTTGGCAGAAAGAACTTGGTACATATAGTTTTCTGTAGTGGGATTTCGTTTCACTTTTATGAGTGATCTATTGCCTGCTTTTTGGCCTTTCTTTCACTGTAACAAGTATTAACTCTGCTCATATTGATACTGGACTGAATGGGCATGTTTGCTCTGATGATTATGTTCAGAAGTGCAATGAAGTGCAGTATTCTAGCAAGAGTTTGTGCTTTTCTTTACAGCAGCTTTCCTTACCTTCATTGATAATGTCAGTAGAATCTTTACAAGGCAAACGCATGGCTTATGCTTATTACATGTAAAGTCTCAAAGATTTGGCAGTCATGTGTATCAAGTTTTGTTCTGGTTTGCTTGTCTATTTGTTTCATGGACAACTCCTTTATCTTGTGGCAAAGAAGAAGAAGAAGGTCCACTACTCATGGCAACAGAAACAGGAATCACTTTCCCCATGTAACATAGCAGTGCAATGCTCCACTCCTCGAACATTCTTTTTTATGCATTAGAGTCTCTTTATCATTGGAAGATCATATTGCAGGTATCAGCATGGTCCGGGAATCTGTCTCAGATATTGTGAGCAGATATAACAAAAGCTGATGGCCAATTAATTGTGAAGTAAAAGCTCAAATTGTAGGGAAAAATTAGGTTCATGCGACGAAGTTGAGCTCAAATTATTTTGTCAAAAAATGTCAATTTAATCAAATTGTTTAAATATGTTATTCTCCTGGTTGTGATTCAAGTTATTTTGCAGAAAGAAAAAGGAAATTCAAAAGAGGCGATGAAGAGAGTCTTAGGACTCTGTCCTAATGCTTTTGAAATATAGGTTTTTAAGGACTTCTATGGATAGTTCTTTACGTAAGAGAAGAGAAAGATAAAAATAAAAATGCAAAAAATTGCATTTTTACAATAAATCATAGAAAAAACTTAGACTTGTTTTAACCAGAAGACAGACATATTATATTAATATTCTGCTCATTCAATTAATAACAATCCAACTTACAAAAACAGGTCAAAATAGTCCGAAGTCAATGAATATATATATATAAAGAAATCTGGGAACACATTTAACTTTACTCATGTACAGAAATCAAGCTTAAGTTGAGCTATCACATATTTGTTGTAGTTAAAGATTTTGAGTCAGTAATGTACAGCTCTGGTTTGTCTGAAATAGGACAATGATTGATAATATATACTTCCAAAATCAAGAATTATAACGCCTTAACCATGAGTAACAACATTTAGATGTCCATACAAGTTTACCATTATAAGAGGACATTTAATTTGCTTTCAAGCCAAATAAATGAAAGTGACCTTTAACAGTCATCTGTAAGCTATTTTAGTTGGGAACCAAATAATTTGATTGATATCATTGCTTTTCTATTTCATATTAAGCTAAAACATGTTCTCTATCTTCACATTCCAAGAAATGATTCTTTTCATTCTGGACTTATCAAATATTTTGTCAGATTTATTGGATTTATTTCAGTTTAGATCCCTATATCTCATTTTGACATGATAACTGAGGATTGGAATTGCTGTCATCCAAGGAATTCACATGTTTCTTCCTTTTTATGAGCATATTAGAACCCACAAAATTCCTGGAATCCAGTTCTTTCTACTATTCTGGTAGGTAGATCAAGCACCTCTAGTTTGTGAGAGCCAATTCTAGAATTGCTACAGAATCATATATATGAATGATTGTTAAGTGATCAGGCTTTCTACAATTTGACATCAGAAAATTTCAAGGGTTTATGGAATATAATTAATTCTCCAGAAAAGTCAAGGAGACATCCAAAAAGAAGCTAAGTTAGATTCTCCAGAAGCAGTGAGGGAATGACCAAATGTCTTTGTGCAGCATTTATAAGCAATCCATTCCATCTGCCATCTTCTAAACCTATCATATTAACATTACCAGTAACAAGGGAAAGTTCTTTTTCTTTTCTTTCTTACTTCATTTAGATTAAGAAAAATTCAAGGGTTAGATGTGTCAGTCCACTCCAATGTTGCAGTTCTTACCATCAATTCCTTCACCACTTGATATATTGGTGATGAACCAAACAGTGGTAGACTAAATCATCATATAAATAGTAAACCAATCCTTCAAAAACTCCTGCTTTTTAAGCATCTAGAAGAAAGAAATCAAACCATAGATTAAACACCATCGAATGGTTTGGCAAAGAAAAGAATTATTAGAATGTCTCATTTCATCCTTTTCCTTGCTGCAAAAATTGAACTTTTGGCACATGATATGCTGATGAGCACTGTTTATTAGCAATACTTGGGAGGAGATACTGTTTGCTGATAACTTTGACAATTGTGCTTCTGATCGAAAGAGTTAAGAGGTGAAAGTTTTGTTTTCACACATTTTTAGTGAAAGCTTATGACTTGTTTAATCTCTTTCTGCTGCTGCTACTCCTTGAATTTACCATCCACTGTATCTTTTCTTCTTTCTCCACACATTCAATTATTATTTTCTCATCTCCTCAGTCGGAGCCTTAGTACCATCTGCCATCAGTGGATTGCACACAGTGCATGAACTGACCTACATGCATGTGATATGATTGAAGACCACAAGCTTGCTTCAAAAGTTGGTCATGCTTTGCATTATAAGATAGTACTTGCCACCGGCCAAGTAAAACTATTCATAATATTTCTTACTCTACCAGTTGTTAGAACTCATCATTCTTCAATGCTTTTAGCACTCGGCATGGACTGATAAGATTCAATTCAAACCATTTTAATCATCATTTATGTTGTCATATTGCAAAAAATATTGTCTGTCTAATTTTGTCGAAGATTACACTTTTTTTATCCATATTTTCTTAACCTTTTCATTAGAGCTAATGCAAGCTCTGATGACCATCATGCTTGTTCTTCATGAAGCCTTCACTAATGATCCTCCAAGAGAGTTAGAAGTAATCCGAATTTATTCATCAAAATGATGAAATATATTGCATATATCTCAAAATCTCACACACTGTTAAAGCCTTACTTGGAACTGCAATTTGATCTTGCAACTAAGCTATGATCAGACATTAATTCAATATTAAGCTTATGTATGATTGAATTAAATACAACATTATCTTAGAAAAAAAAAATCCTCATCAAGATTCAATTCAACTTAACCACACATTTTATTCTTGCTTCTCATGTCCTTTAATTTCATTGCTTCTTCCATGCCATTATCTTGTTTGAAATCCCTCTCCAATATTGCTCTCATTTTCCCAACACATATCCATCCAACTAATTTCAACACTTGAGAGGGGTAAATTGCAATCACCTACTTTTCATAGTTTTGTATGCAAAATTTTGCTTGTCTAATCAAATTTTTTTATGTAACAAAGTGGAAAGTTTTATATCAAATTGTAAGTTATAGTGACATGATATATATATATATATATATATATATATATATATATATATATATATATATATATATATATATATATATATATATATATATATATATATATATATATTAGTAATATAACTTTTCTACAATGTATGCACATAAAAATAATATTTTGAAGAACTCCTATGATGGAAGCACAATGTCGACAAAGAATCAAATCGCCTAAAATAATCAATTGTGACATCTTCCGACAAAGATTTTTCACGCACATCATATTGACCACTACGTAATTTCTTATGCAACCTTCTCCTACAAGAAACTATTATATATGTTGAATTGGTCTTTAATACATACCATACGTATACATCATTTCTCGCTCATCCTTACACCTAACCCACTAAGTGGTATCACCAAACAAACAAGGAAGAAGTCAATTTGCCATGCAGTGGATCCCTCCTCCTCCTCCTCCTCTTCTTCTTAATGGAATTATCTCTTCCTCGGTTTCCACGTCACACTGTAACCTTTCTTTTCACGTTTGCAATCTCCATGCAAACGCGGGGCACCAAAACCATGAAACACACCACACCACACCACAAAGAGAGATATCGATGGCTGAAGAAGAAGCATGCATGTCATCGTCTCTCGCGGAGAAGCTTCATACGTATGTTTGTTGGGAGAGAGAGAAGATTTCGAAGCAAACAAATAAATAATAATAATAATAATAATAATAATAATAATAATAATAATAATAATAATAATAATAATAATAATAATAATAATAATAATAATAATCAAATAATAATGGAAATTTACATGCATAGAAAAAACTAAATATTTTTTTATCGTATGAAAATAAATAAATAAATAAATAAATAAAAGAAATATCTCATAGAAACCTTGAATCCAATGTACATCGTCTCATATAGACTCTAAAAGAGCCTCTCTCTCAACCATCTCCCTTAGGATACATGATGTATTTATAGCAATAAAACCTAATTTGATAAGAACTTTTGTTGTTTTACTTGAATTTCTAATCCTAATCCTAATATTCTACATAGTGACTCCTCAAATATTTACCGACCTAACAAATATTTCTTGAAGCGAGGCGAACTCGTTTTACATGAATGAGGAAGACGAAGATGGAGGAGGACGAAAGGCGGCAGACATGCTGTTGTTCCGATTCCTGGCTTCGGATGTCGCAGTCGCAGCGACGGAGGAAGCTGCCGGGGTGAACATGGGAGGATTCATTTGATGCTCTTGTTGGAACATTGTCAAGTTTTGGTGCAGCGGCAGGTTCAACCGCCGCTGCTGCGCCATCTGCTGCAAGCTGATTCCATCCAGCGATTGCAGGCGATTGAATCCCGGCGGCGGCGGCGGCGGTACGGGGTTGAAGGCCGGAAGACCGGACTCATCTAGTATATGATCTTCCCACCCGGCTGCTCCGCCTCCGCCGGCATGGAAGAATGGAGTCGGCATGGGAACTCGGGTCGGGTGGCCGAGCGCACCAGCCAAAGTGTCCTGCATCTGGGGGATAATCGGCGCTTGTGCTTGAGGAAGGTTCTTGGACGAGGCTGAAGACGACGGCAGCAACGGTTTCTTCTTGATCTTCTTGGAGCAGCCACCTTCGGGGACGTTGCGGAGGGTGCCGCCGTGAGTCCAGTAGCGCTTGCAGGTCCTGCAGTAGTGCCTCGGCTGGGAAGTGTTGTAGTTGTTGTAGTAGCAGAACTTGGTGTCCTCCGAACCGCACCTCGCGCATGGCACTCGCAACGGCTGCTTCTGCTGCTGCCGCTGCCTCCGCTGCTGCTGCTCCATTCCTCTCTATGACGAGTGGAAGGCACGAAAAGACAGAACAATAGGAGGGAATAATGGCGACTACTTAAAGAGAAAGCAGAGGGCGGGAAGGAGTGGCTCCAAATGGGGGACGCCTGGCGGGGGCTCTGTACGCGGAAGCTTTATTGCTTGGCAAGAGCGAGGAATTTTCTTCTTGTGGGAGACTACTTCTTCAACGTGTCCAATGCCAGACTGTATGCTGAGAATTCAAGCGCAAAGATAATAAATATATTGCCAACTATGTGCTGCTTCATTTATCATACAATCCACAAGAAGATTTCTTCGGATCCACAGTGTGCATGCATCGCAAAGCTTCAGTAAGCAAATCATATCAGCAGTAGCTAAGAAGATACGGTGAACAAGAAGAGCTGCTGCTGAGGAGAGGAGGAGTGGAGAAGGAAGAGGGAGAATGAGGAGGTGGCGTCTGCTGTTGGACAAAGAAAGCAGTTGTCGGAAGTGAGTCGTTGGGTGGGCCCGATGACGAGTGATATGTCGAGAGAGAGAGAGAGAGAGAGAGAGAGAGAGAGAGAGAGAGAGACGCTGGTCACCAGCGGTGGCGACGCTTTTGGTGGCTGCTTTCTGAAGGCAACAGCGGGGGTGGCAGAGGCAGAGAGAGGAAGTTTCCGGTCACTCTCTCACTCTTGAACTGGTCTCCATATCTCAGACTACTCTCACTCTGCTGGACATACATAATTCTGCAGGCACACCACCTTGGAAAATAACTATATATAGTCTTTCGATATCCACATCTGCAAATTATGCTAAAAATATAATGCCAAAAAGCAGCCAACCAACTAGAAAATATTTACCATTAGTCAAATTATGATGTTTTTATGTGTCAAGAATGTATTATAACAAGTCTATATATGTGATGATGCAAGAGTTATTTAGTTGATCTATTAATCAAATAAATTTATTTAAATTAGAAATTATATATATATATATATATATATATATATATATATATATATATATATATATATATATAAAATAAATTGTACATATCAACATACACTCAATGATGAGAAAAAATAAATAAATATAAAAAATTAAAGATAGAAACTCTTATGATAAAAGTGACATGGCTGATCCATAGCACCACGTGCTAACACTATCATTATATACTTAGACACCTCATTCCCACGTGGCTGAGCCACCTAACTGACACATGGGAGCCATTTAAGTATTAATTATAAAATAACTATGGACGATCTTCGTGCTTCCATTATCAAGTAAATAACGTAAGCATAACTATTCAGGTCGATGATAGTTCTAACTAACATAACAAATGAGCATAATCGCTCACAACTGATGATGCAGGGTGGTTATGACCAATTCTTACGCTTCTATTAGTGCACTAGTTGCATAATAACTCTCCTAAGCATTCGGATCACATAAGTATGCCCACATAGAACAAATCTCTATTGGGAATGCTTCCGATAGGGTTTATATGTCCAATTCGATGAGTTCCACCTTGAGACTACTTTGGAGAAGAATTAGGTTAGATTCAATTAGCTTCTAGTTTAGACAATCAAAATCTACTTTAACAGTTTGATGTTAGAAGAAGGGTCCACCATTATATCTCAAGGAAATCTCACAGGTCTTTCTTGAATAAATCTCAAGGATCTGAATCCCTCGAACCTCAACGAATCACGTCCAATAGCTCTGAATGCTCTTTTGTTGAACCTCCTAATTTCAATGATCCCGAATCAGAGACAATTGAGGTTGTTGATTGGTCCAAATTCTCTCCCCATGATGGACCCCAACCTATTTCGATAGCTTTTTAAAGACTCAACCTTTACCTACTCTATTCCTTTGGAAACCTTTCATACCATAATCAAACAAATATAAGTTTTAATCAAAATAGTCCAAATTATTATTCCCTACCTTCCTCAGCTTACCACCAATTCTTGTTCCTAGTTTGGTAGTCGAATCTTGCTTGACTCGAGTCCAAGTACCATTAAAGGTATATTCTCTGTTATTGGCCCAAAATCTAATCTCTCCGTCGGAATAAAAATTTCTGAATGAGTCAATCACTTATTTAGCTAACCGCTTAATCAAGATCTGAGATCACTTCACTGAGATAGATCAACAATTGAAGAATATTCATAAAGAAATAAGTAAGAAATACAATTAAAGATGGACTCATACGAAATACAATTAAAGATGGACTCATACTCAGAATCCCCATGTAAGAAAGTAAATAATCAATCTCATAGGGTTTCAAACTTCCCATGCTAGACATTATGATGAAAAATTTTGCTCCTTAGAGATTTATGACTTATACATATGTAAGTTCCAAATTTAATACAGTTGGTTATTGGGAGTGACAACCAATCTTACGATGGCAATTGAGTATCGATAGAGGATCATCCACTCTCGATGTCATGAGAGGAATATCCTATGTATTCTTGCTCAGACAAATCCTTCGTCATGGTCATTCAGATTGAGAGAGAAAAAGTTTTCCGAGAGAATCTGATTAGACGAGGCTCGAATAGAAACCGTATGGGCCTAATAGCACTATGCCTAGAATACAATCACAGGGATATTAGATGGATGAGGGACTATAGATACATGGTAACTGAGGATAGATAGGTCCAATGGATTGAATTCTCCTATATTATTTGGGGACTATGGCGTAGTGGCATAGTACATCCATAATTGATGAGTCGAGTGAATTATTATTGAGATAATAATTTATTGAGTTAGAAGGAGTTCTAATATGTATGACTCACGACCAACTCGATATTAGGCCTAGAGGGTCACATACATATGGTAGTTATTACGATGAATAGAGATTCCGATATGAGATATCCGCTGAATTATTGGATCTTGTGGATAAGATCCAATAAGATCCAATGAGATATTATTGGGTAGAGATCCACTAATCCAAGAGGCTTGGATAGTTGGATGGAGATCTAGTACCCAATAGGACAGGATCTATTATGGTTAAGTTGATAGAGAGCCTATATAAAAAGGAGGGAACCAAAGGGCCATAGACTAGACCCTTTTGGCTGCCACCTCCTATACTCCTCTCTCCCTCTCCTCCTCAGGCAACAACCCTTGTTTGGGCGTGTGGATAGTAAGAAGGGCCAGCCCCTTCTTGATCATATAGTGCATGTGGAGAGGAAGATTGTATAGTGATTTGAGGAGTATTTTCACAGCCATTGTTATGTGAATCACAACTAGAGAGGAGAATAATTGACCCCCTTCATCCTCTCCCACAAACCTACAGGATTTTCGGGATATACAATCTCCGTAGGTAACACATATTTCATATATGCATAGTTTTTCAATTTTACAAATTTTATGCTCCCATCTTCACACAATGATAAAACCTTCATTTTCTATAAGAAAATATAGGATTTTATTTCTTGTTCTTCCGCTGCGTATGTGATGTTGCCCCAGATTTTCAAATAACTAGTTACCTCCATTATATGGATGGGTATACAACATGTAAGTCTATTTGGTTATCTCGATATCCTTCTTGAGTAACTTATGATTGAGATTATTTAGGGTTTGTATTTAAAGGTGAATCAGTCTCATTATCATGATCTTATCATAATATGATTTCTATGGCACAGATCCATGAATATCACTATATATATAATAAGCAACATAAAGTGAGAAAAAATATCAAATAAATAATAAGCAAAAAGAATATGTGTTGTGTCACACATGCCACCACTCACTGTTCTTCCGCTGCGTATGTGATGTTGCCCCAGATTTTCAAATAACTAGTTACCTCCATTATATGGATGGGTATACAACATGTAAGTCTATTTGGTTATCTCGATATCCTTCTTGAGTAACTTATGATTGAGATTATTTAGGGTTTGTATTTAAAGGTGAATCAGTCTCATTATCATGATCTTATCATAATATGATTTCTATGGCACAGATCCATGAATATCACTATATATATAATAAGCAACATAAAGTGAGAAAAAATAAATAATAAGCAAAAAGATATGTGTTGTGTCACACATGCCACCACTCACATGATTGGTTTATAGGGCACATATGACTAGCATTATCTTGCTTGAAACTCTTCTAGCATATTGCTTCTCTATTCAGGTTAAATATATACCTTGAGTTTGACTTACTATCATCGACATCGGATTGGAAACTCAAGTCCGTGTAGCTCTCAACCTTAAGGCTACTTCTTTCATATACTAGTAAAAGATCCTTAGTCCTTTTCAAGTACTTAAGAATATACTTTACTACCTTCCAGTGTTCTAAACTTGGATCCGCCTGATATTTGCTCGTAACACTTAGATCATGCGATATATTAGGCCTAGTACATAACATAGTATACATGATCAATCATATTGTTGAGGTATAAGGTATCATATCTATGTTTGCCCTTTCTTTAGGATTGTTTTGGGACATTCTCTAAGAAAATGATATCCTATGTCTTATCGGTATAAGACCTTAATTAGAATTTTTCATACCAAACATTTTGATAATGTTATTTATATACCTGGACAACGATAAGCTAAGCATCCTCTTGGATCTATATTTATAGATCTGAATCCCCAAGATATATGATGCTTTCCTTAAGTCATTCATGGAGAAATGTCTAGATAGCCAAGCCTTCACTATGGAGAGCATTCCTACATCATTCTCAATGATCAGGATCTCATCTACATATAATACCAAAAAGGTGATAGTACTCCCACTTATCTTCTTGTACACACAAAGCTCATCTTTATTCTTAACAAAATCATAAGATCTGATCGTCTCACCAAATCTTATGTTTCAACTTCAGGAAGTTT
Organism: Musa balbisiana; assembly: GCA_004837865.1. Taxonomy (NCBI): domain Eukaryota; kingdom Viridiplantae; phylum Streptophyta; class Magnoliopsida; order Zingiberales; family Musaceae; genus Musa; species Musa balbisiana. The sequence goes on from CM017196.1 coordinate 33,126,248, forward strand.
GCTTTAGTCCATAAATATATTTAAGCAATCTATACATCTTATGTGAACTCTTCTTAGATACGAATCTCTCATGTTGTATTATATATACCTCATTCTCGAGATTACTAATGAGGAACGTAGTTTTCACGTTCATTTGCCAAATTCTATAGTCATAGTATGCTGCAATAACCAATAGAATTCGGATAGATTTTAGTATGGCTACAAGTAAGAAAGTTTCATCATAGTCAATACATTACCTTTGACAATATCTCTTAGCCACTAGCATTGCTTTATAGGTCTCCACCTTTTCATCTTCTTCCATCTTCTTCTTGAAGATTCACTTGCAACCAATGGGTACAATACCCTTAGGTGCATCAACTATGTTCCAAACCTTATTGGAATACATAGAATGTATCTTAGAATTCATGGCTTCTTGTTACTTCTCGGAGTCTATACTCATAATAGTCTCATTGTAGGTCTAAGGATCAATATCCTCAACATCCTCTCTTCTGATATATCCTACATATCTATAAGGAGGATGAGATACTCTATTAGACCTACATAAAGTTGAAACTTGTGTGCTAGGTTTCTGAACATACTCTGGCTACGGAACAATGCTCGAGCTAGGTTCTCCTATCTCGTATCACGCTCTCACTATCTCCACTAAGAATGTGTTTCTTCTTAAAGAACACTGCTCTCTTAGCTATAAAGACCTTTTGGTCCTTAAGGTGATAGAAATAACACCCACAAGTTTCCTTGGGGTATCCTAGGAACTTGCACAATTCCGTCCTAGATTCTAATTTTTTTGGGTTTTGTCTCCTAACGTGGGCAAGACATCCCCAAATCTTAACAACCTTAAGATCGAGCTTCTTCCCTTTTCATATCTTATATAGTATAGATACTACTAACCTAGTCAGAATTTTGTTCAAAAGATAAGTTGTGAACTCTACGATGTATCTCCAAAATGAGATGCGTAGATTGACAAAACTCATCATGGACCGCATTGCTAGTCATAAGTACCCTGCAAGCCAATCAAGTGAGTGATGATACGTGTGACACATAACATAGTCTTTTTTACTTATTATTATTATTATTTATATTTCATAGCATGATGTGATCACGATAATGAGACTAATTCTCCTTTAAACACATACCCTAAAAATTCTTATCATAAGTTATTCGAGAGGGACATCGAGATAACTGGACAGAATAGTATGCTATATACCTGCTTATATGATAGAGGCGGTTGGTCTCATAGTTGCTTGTGTAGGGACACTAAGGATACAATGCAGGTCTTATTGGAGAATGAGTTCACCGATTGATCCACTCACGGAATTCTGGATGGTTGATGATAATTCATTGTCAGACATCAATTTCGTTATTTCAGTTGTGTATTTAGTCTTTAGACTTGAGACAACAAGAATGTCTTGTATGAGAACTTCATTCTTTGATACTTGACTTATAAGTCTGAAAGTTCCAGATCTAGCATAGCCAGTCATTGGGAAGTTCAAAACTATCATTCGAGAAAGTTATGATATTTTCAGTATGGCAAGGTCAAATCGGCCCTGCATGACCCACACATGGGGTCTTTGGCCACGACATGCATTTAGCCATCGGATGATGCAAAAACATGGGTATGATTATGCCAGCACTAAAGTCTCGGATCCCATCAGAACTCCAAAATTAAATATGCTTGGGTGAGTGTAGTCCTAGGTTGGTTGAATCCCTTGGGAAGTCCTCATGTTACACAACTATTTATCCCAAGCAATGAAAATCAATGCCACAAAACTTTGAGGCGATGATTTTCAGGCTTGAAATTTACCATGACCACTTTATAGTCACCCACATGAGGCTCAAAAAGAGCTTTTCGAACTGGAATCACAATAACGATTCTGAGATCATTCGAGAAAATTACGATGATTTCAACATAATGGGGTCGAATCGGCCCCATGCAATCCACACGTGAGGTCTTTGGCCATGATGTGCACTTAGGTGCCAAACGATATAAAAATGCAAGTGCGATCATACCAGCACTAAAGCATCAAATCCCAATAGAACTCCGAAGCTAAGCCTGCTTGGGCAAGAGTAGTACTAGGATGAGTGATCCCATGGGAAGTGCTCATGTTGCACACCTATTTGTACCCGAGCGATGAAAACCAACGTCATAGACCTCCAAAGTGATAGTTTTCAAGCCCAAAATTTGTCGTGACACCTTCATAGTTACCCACATGGGGGCTCGAAAAGAGCTTCCTGGATTATGGTTGCAATAGTGATTTTGAGATCATTCAAGAAAGTTATGATAGTTTCAACATAACGGGGTTGAATCAACCCTGTACAACCCACGCACAGGGTCTCTGGCCATGATGCACACTTAGGCATCAGATGACTCAAAAACATGAGTATGATCATATTAGCACTAAAGCATCGGATCCCATTAGAACTCCGTAACTAAGTGTGGTAGGGCAAGAGTGCTACTAGGATGGTTGATCCCTTGGGAACTCATGTTACACTCCTTTTTGTGCTCGAGCAACAAACATTGATGTCATAAACCTCTGAGACAATGGTTTTTAGCCTAAAATTTTCCATGATTACTTCATAGTCTTGTGTGGGGCTCGAATAGAGCTTTCTGGATTGGGGTCGCAATAGCAATTCTGAGATTGTTCAAAAAAGTTACGACAATTTTAGTACGACGAGGTCGAATCGACCCTGCGTGACCCACGCATGGGGTCTCCAACCATGACATGCACTTAGGCACCCGATGACTCAAAAACACAATTGCAATCATACCAATACTAAAGCACTAGGTCCCATTAGAACTTCGAACTTAAACTTGATTGGTGAAAGTAGTACTAAGAGTGGTGACGCCTTGGGAAGTCCTTGTGTTGCACTCCCTTTTGCCCTGATCGATGAAAACCGATGCTTTAGACCTCCAAGACGATGGTTTTTGTGCCCAAAATTTATCATGATTACTTCATAGTCACCCCCATAGGGCTCAAAGATTGCTTTTCGAATTGAGATCATAATAGCGATTCTGAGATCATTGGAGAAAATTATGATGGTTTCAGCGTGACGAGGTCAAATTGACCCCGTGCAACCAATGCATGAGGTCTTCGGCCACAATGTGCACTTAAGTGCCAGATGACGAAAAAAACATGGGTGTGATCATACCAGCACTAAAGCATCAGATTCTATTAGAACTCTATAGTTAAGCATGCTTAGGCATGAGTTGTACTAGGATGGGTGATCCCCTAGGAAGTCTTCGTGTTGCACTCTTTTTTGCCCTTGAGCGATGAAAATCGATGTTGTATACCTCCGAGGCTATGGTTTTTTTATCTCAAAATTTGCTTTGATCCCTTCATAGTAACTTGAGTAAGACACGAAGATAGCTTCCCACATTGGGGTTGCAATAGTGATTATGAGATCATTTGAGAAAGTTATCATGATTTTAGTGTGATAGGGTCGAATCAGCTCCATGCAACCCATGCACGGGTTCTCTGACCATGTCGTACACTTAGGCATCAGACGACGCAAAAACACGAATACGATCATACTAACACAAAAGCATTGGATCCCATTAGAACTCTATAGCTAAGTGTGATTAGGCAAGAGTAGTACTAGGATGGGTGATCCCCTAGGAACTCTTCGTGTTACACTCCTTTTTGCACCGAGCGACGAAAACTGATGCTGTAGACCTATGAGGCAATGTTTTTCGAGCTTGAAAGTTACCATGATTGCTTTATTATCATTTGCATGGGGCACAAAGAGATCTTTCCAGATTGGGATCGCAATAGCGATTCTAAGATCGTTCGAGAAAATTATGATAGTTTTATATGACAGGGTCGAATCAGCCCTATGCGACCCATGCACGGTTCTCCAATCGTGACATACACTTAGGTGTTGGATAACGTAAAGATAAGGGGGTGATCATACTAGCATTAAAGCACTAGATCCCATCAGAACTCTAAAGTTAAGCATGCTCGGGCAAGAGTAGTATTAGGATGGGTGATCCCCTAGGAAGTCCTCGTGCTATACTTTTTTTTGTACCTAATAAAAATCAATGTCGCAGACCTACAAGGTGATGGTTTTTGAGTCTAAAATTTATAATGATCACTTCATAGTCACCTACGTGAGGCTCAAAGAGAGCTTCCCAGATTGAGGTCGTAATAGCGTTCCGATATCATTCGAAAAAATTAACAGTTTTAGTACGAAGGGTTCGAATTGACCCTATGCAACCCACACATGGAATCTTCAACCATGACGAGCACTTTGGCATTGGACAATGCAAAAAAATTAGTGTAATTATATCAGTATTAAAACATTAGATCCTATTAAAACTCCAAAGTTTAACATGCTTGGGCAAGAGTAGTACTAGGATGGGTGAACCCTTGGGAAGTTCTTGTGTTACACTCCTTTTTACCCTTGAGTGATGAAAACCGATGTCGTAAACCTCTGAGGCGATGGTTTTTGGGCTCAAAGTTTATCGTGATCATTTTGTAGTCACCTGAGTGGAGATTGAAGAGAGTTTTTCAAATTAGGGTCATAATAGTGATTCCAGGATCATTCAGAAAAGTTACAATAATTTCAGTATGACAGAGTCAAATTGACCCCATGTGACCCATGCATAGTGTCTCCGTTGCGATGTGCACTTAGATGTCAGATGACGCTTGCAACATGTGTGTAATCATACTAATACTAAAGCATTGGATCCTATCATAACGTCAAAATTAAGTGTGTTTGGGCAAGATTTGTACTAGGATGTGTGATCACTTGGTAAGTCCGCATGTTAGACTCATTTTTATGCCCAAGCAATAAAAACCGATGCTGTAGGCCTATGAAGCATGGTTTTTATGCCTGAAATTTTTTGTGATTACTTTGTAGTCACCCGCATAGGGCTCATAGGGCTCGAAGAGAGCTTCCCAAATTAGGGTCAAAATAATATTTTTTAGATTATTCGAGAAAGTTATGATAGTTCAACATGACGAGATCGAATCAGCCCCTCACGAACCATGCATGGGATCACCGACCGCGACATGCACTAATGCACCGAACGATGCATGTAATATGGTTGTGATCATACTAGTACTAAAGCATCAAATCTAATTAGAATTTCGAAGTTAAGCATACTTAGACAAAAGTAGTACTAAGATGGGTGACCTCCTAGGATGTCCTCATGTTGTACTCCTTTTTATACCCAAGTGATGAAAACTGATGTCATGGACTTCCGAAGCGATGGTTTTTGAGCTCGAAATTTATCATGACCACTTAATAATAACCTACGTGGGGCTCGAAGAGAGCTTCCCATACTAGAGCCGTAATAATAATTTTGAGATTGTTTGAAAAAATTATGACGATTTCAATGCGATGGGGTCGAATTGGCCCCATGCGACCTATGCACGGGTCTCCGACTATAATGTGCACTTAGGTGTCAGACAATACGTGCAACGTGGGATGTTCTGATATCGTAGATCTTAGACGCAATTACTTTTATATATATATATATCAACGTGTAATTTAAGCTGCTGGTTCTTCTGAATAAACCCACGTCAACTTTGGCGATTAGCTAATAATAAACGCCTCAGGATTACTTCTCCTGGTTACGTGCCCAGTCGTCCTTGCCTTCTCCTCTTCGTTGGTTCTACGTGATCCATCGGTTCCTCGTTCCATCTTCTTCTTCTTCATCATCATCAACCATATCTTCTTGTTCTTGGAAGAATTGCGTGAGAGAGAGAGAGAGAGAGAGAGAGAGAGAGAGAGAGAGAGAGAAAAGGAATGGATCATCTGCTGGGTCTCCTCAGAGTGCGGGTGGTGAGAGGGGTGAGCTTGGCCTACCGCGACGCCACTGGCAGCGACCCTTACGTCGTCGTCCGCATGGGTGGTCAGGTCATACCATTTCCATTCCCTTCTCCTCATTGTCTTGTCTAATCCTTTTATTCTATTCCTACTCCGATCCATTCTTTGGTCTCCTAAATCTTTATACCCACAAGGTATCTTGGTCATTTTATAGATTTCGTTCGTACTTCAAGGATTCAGTCCTTTTTATCATGCATGTAGTCATGATTTGGATATTTGATCATGTTTTTTTACTCAGAATCGATATATCTTGTGTCTAACATTTGTTGATATGTTGATGTTACATTGACATTTTCGATGCTGTTGATCTTTTACGAAGTTTACAAGGCATTTATGTCCATATAAATATATGATTAAATGAATGGATAGCTTTGACCCCATGATTTCTTTTCATGCTTAGGTGAGTAGTTGGAGATCCTTTACGAATATCGCGGTTAAAGGGATATTCATATGCTATTCTTCATTATTTTCTTTGGTATTTTTGAGGGCTTATTTCTGGGATTCATTTTCGAGCTCTATTCCTAGAATTATGCTTTGTTCTTCAATGATATATCCTATGGAAAAACTTTGTATGTGTGTGTTACATATTTATTAATCTTGTTTAGCTTCATTTTGTTGATTCATCATGTGGGTTCTTCATCATAGCTTTTAATGTGGTTTTTTGTCTACATCATTTTACTACAATTACCGATAATTGTGTATCGAGCAGAAACTGAAGACCAGTGTGAAGAAGCACAATGTCAACCCAGTTTGGAATGAAGATTTGACACTTACAGTTTCAGATCCTACTCAACCTGTGAAGATTGTATGTCTCTTGCTATCACATACAGTCTCACTGCTTGCATTTCAATATTCTGCTAGCTAAATCTTGTGCATGCATTAATTCACATACTGACTGCATCTCCTTAAAGATCTTGATTCCTAGTTAAATTGAGTTGCTTAAGACTAAATGGTGTTTCACTCAACAAGGGAGGCTTAAGTATGGCATGGCCGGAAATTGATGAAAACTAGCACAAAGTTTTGTTTGATGCCAAGAAAACAGGGCTTAATTAAACATCAGTCTGTCACATCCCTACCTTAATTTTCTACTTATAGCCAATTGAACTAATTCTTTCAAATCATAGTACAACTTTGAGGTACAATAAAAAAAATTCTGCTTTCAACTTTTGCATCAGTACCGATGAGAAGAAGAAAATGAGATGTAGTCCTCTATGGTGTTAATCAAGAACAAGAGCATTTTTTTTATAAAGGATTTGCGATCTGTTCTGATCGTAATCGATACATTGTTTTCACAGCGAGTTTATGACAAGGACACGTTCAGCCGCGATGACAAGATGGGCGATGCGGAGATCGATATCGTGCCATTCGTAGAGGCGGTGAAAATGAACTTGTCTGATATCCCAAATGGCACCATCGTCAAAACCATGAACCCTAACAGGCACAACTGCTTGGCTGAGGAGAGTGCCATTGTGTGGAAAGATGGCAAGGTGGTGCAAGACATCATTGTCAGGCTCAGAAATGTGGAGAGTGGTGAATTGGAGTTGCAGCTGCTGTGGGTTGACATACCAGGTGCTCCAGGCTTCTAGGCTATGGACTCAAACACAAGCCTCACCTGCTCAACTCCCTTACCTACAAGTTTTGTATCTCCTAATTTAACTTGGTGTTTTCCTTGGATTGTAGATAGCTAGCTTCATGGCTTATGGCCAAAGGATGAAATGAATGAGTCAAATCCATGTAATGGATGATTCTATATTTTTGTTTATGGTGAAGGATGGCCATGTAATGAACAATGAATTTTCCTACAAGTTTCGTACCACCTCATTGACTTGGTGCTTTCTAACATCATAATTTTTGGCCATGGGTGAAATGAGTGAATCAAATTCTTCTATATAGTTGTTTGTGCATTGATTAACATCAATTCCAGCATACAGAATTGGATGATAAAACTTAATTTCATGAGATACAAAGTATACTTTAATGAGATCCTAATGCAAAAAAAGGCAACATAAGTGTTCACAAATGCAAGGGTGCCTAAAAAGTATAATTCTAGAAAAAAGGAGGGCAGTTTGCTAAAATACAACAGTGTGCGCATCATTTTCTCAGATAAAAATACTGCAGAACTCACTATACGAGTGTAGCATTATAAATATCACAAACATCACCTAGAAATAATTAATAATTAAAAGGCTCTACATAGCTACCAAACAATGACTATCTGAATCAACAGAAATTGATACCACAAATGAAAAGAGTTTATCGCACATTTAACTTACTCTTGGTCCAACAGGAAAGGAACCCTACAAATCACTTGTTTAAATAAGATCTCCGTATCAAGGTACTAACAAGACTCGAAAACCAGCAACTAACTAAGAGTGCAGCAAATGTAAACACCTCCGGCTCGAAGAGATCAAGTCCAGGTTATATATTCTCGTTCATCTTCCAATGCTTTTACTTGAAGCACTTGGCATCCAACAGGGCCTCACCTTCAAAAGGCTCCTGGTCCTCGATCATGGCATTCACCTGCTCCTTCTGTGCTTCATCAGAAATGTCAACCTTTGCCCAATCATATAGTTCCATGTCATAGACCTCGTCGAGCACAAATTTTGGAATCTCCTGTCCACGGAAGAGCCACACACCCTTCACCTTGAATGGTGGTTCAGAGCCAATCACGAGCATCTTTCCAAAAGCATATTTCCGAGTCAAATCCATTCGCTGCAGGAACCCACTCACCTTGTTAAGGGTCACAAATGATACAGTGTTCTCATCGTTGTATTTATAGTCACAGAACCACAGAGAGTAACCCTCAGGGTCATACATATCCCAGAAACCTGAAGTCATGATCCACAACACAATGAATCAGTAAAACTACTTGGATTGCAATGCCAAATAGAGAAAAAAAAACCAAAGTAAAACATAGTAAAACATAACTTCACAAACGGAATAAAAATAGAATACTGAAGCATGCAACTATCAAAGAATCAGCAAAAAGGCCCTGGGTCCTACTAATATTTAAGGTCCTTTGACTTGAAAATCTCTTTCCAGATGTTACAATATGATATAATCACTACAAATTATCAGATAACCAACACATTATGTCGTTACATCAGCATTCATGCACCCAAGTCAGCTCCACTAAGAGGTATTGTTATAGACAAGTTTATAAAGGTAAATTTGATTGCCACCTGGGCAACCAGCTTTGCAAAAAATGTCAGCACTTGTGTTTGGATGCCATTAGCAATTTCTGCAAGCATTCTAAAAGAACAAGAATCCTGCCAATGAGGATGTTAGCGATAACTCAAACTCTAGTTAATTAGATTGCAAGGGAGCAACCTCACCATACAACCAAGACCCATCCTGTTAAATTTCTCTAAAAAGTTTGTTAAAGTCATATGCAGTCCTTATTTTTTAAAAGAAAAAGGCAATGCACCAAATATTGTTCAAGAACATCTAAAGTAGGATGTACAATACAACAGACTAGTAGAGAAACAAATGTATCAAATATTTTATTGTGTTGGTTTGAGAATGAAAAAAAGTTAGCTGATATTGCTGCCTTCTACCAGAGGAATAAATGAACTGTGACTTATCACTTCAGTAGACCATACAAAAACAAAAGAAGCTACAGCATATTTAACCACCACAATAATATCTCACAAGCAAAAAATAATAATCTGCAACCAAAGCTGAAAGGGATACCTTTGATGGCAACCTCTCGGAAGTTGGTTTTCGTATTGGAATAAAGCCTCTTCCACTCATCCAATATCATCTTACTAGGTGGAAGTAGGTCTAGAGGATTCTTTGGCTTGGGTTTGGGAGCCTCCTCCTCCTCTTCCAGAACCTCCTGTACTTTGGGTTTTGCAGGCTCCTTCTTAGGTTCTTTCTTAACTTCCTTTGGCTTAGCTGGCTCTTTAGGTTGAACAGGCTTCTTTTGTGATGGAACAGGTGGAACTGAGTCGGCCTGCTTGACCTCGCCTACCACTTTATGGAAATTTGGTTGATTAACCATAGTCCAGAAGTACCTTTCAACATGAGGGAATTCTGATGTAAAACTCTTGACCAGGATCCGACTGAATCCAAGGTATAAGTTGCATGTCATGACAATATCAGCTAAAGTAACGGAATGGCCAACAAGGTATGTGCTTGAGGCAAGATGAGTGTTCAAAGCACCAAGTGCCCTCTTCAAACTAGATATTGCTGCTTCCTCAGCCTACATAAATATAATTTTTTTCAGCCCAGAGCACAAGCCACAACTGATACAGTGGCAATATAATTATTATACTTACAACAGCAAGGTAAGGCATATATCCAAGTCGTGGATAAAGCCATCGTGCAAGATTTGCGTCAATTTCCATGGATGCATAGTCAATCCATTGTTCAATGTGAGCCTGGTAACCACATTAATGAACATAAAAATTAATTAAACTGTTGTGTCAACTGGACAATCCAAATAAAGCAGATAACTTACATATTCGATGAGTGAACAGCCATAAAGAGGATTATCAGCCTTCAAGCGAGTTACTGAAACGAGTACAAAGAGCTATAAGTATGCATCACATCATAAAAAGTGATTTTCATATTGATCCTCAAATCTTTGTAATTTATACAACTCTTTATATACAAATCAGTCTCTGAAATCTCAAATTATGTACACACAATCCATTATTCATAAAGAATAAGGCACTGTTTTAGAGTATATAACATTTACAAAATTTTATCAATATTCCCCCCTCCTTAAAAATCTCTCCCTCCAGGTACAAAACAAAATTAAAATATTTTTTTAATTCTTTTGTAGATATCTAAATTCCAGTCCACATTATAGTCTTCTGATCCCTCACACTTAATTCTTATTTTTATAGAATTTTATCTTTTTCTTTCCATATATATTTTACATACTTTTGAAAAAGGTTTGAGGAGCTATCACTTGGTCTTCAAAATATTGGATGTGTGATGATATGCCAAAATTCACAAAAAAAACAGAAGAAAACTCATGAAAAGAAAATTCATGACGATGAAAAGCAAAACATCTTACTAATTTCATCACCATTGTTATTTTAATTGCATAATTGCTAATCTAGATGAGCCTTAGATATGAGCCACATGTGGTGGTACAGGCATTATATACAATTATGAACCGAGAGTTTAATATTGTAAACATCAAATATCGTATGGACTAATATGTTAAACAAGCATGCTCTTATTTTCAAAAGTGAAATTTAAATAATTATTTCATACCATAACGTGCTATAGCATTGCTCTCGAAAATGGGACCATCAGGCGTCTCCAATACAGGCACCTGAACTCATAACAAGAAATATGCAGCTTACAAATAAGCTTATACTTGGATATGAACACAAAATACATATTCATGTCCAGAAAATTAGCCTACCTTCCCTAGGGGGTTCATCTTAAGAAACTCTGGAGTTTTATTTGACACACCCATTACAAAGTTCTTCACCAACTCAACTTGGACACCACTGTACTCTGCAGCAATAAGTGCCTTGAACCCATTCTTGTTTGTATCACCAGCATGCAAAACCTGAGCAAAATAAATCACAGGAATTAGTAGGATGTCAAAGTAAAACCAAAAATTTATAGTCACCAAACAAGATGAATGATCCAAGAGGATCAAAGCATCAGTGTGTGAATATATTCTTGAGTACAGAATTTTTATGACAAAACACAGGAAGTATACATAGGAAGATCACATGAAACAATAAAATTATATGATAATGTTATATATATTTCAATCAGTTGTTACAATAGAAAGTAAAAACTAAAAGGATCCAAATTCTGAAGCAAAGAGGCCAAGTACAACAATATATTTCTATTAGTTGGTGCAATTTACTTTCAAATTGGAGATTTCACATAGGAACATCAAGCAATATAAAGAACATCAACTAGATCAGAGTTATTAAGAGGTATTTTCTCCAAACAGCTTTCGCTAAGAACATAACAAAAGTTTACTGGATTATACAGGCTCCAAGGCCATATGGTCAATCTACAAAAACTCAAGATGTAGACACTTTGCCATCATCATTATGGAATTCTAATTAACATATTTAACAATATAATGGTAGTTAACATCAATCAGTAACATATTAAAATAATGTAACTTGGTATGTTTAAATGAATATGATATTGTATTGCAATTCAGCATGCACGGTTACCATTGCTTATGAATTGCCTACCAATAAAATTCAACATTTGAGAATATGTTCAACACTCAGGTAATCAATTCAGCAAGACAAGCATTAAGATATGAACAGGTGACAGAATAATCCAACTTCATCAAAGTAGATTAGAAGAATTGCAAGCCCATAGCCAGCAAAATGAAAAAGAAAAAGTTGGTCACATATAAATCTGGCAACCCTAACTTCAAGGACCTGGGACTAGGCCAGACCAACATGCACATATAGAGCATTACTAGCAGCAATCCATAAGCTGGTCGGAGCTTAACAAGGTAAGGAAACCACACCACCTTTAATTCTTTGGAACAGTGACATTTTCAAATGTGTGAATTCTGAAAACCTTTTTCATGATTCCCAACAACAAGCTGAAGGTACTATCACCAATTAGGATCAGTTTTATGACATGACCTACCAAATAGACTAGCAACCCTAAAGCAGTTCCTAATCCAATTTTAACCACCCAAGCACTGAGTTCTCAGTTTCACAATCTTTTTCTCAGTCCACTACAACCTGTTAACACAAACAGAATACCTTTGGTCAAAGACAGTGGAAGTCACCCCCTAAACACCAACAACTCAAGTAAATGTACTATTCCTAAGCCAAACATCTAAGAGGTCAAATAACTATCTATTACCATCTAAGTCCACGAATTGTTTACTCAATAAAATGCTGTAAATGCCAAACATTAGCACACCTTAGGGGGTTACAAAAGCTAGAGGAAAAATCATTAGGAGTTGATATTTTCTTCTGAAGTCAACAGGTATAAAATCGGGATCATATTTGCATTGGGCAGTATCATTAGGACGGCCTTTGCATGGTGGAAGGGCAGGAGCATGTTGATCGTACAGTTCCTGCAGATCATTTGGGATGGAATAAAAAGCTCCACAGTGAAAAGCCTTCTTTTTTTCTTTTGAAACAAGTAGAAAGTCGCTGGTACTTATGATCGGGTAACTGTTACGCTCTCTTTACATACGGATCCATTTGATGCAAGTATTTTAGATTATGACTATTCGAAGTACGAACCAATATCAAAATAAATCTGCTACGACATAGCATAACGAATTCTGATAGCAAGACACAGGGACTATATCGTAAGAGAGGCACAATAGAATCAACGTGATGAAATGGACAAATCAGGAGGAGAAAGGACAACTTATACAAACATTAACGTAATCTTAGATGGAGCAACTGCAAAGACGGAAACAGATCTGCAAACCGAACAGCAAATCACATTTCGCGATAAACTACGCAATGGAACTGCTAAAACCCTAAATCTCAGACGAAGAAACAATTAAAGAGATCTAACGGGAACTCACCAGCGCCATCGAGTCTTGCGATCCGCGACCGCCTCAATTCCCGGATCTAAACACGGCACAGGTCCAAGAAAATGAAATCAAAATAACAACAGCGGAACAAAAAGCAAACCGAAAAAGAACAAGGGATCTAAGACGAAGAAAGAACAGACTGGAAAGCAAGTGAAGAGCGCTCACAGAGAAGGGAGAGGAGGCCGACGGCGCTAGAGATGAGACAGGAAGAGACGCGAGCAACGGCGGAGGAAACTGATACACTCGATCGCCTCCTGTGGCTTTATATATAGGGGAAAGGGGCTGCTCTATCTATCTAGGGCAAGCTGAGAATGGTAACGGGTCGGATTCGTGAGGTTACATTCGGACTCGGGACAACTAAGCTCCAAATGGATCCGATACAGCGAGTATTAATTGGATGCAAAGAAGGCTATTTATTGCACGAATATCAACATCACTTAAATCACTCAATATTTTTTATTTTCCTCTTTAACTTAGAAATCTGTTTGAATGCAATACCCGAAAGTATTTTATGATTATGTCATTTACTATTTATGAGAATCAATTCTTTTTTTAAAGAATTTGTCTATTTTTCTTGGATAAAATTTAAATAATCTTTTGTTATATATTACAAAACCAGATTGATTTTATATATACTAATTCGTTCATGTGGGTTATCGGAAAAACCGATCAAGTCAATTGATTCATTCCGAGTTTTTAACATATCCAATCCGATAATTGAAACCGACCAGTTAATGGTCAGGTTTCCAATTCCAGTTCATGTGGGTGTCCGCTACCTTAAAGGACCCAAATTGTAATATATTATTGCTATGATCGTTTCAGTCCTTGTGAAACGACATCTGTTGTGTCTCGTGAAAGGATATAGATATAAGGTTGACGGGCCAGTAAGGACACGATAATCAAAGGTTCTATATATATAAACACAGAGAGAGAGAGAGAGAGAGAGAGAGTGAGAAAGTGAGAGAGGTGTTCTGTTTTAATGGTGTGATGTATGAGCCAGAGTATAGAATTGTTCGTCATCAAATTCCTGTTAAATGTCGCACTAATATTGTAGCACAGAAGAATCTCGAAATTACTAGAATATTCATTAAGCCCGTGCGGGGCTCACCTGTCCTACACCATATGTATCCAATCAAGATGCCCCTACAGCAAATGCATCCGATCAAAATGCAGGACATGCATCTGCCTTGGTTGGACATGGAGGTTAAAGCATGGGTATCATCGAAAGTGTTATCGCCTGCTTATTTCTAATGCTATCACTGTATATGAGAATTGCTGCAATGGATGAAATTTTAAGCATAAATTACATCTGCATGATTACCAGAGCATTTAGAGCACGGCTGAGAACAAACCAAGGTGACAAAGCAACGATTACTCTTTAGTTACCACAAAGAAAACTCTTTAAGAGGATGGAGCTTTTATACACTGTTTAGCTTCTGCAAGAAGAGCATGTTTGGGGGGTTCGAAACCTTTCTGATGCCAGGAATTGACCAGAAGACGCTCGAGTTTCCTGACCTGATAAATGGTTAGAAGATACAACAATCAATGGGTATGTGAAGCAAGTAACTCAATTTTGGAAAAAAAAAAAAAAAAGGTAAACAAGGGTTTTAGAAATCTAACAACACTGGACTTGCAAAAGAAATTTATAAAACTTCATCAGAAACCTAATTGGAGGCTTGTTTGACTAGTGATGTATCCACAACAAAGCTCACTTGCAGAAATATGGCCCAACCCAATTATACATTTTCATAATTTTAGCTTACAAGGGGATCAATCTGTGTTTATATTAGATAAAGGCTTAAAGAAATTTGTTGGGAGAGTACTATTTGAGCATCTAGCAGTTACATGGGAATTGACCAGAAGACGTTCAAGTTTCCTGACCTGGTAAATGGTTAGAAGATACAACAATCAATGGGTATGTGCAGAAAGTAACTCGATTTTGGCAAAAAAAAAGATAAACAAGGGTTTTAGAAGTCTAACAACACCGGACTTGCAAAAGAAATTTAAATTTGTTGGGAGATTAATATTTGAGCATCTAACAGTTACATGGGAATTGACCAGAAGACGTTCGAGTTTCCTGACCTGATATATGGTTAGAAGATACAACAATCAATGGGTATGTGCAGAAAGTAACTCAATTTTGGGAAAAAAAAGATAAACAAGGGTTTTAGAAGTCTAACAACATCGGACTTGCAAAAGAAATTTAAATTTGTTGGGAGATTAATATTTGAGCATCTAACAGTAACATGGGAATTGACCAGAAGACACTTGAGTTTCCCGACCTGATAAATGGTTAGAAGATACAACAATCAATGGGTATGTGCAGAAAGTAACTAAATTTTGGAAAAAACAAAAAGGGTAAACAAGGGTTTTAGAAATCTAAAAACACCGGACTTGCAAAAGAAATTTATGAAACTTCATCAGAAACCTAATTGGGGGCTTGTTTGACTAGTGATATATCCTCAACAAAGCTCACTCACAGAAAAGATTCATATGGCCCAACCCAATTATAAATTTTCATAATTTTAGCTTACATGGGGATCAATCTGTGTTTATATTAGATAAAGGCTTAAAGAAATTTGTTGGGAGATTAATATTTGAGCATCTAACAGTAACATGGGAATTGACCAGAAGACGTTCGAGTTTCCTGACCTGATAAATGGTTAGAAGATACAACAATCACTGGTTATGTGCAGAAAGTAACTCAATTTTGGAAAAAGAAAAAGATAAACAAGGGTTTTAGAAGTCTAACAACACCGGATTTGCAAAAGAAATTTATGAAACTTCATCAGAAACCTAACTGGGGGCTTGTTTGACTAGTGATGTATCCTCAACAAAGCTCACTCGCAGAAAAGATTCATATGGCCCAACCCAATTATACATTTTCATAATTTAAGCTTACATGGGGATCAATCTGTGTTTATATTAGATAAAGGCTTAAAGAAATTTGTTGGGAATATTTGAGCATCTAACAGTTACATAGGCATTGACCAGAAGACGTTCGAGTTTCCTGACCTGATAAATGGATAGAAGATACAACAATCACTGGGTATGTGCAGAAAGTAACTCAATTTTGTAAAAAGAAAAAGATAAACAAGGGTTTTAGAAGTCTAACAACACCGGATTTGCAAAAGAAATTTATGAAACTTCATCAGAAACCTAACTGGGGGCTTGTTTGACTAGTGATATATCCTCAACAAAGCTCACTCTCAGAAAAGATTCATATGGCCCAACCCAATTATACATTTTCATAATTTTAGCTTACATGGGGATCAATTTGTGTTTATATTAGATAAAGACTTAAAGAAATTTGTTGGAAGATTAATATTTGAGCATCTAACAGCTACAGTTAAAGTTACAGCAGCAAGTATATATAATACAAGAAGTAAAACAATAAATTCCTCATCATAAACTACTTTCTTTAACCCTAACCTTGATAAAATAAAGTCTAGCGGAGCGAACCTGCTTGACAATAAAAGGTTCTTCAGAAAGGCATAATGGCTCTGTTAATATAGTTAGAAAACCATGTTTGTTGCCATAGATCACGTCAGTAAAAATTCGATCTCCCACCTGGTAAAGAATAGAAACATATACAACACTTATTCCAATATATATATATGTGTGTGTGTGTGTTTAAGAGGTCAAAAGATAACAGGATTGGAGGTGATAAAGATCCCTACCATGACAAGAAGTGAGGCTGGACAACCAAAGTATCTTTCTATGTCTTCAGCTGTTCCAGCTGGCTTCTTTACCTCTACAAGTATCAGAAACTCATTTAAAAATTCATTCTCCACATTGACTTAAATATAGCATCATGTTCTTTATGGAAAAAAGAAACATGAAAACAGGTCCAAAATTAGCATCATATGGTAATGTTTACACTTTATAGCTTATACTACATAAAAGCTTACTGCTTCTACCAGAAGACAAAATGTAACATGATATATTGAGGAAAACAATTGGCAAAATGGTTGTAGCAGAACATACAATAGTATACAACAAGAAGTTTTGTAGAGAGAATATTAGCATCATTAGTTGAGAAAAATAGAGAAAGAAATGTGTATGAAACAATGCATAAATGCCAAGGCACATTTGATTTTCAAGAAAAATAAGGATCTAAATGGTGGAATGCAACTGAAAATTAAACTCCTTCAGAGTAAATAACTCCACATTATTAGTGAAGACTTTCCCAAACCTAAAGAAAGGAGGTTGAGAAGTTGAGATAATTGACAGCTAGTAACTCATTTTGTTAAAACTAAAGCGATTACAGTCAATGACAGTGCTCATGAAGTAGACTGCTTATAGGTCATAAACATTACATCCCACCTAGGGGACCGTATATTGGATCTTAATTACATCAGGGTTTGTTCTTTCATCCATATTCTAGATTGGAACCTCAAACATTACTTTCAATTTCACGTCTGCACACCAATTTGTATGAAATCACAACAGAATATTTTCTTACAATTAAATGATCCCATTTCTTTGATAAAAAATGATGACATCATCCAATGAATTTTCCTTAAGCATCATCAGTGCAAACCACAATACATTATAAGCATACAAACATGCTTTTATTTGTTGTATCATCCACAAAACAAAATAAATTTGATTATTTCCAAAAAGGATGTATATTTTTCTAAAAGGAGAAATATCATTGAATTTAAGGATAATGAACTACAAACATGACATTTATTTAGAATGTAGTTATCTGCTAAATTAAATAAATCGGGGAAGGACCTACTAAGCTGCTTAACAAAGTTCTGTATCTACCTACAATACTTTAAGTCATTAGTTACATATTTGTGGACCTTGTCCTTTAGTAATGTGAGTCCTCTAAACCAATGTTATGGGGACATCAACAGGAGAAACGAATAAATATGCATATCCTAGTATTATGGTTCAGTTGAGACAAAATGAAGATTTAGGAAAACGTAGGAGAAAAATAGTTAGAGAACATTGCTACTTAAGTTGTGATGTCATGAGAGTGCAAAAATATTGGAAATATATGTCTTAAAATCAGAAAAGACCACTTTTAATATCATTATATTATTTGATATTGGAATATACCACTTTTAAAATTTTTATATTGTTCATATTTGAATAAAGCGTTGTGGACACATAGACATGCATCTAGCATGGCTTGTGGGTTTCAACTGAAGAGGCCACAGTAAGAAGAGACAAAAGGGCATGGTTGACTCAGGTTTATCATTTATTGCACTGTTGTTCTACATGAGAGATAAAAAAAGGTTTCTCATGTAAGATGAAATCATTGCATTATTTATTAAGACAGCATAATTAGATATAATAATCTTGTTCCCTTGGTCATGTAAAAGACAAGTTTAACTTGATAGATTATCACAAAAACTTTCACTGTCTCCTTTCTCAACATTGTCAACTAATGACCTTAATCACCATCCATGAAGTTCCTATGATCCATAGTTAATTTAGCATATAAGCAACAAGCTGATGTAATAACCATTCTTCTATCCTCCATGACTGCCCTTCCTTCAGGACTAAAAGGATAAAACAGGATTGTTATGGGATTCAAATGCATGTATCATGATAGCAAGAAGGTAAACTTTCAAGACAAGAAGAAAATGACATGCCTGTTATGCAGAGAATACATAGATCAGAAGGATCTTTCTAGAGCCCATGGACATGACTAGATGACTAACATAATACCTCTCGTCAAACAGCTAAAATTCATCAATTCAGCACTAAACCAATTAAAGAAACTATGCACTCAGACTAAAACTAGATTTTGAGAGTAAACATTATGTCCAGAATTCAATGCAACCCGAAATTTCAATAATCTTTGCATACGACGGCAATAAAACAGTATAAAACAACCAAATTCAAATGCCAAATTGTGGAAGAACAAAATGGACATCACCAGGCTACATCAATCAAACAGGAAGACAACAAGATGTATGAACTATGAAGTACTTGCCATGCCTGATAACATGAATCCCGCCAATCGACTTCTCCAGCGCTTTTGCCTCCTCGCCATCTGGATCAAACTGTTTTAGACCTGCACAGCCCTAAATAAGTCAAGCAACATGAATTGCAGCAAAGAGGAGGACAAAAAGAGAAGGGAGGAGGGAGATGCGGGCACCTGCGGAGTTGCTGAAGACGGCGATGGAGCCGGCGGGGAAGGCGGAGCGGCAGAGGCGGAAGGAGGGGTCGAGGGGGGGCCAGAGGGAGAGGGAGTAAGGGACAGTGAGTGTGTTGTCCTTGTCGAAGACGACGCCACGGAAGCCGAGGCGGTGGAGGGCGGGCCAGTCGACCCAACGGATGTCGGGAACAGAAAGATGTGGGAGGGCGAGGCGGGGCTCCGACGCCGCCACGCTCAGGACGGACGCCGCCCCCTCCCGGTTGAACAGCTGCCCCAGCGCTCGCTGCCACTGCCAATTGCTGCTGCTATTGCTACTAATGCCCATTCTCACGCTATTCTTCTTGTTGTTTTGGACTCCTCTCCTCCTCCTCCTCCCTTCTTGTGTCAGGGGAAAGCAGCTGGAGGAGGAGGAAGGGTTGATTGGGTTTGCGGCACGGTGGGAGAAGGGAAGTGATGAGATTGGCAACATTAGGTTCGGAAATGGATTTGGGTTAGGGTGGGATCAGGTCACGTGATAAATTTGGTACAGCCAACAATTGCATAGGCGATAAGCTAAAATTACAACGAAAAGATAATGTTACTTTAATACAAAAAGTAATTTACATATTTATTATGTTCATCGATAATTCTTATATTATGTCAAATTACAAAGCTGCTATTCATATGGAACATACTCCGGCCACTGATGCTGGTAAAATATGAGATAACTAAACTTCCATTTAGTCTGATTTATTTATTATTTTAATATATTTAAATTAAAATAAAAAAATTAATACATTTATAAATTATTTACATCGACTAAATCGAAAGTGTTACACATAATCTCATTCAACTCATTTCACAACCCTACACAACCACTGCTACAGATAGACGAAGTTAAAATATAGGCTTTTGTGTCCATATAAGTAAAGAGAACAGGAGACAGTTGTTAGAAGAAATAGTCTCCCCACTACACAAGAAGTGATCGAAGATGGTAAGAAAAACGTGTGATCAGATATAACAAGACAGGGCAAGAATGGAACAGAGTTTCTCACACTGCTGACAACTAGTGAAACTTGATATGAGAAATATTAAACTTCCAACTTGGTTATGTATTGGATTACCTCACAATGCCTTCTGCAAAACTGAACCTTGATACAAACAGCACCCTTCAAGACTGTGGAGTAAATTCAAACATGGTTGAGACATATCATGGAATTGAAGACATTATAACCCCCAAGTTGCAGATGGAACACTGCATACAATACAACAATCAGATCACTAGTCTTCATCATCATCTGCAACCCAAACAAGGAAGTCAAATGAGTAAATGCCAAAATCAGCAAAAAGAAATCCAATCTATAAAGCAACTGTCAGAATGATTAATACATATTCAGCTTTATCAATTATCACTGACAACAAGCAACACAACATTGTTTCATCTATCAGATCTATGAATTTAGTGAAGTGGAATATTATATTTATTTCCCTTCATCCGTTAAGGCAAGTAGCATGCTTACAGGTCAATCTGCAACTAGTGATGGTATACAGAAGTACTCAATTGTATCAATCACCCACTTCTTATTTACAGAAGCCAGCCAATCAAATTCATCTGAAGAATTATGCTTGATCTAGATAGTATCATGATTATTGAACTCTGCTTGGGATGCAGTTATATCTAAAAAACATGCCTCTCTTTGAATAATACACAGAAATGGTCAAGGCGAACATATAAAATGAATATTATCATATAATAGTTTCTGCTAGAGAATCAATAATAAGCAACTGGTCCTTGGAAAATCACAAGGTTTTTATGATGTCTAACCACCAAAAGAGTTACATTGGCATACTCCTCTAAACCTGATATTTGTGCCATCGTCCCAAAAAAATCATACTTCGCATAAATGCCCATCCATTCAAATTTCTGTCACAAACATTAAAGCTTTCCCTGCCACAATGATGAAACCTCCTGTATGAATATCCATCAAAAGTTTAGGAAGAGATAATAATATTTTATATTATGTTTTTCTGATACCAAATAAGGGGAAATTCAGTCATATCTGATATATCAATGATAACCCAAATAAGTGAACAACTTCACACAAAAGTCAATACAAAGGCACATATATACTTACTATATATGATACTAAAAATGGTTTACTTTTGTATAAAAATTGGGTTACATTGCAAATCATTTTTTAGAAAAAGTTCATTTAGCTGAAACAGGAAACTCCTCTTCCTTACATTCAGTATCTCAACACAAAGGTAATGCTCAAGTAAATATGGTAAAACTAACATTATCTTAACTGACTTATTTCTACCTTCTGCTTGTCACAGCTTTATCCATTCAAATGTTTGAGGGAAAGGATAGCGAAGCAAACGTAAGCAGTCGTGGTGTTTTTCGGCTAGACATAACAAGGGGAAAGGTAGTCAATGTTATAGATGCCAATAACTGATTGAGGTTACCAACCATATCCACCGGATATTGAATTATTTTAGGACAACCGACGGAGATCCCCGGGTTTTCAGAAATTCCAAACTTAAATGTTTACAATGTATTGTATTACCATGTATCGAAGAGTTGTAACCATGTGCATATCATTATCATGGTTCTTTTCGGAATTCACTCAACCTTCCCAAACCAATCATGAAGCCAAAATTGTTAGGTTCCCTACTTACATTTGATGTCCAATATTCATGATCCTTCCATCATCAAACTCCAATTTTTGAGCTGGTTTTGATCAACTCATCTGATTAAGTAAATCTTGCATGTAGTAGCTTGTGTTTTCCGTAAGTTGAAGTATTTATCCAACATCTTGCACTTTATTATGTGGAAACATGTTAGGTTTAGTTTACTGCATAGACATTAGCAGACCCTGACACGTTCTGTGCATGAGAAGCTGTTGATGTTTGTTGGACAAATATACCAGTGACCATCATGTCACAACAGTTACTGGATTTTATATTTGTCATTTTTAACTAAAGGTTGCACTTGCTGATGAAAACAAAGCCAAAAAGATTATTCACCAAGTCGAAAGGGGCATGTTTTTCATGAGGCAAATAGGAGAACTTCCATGAGGTGGCTTGGAATGCACCACAAAATAATTTCTTTTGTCTATAAGGAAAGTTTTTTCCGTCTGAAGATGAAAACATTGGATTTCATATTGTGTCAGTCATGCACACAAGTGAATGGGGATGATCTTGGATATCTGATATCTGCTGATTTCAATTACCAATTATCCGGTACATGCAAGTTAGACTTTAAACTCCTTATCATTGTCCTGCTAACTAATGGATGGATGCTATGTGGAGGCTCTCAGTACTCATTATTTGATTCATCTATTCTTTATTTATCAAAGAGGTAGCCAACTAGTTAGCTAAATCTTCCTAGAAATGTGGAATTTGCAATAAGAGGTTCATAATTAGTAAAAGCTTTCTAGTCACGACAAATTATCAACCAGTTATGCCATGGACATTGATGCATTATTGAGAAAAAAGTGCATTATTGAGAAAAAAAGTATGTAAATTATACTATGCAATTATGTTTATGTTGGTTCTGCATTTGATGAATTATATACAAATATTTCACATATGGTGTGGTTCAAGCTAAGATTTTCTTTTCTGCTGCATTAGATAATTGCTAATGTATGACTAGTCTTACAAGTTGATTATCACATAAGGACCGGTTCCACTGCAGCTTGCTAACAACATATGCATATGTGCTGTATGTATGTGTTTGGGGGTCGGTCTGTTATTTAGTATACTGAATTTTGAACACACAAATAACCCTATTCCTCATCTTTCTTTCCTTAGGATTTTAAAGTCTAACTTAACCTTTCATTCTTCACAATCAATAGATATGAGTGGCTGTGCATGTATCTGCTATTTCTTACACCTGCAAGAAAAATATACCTTCCTCCATACCATAATTACTGTAGCTCATTATGTCATTTGCTGATATGGCTTGGCAATTATTCAACATATGACCAGCACAAAACGGTAGCATAATCAGGGACTTGAAAATGGACCTATGTCAGCATTTGCCTCTAAAACCTAGAGTTGTGATCCTCCTCTAGTTTTCTTTTCCCCCTTCTTGCATTAGAAAACATTTTGCTCTATCAAACACCAGTTAACTTCCAAAGCTCACATCTCTGGCCCAAAGGGATAACTTGGCTGTCATCAAGTATAGCAAAGAAGGCCCACAACATGTGTCATTGATGGGAATTCCTTTTCCTCTTTCTCCCTTACTCTTTTACTAGTTTATTTTTTCCCAGCCAAAACAATTTTGACAGCATGGCAGCAAGCCAACTATACCAATGGCTTTTAGCTTGCCAGCGATCCACAGCACAGGGCATTCCTGCCAAACTGAATCATTTCTTGTTCTCAGCAAAAGACAAGTGATAGTGTGAGCAATGTGCACGATGATAGAAGTCCTTTTTAATATCTAGATAACCACTTTGATAAGTGAACAATTAAAATCCATAAGTTATTTTGGTGTTCCTCTTCATACTGCAAAATTGTTTATCCTTTCATTGATAGGTATCATTCTTTTTGCCAACTACCCATGTGTGCAATATCTTCTGACTCTTGACAACTGAAAATGATGATCACCGATTGAATGGCATAATACAGTTTTTAATCTTCTAATGACTGCCAATGATACCAACTCACTTCAAATTATCAACATTTCCTGGTCCATCCTTGACATACTCTCTTTAATCAGAACTCTCTGAATGAGGGTTCACAAAATGAGCAAAGCCCCATTATCTTACACTTGGTCCTATATCAAGAGTGCAAGAGCATTCTGGTGACATGTAAATTAGATTTTCAAATTCCATCATACTTCTAATCCTTTGACTCTCAACTACAGGACAGAGCCTATTATCTTCCATCACATGCTATGTTACCATCTGCAATCTTCCAATTGCTTCCATCAATACCATCAATCATACCAGATGGTCGTCATCCTTAGTCCCATCTTCCACGAGCTGTCTCTTCTCAGGAGCCCTCAGCAATAAGGGTAAGAGCACTACAACGTCCCCATTCTACTGTATATAAGATCTCGAGATTCAATCGTGGTAACCAAAATCGGGAACGAAGCAAGAAATAGAGGCAGTGGAGAAGAAAAGAACGAGGGGGCAGGATACGGACCGAAGTATCTGCGCTCATTGGCGGCCTTGGCCTTGTCAAGAAGAAGACCGCCACACTTCACAAGTTGGTTGACCAAGACCGCCCCAGCCCCAACGCACCACGTGCTCCCACGGATCTGCAAGAAGAAGAACCGATCGGTTTCACAATCAGAGACTCAAAAACAGGAGATCAAAGCAGAAGACTACGAATCGAGGAGGAGGGAGGGAGGCCAATTGCGTACGGCGCATGTAGGGGAGTTTACGGAGGGCGTTGGAGTACAACTGAGTGCCCAGCCCGAGCAGCGCTCCCACCGTCGTCGCTGTGGCCGGCGTTTCGCTCTACTCTTCCGTGCTCGATTCCTCTCTCTCGTCGCGCCTTCGGAAGCGAAACGACCGGATCAACTTCAACCCCTCGCTTTAGGCCGCATGGGGGCTCATAAAAGATTAGAAGAAGGTGTTGGTGTTAAATAGTAAATGGCTCAAAGGATCGTAATGTAAATAGCTTTGCGTATATAATGTTGAATTCAAATGTACAGATACCGATATAAAAATTACTAATCTTCGAGGCATATATGTGAAATTTTGACTACGTAAGTTTGTGAAGAAGAAGCGAAATGTAAATAAGGCAAAAGATAAGGGTTTACACGTAAAAGGAGAAACCTGATATAATTAAGTGGAATTAGAAGAAGGTGTTGGTGTTAAATAGTAAATGGCTCAGGATCGTATGTAAATAGCTTTGCGTATATAATGTTGAATTCAAATGTACAGATACCGATATAAAAAATTACTAATCTTCGAGGCATATAGGTGAAATTTTGAACTACGTTAGTGTGTGACAGAAGAACGAAATGTAATAAGGCAAGTAGGACGGCGGAGGGGGAGGAGGATGTCCGTATTGTGGGAGAAGAGCGCGACATGGCGGTGGCTGGTGCGGAGGACCCGTGACTCGAAGCCCTTCTTCTTCACCTTCGCCACGGTGTGCGTGATCGTACCCGGCGTGATCGCTACTGCGTCATGCAGCTCACCAGCTCCCACAACGAACAGCTCGAGGCCCAACTTCGCCAGACCGCCCGCCCCGAAACGACCGTAAGTTTTGTTAATCGTTGCTTTATTTTCTCCTTGTTTGTTGCTTCGTCATGCCTGCTCCAGGTTTTAGGGTTCGAGAAAAAATTGGTAGATCCTTGGGAACGCGTTGTATGATGAGGAATGAGAAAAGCTTTAGTGCTTCTGATGTTACAGCGCTACTGTTTGTCCATGATGTCGTCACTTCCCTGTTGATTTATGGCAATGAAAACAAGACCTAGTAGAAAGGAGCCATTTTGAGTCCAGCTTGGTCTCATCTTGTAAGGGTTTGGGATTAGCTCATGAAAGATTCTTAAAAGTAGAACAAGCTTCCTTCTTGTGATATTCTTCTTCATGCAGTTATCTCTTTCTCTATTAAGAGAGACCCGACTCCTGAAGGGACTAAATTCCCAAGTACAATGTGGGACAGCAGGGGGAAACAGAAGTGAGGATTTCTGGGTCATGTTTACGTTCAGAAATTAGTTCATTAGTTTTCGTCCCATTATTCATCGTTTTTTTTCAATTTATTTCTCCACAGAGAAATGTAAAGATATATTTACTTATTCAAACAAGAAATTCGTCTCTCTCTTTTTTCGTCCATTGATTCGTGTTATGGTGGCTCTGATAATGGTGGTGATAGTTTTGTAGTCACATGGCAGTGTTGGCCATAACATTGATGGTAGATGGTTGTGATAGTGGTCCAAAAGTGATGTTAGCAACAATGCCAATGATAATAAAAAACTAGTAAAGAGTATCCTTGGGATATTTGGTAAATTATATTTTTGTAGTTCTCCAAGCTAAGGTTGTAAACATCAGGCGTTCCATCATGTATGTCTTGATATTTACCGGTCCAATCGGGGATTGGGACACGGACCAGGAAAATTGCTCTGTACAATTTCGAACATGGTGTACTTGGCAGTGCCCTCCATGTACCTTGTGTACCGATTGAAATATACCAATGCAAATGTACATATTTTTTTTTACACTTTTTATTTTTTTAATAGTGGCTATCTGTAAACATTTGTTGAGAGCTTTCAATTGCAGTGTTCTGTTGATAATAGCTATCAACAACTGCTGGAAATCAATAGCCTCTCTCCTCCTCATATCTCTATACCTCTGCCATAGTTTCCACCTGCGTCACTGCCACCTTGGTGTTGCCCTGCTCGCATCACTGCTACTACCACATTCTCATGTGGCCGCCACCTTTATCTCTTTTGGTACACCTTGGCCTTGCCACCACCACCACCACCTCCTCCTCATCTTCCTCCTCTTCTCCTTCTCTTTCTCCACCTCCACCTTCTTCTCCTCCTCCACCCTCCTCCTTGTCCTCTGCCTTCTCCCCTGGCTCGACCCCCTCCCCTCTTCTCTCCTTCTCTCTCTGGTCTTGGTGGTGCCAGCCCATGCCAAGTATTGGTACTGTATTGGTTTGGCCACTGACTTTTATCGATCTAGATCATGATTTTAAACCTTGCTCCAAGGTCTATACAAAATTTAAAAACTAAAATAAATTCTCTAAAATAACATGTTCTGATTTTCAACTAATAAACATGTTTTCTGTAGTTTTCAGTGTTCTTGAATATCTTTTTCAAATCTAAAAAAAATTAAAAGTAAATACCAAATACTAGACTGTGATATCTCAATAGAATTGATATGTAGCTGAATAGAGAAGAGAAAATAATTGCCACAGTGATTTCTTGCTATAGGAAGTTTTATATTGGACAATATTGACACGAGTTTGATCCTACTAGCCATAGGTTTCAGTTTCCTACTTATGTGAGTTAGGGGTTTAGTTTAAGTGAAAGATGAATTCACTTTCAATTATGATATATATAGAATATGTTAATGGTATGCAAAGATCATAATGTATTACTAATATTTTTTTCAATCAAATGACTCATCTTTTGAAGTCAGATATGTCCTATTTTAGTTATTTATTATTGTCACGACCCGAGCCTAATAGGCTAACTAGCTTATCAACTTCGTTTGACCTAAACCACTGGTCAAGATGCTTAGGCTAAAATTTATAGTAGTACATTCATCACACCCTTATAAGTCAATCTTAATATTGTCCACTTTTGATGTGTGACCAATCGGGGTGTTATAATCTCACTCACTCAAAAGCTTGACGTCCTCATCAAGGCCCAACATAGCTCATATCAAACCATTGTATGGTGCATGTGAGACGTAGCCTGGTGGTGACTCCACGTCGTAACGAGTCCTCTAACTCTATCCATGGGTAGTCCTTTCCTATTTGAGCCTTTTTACTATGCCTAAATACTAAGTCGATTCTAATACCAAATGTCATGACCCGATCCTGATAGGTTAACAGGTTTATCGATTTCATTTGATCTAAACCACTGGCCAAAATATTTAAGTTGAAGTTGATAGTAGTCTCATCAGACCCTCACAAGTCAATCTTAATCTTGCTCATCTTCGATGTAGGATTAATTCGGGTGTTATAGTTACTCTTTATGTTTTCTTTTTGTAACTCCTAACCTATTTTTCTTCTTTACTACCCTCCTAATACTCTGTTTTTTCACTCTAGTTAACTTAGTCCTCAAAATGCAATAACATATTTAACTATAGTTCATATAGGATTCCTTGCAAAAATAAAAAAGTACCCTTTTTTCTTTCTATTCAATTTTGTTAATTGTGAAGACTGAGGTGTGCCTAGTTTACCATAAAAGTTGTAATTCTAATGATATAAGCATGGGAATCATATGAAATTGCTTTATATGACACCTTAATAATAAAGAATAGGCCTCAATTGGGTAGTGCTTCCTCCAGTACCATTCAGGCAAGCATGAAAATGAATGTCTACAAGTACCCTAGTCTGCCAAATTCTTGTGATATCATTATTGAGTTCTCACCAGTGTACATGGTCTTCCAAGCCTATGGATGAAAATATCCAGTGATATTGGATTGGACATGCAAGGTGAATAGTAAAGTATGTCCAGGTTAGGAATATGAAGGTTCACTACCTCTGAATTTGCTGGTTTCTGTTGCTCAATCTAGATGGTTCATATTCAGAGAATCTTAACCAATTAGGTTTTGGCTGGCACTTTTTCTGGAGCTTAATATGTTGATGATCTTATAATTTCTTTGAATGCTTAGAAGTCTTTGACTGGCTGATATATTCTGCATGATACTTTGAATATGTTCTTTTTTATGTTTAAATTCAGGAGAGAATTTTCTTATCAGATGTCAGTTGCGATATTTATCATGATACAGATATGACTGTTTAGATATTAATGTTATGTCTGTTTAGATATTAACATTTTGTTCTGTGATGCTAAAATGCATTGCAAACTAATCAAAATGACTATTTGCTATCCGATATGGTAACAAGTGCATGGGCAGTTTGCTTGTGTTGCCATTTTAATTGTAACTGACTGTATATTTTGTAACTTAGTATTTGTTCTCATGAATTTGTAAAATATAGGATTTTGGAATTACTTCCTAATGTGTAAATACTTAATTGATCCTCTTTGTTGTCTCATAGGTTCAATTAAATAACAAATGACTGCCATGATACACCTTGTTAAAATCCTCTAGGGCAACCAACAATTTGATGATATAAGTATCTCTGTTAAGAAGTAGAAAGACCTGATTTAAAATCATTTTAAATTGTATAACCACACTGAAACCTATACACTGGGCACCAGTAGCATGCTCATCTCTGGCTATTCCATGTGACTCTTGGTTCGAAGGATTTTTGTTTTTAGCACAATTCTATACAATACAAGATGTCCTTTAAAATGATCCTAAGTTCTCTTTGTTATGCATGTTCACGTAGTTTTTTAAGCTGATGAACTTGTTTCCTCTTCTAGCAGTTCTATTAAAGTTAAAAATTCTGTCATTTGTATGCCATGGATAACATTCCCAATTTCCTGATATGTTCTCCATATTTGCATTGTGTTGGTTGAATGATCTAGATGCAAATTGAGAACTGTGTTAGTACATGGACTCTTTGGTTTCTAGCATTTGCAAATGTCATGATTATGTCTGAGAGCTCATCGTCAGTTGCATGCATTTGGTCGCCTGCATCAAGCTGCAGACTACATTTGCAGCTGCATCAAAAGTCCTCCAGTCTATATGTTCACATGCAACTCAACGCCACACAGAGGGATATACACATCATTGTCAGCACGCAAGCCACCATTCTTTCCCCCTTTAATTGGAGTTTACTGACGTAGCAATCTACTATTTCATTTACTCTGTGATTTCCTGATGTTTATATAAAATTGAATAAAACTAACAACAGGCAAATTTAATTTACTATTCAGTTGTATTTTTGTGTTATCAATTAAGGTTAAATTGAGTGGCAATTTTATCCCATCAGAATCAAAGCCTTGAACCTTTTGGATCAAAATTAAACATTGGAATAACATGTTGAAGATTCACTTCACAGGATGTGATGTACAATAATTGAAGTTCCTGGAACGAAAATAATGTGGATTAAAGTTATGATACCTTTGCATCAATCCAGTATAAAAGTTTGGTGCATTTATATGGTTGCAATAGAATATTTTAGATGGCTGGGTCCGTTACTCACTTCGTTGGGGTAGTTCTTAGCTAACTATAATCAAATTGATAGAATTATGAACTACTATTATAATACAATTTATGTTTCAAATGTGATTGCCGTGTAGCTGTTTGATCACCCATGCTAGCGTGGTTGTTATAGAGGTTGTTCTGCTTTATCATTCTGGGTTATCGACTGGTTTTTCCTACTTTTTCCTCTAATTTTTGCATGCCTTTAATTTCATGTAGATGATGGGGCAAGCCAACCGAGAGAGGCTGGCCGAGTTTCTGGGCGAGCTGCAACGCAAGGAGGACACAAATGACCGATACGTAGCTGCTCTGCGAGGGGAAACCCTGACTAGGAAGCCCTATGTTCGGATTCAACCAGTGCCAAAGGAGAACAGTGAAGAAACCAACAAGGAGACCAGCAAAGAAAAGTAGTAGTTAAAATGTTGGTTCAAGTTCTCGCTTTGGTATATGTGGAGCGTCGGTCCTTTCTGAATGCACTTCAGTGATAGATTTTCTTTTGCAAGAAACACTGGCTTGAATGGTTGTGTTGGTTTATTTTGTACAAATCGAATCATAGTGACCTTCCATGCTGAATAGACTTGTTCAGGATCACAAATAATACTGTGTTCTCGTCATTGTGTTTATAGTCACAGAACTACAGAGAATAACCCTCAGGGTCGTACATATCGCAGAAACCTGAAGTCATGATCCATAATACAGAGAATCAGCAAAACTACTTGGATTGCAACGACAAATAGACAGAAAATAAAGTGAAAAATAGCAAAGCATAACTTCACAATTAGAGTAGAAATATAATACCGTTGCATGCAATTATCAAAGAATCAGCAAAAAGGCCCTGTGATCTAATAATATTGAAGGCATTTTTGACTTGAAAATATGATATAATCACACCTAGAGATTATCAAATAACCAACACATTATGTTGTTAGATCAGCATTCATGCACCAAAGTCAGCTCTACTGAGACGTATTGTTATAGACAAGTTTATAAAGAAGGTAAATCGTTATGATTGCCAACTGGGCAACCAGCTTGCTATAATTGTCAATAATTGTGGGTACAACATGGTTCCTGGCATGCCAATAGGGATGTTAGTGATAACTCAAACTCCAGTCAATTAGCTTGCAGGGAAGCAACCTCACCAGGCAACCCAAAAGGTCCACCCTCTTAAATTTCTTTTAAAAAATTATTATTTGATTTTATGATATAATACAAAACAGATCTGCTTTTATGATCTTGGATCTTTTATGTCAAAATAGATTATAAGTATAAAAAATATAATTATATCATTATGCCAAATATATCTAATGCTATAATTTGAAATTAAATAATAATAGATTAAATTTAAAATATATATTTTTTATTTAATTCGAAATATCTTTCTTCTAATATGTAAACACACCGTAGTTCGATCCAAAAGAAACAGCAATACTGATATGTAAAAAGAACAAAGACTAAGAAAAGATGAGAATAGATCTATAATTTTTCTTTTATATCTACTCTTTAGAATATCTTATTTATTTATAGGTAAGAGGAAAGGGTCTAAAATAAGTAATTAGGAAAGTCTCTTCCATCAAAGGTGATCCCTAGTAAATAATTATATCGTAATTGTATTTCTTTTTTATTGATCGATAATCCTAACCAGAATCTAATCAAAATTATAATATACATTATCCAATTAAACAAGGTTACATAATCTAGTATTCTCTCACTTAACCTATTAATTAATAAAATTAAAAATAATTTAAAATCATAATGAATAAATAAAATATATTTAAAAATAATTTTTTTATAATTAAATTCTAAAAATTTTGAAAAGTATTTTATGCATGGCCATAAATTTTGTAAAATAATTTAATATATATAATAATACTATATTAAGTTCGACTATTAATGTTAGCCATAGTGGTTATATGTTATCAATGTCATACTCTCTTCTATATATCACAATATAATCTTTCTTAATGCAGTTCATAATAACCCTTATAATTTGTTTTGTCAAAATAATATTACTATCATATTCAACCATTATATGTATGTACATAAATATAAATATGTTAATAAAAATAAATAACTTTAATTACATAAGTAAAAATATTAATTATAATATCTAATCAAATATATATCACCATATCTTTTATGGGTTGCTAGCCTAGTTATAAGAATATATTCTTTAGATACCTTAAGCTATAAGATCGTAGTAAATGGATCGACAATCAATATAGTGAAACTCAAGTTTTCAATTAACATTAGTTATTTCTAGACTCTTTCTCTAACTATCAATTATTTTATATCATAATATATAAAACTATGAGAGTATTTGTCATTCTTAGCAAAGAAAATTGTTGTGATATGTCACAAGATATAAAATTTTACAATAATAAGACTTTATTAGTGGCCTCAAAGCATACCATGAAATCGGATACTTTATATTATACTATTCTTAAAAATTATCCCTCCATATAATATAAATATAAATTACAAAATGGACTTTTTACTACCGAGCCAATTTAGAGAATCAACTTATGAAAATCTTATAATTTCAAATTGATTTAGTCTCTTATATATGAGCATATAATCTTTTATCTCTTATACATATCTTATTATTTTATTTATAGCCTTTCAATATTCTATTGATAGGTAACTCTAATATCTACATAGCATTCTTCATCGTAAAACTATTGGTCTGGTATAGGCTTAAGTATGAAATATACTTCCAACCATATATTCATAAAGAATAATTTTTATTTAATTCTTTTCTAAGTTATTTTTAGGATACTAGCTTTGACTAAAATTTTCACTTATAGTAATGGTATATTATTAGCTAAACAAAGCTACATACTAAATATCTCCAAAACTCAATCAATATACCCTTTTTAAAAAAAATCTGATATTTTTTTATATTTATCCCTAAAAATCTCAATGTCAATAAGATAAACTATCTCATTCATATCAATTCTTTTATAATTCTTGATGAGAAATATTTTAGTCTCGTACAATAAATTAAGATCGTTGTTGGCAAACAAAGATATCATCCATAGACTAATATAATAAACTTATTTTCATTAACCTTCAAATATAAATATTGATTAATAATATTTTTTTAAAAATTTGAAAGAAATAATAGTATCATAAAACTTTATATATCATTGTTTAGAAACTTGTTTAAGGTCATAAATAGATTTTTTTAATTTATAAGCTAAACTTTCTTTTTTCCTTCTTTGCAAATCCTTTATATTATTGCATATAATTTTTTTTGTCTAAATCCTTATTCAAAAAACTTATTTTTACATTAACTCAAGATCATAATAAGTTATTAATATCATAATGATTCTTAATAAATTTATTTAAAAACTAAAAAATATATCTCGTTATGATCTATATCTTCTATAAGACCGCCATCCACTGCCTCACTTGTGCTCTATCGCAAGCCACAGTTCCTCTCTACAGTTGTCAACCTTGTCAATTTGGAGGCCTTGCCATTGCCCATCGATGCCACCACCTAATTGTGCCATATATTACAATGCCCAACCGACCGTAAGACTCCTACATCGTGGACTACCTTCCATGATAACCTTGCTTGGGCTACTAGACACCATTACCATCAATTGACCATCGTAGTGCAATACGCTCTTCACCATAGGCAACATCCAAGTGTTGCTCATCGTTTGCCCAACATTGCCACGGCTACCTTCATGGCCCTCGTCACCACTAGTCAAGGCTAATGCCCAAGGATCATAGTTGCAACCCAACTAGGATGCCTACCTTTTTCGTAGTACATGACTTCCGCAACTCTCGTCTCCTACCGCAATAATTACAAATAACAAAGAAAATGATAAAAAAATCCCCTTTCATCAGTGTCCACCATTATGATGCCCATCGCCCTTGTTATTGTTGCTTGTAACATAGCTAACACCACACTCGAGGACCCTACCATCACGACACTTCTTCTGCGACACATCTACGATAGCTACCCTAAACAGAGCCATTGCACTCTGCATTGCCACCGCTATCAACAAGCCATTGTCTTAAATAGAGTTGATGATCACAACGTCATCCCAATATATGCAATCGTTGCCCAGTGCAATAGTCGTTGCATGCCTTTGCCATTGTCCAAGGCTGACAACCTTCTACGACCTCCGCCATAATAAGACTAGTCTTCTCATCTCCTCCTATTCTTCATAAGATCACTATAAGTTATGAATAGATATAAAGGGGAGATAAAAGTATATTTATAATATATTTTCTGTATCTAGTCTCTAGGAGGTCCTATCTATTTATAAGCAGTTCCTCCTATTAAGATCATCTCCAATAAAGAATTATATCATAATTAGATTTTCTTTTTATTTGTTGATAATCCTAATCAAAATCCAATCAAAACTATAATATATTTTATCTAATTAAATATGACCATATAATCTAACGAGATAACCTTGATCTCCTAAACAATACAAATAAATCTATAATTTGTGATCATACAATACATGCAAGTTCTGCAAAAGAGATTAGGGTTCACTATTCTTATTACTTAAGATCCTCAATATCTATTACAATTCTTTCATCTATTGCTAAGGATCCTCTCTTTAAATCTAGTCTTTAAGTAATTGATCCACCTTAGCTTGGTGATATGCTAGATCAAGTTCTCATCTTCAGGAGACCACATGCCCCTCACCTTCTGCTTGCTACAATAATACTAACCCATGACTAGGGCCTTTATCCTCATCTCAACACTCCACTGTTGGACTAATATATATAGCTTTCTCTTTTCTCATCGACGAAAGTATATGCTAATTATACATTATTTTAAATAATTAATTATCTTTACTATTTTGATTCTTATACTTTTAAAAGTTATATTATAAGGGATAATATTTAACTTTGTTTCTCCTTACGTCATCGACTCTATTAATAGAAATATCATAGGGTTTGTCATTAAGCACATACTAATTTTGTCTCATTTTGATTTACCACCGAGTACATGTGGTATTTTCGTCAACAAAATTGACGACGTGAGGAGAAATAAGATTAAATATTTCACTTTCGTAAGTATAAAGATAATAATATAACTTTTGAAAATAAAGATATTGAGATGGTAAGAATAACTAATTACATAAAGTAATATATAATTAGCTCCAAAAGTATATATCTATATCTTATTGTGTAATAACAGCATGGACCATTTAAATGAAGTAGAAATAGCTTGGATTGAATCAGATTTACAAAAGTCACAAATCATATCTATGTTGATATGAAATAACATGGACCATTTAAAGATTACTAGTTATTGGTGCCCTACAAGCTAATCACGTGAGTGAGTGATGATACTTATAATTTTATACAATCTTTTTTAGTTAATAATAATAATGGTATTTTCTCACTCTATATTGTATGACGAATATATATTATGATGTTCTTGAATTTGTGCAATGGGAATTGGATCATGATGAGATCATGATAATGAGATCAATTTTCTTTAAATATAAATCTTAAATATTCTTAGTTATAGGTTACTCGAGAAGGACATCGATATAATTGAACAAACTGATGTATTATATATATGTTCATATGATGGAGGTAATTGGTCTCATAGTTGTTTGTGTATAGACATTAGGAATATAGTGCAAGTGCTAATTGAAGAATGAGTTCCCTGAATGATTCGTTTACGGAATACTAGATGATTAATGATACCTCATCATCAGATAATAATTCCGTAGTCCTAGTTGTGTATTTGGTCATTCGACTTAAGACACCAAAGATGTCTTGTTTGAGTACTCCATTCTTTCATATCTAGTATTATTGAAAATTGAGAATAACAATCAATTTTACAAAGTCAATTATATGTCAATAAAGGATCATTCACTCTCGATATCATGAGAGGAATATCCTGTATATTCTCACTCAAGTAAATTTCTAGCGAGGGTCAATCAAATTGAGATAAAAAGAGTTTTTTAGGAGAATTCGATAAGAGTGAGACTCTAATAGATTCTGTATGGGCCTGATAGTATCATGCTCAATATACGATTTCTAAGATATTAGATAAATGAGAGACTATAAATACATGATAACTGAGGACAAATAGGTCTAAGAGATCAGACTCCCCTATACCGTCTATGGACTATGGTGTAGAAGCCTAGTATGTACATAATCAATGAGTTGAGTGAAATATTATAGAGATAATAATTCACTCAATCAAAAAGAGTTATGAGTCAAAAGGGATTCTGATATGTGTAATTCACGGCCAGCTCGGTATTGAGTTTAGAGGGTCACACACATAAGATGGATGACGTGATGAATAAAGGATTGATATAAGATCTAATAAGCCTTATTTAGCCTTTTAATGGATTTATTGGGTGAGACCCAATTGAGTATGGAGCTTAGAATGATTATTGAATAAGGATCTAATACCCATTAAACCTTTATATAGGGATCCATTAAAAGGAGTGTGAAAGGTCACCTAAAGGGACTCTTGGGAGTGATTCTTCAAGAGTCATACGCTGAACCCTTTAGAGAAGCCTAACCTTCTATCTCTTTTTTTCCATATCTCTCTCGTAACCTCCGTTGGTGTGAGAGGAACTTCCCTTGTGTGCGAGGAGAGCAAGAGGGCTGCACCCCCTTTCCTTGCTTTTGTCGTGGCTACTTGCTGTCGTGGTGGCTCACTGCTACTGCTACGTTACTACTAGGTGGAGCATTGTCACAAGAAGAGAGTCCAACGTGAGGAGGAGTGTCGTTGCCATCGTCCACCTTGGGGACTTCCACTAGAGAATAGCTCCTTAGAGTTTCTTGATCTATGGGCCTAATGTAATGCTCATATCGTTTTCGAACAAATATATAGTTGACAAAAGTACTCAATTATATTTTTAACATTCACACATTAGCAATTTCTACTTCCAATGTGAGAAATAAATTTTGGATATTAGAGAATATACTTTTGATAATATCTAAGTCCACCAAGACTCAACAACTAGGCTTGGAACAAAAATTGATGGTGGAACGAGAGTTGAGAATGGTGGAGTGAATGAGAAAACTAGTTCTTGCTGGGTGAGCTAAAAAATATATGGTGCAATGGTTTGAACTATTTTGATTAAAACTACAGTTGTTGGACTAGAGTGTGCAAGGTTTCAGTAGGAACAATAATTGTTTCAATGACTAATTGTGTAGGTTGTTGATGTAGAGGTGGTCAAAAGAAAACTGAGTCCTTGATGAGTCATCCAAAGATGTTAGGTTCGGGAATTTGGATTGAGGGGTTCAGACCAATTGAACCTCTACCTACCCTTGGCTTAGATTCATTATTATTGGGGGATTCGGTAGAGAGGCATTCGTCATCATAGAACTTGACCTATTTAGATTTGGGTCCTTGGGATTTGGTTGAGATAGGCTAGTGAAGTTTTTTCGGAAACATCGGTTCTTTTTCTAGCACTAATATATTATGATAGATTTTGATTGTCTGAGCTGGAAGCTAATTTGGATCTAATCGAATTCCTTTTATGCGTCGATCTCAAGTTGAACTACTTTAAATAACATTCAAGCCATGTAGAATTATATTAGGGGCATTCCCAATAATATCCATCTGAAGCTTAAGTCAGGTGATAAATTAGACTTAAAATGTTTAGTGTCTCTAGACGTATTTGTGCATCTCCTTTTATAGTGAATATTAGAGATTATTACATTCACTATTACATAATTAGTTCAATAATAGGGGCGTGGAGTTCAATCGTAACTATCATCAAACTGCATTGAACTCCAAACCACATAACTCCTCTTTATGTGATATTCATCTGGCATAACAAACTAGTTTTGCCGAGGAAACTTGTAAGATGCCAAAGAGGTGATGAGTGGTCAACCAAGTGACTTCCTCATGTTAGCCACACGGAGTTGATATGTCTCACCATAGAAATGATGTGTCAATCATGTGGAGTCGATATCCACGTGAAAACCTACATGTGGAGATAAACATACGATCATATGATGTTTGATATATTGGTCATATAATTTTTCTCCAAGGATATTAATTTAAATAAGAGTTTTCACTAACAATTAGTTCCTAATGCTTTATATATATATAAATAGTTAG
Source organism: Musa balbisiana (assembly GCA_004837865.1). Taxonomy (NCBI): domain Eukaryota; kingdom Viridiplantae; phylum Streptophyta; class Magnoliopsida; order Zingiberales; family Musaceae; genus Musa; species Musa balbisiana. The sequence goes on from CM017196.1 coordinate 33,164,497, forward strand.
TTTATATATATATATATATATATATATATATATATATATATATATATATATATATATATATATATATATATATATATATATATATATATATGCCCCAAACAGAAATACTACTTACTACACACGTGATCGTCACGTGCCGTGACAAACCCACTGCCGCGTAGCCCAATGGCCCAAACTACAATAGAGAGGAATAGATTAGGGCGGAGAAAAGGAGAGGAAAGGCCGTCTCATCAGCGACTCATCAACATGGGCGTAGGAAACGGCGGCGGAGGGCACGGGGTGCACCATGCCGGGGTGGAGGATTTTAGGAACAAGGTGTGGAGCATGACGGGGGGGCCCTATTGCCGGCCCAAGCACTGGAAGCGCAACACCGCCATCGCCATGTTCGGCGTCTTCCTCGTCTGCATCCCCATCGCCATGAAGTCCGCGGAGCTCGAGGTCGGTATTCTCTTCCTGTTCCCTCCCCCATGTCTCTTGTCCCGCTTCCTCCGCCTTCTTCCTCTCATTCGTTCGTCCATTCGTTGATCGACTGATGTCGTTCTGATCCCGAAACTACTAGTAATTACTATTCTTCTCTTTTCCAATTGTTATATTCAACTGCTGATGAAGTTGTGCTTTAAAAGATCACATTTTGTTAGTGAGCAAGATATCTAGATCTATATTTAGATATGTAAGGAAAACTTAATCTTTATATCTTGATACCTTTGCTTAGAAGATGACATTCCAAGAAATAGCTGACTTAAGTACACGGCTTTGAACATGGGGATATCCTTTTCTTGGGTTAGAAATTGTTAGGAGATGTGGTCTGTTACATTTTAGGTCTGCCAATTTCTTGGAAGTCGGCTGAGCCACACCTGAGAATGGGAATAATCGGACTATCTGGAGATGGTTCATGTCACAAATGGGCATCCAGGTGCGATTGAACTTAATACAGAAACTAGATGATATGCCGAATATATTCTTCTGAAGTAACGCTTAAGAGAAAGAGAGAGTCTGGGGCATCAATTCATAGGTCACACAGAGAACAATTCAATGTAGAATTCTAACATCTAAACTAATGCCAAAAATAAAAATTCTGGATTTTAATATAATATTCATTTACGTCAAGACTTGGGTGTTGATACATTGATACACTGACTTTGATTTGATGCATATTTTCAACCTGGTGAGATTCAGGTCAATCAGATACATGCAAGTGTCCCAGTCTCTGTTTATGTCTATTATTGTTATCTTGATGTGGTTGTTGGAGACTTATGTCTCGTATACTAGTTGCATTGTGAATTAAGTGAATTGTTGCTAATCTCACTCTATCACTTTGTCTTTTATCTGTGTCTTGCTTAGTGGTTTCTCACCTCTCTCCCCTTTAGCTAAACTAGCAAAAAAGTAACATGATAATATTTTTACTAAGATCTTACTCCATATTGTGTCCTTAAGTTCGACCACTTTTCCTCTCTTGAGATAGTTCTTACTCAAATGCTGTTTTAGAATCTTGAGCTTGAATTGGAAGGTCATGCTAGAAAAAAATTAAACATTAACTTCTATTAGCTTTGCTTGGAATTCACATAGATCTAACATCTATTAACTAAGTATTCCATGACTGGTTCAAAGACTCTAGTTCTAACACTTCTTCCACCACCATCAAGGTCCTGCAGGTCTCATGCTGAAGTCCCACCAGTTCCAAATTCTTAACTCTAATTGACAGTCTTTACTAATCCATATGATTTATCTATTGGGCTTCTGTAAATTTGGGTTAGTGTCTTTGATGAAATTGGTTTTATCTGTAAGCCTGTTTGGTTGATGAATTTTGGCTGGTATTTGATCTTACAATATGACTTGATTTGTTCTCAATGTACCCTCTCAGAACCCAAAAACAAATTGAGGTTGGGAGGGAGACTACTGTAGTATTTTATTTTATGGTATTTGTATTACATGTTATTGGAAAAGATTTGATGGAAATCCTTGATGCCAGCTATAGATTTTTCTTTATTCAAGTTTGTACTCGTTTTCTTGCCATCTAGTAAAATCACTTGAGATATACCAATTTTATTATATAGTAAATCTTTTGAACATATGTTTTGATATCTCTGCAACATGAAAAGAAATTAATCAGGAGTTTTTTTTATAGAATAAATCAAATTTGAAGCTTAAAGTTGAAACACAGATTACTGTATTTCTGATGTTTTATTATATTAATATTTTATTAAATATGTGGTCCACCCGTTCGAACCAACAGACCAACTAGTGACCCAATGAGCCAAGTCTAGGCCAGGTTATTGCTGGTCTGGTAGTTTTTTGCACACTTGCAATCTTATTTCACTACATTATACAGGAACAAGAATACCAAGACAAGATTTATTCTCATCTATCTACTTCATGCTTGAAAATTTCTTCAAGCAATTTAGATCAATTACATGAAGATACTTTATCATGGTTTTTCAGTTGTTTCAAGATTGAAAATTTGACAAGAAACTTATATCAGGACAATTTCTTCCATCAAAATATTTAAAATAGGAAATCCTACCTTTTTTTTCTTCGAACATTGTAATTCTCCTTAACTCTGAACGCTTTGGGATTTTGGTTTGTCTGATGTGGTACACAATTTGGTTAATACAAACAGAAGATAATGTCATTGCATCTTGTTTTTATCTTGCAGCAACGGCCTCATTACCCTGTTCGCCCAATTCCTTCACAGCTTTGGTGCAAGAACTTTGGCAAGAAAGAATACTAGAGACAAGCTTTTCAAATACTAAAATCTGGAATGATTCTTCTTCTGCTTCTCAAAAAAAAAAAAATCAGCATTTTTCTGCCGCTATCCTTTGATCTACATGCTCTGCTGTTGTCGTTTAATGTACTTATTTAGCATGATAAACCGAACAAGCCTCTTGATCCAGAAGGACGCTTCTTGGGGTTTAGATGAAATAAGGACATATTTTGTTAATCAAAGCACTCGATGGTGTATTGTGGAAGAAATGTAGTTTGTGTTTATGTAAGAACTACTTTCCTTTGCATCATCAGTTCTTTTAATTTGAATTATGTTGTACATGTTTCTGAACATAGATAATAACCCAAATGGGACAGTTCCATTACATTCACTTTCAAAGCGGAATTGTTCTTATGAGTTTCCATTGACACTAAAGATTTGATGATCATCTTGATGTTCCTAGTTATATATCATGGAGCTGGGCACAGTGTGTGCCTAAATGAAGCCAAGGAAAAAGAAATATACTGAGCAATCAATTCATATTCCACCACAGGTTTTCTATGATTGCATTAGTTTATGATCCAAGACCTAAGAACCAAAGAAATGGAATTGAAGTAGGAGCAAAACTGTGACCTATATATATTAGGCTATTGTGTAACAAGGTCCTTGTTCATCATGATTTTATCATCAGTATCCAACCTTTGACTCTTCACTTGTATAAGATTCCTTGCTGTGTAGTCTCCCTGTTGAATCAAATAGCTTGCACTAATGGTAGCTTGTGGATGATTTTACCTTTTCGAGATGGATCCCAAAAGGTGTCCCGGGAAGAAAAGTCACTTGAGGCTCTTTTTAACCATGTCTTGATTCTCTCTCTTCAACTAATGTAGGATCAATCATCCACAAGTGTTGGCAAGTATGGCTCATCCCCTTCCCCAACTTGGTTTGGCTCTTCTACTAAAAGTTATATGTATGCTGCTTCAAGATCCTACAAGAAGATTTGGAAGTAGGAAGTAAAAGTGGGTTTTGGAAGGCTCTATTTCAGTTAATTGCATGAGACTTCATGAGTTCTTCAATCATGCTGACACAATACCTTCAACCCTACATGAGACTTCATGAGAGCATTGGTTTGTGCCCATCATTTGTGTCCATCATCGAAGTTTTCACATAAAATGAAGGACTTGTATCCTTTCAAAAAGAACAATCTGTGGTTCTTATCTTTTGTACTTCCACTTTTAATTAACCTAATCTTATAGAACATTGCAAATATCAAACAGCATTAAGAGAGACACGAGCATTAAACTTGCTTTTGATGTTGCATGTTTCATGATATGAGATTATTACAAGGTAATTTCTTATAAACTAGTAATTAATCAAATGACTCATACTTGGAGTAACTATAGTTTCATATGTAAAAGGAATGCTTGTAATATGGAATTAGTCCATACCTAAAAACATATGCAATATATTCATATTTGCAACTTGCTCTCTTGAGTGCCTGCATGACTTGTTTCTATTGGGTGCTTCTTGACTTTCTTGTATTCTTTTTGCTTTCTTCTCTTTCTTTAACTTCTTGTTTAGTTATTACTGAACAATGAAAGAAAGAAAGAGAGAAAGAGATCCAGCATACTTTTTGTCAGGCCAAAATGATTCATGTGCCAAAGATCAAGATCATTCCCACAAGATGCAGATGCTGTGTAATTGGACAGACACAGACTTGAATTATAAGCATACAACCAAAATAGAATCACCAGCAACATTTTGCTCTCCAAAAAGGAAGGCAAACTTTCTAACCTTCATTTATTTCTATGATTGGAGGGTACAAAACATGGGCAATATGAATAAATTTCCATCAAAATTTATTGTAGGGAACTGAAATAAGCAATGTCAGGTATATTCGAAAAGCTTTCACAGATGAATGCACATTCTGAGATCATCTTCCAGATCTGAAATTGTTCTCCATAGAGCTAAAGGAAGGAATCAGACCTAATAACCCCACTGCAGTTGATCCACGAAGCTCCTACTGGAAAGCTCTCCACAAGGCAGCCATGCATTTTCCAGCATCTAAAGATGAAGGTTGCGCCGGCGCCATCGGAGATTTCCATCACTGGCCCCGGCTTATTGGCCTGATTGAAGAACATCTTGCACACTGAGGGTTGCACTTGCAGTTGATCAACCCCTTGTTCATGTCCTACCTCAATGAAGAAGAAGAAAAGCCATTCTGATCCTTTAAGCTCATCAAGACATGGTTGTCTTGGTTATGGAAGTTGGACAAGGGTGCTGCTGTCTCATGGAAAGAAGCAGGTGGATTCAAGTCCATAGAGTTGTTCATATCATCAAAGCTCTCGATGGATGAGCTAATTGTGAAGGGCGTGCAGATAGAGGATTGAGCATAGCGGAATCGAGGAGGCGCAGCTGAATTGACACCGTTCGATCGAGCAGAAGCAGGATTAGATTAGGTTGTGTGTCTTTGGATCCAACCCTTTGGTGTCACTCTTCGGTCATACTGTGTGTGAACCCCTTTTCAAAAATCCATTGCACAGAATTATATATAAATATTTTTTTAGTATAATCTTAAAAATAAGTATCATATTTATCAATTACCTAACAATCATCTCATCTCGGAGGCTCCCCAAATGATAAAGAATAGAGATAAAAAATATATAATAATAATATGCTAATCAAATAATGAATTTAATTGTATTTATGATATGTGTTCTTCCAGAGAGATGTTTGGCAATCTGAGCCCACCTGAATGGAGAAAGAGAATCAATATGCACACACACACACACACAATTAAGATTATATTGATCTCCTAAACAATACAAATAAATCAAAAGCATGCAGGTTCTGCAAAAGAGATTAGGGTTCCTTATACTTGTTGCCTAAGATCCTGTGAGCATCCATCACAATTCTTTCTTCTTCTGCTGAGAAGGATCCCCTCTTTAGATCTGGCCTCAAGTAATTGATCTACCTTAGCTTATTCCACGCCTCTGCAACCCTGAACTCCCAATCACAAAGCTATCATCATCACCACAAGAGAGAGAGAGAGGCCTGCCTGCTTCTTTGGCGACAGTGCTCCAGCAGCTGTGGCCATGGGATGTGATGTACTGAATCAGCTTCTCGTCTTCTTCAGGAGATCACAGGCCCCTCCTCACCTTCTGCTTGCTGCAGCAGTGGTGACCCATGTCCATTGCCTTACTTTATCCTCATCTCAATACTCCTCCGCTACCCGACCGATATATGCAGCTCTCTTTCCTCCCCACTGCTGACAAAAGTACCCAACCACGTCCTTACGTTCATGGGTAACAGCAGCGTGGACCATTTCCACAGAAGAACGAGGAAGCATGAGAAACACAGGCAAAAGAAGAAGAAGCTTGGATTGCACTCTATATATGAGAGGACTGAACAGTACTCATCAAGCTTTCCCAACTCCTTTGCCAGTGCCTGTTTCTTTCAGAATCAGAACACATGAGAGTGATGTAACATTAATTCCAGAAGAAGAACATTCTTCAACAATCAGCAGAATAATCGAAACAATCCAACCCGAATGCTGACTGCCTTTGGTGGATATCGACTTCTGTCGGTGTCAGTACATGATTCATGCACTGCATGCGGGTAATTGATAGTTTGATTAGGAACTCAGCAGGATGGATTACATGATATCATACATACTCCTTGATTATCAAGATGCCATCCTGTTATTCTTCATATTAGTATACCTCACATAATTTATATTTCTCTAAAAATTTTAAAATCTCAAAATTTAAGTGATTGATATGATGATATAGAATTATTTTCAATATTAGTTTTAAAATAATTTGACTAATAAAAAATACATAAATATAGAGGAAATATTCTATTCTTCGTCATTTTCACATATGAGATTAATGTTTTAATCTTATCACTAATCGAAAGTGTCGTAGCTTTCGTCTTAATATCATAATCTTTTTCAAGCAATTGCTTCATAATATTATTTTTCATATTAATAACATGATAAACTTCTAAAATACATAATTTTGGGTTATTATTAAGTCTCAAAATTTTTTATCTTTGCCTCTTATTAGTCTTTGAGACATATCACTAAATATAATATTACCAAAATAATTTGTATCTATTTTGAAAAATAGTTCTTTGATACTGATTTTAAGTTCTTGTATCTAGATATAATGTTATAGATTGATCTTCTTTCAAATTATTATAAGTTATTAGAAAAACATGGTTTTCGTTAAACTCTTTTTTTTCAACAAAGATTATCTTATCAACTTGATTGGTAGGATTATAATAATATTTAAATTAGTAGTATCTATATCTTTTACGAATATAATATTATGTTTTAGACCTTTTAGAATTTCTGCCATATCCACAGTCTCGACTAAAACCTCGGCCTCTTTGTTTAAAATTTTCTCCATCACCTTTATTGTTTTGAGATTTTTGATTGGACTAATTTTTGTCATCTCTTCCTTTTTGTCCAACATCTCTTCCTCTTTAAGATTTTGATTCACTTTTATTTACAAGAGTAAGCTTGGTTTGCAATACTTGCTCTATAAATTTTTTTTCTTCTCTTTTTGCAAGCCTTTGCTTATGAAATTAAAGAGAACTCATTAGCTATTCTAAATATATTTGTTCCAAATCTTTGGACTCTTCAATCACTACAACAATAAAATTAAACTTTGGATCTAGAGATCTTAGTATTTCTTTAATTACTCTTTGATCACTTATTTATTCATTATTTCGTCTCATTTGATGAACAATGTAAATGATTTTTGAGAAGTAATTAGAAATAGATTCAGAAGTACTTTGCTATCATTTTTCAAATTCAACTTGTAAAACTTATAGACGAAGCTCTTTTTACCTTATCCACACCACTGACCACTTTTTGAAGCATTTCGCAAGTCTCTATTGAAATATTTGTTGGAGCAATGATCTCAAATATTATGTTATCAAGGGTAAATCATAAATAAAGTTTTTCTTCTTCTTCTTCCTTTTTATTTTTGAGTTATTTTTTTGCTTTTGTATTCATTGCTCCTTTTTGTAGGACTTAGTTCAACAAATCTATTTTTTACAAACCTCAATATATCTTAGGAGCCTAGAAGAATTTTCATTTGGATGCACCATATATCATAATTTTTTTTTTATATCAATCTAGGAATTTGGAGTTGAATAGTACTTAGGAAGAGGTTATAGCTGAGGTCTGATACAAATGTTGAACTAGATATGAAAAAAAGATAAAACTATTACACAAAGAAAGAATAAGATAAGGTAAAATATTTTATGTTTCACTCAAAATCTCTCTATTTTTAATAACCCAACACATCATGTTTATATGGTCTCAATAGATACATTATATTCATTACATTTAATATGAATCATTCTGTTCGAAAAGACTCTTTCAAGAATCAATATCTAATTTGATTTATCTTTGTATATGCCTTTAATGTATTTCACCTCTTGATATAATAAATATTTTTATGATACCTTAACAAATTTCATTCCAATAAAATTTTTAAGATAATCATAGGAAGAAATCCGGGTATAATACTTGGGCTATCAGCATGTCTGTATGCAACAAGTTCTTCACCTTATTGTGTTCTTCCAGGGAGACGTTTGGCAATCTGAGCCCACCTGAATCGAGAAAGAGAATCAATATGCACACATACACAATTAACATGATACTGATCTCCCAAACACTACAAATAAATCTAAGACATGCAGGTTCTGCAAAAGAGATTAGGGTTCACCATACTTGTTGCCTAAGATCCTGTGAACATCTATCACAATTCTTTCTTCTGCTGAGAAGGATCCCCTCTGTAGATCTGGCATCAAGTAATTGATCTACCTTAGCCGACGACTCTTCTACACCTCTGCGACCCTGAACTCCCAATCACAAAGCTATCATCATCAGCACGAGAGAGAGAGAGAGAGAGAGAGAGAGAGAGAGAGAGTCTGGGGCATCAATTCAAAGGTCACACACAGAACAATTCATTTACGTCAAGACTTGGGTGTTGCTATACTGACTTTGATTTGATGCATATTTTCAACCTGGCGAGATTCAGGTCAATCAGATACATGCAAGTGTCGCTATCTCCTTTCATGTCTATTATTGTTATCTTGATGTGGTTGGTGGAGACGTATGTCTCGCATACTAGTCGCATTGTGAATTAAGTGACTTGTTGCTAATCTCACTCTATCACTTTGTCTTTTATCTTTGTCTTGCTTTGTGGTTTCTCACCTCTCTCCCCTTTAGCTAAACTAGCAAAAAGGAAACATGATAATATTTTTACTAAGATCTTACTCTAGATTGTGTCCTTAAGTTGAGACCTCTTTTCCTCTCTTGAGATGGTTCTCCCTCAAATGCTGTTTTTGAATCTTGAGCATGAATTGGAAGGTCATTTTTCTTATGTTTTATTATATTAATATTTAATCAAATATGGGTTATTGCTGCTCTGGTTTTTCTTCATATGCTTGCAATCTTTTTACACTACATTATACAACAACAAGAAAGAATATCAAGACAGGATTTATTTATTTATTTTCATCTACTTTGTGTTTGAAAATTTCTTCTCGCATTTTAGCTCAATTATATGATGACACTATATCACCCTTCTTTTTTTAACTAATAGAAACAAAATTAGAGCTATGGTGATAGGAACCTGCAGCACGATGGTTCATGTTCACCAATGTTACTACTTCACTGCTTGTAGCTTGTTTTGGTTTTTTTGTGCATTCAATCTGGTCTGACATTTTTAAGTTTGCATTTCACTATCAATTTTTGTAATTTTGAACATGCTTCTCCTTCACCATTTTCCAGTTGTTTAAGATAGAGAATTTGACAAGAAACTTATATCAGGACAATTTCTTCCTTCAAAATATTTAAATTCAGGGAATCATACTATTTTTGCTTCGAACACTGTAATTCTCCTCAACTCTAAATGCTTTTGGATTTTGCTTTGTCTGATGTGATACTTGATACAAATAGAAGAATAAAGCCATTTGATGGTGTCATTAGTATTATCGACTGATGAGTTAGCATGGTTGGTCCACTGTCGAATGTGTAAGCTCATTCGAGTGTCTTTTTCTGGCTGATGTGAGAGACTTGGTGAGGTGAGACTGCATAGATAATCCAGTCGAAAGCGGTGCTATCAATGGGGACTCGGTTCAGGATGATCGGGTAGATAGTCTGGGATCTTTTTGGCTGCAAGGTTTTCTCTCTGGGCTAGGTTGTTCGAATGTTCTCGAGGTTGTGAGATTGTGTCCTAACGACTAAGTCATCTCTTGTTCGTCAAGGAACCTACATAATAGGCTTCGAGAGTTCCCCAGCGTAATCCCTCCAATACTTAAATTAATGAGAGATGAGGAAAATAATAAGAGCTATATGACTAGGGAAAGTGTAATGAGCACTCCCTTCAGTATAAGTTGATAAGTTCCTTTTATACCGGATATCTGAGCATTCTTATTGACCGATTTATGATAAGATTAGGTGAATCGTCTAATTATTCTCTGATTTTAATAAGATAGAACGGTTATTGGGACACATTGCAATGTCATGTTAGGACTGGTGATCTAGAGCCCTGCTTAGGTGTATAACAGATGAGCTGGCTTGGGGTAAAATCATCCTTTATCACTATTGCATCTTGTTTTTATCTTGCAGCAATGGCCTCATTACCCTGTTCGCCTATTTGCTTCACAGCTTTGACGCAAGAACTTTGGCAAGAAAGAGTCATGCATTTCAAAGACAAAATCTGGAATGATTCTTCGCCTGCTTCTCAACAACATCCAGCTTTCTTCCTACTGCTATCCTTTGGTCTACATGCTCTGCTGTTGTCGTTTAATAAGTTCTTATTAAGCATGATAAACCGAACAAGTGTCTTGACACAGATGGATGCTTCTTGAGGTTTAGACAAAATAAGTTCATATTTTGTTAATTAAAGAACGTGATCATGGATTGTGGAAGAATCTAGTTTGAGTATATGCAAGAACTACTTTCCTTTGCAATCCCCTCCTTGGCAGCCATTTGCAGTCCTACTTAATGACTTAGTAGTAACTATCTCCAAAATTGTCTTGCACTAATCTGCTATCATCCATGACATCTAGTTTCATATAGGTCAGAGAGTTGGAGAACCAAAGCCTAATAAAAGGCTAAAGGTAACTCTTTTCCTAAAGGTGGTGTATATATACTAGAATGAACAATTTCTTTTGACTCAGATAGCTCACAATAATGATAGCTGGTTTGGATGGTTTTACCCTCTCCAAATGGATCCCAAAAGACATCTATCAGAGAAAAATGCTCTTTGTTGGGTCCCACTTCTCCAACTCTCCAATCAATATATAACTCACAATAATGATTCCAACTTTTGAAATCATCCATAAGTCATTGCCTCTGAGTTGAAGCAAAGACAGACTCATTCCCTTCCATGAGCTACATGTCCTTCCCCAAGAAAGTTACGTGTATTCTGCTTCAAAGTCCAACAAGAAGACCTTCCACTCCAGAAGTCTTTCGAAGGCTTTAATTCGTTTAATTACATTTGATTTCATGAGCTCTTCAACCATGCTGACAAAATGCCTCCAACCCTACTCACTATATTTGCCATGGCAACACGCATCAAACTCCTCCTTTCCATCTTGCAATGCTGCGGCTCCAACTGCAGATGAATGCCGAGTACGTTCTTCTCAGCCTAATAGTACTAAGGAAACCTTCCCATCTCCCATGGCGAACTGGTACAGCCGTAAGAGAACATGTATCTGAAATATTATACTACACTTTAGGCACAATGTGGATCTCCTCTTTGACAACCTTGTTATGATCAGTAGCACTCTGAGACTTTTTATTTTGTGGGGATTATACATATCGGCTATATTTTCCGCAATGATGTTAGAGATTCCAAATGGTTATTACATGAATTTTTAGTCTATTTATAAAGGTAAATAAGAGCATATATGGTTTGCTATAAGCTAATGTCAACTATCTAATACAATTAACTTGGTAGCACACGTCGCAAAATAGGAGCTTCAGCAAGGACTTATCTTGAGCAGGAAGGAGTAACTTTAATGAGAAAACATATGTGATTTTTATGTTACATAATATCGTTCTTAATCTTGAATAAAATGAAGATCTTGGAACATGATGTATTTTCCAGTGCACAGTTGTTGTTGCAATTATAGAACTAACTGTAGTTTGGTGCAATAAGCAGTAGGTTTTACTCTCTGAAGAAAAATAACTTATCCATTATTTCAAAAGAGTTACAATGGGGTAATTTAGGGCTACTTTTATGATACTTTTGGAAGATTTCAAACACAAAGCATTGGTTTGTGTCCATCATGGAAGTTTTCACATAAAATTAGGGACTTGTATCCTTTCAAAAATAACAATTTGTGGTTCTTATCTTTTGTATTTCACTTTTGATTAAACTAATCTCATAGAACATTGGAAATATCAAACAGCATTAAGAGAGATAGGAACACTAAACTTGCTTTTGATGTTGTATATTTCATGGTATGGGATGACTACAAGATAATTTCTTATCAACTAGTAGTCAATCAAATGAATCATACTTGGAGTAGCTATAGTTTCATATGTAAAATGAATGCATGTAATTTGGAATTAGTCCATAGCTAATAATATATGCAATCTACTGATATTCGCAACTTGCTCTCTGACTGCCTGCATCACTTATTCTGTTGGGTCCTTCTTGACTTTCTAGTATTCTTTTTTGCTTACTTCTCTTTCTTTAACTTCTTGTTTAATTATTACTGAAAAATGAAAACAGTAAGGCAAGAAAGAGATCCAGCATACTTTTTGTCAGGCCAAAATGATTCATGTGCCAAGATCAAGATCATGCCCACAAGATGCAGATGTTCAAAAAGCATGTTGTATAATTGGACAGACACAGAACTGAATTATATGCATGCAACCAAAATAGGATCACCAGAAACCTTTTTCTCTCAGAAAAGGAAAGCAAACTTTCTAACCTTCATTTATTTCTATGATGGAGGGTACAAGACATGGTCAATATGAATAAATCTCCATCAAAATTTATTGTAGGGTACTGAAATAGGCAATGTCAGGTATATTTGAAAGGCTTTCATAGATGAATGCACATTCTGAGATCATCTTCCAGATCTGAAGTTGTTCTCCATAGAGCTTAAGGAAGGAATCAGACCCAATAATCCCACTGAAGTTGATCCATGAAGCTTCCACTGGAAAGCTCTCCACAAGGCAGCCATGCATTTTCCAGCATCTCAAGATTGAAGGTTGCACCGCCGCCGCCGCCATTGCCGTCGGAGATTTCCATCACTGGCCCCTTCTTATTGGCCTCGTTGGAGAACATCTTGCACACTGAGGGTTGCACTTGCAGTTGATCGACCCCTTGTTCATGTCCTACATCAATTTGCCTCAGGGCTTGCAAGGGCTCGACAGAACTGTCCCACATGCAATCATCAATGAAACCAGGTTGATGAAATGAAGAGAAGGCCATGTTTGTGTAGTCCAAGGAGGAAGAAGAAGAAGAAGAAAAGCCATTCTGATCCTTGAAGCTCATCAAGACATGGTTATCTTGGTACTGGAAGTTGGACACAGGTGCTGCTGTCTCATGGAAAGAAGCAGGTGGATTCAAGTCCATCGAGTTGTTCATATCATCAAAGCTTTTGATGGATGAGCTAATTGTGAAGGGCGTGTAGGTAGAGGATTGAGCATAGCGGAATCGAGGAGGCTCAGCTGAATTGGCACCATTCGATAGAGCAGCAGCAGGGATTAGATTATGTGTCTTCGGATCCAATCCTTGGGCGAGCAGCTTCTTCTTTATGCATGAGTTCCAGAAGTTCTTCACCTCATTGTCTGTTCTTCCAGGGAGGTGCTTCGCAATCTGAGCCCACCTGAATGGAGAAAGAGAATCAATATGCACGCATATGCAGTTAAGATGATCTTGATCTCTTAAACAGTACAAATAAATATATCATTTGTGATCATGAAAGGCATGCAGGTTCGGCAAAAGAGATTCGGGTTCACTGTACTTGTTGCCTAAGATCCTGTGAACATCTATCACAATTCTTTCATCTTCTGCTGAGAAGGATCCCCTCTTTAGATCTGGCCTCAAGTAATTGATCCACCTTAGCCTGCAACTCTTTCCACACCTCTGCAACCCTGAACTCCCAATCACAAAGCTAAAGCTATCATCATCAGCACGAGAGAGAGAGAGAGGGAGAGAGAGGGGCCTGCCTGATTCTTTGGCGACAGTGCTCCAGCAGCTGTGGCCATGGGAGGTGATGTAATGGATCAGCTTCTCGTCTTCTTCAGGAGACCATAGGCCCCTCCTCACCTTCTGCTTGCTGCAGCAGTGGTGACCCATTGCCAGGGCCTTACTTTATCTTCATCTCAACACTCCTCCGCTACCCGACTAATATATACAGCTCTCTCTTTCTTCCCCACTGCTGACAAAGGTACCCAACCACGTCCTTACGTTCGTTTGTGACAGCAGCATGGACCATTTCCACAGAAGCATGAGTGAGCATAAGAAACACAAGGCAAAAGAAGAAGAAGTAGCTTGGATTGCACTCTATATATGAGAGGACCGATCAGCACTCATCAACCTTTCCCATATCCTTTGCCATTGCCTGTTTCTTTCAGAATCAGAACACATGAGAGTGATATAACATTAATTCCAGAAGAAGAACATTCTTCAACAAGCAGCAGAATAATTGAAACAGTCCCAACTGGAATGCTGACTGCCTTTGGTCGACTTGCGTCGGTGTGGTTAGACAAGAGCTGGGGTCGGTACATGATTCATGCACTGCATGAGGGTAATTGATGGTTTGATTAGGTACTCAGCAGGATGGATTAGATGATATCATACATACTCCATGTCTGCTCGAGTTCCGATCTTGTTATTCCCCAGATTTCAACTTGACTTGTGCAAGTATGGATGATCTCAGGAAAGTAAACACTAACTGGTGCTACATTTAATTCATTTACATTTACATGCAACCCACCAAGAGGATATTCGTACGTGAGAGAGAGTTTGATTAGGTTTTGATAGATGGGCTCGATGCATGGCTTAATAAGCATTAGTTTCTTGGGTTGAATTGGTGTCCAATCTCACATGTGTTATCTTATAATTGGTGTCCAATTCATTATGAATTGGGGTTGATATATTATTTCTACTCCTAAAGCTTCATCAATGGCTCATAAACAGCACAAGAAAAGTAAAAGCATTCGTGCAGACTTGCATTACAATGAGAGAAAGGAAACAAACTATCTCATGATTTGGTGCTCTATACGGTTTCTTGTGGAACTACACAAATGATTAGGTGATCAAACATGAGGTATTAATGGCCGCTGCCCACCACATTTCTTGCGTTCATATCGATCACCATTTTGTTCACTTGAATCATTCGTTTGCCGATGGAGGTCTTCTATGTTTGCTGCACTCAAAAGTTGCTTGCCCTGCTTTGTCTTCTTCTTCCTGGTGTCAACGTTGGGGTGGATGACTGGGTGTTATCTCTGGCTTTGCTTTTCCCACCATTGCTTTGTCTTATCTTCCTGTCTCACTTTAATCTTTTGTTGGGCACTGCTACTGCTTCTGCACGGGGACAAGAAATAAAGGCAGCTGCCTTGGGCTTTAAACAAAGTGCAGTACACAGATGTCACCTTCTTCCTGATGACATATTTGTTCTCTTCCAAGCCAAATGCAGTAGCATTTCTTGCAGTCATATGTTTAATAATGGTTTCCTAATGATTTCAAAATATAAACCAACTAAATTAGGACTTGTCAGTTTTAGCCCTTCTCAATTTATATCCTGATTACATTCGCGAAAATAATACTTTACATCATAGGATGTAATTGTTGTGCAAGTCTTTCAATTCAACAATAATATGGACAGTGCACTAAGATACATCCTTTCCAGGGGTTGCTCAGTCTGTTTCGAATAGACACCGATTGCAATCCATCTCAATAATTAATCCAGCCTTGAGGTGGCTTTTTTGGATTGAGCCTAATGAAATTAGTCATGCGTTAATGTCATCTCCATAGTTTGTTCAAGTGAAATCTATCTACTTAGTTTTGAAGCTTTCTTTTTGAGGAATGCAATGGGTGTGACCCATTGGGTTGATTCCCATTGTCATCATCTATGCAAGCTTTCCCCATCTGCACTGCATATCAAAGAGAAGTTAACCTTGAAATTTTGCAACATAATTCAAGTCTAGTTAATGTGCTGAGATGTATGAAAGTCATGTCATAGAGGTTGGACGATACTGGACTTCTGATGCGGTTTCAAGAAACAATTAGATTGTGTTGGCTCAATTGTGATGGCTGTGGATTCACTTTCAAGGAACTCTGAGCTGCTTGTGTGTTTTGTGATTTCAGGCGGCTGGAGGGGAACAATAGCTTGTTTTGTGGGGCGCCGGTCGTTCGAGCGGGCATGCAGAGGGCTCTGGAGCTGAGAATCCCGCACTCGATTGTGGAATCTAATCCCAAAGTTACCATCGATACTATTTTGAAGCACTCGTTCTCCTTCGTGGACCATTGATACGGTCATCCAAAATATTCACCCTCTAACAGCATGGTCTCTGGATTGCTCGTTCGTCTACGTTTGGCGTGAAGCCAATCGTCCAGCTAACTGGCTTGCTAGTTGAGCTAGAAACTCATCTTTTGATTGTAACTGGCCACTGGATCTTCCTCCGGACCTGAGCTTTTTGGATCACATTGATACGAACGAATCTGGTTTTATCAGACTTGTTTCAGTTTAAATCTTAATCTTGGTTTTTCTTCGAAGAAAAAGAGACAATTAGGTGGTATTAATCCTTCTCAAAGAAACAAATCATGTACTCAATCAAGAAGTGTTGGGTTCAGCCCGCTTGGACTTATGATTTGGACAGTAAATTCAAATCTAATTTATCAAAAAAATAAAAATAAAAAGAAAAAAAAGGCGTACAGTTGAGGGCAGCGAACGAGAGAAAGCGTGCGTGCGTCCGTGCAACAAGAGAACGGTGACAGCACAGACCGAGAAAAAGGAGAAAGAAAAATAGTATTTTGAGTTTTGATGATCCGTGGTAAAACATTGTCAATACACAAATTTTATGCGAAGAATCCGTGGTAAAGCTTTACAATCCTAATATTGTTAATCTGTAATTTACTTTTTTTAAGGTACTTTCCTGTTATACCAGACCTAAAATTTTCTTCTCATGAAATCTATCTTTAATGGTGATGATACGTTAATGTTGAGTCAAGATCTATATTCTTGATGTTATTGTGATCCTCTGGTTATTCTAAAGAAGATTTACTGTAGACTTGTTATCATTATTGGTGATAGTGGAAGTTTAAAGTAGACTACGGTCCCGTGATTTTTTTCGCATTAGGTTTTCCATGTTAAAATTTGGTCTCACTGTATGATTGATTTATTGCTCTACTGTTTATGTTGTTTTGGTTAATATGTGCTTTTGATAACAAGTTGGTATTTTGATGAAAAAATCATTTTGATACACAAAGATGGAAAAGATTTATTCCGCTATAACAGGTTTTCCCCAACAAGTGGTATTAGAGCCAGGTTGTTTGGTGTTTTTTTTTTTTTCTTGTGTGATTAAAATGGAAAAGTCAGATGGCATGATTAAATTGAACTCATCAAATTATTCCACTTGGAGGCATATGATGGAAGATATATTTTATTGCAAAGATTTGTATAAGCCCATCAATGTTAAAGATAAACATTCTACTATGGATGATGAAGAATGTGAAGTTCAACATAGAAAAACTATTATCTACATTAGAAGATGGATTGATATAAATTTGCATGAGCATATTTATGATGAAACCAGAGTTAACGTTGTTTGGCAAAGATTACAAAATCTCTTTGTGAAAAAGATAGTGGGAAATAGAATTTCTCTCATCAGAAAACTTATAAATTTGAAGTATAAAGATGGTGATAATATTGTTGAGCATATAAGTTTATTTCGGAGTCTTAAAAATAAGTTGGTTGTTATAAAAATGAATATAGATGATGAGATGCAAGGATTATTACTTCTCAGTTCTTTACCAGAAAGTTAGGAAACATATGTGGTGACAATTTGTAACTCCACACCAGAGGAGACTCTAACTAATATATATGGTTAAAGACAATTTGCTAAATGAAGATATCAGAAGGAAAGAATAAGGAGAATATTCTTTTAATGCATTTGCTACTGAAAAACAAGAAAGACATAGAAAAAGTGATAGTAGAAATCTACATGGTTATAGAGGAAGATTCAAGCTTAGAAGAGACATCAAATGTTTTCACTATAACAGGCTCGGTCACATGAAGAAAGAGTATGGGTTTTGGAAGCGAGAATAGAATGAAAGGAAGAAAAATAAGAAAGAGACCAATACAATTACTATTGAAGGTGATATCATTATTGTTTGTAATGACAGTTATGTTAGTCTTGCAGCTCAGGACAATAACTAAGTAATTGACTTTGGTACTTAATTTCATGTTACTTCTCGTGATTTCTTTAGGTTTTACATTGCTAGTGATTTTGGTAATGTCAGAATGGGAAACAGTGATACATCTAAGATTATGGGTATTTGAGATATTTGCTTAGAGGTTAGTATTAGAAGCAAATTGATACTCAAAGATGTCAGACATATTCCAGATATTTGTCTTAATTTGATATCTATTTTCTATGACATGGAAACTAAGCTATACAAATGAGAGATTAATACAATTCAGAAGAGTGAAAGTATAGATCTTTGGCAGAAGAGGCTTAATCATATCAGCGAGAAGGTGCTAGAAAGCAGTTCTTACCAAAGTCACAAAATACATCTCTTAAATCTTGTGATCATTGCTTAGTTGGAAAAATACATAGAGTTGCCTTTCATACATATCCATCATCTAGAAGATCAGATATTATTGATTTGATTCATACTAATGTTTGTAGTATACAAACTAGAACTCTTGGTGGTGCTCTTTATTTTGTTACTTTTATTGATAATCATTCTAGAAAAGTATGGGCTTTTACTTTAAAATCTAAAGATCAGGTACTCGATGTTTTCAAAAAGTTTCATGTTAGTGTTGAAAGAAAAACTAGTAGAAAGCTAAAGTGGGTTTGAGCATATAATGGTGGCGAGTACAGGGGTCCTTTTAAGAATTATTACAGGTTTCATGACATCGGGCTTGAGAAAACAATTTCGAAAACTCCTCAGTAGAACGATGTGGCAGAAATGATGAATAGAACCATTGAAGAAATGATTAGGTATATGCTTTCCTACGCCAAGTTACCTAAGTCATTTTGGGGGATGCTATGAGAACTACAATTGACCTGATAAATCTTTCTTCATCAATTCCTCTGAAAGGTGATGTTCAAAAAAGAGTATGGAAAGGAAAAGATATATCTTATAATCATTTGAGAGTCTTTGGGTATAAAGCATTTGTTCATATTCCCAAAGATAAGAGGTCCAAACTTGATAATAAGGCAAAAGTATATATCTTCTTAGGATATGGTCATGAAGAGTTTAGGTATAGATTTTGAGATCCAGCGAATAAGAAGATTATTAGAAGCATAGATATTATGTTTCTTGAAGACTAACTATTTGATGATTGTGATAATATTGAGAAGCCAAAAACCTTTATTTATATTCCTTAGAGTTTGGGTCCAATTCCTTCACTTGTAGTTCATGATGATCATGGAGGAGATGAACAAGAAGATTGTGGTGAGAATGCCAGTAATGATACTCCTATAGTTGATGATGTTGAACCAACTGAATAAGTACTTACACCACCAGTTGAGATCTCATTGAGAAGATCCACAAGAGAGCGATAACCATCTACTAGATATCCTCCACATGAGTATGTTATGTTTACTGACGAGGGAGAGCCAGAAACTTACTAATAAGTTATTTTACATGAGCATAAGAATGAGTAGATTAAAGCCATGTAAGAAGAGATGAGATCCTTGCTTTAGAACCACACCTATGACTTGGTAAAGTTACCTAAAGAGAATAAAACTCTCAAGAATAAATGGGTTTACAAATTAAAGACTAAAAATAATAGCTCACAACAAAGATACAATATACGACTAGTTGTGAAAAGATTCATTTAAAAGAAAGATATTAACTTTGAAAAAATATTTTCTCTAATTGTGAAAATGTCCTCTATCCGAGTTGTTCTTGGTTTAGTTGCCCGTTTGAATTTAGAAGTTGAACAACTTGATATGAAAACATTTCTTCATGATGACTTACAAGAAGAAATTTACATGGAGCAACAAGAAGATTTCAAAGTCAAGGGAAAAGAAAATCTTGTGTGTAAGCTTAGGAAAAGCTTATATGGACTCAGGCACCTAAACGATAGTACAAGAAGTTTGATTTCTTTATAATGAGCCAAGGGTATAATAAAACCACATCTAATCATTGTATGTTTATGAAAAAAATTTCAGATGATGATTTCATTATCATCCTACTATATGTTAATAATATGCTGATTGTTGGCCATGATGCTGGTAAAATTGAAAAGCTTAAAAGAGAGCTAAGTAAGTCTTTTGCCATAAAAGACTTAGGATCGGTGAAACAAATACTTGGCATAAAGATTCTTCGTGATAGGAAGAAAAAGAAGATTTGGCTATCTCAGGAGACTTACATTGAAAGGTTATTGAAATATTCAACATGAGTAAAGCCAAAATAATTTGTTCTCCACTCCACTTGCAGGTCATTTCAAGCTTAGTTCGAAACAATATTCTATAAGTGAGAAAGAAAAAGAAAATGTCCAAAGTGTCTTACTCATCTCAGTAGGAAATTTGATGTATGCTATGGTTTGTATGGTTCATGTAGTTGGAGTTGTCAACCGATTTCTCTCTAATCTTGGTAAGGAACATTGGGTAGAAGTGAAATAGATATTAAGATATCTAAGAGGTACTTCCAGGTTGTGTTTATGTTTTGGCAGTGATGAACCTGTGCTAGAAAGGTACACAGATGCAGACATAGCAAGTGATACTGATTCAAGAAGTCCACTTCGGGGGTTCTTGATGACATTTGCAGGGGGAGAAGTCTCTTGACCACTCTTTCAAGCTTAGTTCGAAACAATATTCTATAAGTGAGAAAGAAAAAGAAGATTTGGCTATCTCAGGAGACTTACATTGAAAGGTTATTGAAATATTCAACATGAGTAAAGCCAAAATAATTTGTTCTCCACTTGCAGGTCATTTCAAGCTTAGTTCGAAACAATATTCTATAAGTGAGAAAGAAAAAGAAGATTTGGCTATCTCAGGAGACTTACATTGAAAGGTTATTGAAATATTCAACATGAGTAAAGCCAAAATAATTTGTTCTCCACTTGCAGGTCATTTCAAGCTTAGTTCGAAACAATATTCTATAAGTGAGAAAGAAAAAGAAGATTTGGCTATCTCAGGAGACTTACATTGAAAGGTTATTGAAATATTCAACATGAGTAAAGCCAAAATAATTTGTTCTCCACTTGCAGGTCATTTCAAGCTTAGTTCGAAACAATATTCTATAAGTGAGAAAGAAAAAGAAGATTTGGCTATCTCAGGAGACTTACATTGATGGGGAATTGTGGTCCAACCTATATGTGGGCTTGCACTAATGATTTAGATAGTAAACCCAAGAGAATGGCGACATCAGAGAGAGAGAGAGAGAAAAAAAAAGAAAGAAGAAAGAAAAATAGATTTTATATAGAAAATTCTTGCAGTAAGCTCTACAATCATAATTATGTTGATATGTAGTTTACCCTCTCTGAGATACTTTCCTATTATACCTATTCTGTGAGATCTAAAATTCTCTTTTCATGAAATTCATAGGGATAATATGTTAATATTTAGCGAAGATATATATTTATTATGATCCTCTTATTATTCTAGAGAAGATTTACTGTAAATCTCTGGTTATATAAGAGAAGATTTACTATAAATTTATTATCAGGTGATAGTGGAAGTTTAAGGTGGACTACGATTTCATGATTTTTTCCGTATTGATTTTTCTCGTATTGAGTTTTTCACGTTAAAATTTAGTCTTACTGTGTAATTAATTTATTACTTTATTATTTATACTGTTCTGATTAATATATGCTTTTGATAATAAATTGATATTTTGACGTGGAACTATTTTGATACAGATACATACAGGAAAAAACTTATTATGCTGTAACCGGGTTTTCCCAACACGAAGCTACAAAAGATATAATCCCCTGTTCATGCCATTGACAGTTTTGATGTCACAGAGACGTGTTGAGATCCATTTTCACATCCAGATTGTAAAGCTGAGCATTTGCAGTGATCATTTGCCGTGGAAGCTGGTCAACATCTCCCTGGGGGGATGAAGCAGTCAGCCGAAAGCCCTGCAACATTGAAGAGTACATCCTCGATCCTCCACTCCTCTTCCATCCTTATCCTGCTGCTTTGGGCAGACGCATCGCCGAAGCGGAAAACACTTGCAGCAGAACTCCCTTGATGAGCTACAAGGACGCCATCCACCTCCTTGTAGTCCCCCATGGTGCTTCCGATGGTGGTCTCCCAGTACATTGCGTCGGAGCCCGGGGCTTGCACTCTTGTGAGGTGGGAGTCCTCGATGTAGACGAGCAGGCCGCTCCTCTGGCTGAAGTATCCATAGAGGACGTGCCTGATCACCTCAGCTGGCCCATCGCTTCTCTCTGCAACCGTAGCTCGATCTGCTGATACCTTTAAGACGAAGCAGTTCTCATCCTTGATGCGCTTCTCCCCGAGACACTGGGCTTTGGTGAACATGCTCGCTGTGCCCTTTGGATCCAATCCCTGTGATCGATGAGGATGGAGGAAAGGATTACATGAACAGAGTTCCTTAAGAGTAGAACGTGTCGAAGCAGAGTGCACTTTCCTACCTGAATGATTCGTCGCAGCGGCCGCTGGGGGCCTCTGGCTGCGTCTGTTCCAAGCCAAGGCACGTTCCTCCACGCCACCTTACCGTTGCTGCCGGCGGCCACCTTGCAGCCGGCCACCACCAGCTCCACCAGCCACATTCCGGGCGACTTCTGCCACAAGACGAAGCAGCCATGTCCTGCACCTGATCTTGCACCAATCTTCCCCGATGGACCATCAGTCTCATGTGAGACCATCTTCACCCTACCAGCTGCATACATGCTCTTCATGTACTCATGGTGTTTCAAGCATCCTGTTGCTGCCAAGTATTGCTGAATGATATAACGAGCTGAAGAAGCTTCCTGCATTAGTCCGACAAGAAGAGGGAATTACTGACAAAAGCTGCACCAGCAAAGATCGGGAAGTGTTAAGAGATGGGAGGAAGACATTACTATGGGACTATCTTTGAAGGAGAAGTGGTGACTTGGTTCAGTAATCAGTGGCAGTGGAGCCAATGGACACCCCAAGACACTAAGAATTAGCCTCAGATCGGTCCACTTCGATGCGCCGCTCCCATGGAATGGAATCGAGAAATGGCTCCTTGACATGCCTTTATCCTTGTGCAGTCGCAGCCATGTTCCAATGGTTTCCCAGTACTTCTCCTTCTTGGCTCTTTCTCCATGTGCATCATCAAGGTCAGGACCTTCCACCAGAGGTGTCAGTGGCTGCGCCAAGCACACATGGTTCTTTCTCCTGATTCTTGGACCCATGACTTCTATGATCACAAGAATGATGAGAGATGATGACTACTGCATGGAACCAACAGGAAGGAGAAGCAATGAGATGAGATGAGAACCAAAGAGATGGTTGTTGGATCTGCTGTCCTAAATGTCAGTGATACAATATAATGGAGGGCACAACTAAGAGAGAGAGAGAGAGAGAGAGAGAGAGAGGGAATTCTTGTGAGACGGACAAAAGGGACAGCCTATATGTTCCATTGGTGGGTAATGGACTTAAATAGCTGCTCCCCATGTTTGCCTGTCTTTGTTCTCCTCCTCTAAGGCTCTGCAGTCCTTTTCATAACACACTGGCTCTGTAACTTTCAATTGCCAACAACACTTGTGCCTCCAGACCTTCAGCTAAGGAGTCTGATGATCCATGGAGTAGCAAGGAACAAGGGACCAGTACTAATGACCATGAGAACTTAGAACAGAATCCAAGGGAAGCTAACCAGAACTCCACATGTGAATGAACACCCCCATCCCTTTCATGGTAGGTGGGTGTGGTGATGTGTTGGATAGGTGGTGAGAAACATCACTCTAGTTGTTTATAGGAGGACCAGTCCAAAGGAGTTGGACATGGATGGCTGTCAATGGAGACCTTCCAAGCTAAGCTATGGCATTGATGTTGAGCAGCATCTCTCAGTGGTGGGGTTTGCAGACCAAAACATGCATCTTCTTTGGAAGTCTGAGATTGAAGTAATCTTGCTGAAACATTAATCTTAAACAGAGAAGATCATATCATTGATCTGAATTCCCTACAATGATATGTTCTTAAATGCATCGGTTCGCGATAAAGAAAGAATTAATTAGAAGGTAATCAACAACAGCTCCAAGTCATGTGCTGGCACAAAACAGAAAGAATTAGCATTTGGATGTGGGGCTCAAAGCATCAGATACTAAAGCAAATTGTCATTGTTAACTACATTCCCTTTTCTTGGTGACACATAGCAATCTGATTTCCACCAATGACCACATTTCAGAGTCAAATCACTGATGGAATTGATCATAGAAATAAGCTTATCAAACTCAACTTTTGAAGGCCTTTTGTTGCAGAATGTTCGTTCAGATTCCTGTTAACATGAAAATTCTAAAAACTTGCCATGTTGTGGTTTGTATCAGAAGTAAAACTTGCAACCACCTTTGTTTCATCCTACAGCATGTGGAAGAAGGCACAGATCAAATGCCAGGAAACAGACCTTTCCTGCAGACAAACCAAAATGGAAGTATCTTTCATGAATCAACAGTTGGTGCCATGAATTCTGCATCTCCACCATCACTGGGTAGACCAAGAAATTAAAGCTCATCTATAAGAGGATGTAGAAGATAATAGATGGAATTGTGCAGTCATATATCAGAAAGCTGGACCTTGTCCCTGTTAATATCACTGTTCTAATCAAACCATGACTGATCTAACAACAAAGCCTATGATTGCTCAAATGGACCTATTAATTTGTGAGAAATGAATGTTAAATCTGCTTGGTCCAACATCCAATCAAACACCAAGTTTTTAGTCAGTGAAATTTTCTCCTTTTTTGAGTACTGGTTCCATCAATCATGCTTGAATGAGTGTTGTTATTTACTGCCTATTACTGTGTTATTTTTCATTCAAGTGTGTCTCAAGGGAGAAAAATATGCTTCTAATTTGTAACTACGAGCAAATAAAGATTGAAGTATATATTTCGCATCAACTAATAATTTATATAGTTTTGTTATACACAACAAACAACAAAGTCGTTGTAGTATAGTGGTGAGTATTCCCGCCTGTCACGCGGGTGACCCGGGTTCGATCCCCGGCAACGGCGAGTAATTTTTGGTTTAAATTTATTAAATAGTAAATTTTAAAAAAAACATTTTTGTTTATTATAAAATAATGGATTTATAAAAAATATTCAATCTTAAAAATTATAATTAAAGAAATATATATTTTAATCAGGATATTTTTTGTTTAAATATAAAATAGTAGATTTATAAAAAAGTAGTTAATATTTGAAATATATAGTTATAGAAATATAAATTTTAACCAGAATACTATTTTTGTACTTTTGATATGTATCAACCATTACTTCTAAATGTCCGATACTATGACTAGTAATAGTTTTTTTAAAAAAATAAGTATTGAAAAGAAAATAAAGGGGAAGAAAATAATAGCAATAGCTGTTGTTGTAAAAGAGAAGGAAATTATAGAATGAAGAGAAAGATTAACATTATTTGAGTGACGTAGGGCTAACATCAATAAAGAGAGACAAATCGATTAAAGCAAGAGAAATCAGACGTTAGGCTGGAGTGAACATGTCAGAAGATTGGACGTCGAGCTGAAGGAACGATCGACATGTCAGCAGAAGGCTTTGGATCAAGAATTCGAGCATCGGGCCTAGAAGAGCGGACATTGCGCTATGGAGATCGGAGTTGCGGAGTCAACATGCCGATTAGGCAAAAGGCCGCAAAAGAGGAGGATGTGCTGAAGCATCGGATGAAGCGCCAAATGAACCAATGGCATGCCGAACAATAAGGATTCTCTTGTAATCGATTATGTCTAGATCGAGTTAGTTTAGAGTCTAATTGAGTCGGCTTAGAATGTAACTAAGTCAACTCAATTAGAGGCCA
The DNA here is from genome assembly GCA_004837865.1 of Musa balbisiana. Classification (NCBI taxonomy): domain Eukaryota; kingdom Viridiplantae; phylum Streptophyta; class Magnoliopsida; order Zingiberales; family Musaceae; genus Musa; species Musa balbisiana. Next base: position 33,190,385 of record CM017196.1, read on the forward strand.
ATTGGGCCCAGGTTTTGGTTATGTTGGGCCAAGTGAAAAGTCCAAACAGTGACCCAACAGGTGGCACCATCATAGTATAATCTCCGAGATTGTGTCAGGTAATGGTGTCGCTCAGTGTCAGTGTTATAGGTGGTGGTACTGCTATGATCCGGGAAACCCGGGATGAGACCTTTTTAGGCTTCAAGTTTGAATCCATTTGAGGCCTATAAATACCCCTCTCATCCCTGGTTAACATACACACAACTGAGAACAAAAAGAAAAGAAAATGATGTTGTAATCTTGTGTGAATCCCTCTCAAAAGTCTAAGTGTTTGTGAAGTTAGGTTGTCTCCTAAACATGTGAAAAATGAGAAAAGATGTGTAAAAGGATAATTGGTCTTCGCTCATTGAAGGAAGACCATTAGTAAATGCTAGTGGCCTCAACGGAAGAGGAATCAATGGAATGGATGTAAGTCATGACGACCAAACTACTATAAAAATCTGGTTTATATTTCTTTTGAGCAATTTACTTTAAGTGTAAACTTCCTTAATCCTACTTACTATACTCTTCCGTAAACTTTCAATTTAAGTATCTTTACGAAACAGATTTAATCAAAATAAATATTTTTCGAAATTAATATTTTACCACTGTATAAATTCACACCCCTCCCCCCCCCCCCCCCTCCTTAGCGTTGACTCATTTCTAACGATTATAACTTTATTTAAGAATTTTGGATTTGGTTTGACAGATGTATTATTTTATAAAAGAGAAGATTAAAGAAATTGAATAAACAAAACAAGAAACACGAGGTAGGAAATATTCAATGTCTATAGTTTTGAAAACTCATACAAAAAGTTAAAATTAATGTAATGCACATGAAAACTATAATAATAATATATTTTTGGTCTTGCATTTTTAAATGACCGGTCCAAAAGATAAATATGTGTAAAATACATCACATGCTCATTTGACCAAGAAGACCTCATTGAATGGATGACCCAAAATAACAAAGAAGACTTCTTAGAACCTCATATTTAAATGACCAGTCTTGCATTTACTGTCTATTGCTGTGTTATTTTTCATTCAAATGTGTCTCAAGGGAGAAAAATATACTTCTAATTTGTAATTACGAGGAAATAAAGACTGTGGTTTACGCCTCCTGAACATAAAATATTATATTAATATATATATATATATTATATTTCACAAGTTCGCCATCAATGTCGTTCGATCCCCGGCAACGGCGAATATTTTTTTGTTAAATTTATAAAATGTTATATTTGTTTGAAAAACATTTTTGTTTAAATTTATAAAATAGTGTATTTATAAAAAAATATTCAATCTTAAAAAAATACAGCTAAAGAAATATAAATTTTAATGGGGAAAATTTTTCGTTTAAATTTATAAAATGTTTTATTTTTTGAAAAAAAAAATTGTTTAAATTTATAAAATAGCATATTTTAAAAAATCAGTTAATATTTGAAAAATAGAGTAAACGAAACATTAATTTTAACTAAGATATTATTTTTATACTTTTGATGTGTATCAACCTTTACTTCTAAATATCCAGAAGATATTCCTACTACTACTAGTGATAGTCTTCAATAAAATAAGTATTGAAAAGAAAATAAAAAATAAAAAAACAATAAAGAGAAATATTAATATTAATATAATTTTATTTAAAAATTTTGAATTTGATCTCACAAGGATGTATCATTTTATAAAAAAGGAGATTAAAGAAATCGAATAAACAAAACGAGAAGCACGAGGTAGAAAATATTCAATGTCTATAGTTTTTAAAAATCAATCATACAAAAAATTAAAATTAATGTAATGTATATGAAAACTATAATAATAATAATATATTTTTGGTCTTGCATGTTTAATGTGTAAAATACATGCTTTGAATGGACCACATGATCATGTGACCAAGAAGACCTCATGTGGTGTAGGTGTTGGTCAACCATGAATAACAAAGAAGACTTGTTGAAGGCTCATGAGAGAACCTCATTCCTTGAGCTTGATGTAGTAGAGCCATTCATCTCCATCAAAGGTCAAAGAGAGCCAACCTTATCTACTCACTCCCAACTAGTATCTCTTGCAGGAGTTATCCATGTCACATCATCATCATCTTTTTGCTTTGATGAAAGCCAAGCTATTCTCAATCTTAAAATTGATGGTGTCAACACTTCTTCTACCTCCCATGTTGATCTTTTTTGTTTTGATATAATTCTTACTATTTTGTTGTTTAGAGGTTTTTTCGGCTCTAATACCATGAGATATTCGTTTTAGCTATCACTTAGTCCAATATTGACAAGATTTGATTTACTAATTTACATTGATATTGTCTAACCATAAATCTCCATAGAGTATATTTAACAATGAATTATTATAAAAATTGATTGACCTAACCTTTGTTGATCTATCTAGCACATATTTAGCACCAATCAATTGCATGTTCCTCTTCCTTGAACTTTCCTTGGATAGAGCTTAATTCCTACTTAAATTTCAAGTGGTTGACACATTAATATGTGATTAATTCCTCCTATTGATTTTTATTGTAGTCTTTTTCTTCCTCTTAAACTAATATAAATCTATATGTTATGCACAATTTTTCAACATAAACTAAGATTACTATATGACAGGCATGTTAACATAATCCACAAGTCATTGTTAAATCTAATTGAAACTCTATATATAGGAAAGCTTGATCATGATCTCACAAGTGAAAGAAAAAAAAATTGATTTTTGGTCCAAACATGATCACATAAGAGTGTTTGATTTCATATCTTAAACTTTTGGATCAGTTAGTAATCCTCATCTGAGCATACCCTATTTTTTTTCTTATGTACATAAAATAATACATGTCTCTTTCCCAAAAATTATATCATGAAGGAATGGCTCCCTAAAATTATAGACAGGGGTAGACTTTTAGTTCCCTTCCCATCATTCATATTATGAAGCAATGACTCTTTCCACTTTGTATATATAATAAAGGTCAATTGCAACTCTTCTTAGTTCATAATGAACCAAATATTCAACCTTAATCCTGTTGATGACAGATCAGATGATGTTATGTCTGACTTGAGCAATTGCAGTAAACTTCCATTTACCTTCATGTAAATGGAGCAAAATTATAATACTCCAAGTTATCATCATATATCCTATTTTAGTGCCACATCGGATGTGCGAAAAGATCAAAAATCGATTTATACTAGTCACCTCAGCATTGGAAGACTTCAATCGGGTTTACGTTAGTCGCTTGAGCTTAATTATTTTGCATAAGTGATTCAAATTTATCAAGTTAATATATTAATTGTTTCAAATGATATTAGAGTAAATGCTAGCCTTAATAGTGACTGAATCTACAAGCAGCAATTTTTTTCTTCTATAGATAACATCAGAAACACAAATTTCAAAATCTTCAAGCATATGTCAATAGAATTTTCCAACCCTGTTTTCTTAAGGACATCTCTCAGTCAAGATTGGTTCTTGGATTCTTCTATAAAGTTTCCAAGAACTACACTCTGATGCTTCTCTGAATCTTCTTCTTGATGACTGATGATCAGGTCATGATTTATCCACCATCAATTTTGTATAAAATGACCAACTTGACCTTATCGACCCCAATCTAGTCTATTAGTTATTCCAAACTGCAGCCTCCGTCCTCTGGTGCAAGATGGTTGAATGACAGAGACACACCAACCTACATGAAAGTTAATTATTGAATCATAATTCTGATCTTTATGTTCAAAGGTATAAATCATACATGAGATCCACTCATTCATACATCACTAATAGTTTCCAATCAATCATTTTCTATGCACACATTTCAGCAGTCAACACAATTGCTCATGGAAGCAATGAAGTCACTGCTTGTCAAAATTCAAATTCCTACACTGGATAAGCTCAGTTGCAGTATAACAATGTGCAGTGACCATCAATTGAAACCTTCGTCTTATTCCTGTGGGCAGATCTTTGTCAACATTCTATTAAGAAAGACTATGTGCAGATGCAGCTTTGTTTTTGTAATAGAACTCACAAATAAAGAACATAGTATTAGAAGATCAATCAGCTTTTTACAATAATGCATGTTCCTTCACAAGTCCAGCCATCTGAAGTTGACTTTTCTCTGCCGATTTTTCTCTCTGGTCATCTGTCTTCTTATGCTAAGACTTGCACTGCAGAAGCATTTGCAGTGTTCATCTGTGACCGACCAGCCATGGCGCAGCACAGGTGGAGCTTATTCTCTGTTGTCATCCACCTTTCATTTGCAGCGATGGTGATTCCTCTGGTGAGCTCGCTCTCCTTCAACTTCCCTAGTTTCAGAGAGGACGACCTGTCATTCCATAAAGAGGCCGATGCATCCTTCAATGGCACGGTGATCAATCTTACGCGGTACCCCATGCAATATGCCACCGGCAGAGTGGTGTACAACGAGCCGCTCCTCCTGTGGGATGCCGACACAAGAAATCTGACTGATTTCACCACTAATTTCTCCTTCATCATCGATTCCGTCAACGAGTCGTCGTACGCCGATGGCCTGGCTTTCTTCCTGTCGCCTTACGATTCCACCTTTCCTACCTACTCGAGGGGTGCCTTCCTCGGCCTCTACAGCAACAGCTCCGTGGACAATACGACCGTCAAGACGGTGGCGGTGGAATTCGATACCTTCTCTAATGATTGGGATCCGAAGGGAGATCATCTTGGAATCGATGTCAACTCGATCGTCTCAAAGAAGACGGTGCCGTGGAACAGCCGTGTCAGGGATGGCAGACGGGCAAATGCTTGGGTGAACTACGACGCCACCACCTTCAATTTGAGTGCCTTTGTAACCTACGGAGAAGATCGGCTCTCCAATGGCAGTACCAGCCTATCCCTCACCGTTGATCTGCGAGATTTCCTGCCGGAGAGGGTAGTAGTTGGCTTCTCGGCCACCACCGGCAACTTGACTGAGACGCACACCCTTCTCTCCTGGTCTTTCACCTCAACCTTGCAATCCCCTGAAGAAAACAGAGGTAACAAGAAGCTGGTTGGAATTGTGGTCGCTGCTGTTGTCGGAGTTGTTGTCGTGCTTGGTGGTTTCCTCTGGTTCTTGTTATGGAGGAAGAAGGCCACTGCTAGGACCGTGAGAGACCAAGGTGGCACTGGACGCGTTGCGGTAGCCGAAGATGGTGTGGACAGTGATGACACGATTGATGATGAGTTCGAGAAAGAAGGGAGGCCGAAGAGAATTCCTTACCAGGAGCTGGTCCGCACGACGAGGAACTTCTCCGAGGAGGGGAAGCTTGGCGAGGGAGGATTCGGGTCGGTCTACAAAGGCAATCTGGATGGTCTCGACGTTGCCATCAAAAGGATATCCAAGGATTCGAAGCAGGGAAGGAAGGAGTACGTCTCCGAGGTCAAGATCATCAACCGGCTGCGCCACCGTAACCTGGTGCGCCTGATCGGTTGGTGCCACGCCCGCGGCGAGTTCCTGCTCGTCTACGAGTTCATGCCCAACGGGAACCTCAACTCCCATCTCTACAGGTCCGAGAACCCCCTCGGGTGGCCGGCGCGGCACAAGATCGCGTTGGGCTTGGCCTCCGCCCTTTTCTACCTCCACGAGGAGTGCGAGCCGTACGTGGTTCACCGCGACCTGAAGCCCAGCAACGTCATGCTCGACTCCGCGTTCAACGCCAAGCTCGGCGACTTCGGCCTCGCAAGGCTCGTCGACCATGACTGCGGCCTGCGGACCACGAACCTGGCAGGCACGTTGCCGTACATGGCTCCCGAGTACCTGCACAACGGCACGGCTAGCAAAGAATCCGATGTCTACAGCTTCGGAATCGTCGCGCTGGAGATCGCGTGTGGGAGAAGGCCGATGGAGGCACTGTTACTGGCCGAATGGGTGTGGGAGCTCCATGGAAGGGGAACAGTCCTTCAAGCAGCTGACAAGAGGCTCAATGGCAACTTCACGGAGGCGCAAATGGAGCGGTTGATGGTGGTAGGATTATGGTGTGCCCATCCCGACCAGAGTCTCCGGCCGTCGATCAAGCAGGCCATCAACGTGCTCAACTCCGAGACGCCATTGCCGAAGCTTCCTCCGAGGCGGCCCAGGCCGGTCTACCGCCACCCTTCCGACGACATGACCGCCCCTGCAACTTCGTCCAACTTTGTGACTGCAACATCTTCCTCCGCAAGTGCAGCTTCAGCTTCAGCTTCATCTTCTGCAAGTGCAGCTTCTTCTTCTTCCGATGTGAAACCACCGACTGCTACGCACTCTACAATTTCTCTCAACATTAGCATCTCTCCGACTTCGACGTATCAGAAGATTCACGAACGGTTGCTGCACAAAGTTGACGTGTAACATGCTTCATTGGTAGTAATGAAGTTCTTCCATTGTAGTAATGTTATCTGCTGCACTTGGCGAACTTGTATCAGAAAATGTTTTGCTCGGTTCTTCCATTGCAGTAATGTTATCTGCACACACTTCAACCAAATTTTGCCTTTGATTCTTTGAGGTGCATCTGATGAAAAGAGTATACTGTGATGCTCTGCTTTATTTGGGACTTTAATTTATCGGTTGAAAAAGGATAAATAAATAAATGAAAAATAATACTGATGAATCAACATACATAAGAACAATAAAAATTTCTATCAAGAACTCCTCAAGAAAAACAGAGCAAGCCAAGTGCTCCTCTTTCTATAAATAATTCTATGGCTAAAACCCCATCATCTTTTATCTTCCCAAGATTTATTAGAATAATTTCTGGAGACCTTTTCATGAATTTAAAATGAATTTTCTTGATTGTTAGTGCATTTGAGATTCATGACTTTGACACAAGAAAAAGAAGCTGCACTTCACTTGGTTTCTTAAGATGTGTGTTGACAAAGATGTGCCTATAGGGCTCTTTCTAGAGTTGGATAAGCATAAGATTCTTTTGCTTATGATAGTGAGTATTCTTTGAGCTAAAGGCTTCGATCGATTTAATGATCACTGCACATAGTTAGATTGCTGGAATTTGAATTCAGACAAGTCGCTGACTTCATTTCTTTCACGAGCAACTGCGTTGACTCGCAAAAACCTTCTACTTGTTGAGACCATTCAGCAGCTCTGCTGCTGTCGACCACTATACACTCTTCTCCCTGATGAATTCTCACTGTCTTCTACAGAAGAAGAAGCTGTTAGCTTCGATCTTTATTGACCTCTCAGCCATGATCATGGTCAAGTCAAGGATCCTGCTTGGTCTCTTGTTCTTGTCGATTCTTGTCTCCTTGGCCACTGCTCACTCCTTCGACTTCTCTGCCTTTGATCAATCCAGGATCATGCATATTTGAACGACGGCATACAACTCACAGGGAATCAGCTCACTGGTAGCATCAAGTATAGCGTGCGCAGAGCAGTGGGATGCAGAAACCAGAGACCCGGCTGATTTCGCCTCTCATTTCACCTTCGTCATCGACGTTCTGGATAAACCTTCGTCCGGCGATGTCATGGCCTTCTTCTTATCGCCATACAATTCCAGCTTCCCGACCTACTCGAGAGGCGGCTTTCTTGGCCTCTTTGCCAACAGCTCTCTCGAAGATTCAACCGTTAAGACGGTGGCCGTGGAGTCCGACACGTTCTCGAACGGCTGGGATCCGAAGGGAGACCACCTTGGGATCGATGTCCGCCCGATTGTCTCAAACGAGACGGCTCCGTGTGACAGCAATGTCAACGACGGCGGAGAGACATGCTTGGGTGGCTTACGACGCGTCCACGCATAACTCGAGTGCCTTTGTGACATACGGAACAGATCCGGTCGCCAATGGCAGTTCTAGCATATCCATTGTTGATCTGCGAGATGTGCAACCGGAGATGGGAGAGGGACCGGACCTTTTACACCACAAAAGTCCCTTTCTAACTTAAGCATCAGAGGTTGGGTCAGAAATTTCTTCTCCTGACGTCGACTTATCATACAAGAACACGACGTAGACGAGACGACTCAAGCTCTGCCTCAAGTTGACCACGAAAATGCAGCGAAAGCCCGAGAGCCGACCCCTGACTCAACCTATTTCCTCCAACCTTCTTGCCCCAAGAATCCACATGAACGATCTTATGCGCTTTCGGAACAGAACTAAATCGTACTATCCAGTAACCACGGCATAAAGGTACATAACAAATAGGCTTCTCGGTGGCCACCGATAGCTTGATGGAGACGCACACTCTTCTCTCGTGATCTTTTAGCACAAGCTTGGCTGGAAGTCTATGACAAAGAAGCAAAACTCGGCTTATAGTTGCTGGATCGAAGTAGGAGTGCTACTGTAGGTGTTGACGTTGGTCCTGCTGTTTTGGTTTGTTCTGTGGAGGAAGAAGTACACTGGTATGAAGGTTGAAGACGAAGAGGACTCGAACTATGACGACACCCTTGATGATAATGAATTCAAGAGTAAGAGGGTCAAAGGGGTTTCCCTATGAAGAGCTAGCCAGTGCCACGAGGGGCTTCTCCAAGGAGGCGAAGCTCGGGGAAAGAGGATTCGGGTCGGTGTACAAGAGTCATATGAAGGAAAAGCTTAAGCTAGCTGAGGCACCGGAATCCGGTGCAGTTGGTAGGCTGGTGCCGAGACGAAAACTTGGTTTTCTAAGCTAATTATCAGATCAAGAATTATAAAATTTAATTAAGATTAAATATGTTCAAAGTTTATAATATTAAGCATAAAAAATTTGCTTGAGACCCTAAAAAGTCTTGAATAATTTACAAAGATAAGCTATTACAGACCACAACAAAAAGTAGAGAAGAGGTTTAGTATAATATAAAGCTTAATACGATAAAAAAATAATTAATTTAAGATTTTATTGATTGTGAATATGAATTTATATAAACAAAGAGATATTACAAAATATGATAATTACATATTTTTTAATTAATAATAAATATAAAAATATTTACCTAAATCATTTCATAATTTACGAGATGATTCTAGTTATTGATAAAATTATTATAATATATTATTATAATTTTTATAATTTAAAATTATAATGATATATTATCAAAATATTAATGGAATCACGATAGCAATGCATGGTGCATCGGGACATCCAATGTCATGTTGGACTCCGAATTCAACGTAGAGATTTTGGGTTGGCTAGGCTCGTCAACTATGGTTGACTCCACTCTTGCTTAGTGTTATATGTTGGGCTCTATAACTCCTGAGTTACAGAGACAACATGAAAAGATGAATGCCATATCCATTCTTTTACATGTCCGTAAATTATTTGAGGAAAGCTTCAGCGATATGAGATATCCAAGAGCCTCCTCCGTGCTAAGATGATTGAAGGGACACATGTTTATAATCATATCCTAAAAATGATTGAGTGGATAAAAAAACTCATAATTCTAGGAATGATCCTAGATGATAACCTATGTATAGATCTTATACTTCAGTCTCTATCAGATTTTTTTTCCTAATTTATAATAAATTTTAATATGAACAGGGTGACTCTCCCTGTGCTCCTCGTTGCCTTAGAGATCGGCAGAAGGCAGGTGGAACAAGCGGAAAAGCCGAATAAGGTAAGACTAGTTGAGTGGGTGTGGGATGTAGAGGACGATTCTGGAGGCAGCATACGAGAAGCTCCATGGCAACTTCAACGAAGAACCATGGGCGGTTCATGGTTGTAGGGCTGTGGTGTGCTCATCAGGATTGGAGTCTGCGGCCATCGATGAAGCAGGCAATCTTGAGACGCCTTAGCCACAGCTTCCGCAGACGAGACTCAATCTTTGGACACATCGTTAGAAGTGAAATGAGTTAGTTGTTTTGCTTTCTACATATGATCAAAGATTGACGTCTAGATTTTGTTTCCACAGTTTGTGGATTTATAATTTATTATCGATTCCCTTAGTTGTTCATTTAGTATCAGAACCTTCTTTTCCGGTCGAAACATCCATATGCATTAGTAATGATTGCGGGCTGGCGGGAAGTTACCGAATACTAGGCGACATGGTTACCCAAGTTACTGATTCTGCATAAGTGATTCAAATTTATTAAGTTAATATATTAATTGTTTCAAATGATATTAGAGTAAATGCTAGCTTTGATAGTTAACTGAATCTAAGAGTAGCATTAGAAACATAAATTTCAAAATCTTCATGCACAAGTCAATAGAATTTTCCAACCCTGTTTTCTTAGGGACATCTCTCAGTCAAGATTGGTTCTTGAATTCTTCTATGAAGTTTCCAAGAACTGCACTCTGATGCTTCTATGAATCTTCTTCTTGATGACCTTTCGATTTTGTTTTGAGTTACATCAATACACATGATGTATTTCAATCTAGTCTATTATGTATTTCAAACTGCAGCCTTCTTCTTTGATGCAAGATGGTTGAGTGGCAGAGACACACCAACCTCCCTGAAAGTTACTTATTGAATCATAATTTTGATCTTTATGTTCAAAGGTATAAATCATACATTAGATTCACTCATTCAGAACTCACAATAAAGATCATAGTATGTGAAGAAGATCAATCAGCTTTATACAATAATGCATGTTGCTTCACAAGTCAAGTCATCAGCAGTTGACTTTTCTCTGGCGAATTTTCTCTCTGGTTATCTGTCTTCTTATACTAAAACTTGCACTGCAGAAGCAGTTGCAGTGTTCAACTGTGACCGACCAGCCATGGCGCAACACAAGTGGAGCTTATTCTCTGTTGTCATCCACCTTTCATTTGCAGTGATGGTGATTCCTCTGGTGAGCTCGCTCTCCTTCAACTTCACTAGTTTCAGAGAGGACGACCAGTCATTCCGTATAGAGGACGATGCATCCTTCAATGGCACGGTGATCGATCTTACGCGGTACCCCATGCAATATGCCACCGGCAGAGTGGTGTACAACGAGCCGCTCCTCCTGTGGGATGCCGACACAAGAAATCTGACTGATTTCACCACTAATTTCTCCTTCATCATCGATTCCGTCAACGAGTCGTCGTACGCCGATGGCCTGGCTTTCTTCCTGTCGCCTTACGATTCCACCTTTCCTACCTACTCAAGGGGTGCCTTTCTCGGCCTCTACAGCAATAGCTCCGTCGACAATACGACCGTCAAGACGGTGGCGGTGGAATTCGATACCTTCTCTAATGATTGGGATCCGAAGGGAGATCATCTTGGAATCGATGTCAACTCGATCATATCAAACAAGACGGTGCCGTGGAACAGCCGTGTCAGGGATGGCAGACGGGCAAATGCATGGGTGAACTACGACGCCACCACCTTCAATTTGAGTGCCTTTGTAACCTACGGTGCAGATCGGCTCTCCAATGGAAGTACCAGCCTATCCCTCACCGTTGATCTGCGAGATTTCCTGCCGGAGAGGGTAGCAGTTGGCTTCTCAGCCACCACCGGCAAATTGACTGAGACGCACACCCTCCTCTCTTGGTCTTTCATCTCAAACTTGCAACCCCCTGACCAGAGGTAACAAGAAGCTGGATTCGAATTGCTGTCGCTGCTGTTGTCGGAGTAGTTGTCGTGCTTGGTGGCTTACTCAACCGCTGATGAAGTTGTGCTTTATAAGATCACATCTTGTTAGTGAGCAAGATATGTAGATCTATATTTAGATATGTAAGGAAAACTTAATCTTTATATCTTGATACGTTTGCTTAGAAGATAACATTCCAAGAAATAGCTGTGACTTACGTACAAACATGGGGAAATCCTTTTCTTGCGTTAGAAGTTGTTAGGAGTTATGGTCTGTTACTAAAAATTGGTGCTAATGCTCATTTGACCAATCGAGGTAGGAAGTCAAGCCTTAATCTTATCAATGACATACGAGAAAGAGGATGATAAAAAGTTACATGAATTCAACTGCAAGTATTTTAATCTCTTTAGAGAAAAGCGAGCGGTAGAGTACAAAATACAACTCAGTTTTGATATACTGCTATCGAATCTCAACATGAACCGGAACTCAGATTTAGAGAACAAAGAAGTATAATGACAAGTAGCTTAGTTAATCGTGAATGGTGTAATCGAACTAAGTTGTTCCCCTTAGGATCACTAGTGATGATGGTACCTAAGAAGGATAGATGATAGGCATATGCATTTGCTACTACGCTGTGAACAATAATACCATAGTAAATTAGTATCCCTTCTCATGGATAGGATAGATAGATGACCTATTAAACCAGCTCTAACATACTGCCATCATCACCAAACTAACCTTAAGTCTGAGCTATCATCAAGTCTAAATCCCATAAGAAGACACATGAGAGATAATATTCAAGATATGTCACATTCATGTGATTGACGAATGATGTACTAAGTTCACACATCAATAACTTCATCATCGTCTACCTCGATGACATTCTCATCTATAGTCCATAGAGAGAAGAACATATTAAACACATGCAGAAGATGTTCAATCTTCTGAAAAGATAAAAAATAATTACGGCTCAACCCGAAGAAGTGCAAACAGCACCCTATTTAACTTGGCTTTGTCATAAGTGAGAGAAAAATCTAGATTGATAGAGACAATGTCAAAGGTGATGAGAGTGGCCAAGGCCAAGAATAATCACTAGAGAAGAAATTGCATGATTATTTTTTCGATATGTTTGGACACACTTCAGGCTTCAAGCTCAATCATGTTTGATAGAGATGAACGATTCTTGAGTAAATTTTAGAGAATGCTTGGAGCCATTATGGACACTCAATTGAAGAAAAGCAATATGTTTCACATTCATTTAGATACCATCATTTAGAGGATATAACCTCCGCATCCAAAGATATGACTAGAAAGCCTATCATATTGACTCACATTCAATCGAGCAATGGACAACTCTATGACCAAATTACCATTTGACGAATATTTAAACTACCTACCCCAAAGCTCTTTCGATGTGTAGTTTATGATTAATTCAATACCGTAAACCTTGAAAGAAGATAACACAACACTCCAGGCCTAAAAACTTCACTCGATAAGTACATGAGAAAGTTGAACACCAACTTCAATGGACTCAACAAAAATATAAAGCGTTAAGGATGAGTTCCTAGAAAGTGAGCTTGTTTGCAAACTCAATTGTAACATGGATAATTTGAAGGTGTCCAAGAAGTCAATGCTAGATGATGAGCCGAACAAAATACTATTTTTAATAGATGATTTAGTGATCGACCAAGAGAAGACACTAGATAAAAACACCATCATCGAAAAGAATGTTACTACTATAAGCTTCAAAATAACCTTTCAAGTAGAATGCAAAGGGCAAAAGCCTAGTTGAGCGAGGTGGTTCACAAAAGAAGTTGAATTAGTAGAGTTCCTCATCTTCAATTCTATAGACAATATGAGCTGAATCATCAAATTAGGAGAGTTAGGGACAATCAAACTTAGATTAAGTCCTACTCTAATTGAACTCAAACTTAGTTTGAGTCATATTCTAACTCAGCTTAACCTTGGTTCAAGTCATACTTCAATTCAATTCAGATCTGAGTAACTCAAATAGCCTGAACCCAAACTATCAAATAATGTATAACATTAACAAGTACAAGCTATCACATAAGAACTTCAACCTCCTTGTTCAAGAAATCTCTTTGTAATTTTGTGATTAGATATTTCTTTTCTTCAAAAAGCAATCTAGATTTGTCCTCTTTCAAGTTCTCTCATTATCAATCCTCCTAGAAAGTATAAATCCACTTGGAAGAAGGATCGAGATCACCAAATCTTTTCCCCAAATGGATCATTTGGTAAATTCTTTATTTTAAGCATATTCCTCATTATATTCAAGATTTTTCATTCTACCATATCATTCATTATGTTGGGATAAATAAGGTATAGTTAGATGATTGACTCATCATAACAAAATTTTAAATGCTTTACAATTGAATTCACTATCCTATTGATATAGTAATTATCTTTAATAACTACTTGCTGAATTTATGAAAGACTTTTAATTTGTCTTTCAAAATATAATCATCAAGTGAGGAAATAAGGATGCTTATAAAAAAAAATTAAATTGTTGGAGTAATCTGACCATGCATATTAGTGTGAACTAACTAAAGTGGCTTCAGTGATGTGAAATTTGGTTCATGAGAAAGCTTTTTCTTGGTTAGTTGGTAAGTAGATACTTAATGATAAATATAAGACACATCATACACCATCTTTTTTGCTCATAGCATATTGAAATCATCAAAGTTTCCATAAGTCTCTAAAGATATCATTGCATCATTCCTGATATTTAGAATGAACAATCCATTCTTTGGCATCTCCACCAGAGTAATTAAGCAATTAGTATTGGTTCTTAAAAATGATTTATTATTTTTCATATGAATGCCATAGACATTTTCTAAAATTGACGGAGACTAACAAAATTATTCATGCAAAGTAAATAATTAAAAGAAATCAATAATTTCTATCTTTGAAGTTGATATTGTCAATTTTGATTGACAATCCAAATAGGCTAAATTGACTTATCTTCTGAACCTCATTGTATTATCGAGAATAGTTTCATCTATCGAAATAAGACCCTTCGGATAATTAATTTTATTTCAAAATAAAATGTCTAAACTTAATGTTAAATTTGAGGTCTTAACCATTGTTATCTGTGACAATAGATAGTTAAAGCAAACATGAGATGTCTTCATATAGTAAGTAAGGTTTCTCGGGCACTTCAAATAATTCATTGTCCTAAGAAATGCATTACATGCGGACATGAGCTACATGCAGGCATAACAAAATTTTCCTTATTTTGGGCAAATGCATCACATATAAAGAAGATATTTCAATTTATGTTAAATATATTTTTTTTGTCTCAGGTGAATGCATCATGTACTACATCCTGGTTGTGTTAGTTTTGTTGGGTGCTTCAAGTGCTTTGTCATGGGTGATTAGAAATAAAGACCCGACCCTTTGGACAATATTAGATGCTTTAGATGTTTTTGACTAAACAAATATATCATTCACAAGAAGGATGCTTTGGGATATATCGATTGTTTCGTATGTTTTTTTGTCCTAGATGGAAGCATTATACACATTTTAGACTATATTGAGTACTTTAGATGTTTGTTTGTCTAGGACAAACATATTATGTACAAAAGGAACAATTTGAGTTATGGTAAGCTCTTTAGATGTTTTTTTTGTATCTAGAGAATGTATCATGTGCATGTGTAAGAAGAATATTTTGATTATAATAAGTACTTTATATGTTTTTTTGTTTCTAAGCGAATACGTCGCATGCAAGATGAACCCTTTGAGCTTGTAAGGTGCTTCAGATATTATTTTTTCTTGAGATACATCATGCATAAAGGGATGTAGTATTGGTGCTTTAGGTGTAAAGCTACTTTTTGTATTTGTACAATCGACTTTAACCACATAAGTGATTGACTAAAAGAATGATAAAGAGCTTCTTCACTCACAATCGAGAGATTTGGGTTCATCTTAAGGGAGATCTTCTCCTAAGTTAACAGCATGCATTAGGCACACACGTAATATAAGAATGTGAGAACGAATATGAACTTCATATTATGGTAGATGAATTATTGATATTTGTGTTGTAACAAGCGGAATGATAGATCATTGGGTGAGGCTAAAGAAGGCTTTTTTAGTTTGTATATTGATTTGAATTGGATTTTCTATTAGGAAAATAAATTTTCAATGATATGGATCCAAGATTGACTCAAATGCTCCTATAGAGGACAAATTCTTATGGGTTCTTTTAGGTTTGATTCACGTATGATGTTTTCTAATGTCAATCTAAAATGGTAAATTTTGTTCATCAACTCAACATATACAATTTATTTAACCAATTCTCTTTTTTGAGAATCGAAATTCCAATTAGGAAAGAGAAATCTCAGTAGAGTCGATCCAAAGGAGAATTGTGGTCGATTATTGTAACGAAGTTTGAGATTTATCGATAAATTCTTACGAGTCCTTTGAGGTTTAGTTTTCATATGATAGTTTCTAATACTAATCTAAAATGATAAATTTTGGTCATCAATTCAACAAACAAATTGATTTAACCTAATCTTGTTTTCGAATATCATCAAATCTATAAGATATAAAAAAATATTTAATTAGGAAAGAATTCCACTCTAAAATAAAAAATACTTACATCTTGTTCAAGTCTATTCTTATAAAAGATTATACCCCGGTGTGTATTCGAGAAGCCCCTTCAATGGTGATAGGGTACATCTTGGCAACCTAAACACATCACAACACCCCACGCTAAATCAAAGCCCCACGTCGCACGTCTCGCTCAGAGAACGCGTATACAGAGGAAGTGCTACATGTCTCATCCCGGGAGCCCGGGGCGATGTCGTCTGACACCTCTCTGCACGCCTCTAATAGATCCCGGTCAGAAGGGTCGTCCGACCCTCGGGTACAACGATGACGTCGAAGTGGCGCACCCTCAGACCTCGCGCCATGGTATAAAACCCTCGGTCGGCCTCCGGTCAAGGGAGAGGCAAAAACAAAAGAGAGAACAAAATCGAATCCCCTGATGACTAACTTGTGCGTCGGAGGGGCCACGGTCGGATACCATCCGGCGGGGGCCTTTTTGCAGGAAGGCGGCCACTCAACATCGAGGGTGAGGGATCCGGTACAGGGGATGACCCGTCAGGCCCCAAGGAGTTACCAACCTTCCCGATCCTAGACGGCGTCAATCGACACCTCTTCTCGAGAGCCAGGCCACATCATCTATACCATCCAGCAGAAAGCTCCCGACCATCGGCCCGTGGACCTAGCCGTGCTGACTCACCGTCCACGACGTATCTGTTCTCTAACAAATGGTTACAAGTAAAAAGAGGTGCTTTAGGAGTTTGAGGATTTAGATTTACTTAAGTTCGATAGAAACTTTCCTAAAAAGATTATATGATATGATATTGGTTTTGTAACTATTGTTAGTTGGCCACAAAATATGTAAGGCCTTAGATGTGATGCTGATATAGCATGTCCAATTGGCTCGTTGTCATATCCGAACTAATTGGGTAGCATTATATCCGTCCCGATCCAATTGATCGACAATAATGTACATATGAAAGATGAATTAGGATGTTAGTGAGACTTTTAGTCTTCAAAATAGACTCGTCTCGATTCATCTAACTCAATAGACTTGTGTTTATCCCATATGATTACTTTTTATGTCATTTATTTATCATATCTCACGTATCATACTACTAAAATAATTTTTCTTGATATATTCTATTTTTTATAGTTCTTGTTGACACAACCAACTTGAAGTTGTGAGAATTATTGGAGAAGAGAGAGAGAGAGAGAGAGAGAGAGAGAGAAAGAGAATTATGGAACTTGCATGAAAGAAAATAAAGAACCTATAATTATCTTATAAATATAAATATTATTTTTGATAAAGACAAGTTCTCACCCAATATAATTTTACTCATTTAATATCTATTGGTAGGAATCAAGAGTTCATAAAAGGTCACACTAAATGTCATACATACATACATACATACATTCGACAATGGTTCAATATATATATATAATATTTTAATTTTTATATATATCTTTATGGTAAATTTTTATATAAAAGGAATTATATTTAGTGTATTGTTTGAGGGTCCGTTTCCTTACATAATTCAATTATTATTATTATTATTATTATTATTATTATTATTATTATTATTATTATTATTATTATTATTATTATTATTATTATTATTATTTAACTGTCCCCCCTCTGCTTCCTTCCTCTCCCACAACGGTATGGATTCCGAAGTTGCACCCAAGCTTCCAGTTCCCTCCAAGAAGAGGCCGTCGTCCTCTCCCACCCCGCCCCAGCAACAACCGTCGGACAAGCCCGCGGAGCTCGTAGACCTCATCCGC
The DNA here is from genome assembly GCA_004837865.1 of Musa balbisiana. NCBI lineage: Eukaryota > Viridiplantae > Streptophyta > Magnoliopsida > Zingiberales > Musaceae > Musa > Musa balbisiana. The sequence continues at coordinate 33,208,142 of CM017196.1, forward strand.
ACGCCCAAGAGGCTGGAGGAGCACCCGCCGAGGGCCAGCAACCGGGGCTTCGCCTTGTCCGTGAAGGAGGTGAGCCAGGTCGCCCTCGGGCTTCAGAGTCCCACGGGCCGGTCTGATGCCGATCCCTTGCCGGCCGAGGAGCAGCTGGGACCTGTCTCGGGGCCTTGTTCTACTCCCAATTCTTCCGGAGCTAAAACGCTTCTCAAGATTCCGGAAAAGTATGTTCTTGTTATCGGTGATCCACCAAAAAGATAGCCTTTTGGGTTCCATTCTGTCTACATTTGTTTCTCTTGTGATCAGGTATGAGTTACTGTGTGAGTTCTTGGATAGCATGGAGAGCTCCATTCGTTTGCTTCGGCAGAAAGGGTTGATGTCCACATTCCCCAACATCTGCACCAGTATTCAGAGTTTGATGGACAGGTGACAGTTTGATCTACTTGATCTTCTTGATTTGATACGAAGCGAGTTTGATGAGATTAGTTTCTGCGCTCAGGAGGTTCACTTACGTGCATTTGGCACGGTTGAAGTACATGATGCCGGAAGCTATAATGATCAAGAAGGTGCTTTTGCATGATGTCGCTACTTGCTCTCTCAAGACAGAGCTGCAGGTCACACTGCAAGTCGATGCAGTAGCAAGGAACATGCAGGGAAAGAGTGAAAGTGGGCGTTCGATCTTGCCGGCAGTGTTCAGGGAAAGGCTTGTGGAGTTCTTCAAAAACCATCCTGAGGTACCGAAAAATCCGCCATAGTAGCCTTCTTATCTTATTGTTTAGGCAATCCTTGTGAGCACATAGACTTGAAGGCTGCTGCTCAGAAATCTTGCCCATTTGATGTTGTATGATTGTGCTCCGATGATTTCTTTTGCTTGGTAGATATCACAAGCCAATTTGGACTTAGTAAAAGATGTAATTTGTTCTTGAGCTGATAAGTAACTAAATCTCTACAATGTTTTATCTTCTCTTATCTACACAACACTGTATTAATTCACCTTCAATTATGGTGTACAATAATTCATAGATTGAGGATTGCTTTAGAGCCATATTGATTTCTAGAATTGTATGTCAGGGAGATGAGGTTCCAGTGGAGCGGCTGCCACATCCATTTAATCTGACAGAGATCAGTGGATACCCGAGAGTGAACATCAATACCGAATCCTCGTCAAATGCTGCTGTCCAGCAACAATTTCTGGTGCCGTCTCACATGTCCCAATCTTCTAATGTCCTTAATCCACATAAAACTCCTCTGATGTGATTTAGTGAGCTTGTCTTAAAGATGATCATTCTATTTTTTTTGCTTCATCTGCCATATCAAATAAGTCATTGCTCAGTTCTCCTGTATCAACAACCTTATCGAGCATATATGGAGGTGGTGAGAAGGATGCTGCAGGGTTGCCCAGAACTGATGACTGTTCTCATGAGGAATCAAAAGTTCAGTTGGAAACTCCTACAAAACTCATGTGCACTCCATTGACGTTAATGACTGACACGCCAGAAATTCCAGCGTCAAAGCGATGTCGGACAACCCCTGATTGCGATTCTACACCATCGAACAAGTCTGTGAGGCGATCGACCCGAACAAAGTTGTTTATGACTCCAGAAGAGAGTGCAGAAGCAGGGGAAAAGGAGAGTGGTGATAGAATTTTGTGTTCCAGTTATGACATTCTCAGTTTTCTACCAGAAACTCTCTTGCACTCTGTAAGTCTAAACACAACCTCTTTCTTTGGTTTATTAGCTTTAAATCTTTTCGAGAAGTTTCTTGAAATGTTTTCTGTAACATAATTTCATGGTTGGATGCACTGTTAGATCTATCTTGCTCTCATTGACACAGCTTCCTTTTTTTCTTTTTTTGATGATTTTATGCATCATTCATTTAAATGACTTCATCTGTTCCTCTTCCTAAAATGTAGGCATTGTGTTATAAGATAATTACTTCATGCTTTTATTTGGATTGACATACTGTCTTTGTTCTTTTTTGTCTATTTTAGAGGAGGTGAGAAGAACATCTCCCTTATTGATCTCAAGCAAATTAAAATGAATGCATAAAACAAGGATTAAAAAAAAGTAAATCCAGAGTAGTGTTTCTGATTTAGCTCGTGTTCGTCATGAATTTTATGTACTTTTTCCTTCAGCGGTCGGGGGAGATGTTCCAGGTCAAATTTATTAGAGATTATATGTTCCATGGTGCTTTCATTTTCTTAGCTATATGCCTTCTACAACATGAACAGTTTTTAATGACCATATTTACAACACCTTTGTCAAAGCAAGTCATGATTGTTGTACTTTTTCAGATCAAGGAGAAAGAGCAGAAGACGATGCAGGAGAGGGAGCCTGGCTTTGCCATCGCTATTAGAAGGAAGAAGTTGATAGCTTCCTTGCCTACTATTTTTGACATGATCCTACTCATATTTCAGTCATGGAAGCGGTCTGTCATGACAAAGCAAGACTTAATTCATAAGTTAGTATCAAGTCACTGTAAAATAGTTGATCAAGGTATATATGCCAGCTGACATTAGGCTGGAAAATAATTGATGTTTCCATTGTGCAAAAATAATGCTTTTTTAGAGCTAAAATTCTGGGACTTCGATCCGCAGATGAGGTGGAGGACCAGTTAAAACTATTGTTAGAATTACTTCCAGATTGGATCTCCAAAAAGATTGCCTGCGATGGCGACATTCTCTGTTGGTAAGCTTCATTAGAAACAATTCTAATTTTGTGCTTGCAAGCTTGGCATCATACTTAAGGTTTTAGACTTTTCAGGTAACCTTAGCATTCATTATAGATTGGCTTAATAAGAATGGCAGGAGAAACTGATGTTTGAAGAAATTAACTAGTTTTTATCTAGGATTATATAACAAGCCAGCTTATGGCCTTTGTTACCTCATTTCAGATTGACATTTGCTTACCTCTATCTGTTTTTGTCCTCCCCTCACTAATAGTACATGGATGCATTTAGTTATCAAACGAGAATAGATGACTGATGTGTTCACAAATCGAAGTACAAATTATGAAACTCCCCCCTTAAAAGTGCATTCAGATTATTCTATGCATGCATTTTTTTTCAGAACTGCTCTTGGCTTTCTAATGATGATTATTTCCTCAAAGAACCATCAAACCAAAATCTGAACTCATCATCTAAGATTATGTACTGTGAAATTGACTTTCTTGTTCTTTTCCTTGTTACTACCATTTGATACATATTTATGACCAGATACTTGACTCATTACTAATAATGTGTTCTGCAGTGTAAGTAATGTATCAAACATGGACGAGATTCGGCAAAGGTTATCAGAAGCAGAGTAGGAAAATACACCTGGAAACCGATACATCCTGTCCTTGAGGTCTACCAGGACTGCGTATCGGAGAAGCTGTGGTTTGTGCTATTTGATGATGCTGCTCAGCTCTAAACTGGTTCTTGGCTTAGTTGGAATTGTGTATGTCTCATTCTTTATATATACATTTACAAAGAAAATGAGCTTTTGAGGAAGCTATTACAGTGAATCTAAGATGTATCGATTATTTAGATTTATTAATCTGTTAAACTAGAATATGATATTATCCCAATCAATGAAGTAGTTGATTTGAGGAATCCTTCATCTGATCTCTGAATTCTGATTGTGGATGAAAATCTGATAATTATTTTCTTTTGGATTATTTTTCGATATCTGATCAATTAATTTACTCGGCGGACTTAGGCAAACTCATTGGCATATAACAATCCAATTTGTCACCTAACCAAAATTACTTTCTTGATTTAATCTCTACTGAATTCATCATGCAAGCTCATCATAACAACATGCAAGAGTGGACATTTGAACCTGAGATCATGATAGGCAAAGAGAATAATAAAAACACCATTGATCCACAATAATAATTGTTGATGAAAGAGAAAGGAGAGATGCAAGAAACTATGATCAACCTTGATAAGACTAGATACATGAACCTGTAAGCCGACACCTAAAACACTGGATGTGGGATGGATCTAATATTAGAAATTCATGATACATGAACTTGTGCCTGTTGGAAATTTAGGGTTCATTGGGATGGGTCTAATGTTGCATCCTGGGAAATTTTCTTTCTATAACCAACCAAGAGGAAATATGACAGTCCTCTAAAGGTATAAACCAGAAGTGATACATGAAACCAAATTGCTGTGTATAAAACCAACAACAAAATTTTCCTGATAAAAGGAAGAAACTTGTAGCCTTTTGTTACACCTCATAGCTACTGTTTTAACTCAAGAAATCTGTATTATGTCATAGAATATAGCAAAACCACAAGATCTCAATCGGCTTTAGCCAAATACATAATTCCAGAAGCCCAGTGATAGAAAAGCAATTTGCAAAGTTGTGGTTCCATCCAAGTACCAGTGCCAGTGCCAGTACCAGTGTCACCATGGTTCCTTGCATCACCATTAATATGACATCCTAAACTTCAATGATAGAGATGAAACTTGTGTAAAAGTGGATATGGAAGCACAAAAGTACATTTTATATTGGTTGTAACTTTGCTCTCTTATATCTCCTGTTATATCCTTTTCTTTTAAAACTTAAATATTATTTTTATTTCTTCCTCATTGTTTGTGATCATGTCCTCTGTAGTGGTTTTGGCCTCTTTTAAAGAGAGTCTTGTTCGGAAGATTTATTCCGATTTCTTCTTGTTGACTAGATATTCATATGATCGTAAGAAGTCTAAAAACTCATCGATGTCTTTTATTTCTGAATGAAGACTATGAATAATTGAACCTTTTAATATAATTATTAAGGAAATTTTTAAAATTTTAATATATTTTATTTTTTAAATTCTATTATAAGTGATTGAAGTCGTATTCTTCTTATCATCTCAACCTTTTGTAGGTATCGATGATCATAACCTCCTTACAATCATCCTTATTAAGATCTCGATAAAGGAGAAAAGTGATCTTTCATACTTCTCTCTCAATTCCTTCAAAAGTTTTCTTGGTCTAAATTTTAAAGTCAAGACTTAGCTTGTCAATTTGATTAAAAAACATAAAAGAAGATAAACAAACAAACTCATATAATTTTATCATAAACAAATCAATTTACAAAGACAAATTCTCATGTAATATAATATATTTTAAGTCACTCATCGTCATGAATCTCTATTTATTTAAAAGGATTATAATGTCATGCACTTATTTAAATATTCGGGCTAATTATATATTACCTCTTGTATTAGCCTCCTTTAGTATCTCGATCACTATACTTTCAAAAGTTACATTAAAATTCCTATACTTACGAAAGTGAAACATTTAGATCTCTATAGATAGTTAAAATAATAATTTTATAAAGTTAAAAATTAAAAAAATAGAGAGATTTTGTTAGAGTAATAGGGTTAAATATTTTACTTTCCTAAGTATAAGAATTTTACTATAACTTTTGAAAAAATAAGGATCAAAATACTAAAGATGACTAATACGAGGGGTAATATATAATTAGTCTTAAAGATTTACGTATACGATCATATTTAACACAAACATTCGTATTTATTCACCCAACATGATTAAACAAACTTTTATAACTTTCTTATATACAAATCTTTTTATGAAAGATAATTTCTCATTCGATATATTTTTTCTTTCGCTTAATACCACCAACCTTTATCTATTTCAAATATGATCAAGAATGGATTCAATGTCTGTCACACACTGATTCAAAGGTCAATAGGTTCATGCACGTCGTCATGTTCAACACCAACGTTCATTTCTTTCATGCAATTGTATTTATATTATGTTGACAGTGTTACACTCCCTCTCCTCCTTCCACCGTTTCCTTTTCTCTCTCTCTCTCTCTCTCTCTCTCTCTCTCTTCCCAGAGCACGATATGGATTCCGAAGCCCGCCCAAAGCCTTCCGTTTCCACCAGGAAGAGGCCGCGCTCCTCTCTCACCACGGACCAGCTCTGGACTCCGGAGAAGCCGGCGCAGCACCCGCGCAGGGCCAGGAACCGGAGCGTCGCCTTCTCCCTCACGGAGGTGCGGCGGGTCGCCCTCGGTCTTCAGAGGCCCGCAGGTAGGTCCCATCTCGACCCTCTGCCGGTCGATGACTCGGGGCCATGTTCTACTCCCAAGCCGTCGAGAGCTAAAACGCTTCCCAAGCTTCCTGAAAAGTACGTTAGTTCTGCTTATTGATGATCGACATAAAAGATAGCTTTTTTGGTTCCATTTTGCCTATATTTGCTTCTCTCGTGATCAGGTATGAGATACTGTGTGAGTTCTTCAATTGCATGGAGAGCTCCATCCGCTTGCTTCGGCTGAAGGGGTCGATGTCCACATTCCCCAACATCAGCACCAGTATTCAGAGTTTGATGGATAGGTGCCGGTTTGATCTACTTGGGTTGCCCTTTTGCAGATCTTCTTGGTTTGATATGAAGCGAGTTTGATGAGATTAGTTTCTGTGCTCAGGAGATTCACTTATGTGCATTTGGCACAGTTGAAGCACATCATGCCCGAAGCTATAATGATCAAGAAGGTGCTTTTGCATGATGAGACTACTTGCTGTATCAAGCCAGAGCTTCAGGTCACTCTGCAGGTCGATGCGGTAGCGAAGAACATCAAGGGGAAGAGTGAAAGTGGGTATTCGATCTTGCGAGCAGTGTTCAGGGAAAGGCTTGTGGAGTTCTTCAAAGATCATCCCCAGGTACCCAAAAAAATCCCCTGTTCATCCCCTGTGTGCAGATAGACTTGCAGGTTGCTCACAAAATCTTGACTATTTGATGCTGTATGATTGTGCTCCTTTTGTAGATGATTATTTTGCCTGGTACATTTCACAACATTCGATTAATTCACCTTCAATTTTGGTAATTGTTTATGATTTTACGCGGTAAAAAGATGTGGTGTACAATAATTCATAGATTGAGGATTGATTTTGAGCCATATCGATTTATTGTGTTGTATCTCAGGGAGATGAGGTTCCAGAGGAGCAGCTGCCGCATCCATTTAATCCAACAAAGCTCAGTGTACATAAGAGTGTGAACATCAATGCCGATCCATCAGGCACCAAATCCTCATCAAGTGCTGCTCTCCAGCAACAATTTTTAGTGCCATCTCACATGTCACAATCTTTTAAGAGGCATTTTTCTCGCAAAATTCCCATCCTTAATCCAGAGAAAACTCCACCGATGTGCTCTAGTGAAGCTTGTCCTAAAGATGATCATTCTACTTTTGTCGATTCATCTGCCATATCTAAGAAGTCATTGCTCAGTTCTCCTGTTTCAACAACCTTACCAATTGTAGAAGGAGGTGATGAAGGGGATGCTGCAGGGTCACCCAGAGCCGATAACTATCCTCATGAGGAATCAAATGTTCAGAAGGGAACTCCCGCAAAGCTAGTGTGCACTCCATTAAGGTTAATGACTGATACACCGGAAATTCCAACATCAAAGAGACTTAGGACAACCCCATCGAACAAATCCGTAAGGCGATCAGCCCGAACAAAGTTGTTTATGACTCCAGAAAAGAGTGCAAATGAGTGTGATGATGACGGAAGTCTGTCTGCCAGTGATGATGTTCTCAATTTTCTACCAAAAACTCTCTTGCAGTCGGTGAGTCCTATCACATCTTCTTGCTGTGGTGTTTTAGCTCTAAAGCTTCTGAAGATGTTTCTTGAAATGCCTTCTGTACCACTATTTCATGGTTGATGCACTGACAGATTGATCTTGCTCTCATTGGCATAAGTACCTTCTTTTACCTTTTTTGTGTGATCTTACATATTATCAGTTCAGACTGATCATTGTCTTTCTTTCATTTGTTTGTTTTAGATTGGCTGAATTCACCTGTTCCTCTACCTAAAATACAGGCAGTGTTTCATACCATTCTATATCTAGTGGGGAGAATGGTATCTCCTAGATTCATTTCAAGAAAATTGAAATGAATTTAGGCTAAATACAGAGGAAACATAAGCACTGTGCTGATTTTCCTATTTATTTCATGTTCATCATGAATCCTTCAGTAGTTTTTACGGAAATGTTTCACATCAAAGTTGCTGTTTAACCATATAAATTGCTGCATAAGACTGTACGTTTCATGTGCTACCATTCTCTTAGCAATCTCTCTTTGACACAGTGAACAGTTATAATTGTTGTATTTTTCAGATCAATGTGAAGGAGCAGAAAGCAGTGCAGGAGAAGCAGGCTGGCTTTGCCGATGCTATTAGACGGCAAAAGTTGATAGCTTCCTTGCCAAATATTTTTGACATGATCCTACTCACATTTCAGTCATGGAAGAGATCTGTCATGACAAAGCATGAGTTAACCAACAAGTTAATCTCAAGTCACTCTAAGATAGTTGATCAAGGTATGCCAACTGACACTAGGTTGGAAATTGATTGATGTTTCCATTATGCAAAATTGAAGATTTTTCCGAGCTAAAATTGTGGGACTTTGGACCTGCAGGTGAAGTGGAAGAACAGTTGAAACTATTGCTAGAATTAGTTCCAGATTGGATCTCTGAAAAGATTGCCTGTAATGGAGACACACTTTGTTGGTAAGCTTCACAAGAAACAAAGTTATTTTGCGCTTGCGACTTTGGCATCATACTCCGTATTGTTATTAAGTTTCAGAGTTTAGGGTTCAGAGGTTAGGACTTTATAGATTGACCTAACATTAAGTCTATGATAAAGATTCTGATTGGATCATCACAAACCCTTTCTAATAGAGATTTTGATCATATGACCACAAATCCCAAAAACTCAAACCCTTAGAAATGAATAATTTTTTAACAACCCATCTCACATATAAGTTGGATTAGATTAAAATAAGAAACTAAATCCAAATGTATGGCGCAAGTCGATCAAAGAGGAAAGTATTACACAAATTTTAAATAAACATGATAAACACATGATTCAAACTCATAATCAGCTTGGATATCATGAATTGGATTCTAATTGAATCAGTACAAATTTCAAAAGAAATAATAGCTTTGGCAACTCATCCACTAAGATGATATGCTGTGAAATTGATTTTCTGATTTTTTTTTTTTCATTACTACTATTTGATGCATGTTTATGATCAGCACTTGACTCATTATTCATGTTTACATGTTATGCAGTGTAAGTAAAATATCAAATGCAGAAGAGATTAGGCAAAGATTATTAGAAGCAGAGTAGGAAAACGCACCTGGAAAGGGATCCATCATGTCCTTGAGATCTTCCGGGACTGGTTTCGAAGAAGCAAGGGATGCCGATCGACTCTAAATTGGTATTAGCATAATTGAGAATGAGTAATTTTATCCTTCTTGTTACCTACATTTGAGAAGAAAATGAGCTTCAGAGGAAGCTTTTGAATCGGAAATGTAAAAAAAACGATTATTAAGATCTATCTAAATCAATGAAGTAATTTGATTTTGAGGAATCCTTCATTTGATCTCTGAATTCTGATTGTAAATTCTTATTCTCTTTGATACTACTGACATGACTAATATGGCACTCCATTGGTTCTGTTGAAAAAACAAAAATTGAGTGTGTGGTTTCATACATTTCTCAAGTTTTCATAAAATAATTTAGAGAATATTTTTCTTAACTGTAAGAAGCATTTAAGCTATCACTCTCCTAAAACTCTCTTACAGGATGAGATGGAAGGTGTAGCTCCACTCCAAGGATCCTCATCTTCAACCTCTCCTCTCCTTTCTGCTCTGCATCCCTAGGATCTGATAAGACTCGAGGATCCTCATCTTCAACCTCTCCTCTCTGCACCTCTCCACTCCTCAAGATTGGAGACAATGAGATGCAAGGTCCAACTCCACTCTTGGTTACCAACAATTATGAAATCGACATAAATCGAATTCAGAGATCCTTTAATCAAACACAAGTAGGTACGTGCTTTGAGTTCAAATTTATCAAATCCATTACCATACTCATCATTTCAAACAAAAATCTCACATTGAATGATATCTACTACTAAATGATTAAATGATGTGAGATTTTATGAGTGTGACAATCTCAATATGCTACTACCAGTATATACAAAATGCCCTATCCTTGTATCTTTGCCATTTATTGTTTTATGCTTATGATTATACATATGTATATATTTTAAAATTGTAATATTTATACTAGCAAGTCGTAAAATTAGGTGCAAAATTACATATATTGATCGATCATCTTCATACTTCACATTAGTGGAAATCTTGGACACTGGAGCACCAAACCAAACTTAGCTAACTCATCGCCATATAACAATCCAATTTGTCAATTAGGCAAACGACATAAAATTACACCATTAATCCACAGTCATAAGTGTTCCATGGAAGAGAAAGAAGAGATGCAAGAAACATTTGTATATTATACATGAACTTGTAAACCACTTTAAGTGTTAGAAAACCATTTCTATGCAATCTACTTTAAATTATAGAATGACCAAACAAGGCCATATCACATTTGATTTCAAGCCCGAAGACCAAGAAATAAAAAGATTACAAGAAAAGCACAAGGTAGTCGTTTTGAAGAACACATTGTTTTGAGAAAGTCTGTATTACGACATATTTGATGTTGAATATGCAGAAAAATACAAAATTTGTTGAGCTAATATTTACAAGATTTCCTTTTAGGCCTGTGATGTATATATACTCGGAACTTCAAAACTTTTGCTATTACATGGTTCCTGCTAACTCAAATGAGTACTCATGGAGGCTCTCCATAATTCATGGTTTCTCCACTTTAGTGTTGTCCATAGATAAAAGCTCGACTGATATTGTATCATACCGCTGCTTAACTTGTTCAAGCTCAAGTACAAGATTTTGATACTGCCAAACAGATCCAAGATTACAAATATGACAATGGAATATGTCCAATGTTACGTGATTATCCTAACTTTTGTATATGTTCAAAAATTATAGTTAAACTTTTAGTTCAAACAAGCAACTTTAAATGGGGTGTTAAAGTATTACCTTGAGCAACAGCCCTTCCTGTATCTTTTCCTGCTCCAAGCACCTGAAGAAAGAAAAACCAGAAAAAAACCACTATAAGTAAAGGTTCATATGATCCATTAGGGATATCATATAATCAACAAGAAGGGTAAACCAAAGAAGCATATTTAATTGGTGTACTTGAATGACAAGTTTCACTCACTCTTTGCGTAACTTATTGTTTTCTTGCATCATGGTTTTCACCTGTTGAACATGACACTGCCTCTCACAATTACTCAACTGCAACAAGATTTACATATATCAGCAACAATCATATACAGAATTGAAGGCAAATTCACTGTTCCTGTCCTATGTTTCATTCTCTGATGGACATAAGTACACGTTTACATTACTAGACAGACATGCACAAGTTTATATATTCTCTTCAATAAGTACTTAAAGTAAAAAATTAAGTCAACTTTTTTCATGTTACTAAATGTACCATTGTTATATTCAACTTTTGAATGATCTATAGTTTGAAGATTAATTTAAAAGATTGGGCCTTGATGTCATGAACAGGCTGCTTCTCTGTGATTAGATGATCGAATTTAGGTCATGAAAACAACCATATCTTTACGAGCATCAAGACTGCATACATTGACCCTTTCTAGACTCAACATTGGTGGAAGCCTTGTGTATTGTGTCATTATTTTAGTAATTTGAATGATTATTGAACCTTTAGAAAAATAATAACAACATGAAGCTATAGTAACCACTATTTAGAGCAATATCACTAAATTTTGAGAAGACAATTAAAAGGAATTAGAAAATTACATAGTTTAACAATAAAGTCCATGATGTCTTCCAACTCTGATTTATTTACTAACCTCAGGCTTGTAATTGGTTTGCCCTCCTTTCTTTTGCTCTCCAGCATTCTCTCTAGTACTGCACATCATTGCTGGTCTTTTAAGAGGTTCCCTTGCAGCATTAAAATCTTCATATCCTCTTTTTCTCGTCAGTCCTATTTTGTACATCATTAAATGAACATAAGCCAAAACTCTTGCTGCTACTAATATAGAAGAAGCATGTAAATCACCTTCTATAAAACTTGCATTGTGCTTGGTACCAAGTTGTCCAGGAATGGCTTCTTTGGGGGAATGAGATGTACCCATAGCTGAAATGCCTGGAAGTGTATGAGAGGACTTCCTCCTTGTGTCTGTCAAAAATTCAGGGTTTACTGGGATGGGTCTAATGTTGCATCCTGAGGAAAGAGGCAGTGGGAGAGGAACAACAGCCAGAGGTGGTGTTGAATGGGAAATTTTCTTTGTATAACCAACCAAATGGCTATGATACTCCCTGTCAATGCAAAACATGAAACCTTACGAGGCAAATATTACAGTCTCTATAGGTCTAAAGCAGAACTAATACATCAAATGAAGTGGCTGTGTCAAACCAACAAACAAAATTTGACACAATAAACAAACTCCAAGACTTTTGTTTCACCTTATAGCTACTATTTTGTCTCGAAAAATCTATATTTTGCCTTTTATGTATCACTTACATGCCAGTGCTCTATTTTCTTTTAGGAAAAGCTTGAAAGCAAATGCAGCCATTATTGCTGGAAGAAATTCATTTCAAAGAACATAGCAAAAGAACACGATCTCAATTGGCTTTAGTCAAATACATAATTCCAGAAGCCCAATGAGACTGAAACAGTGTGCAAAATTCAAGTCCCATCTAGTGTTGTTGAAAGCACTAGGTGATATAAGGTGCTAAGGTCCCTTATGCTCGTGCTAGGCATTTGCCCCCAAAAAAATAAGATGCTAATCTCACATATATTATGAAAATATAATCAAGGATATAGATATTCCTTAAAACAAGAACTTAAATTAAAATATGAAAATTTATCTTTATATTAGAAGAAGAATTTGACTTTTCTTTCTTAGAAATGTTACACCTTTTAGTGTTTTTGTCACAAAACATGAAAATGATAGGATTAGAGTCCTTAGGATCATTTGAATAATTTCACTTTCATCCAGAACACATTTTAATGTTTCTTGATGATTCATCTAATGTACCTATAGTTGTCCTCATACTTCAAGAAAAATTTGAATTGTAATAATAAATATATTAATTGTGCCATTAAAAGGGGGATAAAAAGAGGGAGGGAGGAGAGAGAAGATGACAGAGAACAATGGAGAGAGGAAAGGTGTTAAGGAAGGAGGGAGAGGATAACTATCTGGCTAGGTATAAGCAGACAAGATGGCAAAGAAGATGACAACAGTGAACACTGGCCACAGAGAGAGGAGAGGAGAGGAGAAAAGAAAAGGGAGGGAAACAAAGGAAGAGAGGGCGGGAGAGTGGGAGAAAAGAAAACAGAGCATCCACAATGGGGAAAAGGAAAAGCAAGAAAAGAGGGAAGGAAAAGAAGACAGTAGGATGCTGAATTCACTAACTCTCTAATTAACTATTTAGCACCAGTATTAGAAAATCTATCGATTTGTACCACTTGGCAGGTTTTGCAATACCGTACCATACCACTAGGTATGGACAGTACATACCGATTCACTAGCAAATCGGGCACACGGATCACCCGCTATCGGGCGATATCAGGCATTTGGTCCCATATCAGGTGATACGAGGCTGTACCGGGTGGTACTCGTCAATTTCGACAGTTGTCGACCTGTACCGACTAGTATCGGTCGATTTCAACAAGATACTCGACAAGATACTTTCAACCGGTACTCAATGAGATATTGGTCAAGTTTATGCACGGAAGGAGAAGGGGAAGGGGAAGCTAGTGGATGATTTTGAGTAGATACGATAAAGCCTACACGATGTAGATACAGAATAAAGCTCATCGTATTCACAACCGTTGTATTATGGAGAATCTTACGACTAACAATAGTACAATGATAGTTGGTCATACTTCTTCGAGCAATAATATTATACGGAGCAGTAGATCAGTAGCGAAAGTAGAAGTTTTGACATTTACCAATACATGCCTCAGGAGCCACCTTAGACATATGTGATTCATGACGATCAACTTACGACCATCACCACAATGATGCACCAATGGCATATGGTATATCAATTTCAGGATTGGGTCTGACAAACATATCATAATGATATACAGATATATAGGATTGAGGACCTCGATCAACTACCTATAGAGGTTCGTCGTTTGTTTTGGTGGTAGAATCAAGTATATATACATGTGATTACTTAATTCATTTAAATCTTAAAATTTAAGTTATATAAAAAATAATCTAACAACTCAAATAATTTTTCTGTAGATAATTCAATATTAACAGAAGGACGATCTAAAATAGACCAAAATTGTAAACCTTGCACAAGGCAACTCGTTAAAGCCAGAAAAAGATATGTGGCACTATTCTTACCTAATTTATATTAGTTTTGCTAAAACTATACTAAATAAATATTTATTTCGAACTTAAAAACCCTATCCTAACTTTTTTTATTTTCAGGTATTTTCAGAGGTTTTATGTCTACTATAGGCGTACTGCTCAGTACACTTGTATGGTACGAGATTAAAAACCTTGTCACTTGGTATCATAATTAAAATAATAAAAAGATGAGAAGTAAATGATAGTGTACCGGTATCAAGCTTTATGTTTTAAAGCTACTACTCAGTCGGATGAGTAAATATCGGTCCCTACCAACCGGTAAAATTAAGATTTGACACCTTGCTCTCTATGGTTGCTTGCATCACCATAAACACTTTATATGAGGACCTCTAGATCTTAAATGATAGAAAAGAAACTTATAAAAAGGTGGATACAGAAGCACAAAAGTACATTTTCTTCACGTATAAATTCCATATGCTCACTATGAAATAAATCTTACCAGTACTCATATGTCATTTCTTTCAATCGGGTCTCAAGTTTTTTAAATACACTTGATTTTTCAAAACCTTGCTTATCGTGTGTAGGCTTGATAAAGTTCGCCTCAAGTACACCTAAAAGGACCAGACATTTATGAGAATTTAAACAAGGTACCAGTAAGGATAAAAGAAGATTAATGAGCAGTGGCAAGTCCCAACAACTTGTGTGTGCAGAAGCCAAGTTGCAAAAGGGTAACAGGATAATGATCAATAAATTAGAAGAGAGAAAATATTTGAGTTCCTACCAACAACTCCTCTACCCCTACTGCCTGATGTGCATGCCACTTGGCAAAATGGCTGAAAGAATAAAGAATATTTATGATTAACATAATATGTATTACAAGAAAAAAAAATTGTAGTTACATAAAACATAATATTCAAGCAAGTAAAATGGCTTTGAAAAGAAGTTGCAAATCTGAACTGCAATTTACCACCAGAATTTATTTCTCAGATAAAAACCATAAGTTTTAAATCTGAAGTAAACTTGTAGCTTATGATTGAAGGTTAAATGAAGCATACGTCTTACCAAGATTAGACGGTTCTTGTGGTAGATATTAAATCCATGAACATTGACAAATGGAGCCTCTTTCAAGAAGCCAATGGTAGTGATAACCTCACCCTGCATCAAGAAAGAGAAACGTGATAACTAGAATGTATGAGGTACTTATGTTACACAAGAAAAAATCTTTCAGATTCTAGAGATGCAAGATTATTATTATTGAAGGACATTAAAGTATTCTTATGGTTGACAATATATACATATACATACACATATATATAGAGAGAGCACCCTTTAGATTCTGCTTCTGACATCAAAGAAATGTAAACCACAAGAAATCAGCACCCCAGAAAGTTGAGTAACATAAAATTTCTTAATTCTTGAGAATATTTTTTGCTGTAGCAGTTGATAAGAGAACTGGTATCATGAAAACTAATTTGGCAAACAACTGGTCAAATACTGAGCTGAAGCCTGATCAGTAAATAAGATATTAAACTTTGTACAACTAGGATTCTTCAGTTCTTCTGCACAAATGTTTCTTCAATAAGTATCATGCATCAAGGCCGATCCAATAAATGATGCATTGAGACTGATGCAAAAACCCTCGTCCAACTAAAAAAGCTCACTAAAATGTTTTTGTTTTTCTGACATCATTAGTTTTTTGCACAATCATGTGCTGATAAAACTTTGTCAGAAACTAGCTAATTAGATAATAGTTTTCCATTTCACTATAATATGGATAGATTGGATAAGCAAAATAGCAAAACATTGATTTAACCACTAACTTTTACAAATGTTGCAAATGCATTGACTTTAGCACAAACCTCTATTCTTCCTCCAACTTGTGGTTTATACTTGATACATTCGCAGAATTTGAGATCCCTGGCTATACTATGATGCTCAACTTCCTGCCCGCGTAAAATAATTCTGAAATATTCCGGTGTGTGCAAATACAAAATGGAGGAGTATGCCTGTAAGATTTCTAACATAACTGTCAATACCAAAACAAGCATTCTAAGATAAATTTAACTCATAAACATAAAACTTACTCGAAGAGAAAAACAAAGTCTAGTTGCTATATGGTTTTGTGTTAGTGCCACAGAAATGTTTGTTTCCACCTGCTTTGGTGCTCCACTTACAATTATATCCTGCAAACAGAAAATAGTAGCAGTAAAACCAGATCAAAAGGTTTTGAGCCATTAAAAGGTACTTGTACACCTAAAAGCTTTTAAATGTACTGCCACGGTTCGAGACAATTTGTTTGGAATTTGGAAAAAATCACAAGCTATAGAAATAAGACCTTATAAAAGGTAGAAATGTGATATTTGGTATCATTATCCATAATGATCACAGGCTTCAAATATAACTGTTTAAGAATTTCCTAACCATAAATTGCAGTAAATTATAACTTCATTGACTAAAAAATTAGGTAGAATTGCAAACCTTTTCATCAGATTCAAAGTCAAGTTCCATGTTTCCCATGTCATTAAACCATAAGTTGTATATGATTATTTTTGTGCCGTGATGTCCAATGTCATCGAACTGCCCAGTAAAACAAAGTTAGTTTGAATTTATTTGCTAGCGTACAAAGAAAGAGAAGATACATACAATTGTATGAGCAAAATACATGCATGAATCAACAGCTATTAAGAAAACAAAATGCTGTCATTGTTGACAGAGTATGAAGGCAGTATGAAGATCAAATTTAAGTTCTTGAAACCCGTACAGGACATAGGAGCATTATCACTTTAATTCGACTTAAATTTAGCTGAAGAAAATGTAATAATACATGAGCAAGTATTCAGTATGAACCAATAAGGAGGCCTGCATCAGCAACACTATCAGCATATTTACTACAGAAAATCAATGACTTGTCTTGCCAATTTCAACCAGTTTAATAGTCATTTTGCTAGGACACATTCCAATCGGAGATGGATGTTTGCTGAAGAATGAACACAGTTGGACATAAGCACATATCAAGTTGTTGTACCTCCAGTCACTGTGACTTTATTTCCATGGTCAAACATGACAAACTTCCTATGTAGCCAAAAAAAATATGAGAAAATTGTAGAATTGGTCGTCAAAAGAAAGTTGAATTTGGAACTATCAGTTCAAAATATTAAATGTTAAAAAGTTCATTTCATATATATTTATAAAAGATGAAATTTTTAGAATCTCATCACTAAATTGGAGCAGTACAAGAAGAAAATCTCGTGTACAACTTTTTAGATTAAGAATAAGTGTGATAAATAACATTGTTATCTTTCTGAAAAAAAATTAGAGAAAAGAATCTCAATTTTGGACTATTTTGTAGATGAAAGAGATGTCCTTTCATTCTGTATATATTTTTAGATAATTAGGGTAGTAAAAAGTAATACCAACATTTTGCAGCATGGGCTGATAACCCATGGAAATTCTCCCTCAATCCTAGGAAAACAGAAGTAAAAAGTTGTTTAGAAAAAGTTTATGGGCTCTTGTAGTTATTCTTTTTATGTAACTTAAGTTCCCAATAATTTTTGCTAGGTAGAATATTGTAAAATTAAATACAGTTCATTTCCAAAGTATGTCTTGGTTCTTGCTTAGTATTTTTCACTCATCATTTTTATGTCACAAGATAGCAAGATAAAACTCTAAATAAAGTAGACTCATTTCATATTTTATGTGCTGCAAAGAGTATGTCAAAATGCAAATCATCAAGACTTCACGACAAGACATAGAAAGAACAAATATTGAAAATTACATTCTTTAGCAGCTCAGTTTCTGTCAGGAAAGGGGACCACTTCAACAGCATCGACAAATTGGAGGAAAATTGCTTTTGACCATTTCGAAGTATATTTGTAAATACACCCTTGGACGGATCAAAGTAGTAATCCACCTAGAGGAAACCAAATAGGCATATAACTAACATATGGTTGCTAAATGAAATGAAGAAAGACATGAAAATTTTAGAATCATCTACTTAAAGAAAAAATAAACAGAACCACGGAAAATTGTTAACTTGGACATACTGCTGGCAGTACAACATCATTGTAACCTGTTTGCCTCAAAAAAGTGTAAGAAAGGAGTCCAATACTCTGGGTTAACACCCTGGAAGAAGAGAAAATATTAATTCATTATTTTAAAAATTCAATATTTAATGAAGGTAAGACTTATGAGTTATGAGGCATAAACATGATATAGAAGTATAGAACCATCACAAATATCCATTTAGCACCTGAAATGTATAAGAACAAGGGCAATTGCTAGATAATTTCCAAAACCAAAAATAAATATGATCATAAGCAACATATAACTTACTGCATTAGAAGCACATTTTTCTCCTATTTTTATTAAATATTGTAATTCAAACTACTTTAATTCTTTTGTAACAGAAAATTAATCTAGGAAGCTACTTGTAAAGGAAAAGTGCAAATCTTGAAACTTGCATATATTGAGCTGTACCAAAACAAAAATAAAATGCAACTTCCCTTCCCCCAACAAAGACTTCCTTGGTTTTGAACCCTTTGCATCAGTAAGACCAGGTCCTCCTGTAATTGATTGCAATCATATGACCCCATATGAATCAAACAAACCTAAAAAATTTTCACTTTTCATCTGATACAGACTCCTTTTTGACAGTGAAAACTTTGGAGGCATAAGACCCTAGGTTCCCAGTTGTGGATAACCTTTATTATGTAATATGTGTAACAATGCAGTACAATTTCATACAAAAAAACTGATATTGTATGACACAAACCCAATACAACCCCTCATATCATTCAAACTCCAAAGCATCACTACCAGGTGCCAAAATGATGACGGTACGGGATCTTTTGTATAATAAAATTAAAACTTTAGAAAAATTCTTACTGTGCTGAATAAGACATGGTATTTAAATGGTGTGCTACCTTTTATTCATGCAGCGGCTGAAAACAATCACATCTGCTCCAAGTCTCATTGTGCTAGTCTTGAAACCATTTCCGTCTGACATACATGTTGAACAATTTTTATAAATAGTTGAAATATATATAACAACAAAATTGCAAGCAACCAATTAGTAGAACTATACATTGTCCGATGGCTGAACATGATCGTTTATCAGAAAATCCAAAACTCATGCAGTGCCTCAAGGATTCTGGATCCATTCCACCTCCATCATCTTGACACAAATCACAAATAAAAAAAGGAACAATTCAATTATGTAGGACACCTCCTTTACCTCCAAAAGAGGAAGGAAAGCAGCTCCAAGAAAATATGACTTTATTTTAATAACAATTAAGAACAAATTACCTTGAATCAGCAAAGCAGGGCTGCCACTTCGTGGATTAATAATTTTGTCCAGTTTGACAAAAGTAGCCCCATTGCATATCTGCATCATGAAAGCAATATAGAGAAAATTTTATTTGTCAGCATACATAGTTTGTCAACATAACAAATTCACCTGATAATCTCAAGAAGACAGAATTTAATGCAAATAAAAACCTAGAATCTACTTTCTTAGAAACCAATTATCCACAATGTCCAATTCAAATTTCAATCATATAAAAAAAAAGAACATCCCAAATAAAGCCATGTATTAAAGAAAATATATATAGATTCTACCTCATCAACCGCATTATCAAGAAGTTCTGCAATAGCTGGATATCAAACATTAAAAAAGAAAAGGTAATCAGTAAATTTATTTTCTAAGAAATATAATCAACCACAAGAAATAACATGTTGCGTATGAATACCTCCAAAGACCCACTTATGTGAAGTAGCATTGGAATGGAGAAACTTGGGATGAACACGCAGACGATTTTGATTATCTATAAATGCAAAAATGATAGCTCATAAGTATCTAATAAATTTTGGAAGAAACTACAATAGCTAGACTAGAAAATCACATACTATGAGATGCTGATCCAACAAATTGTTGAACTTCATAATCCCCAGCACTCCAGAATTGCCTGCCCAGCAGAGCACAAGAACTACTCGAATGACATGCAGGGCTAAATTGATCAGCAGAAAACATCCCTTGTCCTGATATACCTGAATGAGTCAAGAATTTATTTGATATTTGCAAATTTCTGTTTTCTTCAAATCCTTCACTTATGACAGAATTTGGAGACATTGCTTGATCATTTACACTTGCAGAATATGCTTTCTCTTTACCAATATTTGACAATATATTTGGCTTCCAGTCTTTCACCTGTATTTTGATTTCTTCATTACCACACACGTCCAGAATACTCATCTGAAATAGGACAGCACTAATAGTATTAGTAATTATGACAAGAACTGCATCATATAAAGTGCATACCCTAGATTGTCCAACTAGAAGCTCAATATCTACAGAATAGACAGATATTTCTGAACAGGAGAAAGGTATTATTCTAAATAACAAATAGTTACTTTATTGAACTTGTAATGATGAACCAGATTTACAGAAAAAGCAATCCAAATCCGAAAATCATATTATATGTAAAGATTCTATTCTGTGTTTTGCTGGTGATCAAAATAATAAAAAGAGCAAAACCAAAGCACAAGACCCGCTAATGCAAGGTCTAGAAAGGGTCAATATATGCAGCCTTAGCCTTACAAGTAGAAAGCTTGATTCTTTAGTCAATCCTTGATCATCCAGGTAATCCCACAAGAAAAAAACGAACCTAAACGAATCTCTACATAGTTATAGGTTTTGCATCTCTGCTTGACTAAAATGACCTATGCTGATCCGTATCTGCTGGTACAAACCGACAAACAAAAATGTAAATTTCTTGACTTCACTAATCATCTCATGGTAATATTCATCAACAGCTCATCCTTTCATTGCATCATGCAAGGAACATGTAAATTCAATTACAAGTACATCAAAACTATAAATCTGAACAATAGAGAATGTAATTTCATCAACTTCATTGTCCACTTCAATTTACATTAATGAGTAGACACCCATTCCATATCATTTTAGGTTATATGAATTGTGCGATCAAAACCATTTGTGGAGGTCTCTCACATGTACCTATTCCTGCCATTGAGCTTTGATGAGACAACATCACTAATAAACCTAAAGGAATATATATTCTTATACAGTTCTTAAAAAATATTATGTCTTTGTCTACGTCTCCCCTAATTAATTATTCATCTTGTCTAACAATCATGATATCATTTTATGTTGTAAACAGAATAGAAGTAACTTCAAAGAAGCTTCACAAAATAATAAAACTAAGTGTATGAATGCTGGTGTTTACAATAGCACACCATTGGGTAGGTTATGAACAAGGTTTGCAATGCCAGCAAGGACTGTTGAACCATCCAAAATGGTATAACATGGGTGGGTATGTACTGATCCAGGCATAGGCCAATACGCAGACCACCCTCATTTCAGGCGACCAGGTCTAGTTGAATAAAAACAATAAAAAATATAATGGGACCCATCCAACTCGATAGAAAAAATTCTAAATAGAAATTAGGGCTTGTGTTCACAAGTCCTGTGCTTGCATTCAACGTCGCTTCCGCTACTTCGCTGCTTCCTAGGTATGATGCCACTGCTTTTCCTCCTCTCTTCCTTCCTCCATCACCACTTCCTCTTCCTCCTTCCTCTGTTCCTGCACCGTTCCTTCCTCTTCTCCCTCTTTTTCTTCCTCGTTGAATCACTGGTACATACCGATGTAGTGTGTCAGTACACCAATACTACTTGGTATATATTGGTCTGATAGATCACAGAAATGGGTCTGATACTCAAAACGATGATCCTTGTCACCTGGTATATTTCAGTATGGATGGTATTTGCCCATCCAACATATTCCCAATACACAAACCAAGGTAAATCAGGTGATACACCCAATATAGGCTCTAAACTGATACTGGGCGGTTCCAACCCTATAACATGCAATTTTATTTTTTTTATTTTTCACTCTTCTTCAAGGATTTTTTCAAAACTTGATATGGACTCCATGTGCCAAGTGTTGTATCAATACAAGTCCTTACCAATACAATATCAATACACAAAATTGCGAACCTTGACTAATCTAATTTTTTGCGATTATGAACCTTGACTAGTCTATTTTTCTGTGAACCTTATACAGTACCCATGTTGTGTTGTTTGCAATTTTGTACCATGGCCCACCTAATTTTTAGCATGTTACATCATGCCACACGACAACATGCCAATACATATGAGAAAAATCCATGCCACCAATGTACAAAGACCATGATATCATGCATATATACATAAGAAAATAAAAGAATTACATATATGAAAGCAAGATTTTGCATCTCAGGGCACCTCAAGCTAATAATCATTTGTTAGCTTGTCACAGCATGGCCATTGCCAAAATAGATTGACATGAAGTGATTTTGCACATGTGTTTCAGAACTGTGATATGGATGCTATGTGTTATGCCTATATTGGTCATAAAAGTGACTGAAAGATCTCACTAAATGGAATTGATTAATGCATCTAAGACATAATAAGCATTTTCATCTCTTTGAATTCAATAGTCCAGGAAATGGATCAGTGTCCCTTCACTAGTTCTTCCTAACGTTTTTATCTCAATTGGAGTTCAATTATTGACAGTGTGCCACTCAAGACACCTGCCTGTAAAGTGTGGCAACTGATCTGTAATAGCAGAGATATTAAACCAACAAGCCACATTATGAAACTTGGAGAGTGTAATTGAAGGAAGAATGAAATGCAAAACAAGTATTTTAGCCTAGAAGATCAACCATGGAAATTATTTTTTATTGAGAGAATTAACAAAAATTTAGAAAAAGTGCCATGGTATTTTTAAAAAAGTATATAATAGAGTTTCATAGAGATTTATTATAGTCAATTTAAAATGAATTTATATTTATAATTTTATATTGATTCAAAGATATATATAATAGAGAATCACAAGTTTAATGAATGTAAATGTGCCTTGTGTGACGTGATTTCGCTCAAGCTGATATGAAATGAGCGATATATACCAAGTTAGGCATGACTGACTATGTGGTCCGCCGCCATTTCGAGTGGTCAGATCTGACATATTTAATAAAGAAAAAAACCTACTAAACAACGGCTAGAACATGAGCCTTCTTCGCCCTACACATAGAGCCCAAGCCATCTACTATTGCCAATTGTACATTGTTGATTCGAGTGCACTTCCTCCTCTTCTCCTCTTCATCCATTGTTTCCTCTTCTCCCTTTCTCTTCCTCATTCTTTCTCCTTTTTTTTTTATTCTTCCTTCTCTTCTTCCACTGTCTCCTCTTTCTTTTTCCTCCTTCCTCATTTTCCTCCTCCTTTTTTCTTCTTCCTCTTATTTTTTTTAGTATATACCCATGTACCACATGTTAGTACACCGATACCACTTAGTATGTATCGGTACAATCAAGGACGATTACAAATGATCAATACAATTTGCTATCTAAACTAGTGCACAAGACTATTATTATCTAAGCAAGGATTGAAATATCGTACCGTACCAATGTTTCGAGCTTGGCTCAGTACGATATGGTACCGTGTACCGAGTAGTACGCTAAGGCGTACCGAGTAGTACACTTAATTTAGATGTAAAATCCTCCAAAAATACTTAAAAATAAAAAAAATTAGGATAGGGTTTTTAAGTTAGAAATAAATATAGTAATAGTATAAGTTTAGCAAAATAAATATAAATTAGGTAAGAATAGTATCACATATCTTTTTTGGGCTTTGGTGGAATAGTCCTGTACAAGGTTTGCATTTCAGTCCGTTATAAATTATCCTTATGTAAATATTAAAATATCTACTGAAATATCATTTGAATTGTTAAACTATTTTATTATAATAAAAACTCTAAAATTCAAGTAAATTAAATAATCATATATGTAGATATACCTGATTGCTAATTCTACCATCAAAACGAACATTGAGCCTTCACGGGTGGTGGATCGGGGTCCTTGATCATTAAAATGACTAATCACAACATTTAATAACTTTAATAAAACATAATTAAACTTATTTTACTATCATAAATATCTTTTAAAATTTAATATGCATGAAATATAAATATTAAGTGTCTAATTTTGAATTAATCAATATTAAACACACTAATCATAATATTAAATATCTTAATTACTCTCTAATTAAAAAAAGAGAATACATACCTAATTAGAAAGTTTTTCCTCTTAATCTTCCCAAATTAGCCCCAATTCAATTCACAAATCGTTATTTTGTACAGTTTAAGAGAGCACAAATATGAGAAAAAAAGAGTTGAGAATAAAATAGAGTAAAATAGAGAAAAATAAGGGTTTAAAAACCTATAAGAAAGGGCTCCAATGGTCAATTTGACCATTGAAGCACTGTTACCGAGCGGTAACAATCGAAATCGATCATTACCGAGCTGTGCCGGAAGGTAACAATCGAAATTTCGACCATTACCGTCCGATATAACCCTGTATCGTCTGATACAGGGCTTTACATTATTATAATTATTATTATTATTATTATTATTACTACTACTATTATATATCTATATATTGGATGGTAAATATCGATCTGATAGAAAACCATAACATGGGCTAGCCAATTTCAAATGGTTCGAATATATTTCAAGGTTTTGGTTAAGGATGCTAAACCACCCCAAATCTCTATTAACCGACTCTTATGCTACCATCGACCTACCCGCTACTCAGGCTACCTATTTGCCTAATGGCTCTCCTCCTATTCCTCCTCTATATCCTCTTCTTCCTCTGGTATCCTTTAATTCTCTCCTCTAGATCTTTTCCTTGTTGGAGAAACGATAAGTGTCAAAAAAAGGTAAAAGTTTTAAATTTTTTTAGAATTCTTACTCAATAAGAATGAGAGATTTATTCTTAAAATTAAATAAAATAATTAAAATGGAGAGGGCCATTATGAGTTTTTTTATATACCCTTTATGTAAAAGATAATATAAGATAATTATAAAGGCAATTATGTTTTATGGATCAACATGTTGGATAATAAAAAACAACATATTAAAATTTTTTTAAATATTGGATAGCCTAACTGGTAAAGACTTTGACAGATTATCACAAGATCTTAGGCTCGAATCTCATCTTCACCATTTATCCTTTATTAAAAAAATTAGTATAACTATTATAAGAATATTAAAATAAAGATATATGAGATTATCAAAAAAACAAAACAAGAAATATTTGCATTCATATATGATTAGTTATTAGGCCTGGTGAAGAACATAGGTACATCAACTTCTTTAACAACTCCTTGGTACTCTCACCCTTATCAAATACCATAAGAAATAATTCCTATTAACGTGGTATCTGAATAGGGTTAATGTTTGCAATCTTGACAAACAAAAAGTTATCTATCATCATGACTCATGTAAGTCACAAAAGACAGCCTCATTGCCAAGGTCATTTTCCCTGTCACCGATGCAGTTCAGAAAGTTCTACTCATGGATTACAATCTTACAATCTCACAACTGCATCTGTCAATACACTCCCCTTGTTTTCGTTCTTTTCCAGAGCAAATTATTATTATTATTATTATTATTATTATTATTATTATTATTATTATTATTATTATTATTATTATTATTATTATTATTATTATTATTATTATTATTATTATTATTATTATTATTATTATTATTATTATTATTATTATTATTATTATTATTATTATTATTATTATTATTATTATTATTATTATTATTATTATTATTATTATTATTATTATTATTATTATTATTATTATTATTATTATTATTATTATTATTATTATTATTATTATTATTATTATTATTATTATTATTATTATTATTATTATTATTATTATTATTATTATTATTATTATTATTATTATTATTATTATTATTATTATTATTATTATTATTATTATTATTATTATTATTATTATTATTATTATTATTATTATTATTATTATTATTATTATTATTATTATTATTATTATTATTATTATTATTATTATTATTATTATTATTATTATTATTATTATTATTATTATTATTATTATTATTATTATTATTATTATTATTATTATTATTATTATTATTATTATTATTATTATTATTATTATTATTATTATTATTATTATTATTATTATTATTATTATTATTATTATTATTATTATTATTATTATTATTATTATTATTATTATTATTATTATTATTATTATTATTATTATTATTATTATTATTATTATTATTATTATTATTATTATTATTATTATTATTATTATTATTATTATTATTATTATTATTATTATTATTATTATTATTATTATTATTATTATTATTATTATTATTATTATTATTATTATTATTATTATTATTATTATTATTATTATTATTATTATTATTATTATTATTATTATTATTATTATTATTATTATTATTATTATTATTATTATTATTATTATTATTATTATTATTATTATTATTATTATTATTATTATTATTATTATTATTATTATTATTATTATTATTATTATTATTATTATTATTATTATTATTATTATTATTATTATTATTATTATTATTATTATTATTATTATTATTATTATTATTATTATTATTATTATTATTATTATTATTATTATTATTATTATTATTATTATTATTATTATTATTATTATTATTATTATTATTATTATTATTATTATTATTATTATTATTATTATTATTATTATTATTATTATTATTATTATTATTATTATTATTATTATTATTATTATTATTATTATTATTATTATTATTATTATTATTATTATTATTATTATTATTATTATTATTATTATTATTATTATTATTATTATTATTATTATTATTATTATTATTATTATTATTATTATTATTATTATTATTATTATTATTATTATTATTATTATTATTATTATTATTATTATTATTATTATTATTATTATTATTATTATTATTATTATTATTATTATTATTATTATTATTATTATTATTATTATTATTATTATTATTATTATTATTATTATTATTATTATTATTATTATTATTATTATTATTATTATTATTATTATTATTATTATTATTATTATTATTATTATTATTATTATTATTATTATTATTATTATTATTATTATTATTATTATTATTATTATTATTATTATTATTATTATTATTATTATTATTATTATTATTATTATTATTATTATTATTATTATTATTATTATTATTATTATTATTATTATTATTATTATTATTATTATTATTATTATTATTATTATTATTATTATTATTATTATTATTATTATTATTATTATTATTATTATTATTATTATTATTATTATTATTATTATTATTATTATTATTATTATTATTATTATTATTATTATTATTATTATTATTATTATTATTATTATTATTATTATTATTATTATTATTATTATTATTATTATTATTATTATTATTATTATTATTATTATTATTATTATTATTATTATTATTATTATTATTATTATTATTATTATTATTATTATTATTATTATTATTATTATTATTATTATTATTATTATTATTATTATTATTATTATTATTATTATTATTATTATTATTATTATTATTATTATTATTATTATTATTATTATTATTATTATTATTATTATTATTATTATTATTATTATTATTATTATTATTATTATTATTATTATTATTATTATTATTATTATTATTATTATTATTATTATTATTATTATTATTATTATTATTATTATTATTATTATTATTATTATTATTATTATTATTATTATTATTATTATTATTATTATTATTATTATTATTATTATTATTATTATTATTATTATTATTATTATTATTATTATTATTATTATTATTATTATTATTATTATTATTATTATTATTATTATTATTATTATTATTATTATTATTATTATTATTATTATTATTATTATTATTATTATTATTATTATTATTATTATTATTATTATTATTATTATTATTATTATTATTATTATTATTATTTTTTTAGTTGCCAGTGCCAAACTTCACCAAAAAAACCAAAACCAACTCAATTTAATCCAAAGTAATCTGTCTATTGTTCTAGCACTCTGACCATGAACAAGTACAAAAACCCCGGGAAAAAAATCAAGTAGTACACTTCTCTAATACACATATCAAAAGATAAACACAACAAAATAACAAAACAAGTGATGCATTGCCCTTACTGATCTCTTTTTCAAGTTTGCAATTGTGACTTCTTGATCATGCAAACAAAAGAGGGATAAAGATGAGAAGAGAGATAGATTGATTGACCCAAGAGGAACCTAAGAATCCTTTATATAGGGCAAAAACCCCAGAAGGAAATCCTTTATTAGTTGGAATAAAACTGTCTTTCCAACTCAATAAATAAAATCAAAACAGAATATATCATATCATAACAGAAAAAGATTTTCTACCAAGTGTAAAATCTTGCGTCCACGTGTACGGCTGCCAAAAGAGCCGGACATACCAAGGAAGATTCATCTTTCCGTTCCATTCCCGTTTTTGGATATGAACGTTTAAACGGAACGGAAATTTATCCCTTTTTTTTATCGCTTTCCCTTTTCTCGTTCCCGTCTATAAATTGGGGAAGGAAAGAGGAGAGGTAACGCACAAAGGCTTACGTTTCTTCCTCGTCGGAAGAGCCGGGAATCGACGCTCCCTGGAGAAACACCGCCGCAGCTCTGCTCCCCGCCCCGCCCCGCCCCGCTTCTCGGCAGTCTCGCGCATTCGGAGACAGATAAGAATCTCGGAATCATGATTAGATGAGATTCTATCTATTTAAATTTTTTAATACTTTTTGTACTATTGTTTTTTATATTTAACTCTTATTATTGAATAAGTTAGATTTTATTAAAGATCATTTTTTTAAGAGATTAGATGGATAAGAAAATCGTAATTATATATAATTATATGATATAAATTTTAAAATATTTTGATTAGTGATCACATCTCTTACAAGCAAATTGGAACTCATGACTTACTTTGAATATAATCTCATGGGAAGAATTTGATATATACATTCACAAGTATACTTCAATATAATCTCATGAGAAGGAGCTTTATATCTACATTAACATATTAGGACAACATAACTCATTATTTGGTCACCAATATGATGAAACTAATTGCTTGCTAAATCGAAATTGATGGTGACATGCCGATGTTGGTGTTGGTTCCATGCGTCATAAGTATCTTATGGTTAATATTAGCACTATGTGTTGTCTCATTAAGAAAAGAATATGATTAGAAATTGAAACATGCTAAAAGAATTTTCTCGACCAATCTAATCGTCTTCTTCATTCTATTCGAATCTCCTCGTGCCCTATTCCAAAGTAGTTTTGATACTAATTATTACTTGAATCTGTTATTATACTTAATTATTAAATTGATTTTGATACCAATTGTGATGATATGATTTGATAAAATAATTAATGCATTAATTCCGTTGAACATAAATTATAATTAAAATTAATGATAATATATCCATTTATAAGACTAAGATTAACTTAAGAAACTTGTTATGTTAGAATCCTTCCTGGTGCACTATATTTTGAACACCCTTCCACATCAATATGAGCCTTTTAAGATTTCATATAACACATATAAGGACAAATGATAAATCAATGAATTAATGATCATGTGTCTTCAAAAATAGAGAGGCTAGTGATGAAAATGGGTAAGAGTGCATTAGTAGTAACCACTCACAGGAATAATAAAATTGATAGAACTTAAGTCAATCAGAAAGTTTATTAGTAGAGAAAAGATAAAATATCACAAGCTAATATCAAGAAAGGGATACATGAAGAAGGAATATACAAAATTTCAACAATGGGTAAATCAATCTCGTTTGTGTGTTATGAATCTAATATGGTTAATGTTAATATTATCACCTGATGGATTGACTCTGGATTAATAATCCATATTGTAAACTCTTTGCAGGGTATATAAAACTTAAGGAAGCTAATGGAAAGTGAGCAAAGCATCTTATCGAATTCATTCTCCAATGAGCATATATACTGTATTTTTAGTATCTCGATATCCCTCTCGGGTATTTTATAATTGAGATTATTTAGGGTCTGTGTTTAAAGATGAATCGGTCTCATTATCGTGATCTCATCACAATTTGATTCTCATTCCATAAATCCATGGACATCATTATATATATATATATAATGAAGGTAATTGGAACATGTATTTTAACTTTAAGTAGTGGTTTTGTTTTGGAATTAGAAAGAACCTTTTATATACCAAGTTTTGGATATTCTTTTAATTTTCAAGACACATCATTTCGTTTATTATATAAATCTAATTGTGTTGGGAAAGGTATTTTGTCTGATAATTTTTATCATTTTTTTTTACAAAATGATGACACTCTAGTTTAATGCATATTTACGTTGGCATTAGAAGGTGTAATATTAATAAGAACTTCTCTATATTATGATATCGAAGATTATGACATATCTTCATAGAGAAAATTAAGAGATTAATTAATGATAGGATACTTAGTATTCTTGATTTTACTAATTTTAAGACTTGCGTGGATTGTATTAACGGAAAGCAAACCAATAAATCCAAAAAGGGTGCTAATAGGAGTTTAGATATATTAGAGATACTTATTGGTATAGTGTCCATGGATACACATGGTCAGAAATTATATATGATTACTCTCAATATATGTATATCTATTTGTTTCATAATAAATATGAAGTATTAGATGCCTTCAAAGTGTTGAAGTTGAGAACCAATATGATAAGCAAATTAAAATTATGATCAGATAGAGGTGTAGAATATTATGGTAGATATACTAAAAATGGACAAGCACTTAATTCTTTTGTCAAGTTTCTTCAAGAACATGGGATTGTTGCTTAATACACTATGTCTGGCTCTCTAGACTAGAATGATGTTGTAGAAGGAAAAAATCGAACATTATTAGACATGGTGTGGAGTATGCTTAGCAACTCCAATCTTCCTATATATATATATATATATATATATATATATATATATATCAAGGCTGTGTATATATTAAACCAAGTTCTCATTAAGATTCATAATTCATTATCATGAATTTCTTCATTTATTATGGTTTAAATATTTTAGTTTTTTATTCATTATAAATGAAATCATTATTATTAAATATTTTATTTAATATCATTAAAATTCTTCATTACAGTCCAAACGTTACAAATTTGAATTAATTCTTAAACGTCATGAGTTGATAATAATATATGTTATTGATGGGAGAACATCTATATAAACGAGGATTTGGTCCTTGGGCTTAACATCTTTTTCAATTCTAAAGGATTTCCTATATCATCTAAAGCGAGAATTCTAAACCGAGAAGTGCCAAAATTCAAGAAGAAATTGTTGTTGAAATTCTTAACAACAATAGCTGGAGGTACGTAATTTCATTTTCGCATTAGTTTTCTTATGTTTCTATTATAATAGTTTAGAAACACATTTTGATATCAAAATATCTAACATATCAATCATTCGCTCAGATCATATTGTGATAAATATTTAAAACATCATGCTATGACTTTCATTCAAAATTAGGATGTAGGACAAGACAATGGAAAATAAAGGAGACCGGTGCAAAAACTTTATAGAAAATCTATTTCATTATCAACCATAAGATTCACATTTAGTTACATCACAAATTATTCCAATAAGAAAAAGCATGCGGCCCTTGCAGATGACAAAGCCTATAGGTCAAATGAGTCAATTCCATGTCCCAACCATTTGTCTACCTTGCCGAATTAACATCCAATTTTATTTTTATCTCCATCATCAATGTAAAACACAAATCATTAAAGTTTAATATTAAGGAAAGAAGAGCAAAACGTATATGTGAAAATTATCATTGATATATGAGTCAATTCAACATGATTCAAACCTGAGAGCATAGGAGCATCCGAGATGGTGACTGAGGTGGCTCTAAAGTAACTATGAGGTATTCCAAGGTAGCTCCGATGTGACTACAAAGAGTATTTGAGGTAGCTCTAAGGGGGAAGTGTCGAGCTCCCGAGGTGCCACCTACACTAACATCGATGTTGAAGGAAATTCCCTGACCCAATCCCTCCAACGCTTAAGTTAGTAATCAAGATCTTTTAATGGGTGTGAGTTTTTCTTGGAAATAGAGCCCCTTGGTATAGCATCAAGAATTAGCTTTTATACCTAATCTTGGAGGGGACAATCTATAATCGTCCCAATGTCTCCCTCTTGATGTTTTATCTATGTGGGCGATAGGGGGGGAGACAGCCTCGTATTGCTTGCTTTGGACTTTTGTCCATACGAGAAAATGGGTGGAGGGTGACCTAAATATTTTCTTTCCATGATAGCTTTCATAAAACAATTATGTGTTGGAAGATGGTTGACCATTAATATATTTTATATCATTTGTCACCTCCCAAAGTGTACTTCGGAGCTTTGTTAAAGAGGTTTGGAGTGCGACATTTAATTTATCCTATAGGCTCATTGCCAATATATCCTTTTGTGGCATCAAAAAGACGCACATTGTTTAGGTGGGGGTTAGGTTTTATCGATTCACATACCTTGAGTGTATTTCGTCTTGTGTCACCATAGTGGATTTCTCTTGACTTGAGTTGAGTTTTCTCAACTCACATGCCTCAAGCATATTTTATCCTACGCCTCCACCATAATGGATTACACTTAGCACGGATTGGGTTTTTCCGACTCACATACCTTAAGTGAGTTTTACCCTACGCCTCTACCGTAACATATTTCTCTTAGCATAGGTCAAAATTTTCAGATTTATATGCCTCGGGCTCATTTTTCTCCCTATGGTTTCGCTGTAGTGGATTTCTCTTTGTGCGGGTCAAGTTTTCTTGACTTACATGCCTTAGGCACATTTCACCCTTCAACTTCGTTAAAGTAGATTTCTCTTATCTCGAGTTAGGTTTTTTCAACTTATATGCCTCAAGCACATTTTACCCTATGCCTTTACCATAGTAGATTTCTCTTGACATGGGTTGTGCTTTTCTAACTCACATACCTCAAGCACATTTTACTCTACACTTTTATCGTAGCAGATTTCTCTTTCATCCATCATGATGGATTTTGAATCCTTCGTCCGTCGTAGTGAGCTTCAAGTCCTTCCTTCGCCGTGGTGGATTTCGAGTCCTTCCACCATCATAGTGGGCTTTAAGTCCTTCCTCTGCCATGGCAAATTTTGAGTCCTCCCCCCGTCATGATAGGCTTCAAGTCTTTCCTTTGCTATCATGGATTTCAAATCCTCCCCCTATCATGGAGGGCTTCAAGTCCTTCCTCCACCGTGGCGGATTTGGATCCTCTTGCTATTGGTGTCTCTTAGGAATTACCCCGAATGGACTATGGCCTTGATCGTATAAGGAGAGATATCATCATCTTGATTATACGAGGAGAGAGATCGACATTCTCCTTATAAATCTCCTCTCCCCTTGTAAGGTGGAATTCATTCTTCCATTTGAACCTCTAAAGACTCCTCAAAAGCTTTTAGCCTTGCCCTTAGAACCATTTTAAGAGTGTTCACTATCTCGCCCTGGTTCCCAATAGGGCGGGTCAGTCTTCAAGGCCCTCATCCTGGCTTCAATTATATAACAAACCAGTTGTTAATCATCCTACTCTTCTACCTCAAGTTGGGATGTCTTTTCTTTCTCATACAAGTTCTTCTCGATTCTCTAGCCATTAGTTGGTCCAAGTTTATGCTTCGTCTATGGATAATCTAAGAGTGGAGGAGTTTACATCCTCCCCTTCATTGGAGGAGGCATCTCCCATGAACCTGAATATTCTTTGGAACTTAGAGCTTATGAAAAGTTCGTATAATTATAACTCAATGGTAGCATGCTTCTCTTGGATTGATTGTAATCTATGTATTATTATCCTAGCAGAGTTTGATCTTCAAGTCCCTCAATCCGATCATCACCCTTTCGATCCCATGCTTGGATCTTTCTACTTCTCTTGCGACACCCTCAAGGCGGGACTTCGTCTTCCCCTCCACCCTATGGTAATATCCTGCCTCTACTGGTGGGAGATATCACCTTCTCAAATGGCACCAAACTCATAACGCTACTTAATAGTATTCATCAAAGAATACCGACGTGGCAATATTGCTCTGACCTGCACCCTTTTTACCATTTGTTTTCAATTGTGCAATGGGAGAAGTGGCTACTACTTAGCCAGTCGAGGAGGTTTCAAGGTCAATGGTATCCTTCCAACCACAAAGGTTGGAAGGAGCGTTTCTTTCTCGTGAGTTCAAGTCAAGACTAGGGATTCAACCTCACTTGGTCAGCACATTACATTAACAGCAACCTTCCCTTCTTGTCGGACAAGGAGGCAGGTCAAGTGCTTTGATTGAGAGATAGACTCTCTTCCTCTAAGGCAATATAGAAGATGGACGGGAATTGGCTAATCGATGTGGGTCTCAGCCCCGCTCCTCGGAGTATGACCCAATCCTCCCATCACTTTACTTCACTTTTTTTTTTAATCCCTATCCTTGTAATTTGGATCTTCTATATGCATGAATCTACACTCCTTGAAGAGGAAGGTGTCTGGCTCCTTATCAATTGTGGCGGAGCCCCATTTGACTCAGGCTACTACTCATGAGCCGCTAGTAGAGGTGTTGGACTCGCTTCAGTCTAGTCATCATGGCAACGCCTCTAAGAAGTTGAAGTTTTAGGTCTTCCTCGGGGAAAATGGATAGTAGGCTATGATCAATGTTAGACTTGTACAAGAGGAAGCTCCTATTCTTTCTAGCTTTACAAATGGTCGATCTGTTAGACTCGACCCCGAATGGGCTGCTACAACGAAGGTGGGAAGGTTTAAAGGAGATGCAAAAATTGTAAGGCGAGGGTGTGATTTTGGAGTAGTACTACTATGAGTCCCTATGTCTAGGGATGACAGAGAAAATCTACTATCGCTCCTTAAGAGGTTCTGGTTAATATTTGCTATAGTTAGGTTGTGGCTAGCCTCTTTGGTTTCACCTTGTTGACTCATTTATTTTTTATTCACAACACCACTATTATGTGACGGATGCTAGAGTCATCGTTCACTAGCAGTCTCTCATATTTGATGATCTTCGGTCAGAAGTTGAGGAGTTGAAGAAGGGGGGAGGAGCCCCTTATGTTATTGTCAAGGCAAAGGCTCAGGTAGCCGAGCTGGCGCATCAATTAAAGGACGTCAAGTAGAGCTTGGATGACTTCGCCAAATAGCTGAAAGAGGTCCGGGGCAACAATCGAGCAATTGAGGATGAACTATTATAACTTACCCGAGAGCTAGACTCGATAAGGACGTGTAACTCAAAGCTCACTTAGGAGGTCGCGATGGCTAATAGGGAGTCTCACAAGTTAAGGGAAGCACTGGAGATTGAGCAACGCTAGGTATCAGAGTATTGAAAGGAAGTGCTCGCTGACTACAAGGCATTCGTTAGGTTCAGAGGGGGTCTTGAGAGGACAAGGGCCACCTCATACCAATTTGAGTTCTAAATCACTTTAGCTCATTTCAAAGCAAGGCACCCCAAGATGGAGCTCGAGGAGGATCCATTCATGGACTACCTTTAGAACCAAAACATCTCGATGGTAGTCGAGATGTCTTTTGACGATTACCCTAACTCACTGCCTCGTCATGTCGCCTTAGCTATTATCTCCAACTATTGATCTCCTTTTTGGTCATCAAGTTGATATATCCGACTCATTCATTCTGTCTACCCCATCAACGCTTTATTTTGATAAGTCTGAGCTTCATCTTGGATGTAGAAGTCCGATCTAGTTGATGTAATCCTTCTAGAAGTAATGAAATTTTCTTTTCTTAATTTGCAACTAGCACTTTAAAGATACATTCTACAACTGACATCATAGGCTTGGCAGACCAACATCCAATGCTCGTGACATAGTCATCCTTGGCCTAATCCTGAGAGAGGCCTTAGACTTCTTCAAGTTTACAATGTGTTAGTAACACCACACCCTTTGTTGTCCTAAGATGGTATGTTCCATCTCAAATGATTGATGACTTGGTAAGGTCCTTCCTAGTTTAGCACTAGCTTCCCTCAAGACCTGGTTGGGTCACTAACCTCAACTTTTCGGAACATCGGGTCCCCTAGTCTAACCCCTTGAGGGTAGACTCCTCAGTCATTGAGATTGGCCACTGCCCTTTTACATCCCAAAGCCCGATATGCTTCAACTCTAACTTCACTAATCAAGTTAAGCTTGGCTCAATATCCCTCTTTAGAGGTTTCTTCATCAAAGCTCTCAATCTGAGGTATTAGGAAGACTATCTTAGGTGATGGGATAGATTTGGTGTCGAATGCTACACTAAATGTCAATTCTCCCGAGATGGTCTTGAGTATCATTTAGGAGACCACAGAATACTTGGTAACTCGTCCACCCAAGTATCATTTGCTCGAACGATCATATTCTTTAATCCTTCGAAAATGGCTCAGTTGGTGACCTTGGGGTCATGGCTAACGATAGTCGCTCTTGTCTTAGCCTTTTGCATGTCTCCTCGTGCGTATTCGAGACCATTGCCTCCAAGGTAATATATTAATTGGCCCTTTGGAGCACATCGAGTATCGTCATCAATGGCTTTTTCACTAATAACCAGAAAAAGCAAAAGGGCTTGAGCCCCCATCATGAAGGCCTGTATCATGAGCGACGAATAGGCTTCTTGCACACCTTGAATCTCATTAGTGAATTGAGCGATGAAGTCGAATAGTGTTTCTTCCTCCCATTGTATTCAAGAAGCATTATCCTCAATGGCCTCGGGCGCACATTCTTGAGAAAGTAGAGCTCAAACTCCTTTGCGAGCTAAGTAAAGGAGCTGACCGAGAGCACCTTCAAGTGAGTGTACCATTCTCTTGTCGGCCCTCTTAGCATTATTGGGAAGACGCAACATATCAAGGCATCCGAGATGCCGTACAATGACATCTGGGCGTAGAAGGCAATAATATGTTTTATCGGGTCAGTACTATCGTCAAAAGCCTCTAATGATGGGAGGCGAAAATGTAGAGAAATCTAGGGGCAACATCATATGTGTAGTAGAAGAACAAAAAATAAAATCCCTAAATTTCCCATAAATTGTGTTTATTATTATGCGAAGATTGGTGCATAAAAATCGTAAAACTAAAAACTACATGTATGAAAGATTATGTTACATAGGGAGATCGTATATCCTTAAATCCTTATAGTCTGTAAGAGAGGGTGAAGGAGGTCAAGCGTCCTCCTCTTTAGTGGTGATCCACACAGTAAGGCTACGACGACACTCCTCACATCTCCAGGCCTGCTATCTAAGGAGGAGAATAGGAGATGGCAACCAAGAGAGGCTCTAGCCTATAAACCTTTAGTTCCCTCCTATTTATAGAGGTCCCTGTCAACTTAACCCTAATGGATCCTACCATATTAGGTATTGGATCTCCATCCAACTACCCAAGCTTCTTATATTAGTGGATCTCTATCCAATAATCTCTCATTAGCTCTTATTGGATCTCATCCATATGATCTAATAATTCATGGGCTTATTGGATATCTAATAAGATAGGGGCTCCAACGGATATCTCATATCTGAACCTCTACTCATCGCAACGCCTATCATATGTGTGACCCTTTAGGGCTAATATCGAACTGGTCGTGAGTCATACCTATCAAAACTGCTTTTGGTTCAGTAAATTATTATCTCCATAATAATTAACTCGATTCATCGATTGCTGATATACTAGGCCACTACTCGATTCATCTGAATGACCCTAGCTAGGGATTTGTTTAAGTAAGAACATATGAGATATTCTTCTCATAATACCAAGAGTGGATGATCCTCTATTGACACTCAATAGCCATCGTAAGATTGATTACCACTCCCGATAATCGACTATGCTATATCTAGAACATCCAAACCTATAAATCTGGTATTAAAGAGTAGAGCACTTATATAGGACATCCTTGGTGTCTCAAGTCTAAGGACCAAGTACACTACTAGGACAATGGAATCACTATTTGACAATGAGGTATCATTAACCATCAAACATTTCGTGAGTGGATTAATCAGTGACCTCATTCTCCAATGAGCACTTGTATTGTATCCTTACTATCCCCACACGAGCAGCTATGAGACCAGTTGCATCCATCATATGGATGGGTATATAACACACCAGTATGTCCGGTTATCTCGATGTCCCTCTCAAGTAACCTATGATTGAGATTATTTAGGGTCTGTGTTTAAAGGTGAATCGGTCTCATTATTATGATCTCATCACGATTTGATTCTCATTGCACAGATCCATGGACATCACAATATAATATATATATAATAAATAATATAAAGTGATAAAATATCAAATAATAATAATAAACAAAAAGACTGCATGTTAAGTCACACGTGTCATCACTCACGTGATTGGCTTGTAGGGCACCTATAACTAGTAGAATATTCGTCAAGATTAGCTCCTCCTAGATGTTTCAAATCAATGGGGACTGACCCAAGGTGAGATCGATTGAGCTTTTCCCTCTATATTGCTAGAACTCTCACTACATCTCTTCTAAGTATTGGTCCATTTGCTATAGCTGGATCCTCAAGGAGTCATCCATCGAATCCGTTAACTGAGTCTTGGATTTGGGCAAAGCAGAGCAATGGTACGGTGGTGCACTGAATTCCACAGTTGAGGAGTGGGGCACTCCATGGGCAATCCTTAAATGTTAGTACTATGTCGACAGGGGGATCCCAACAAATGTCGGTTCCAGTGGTGTTTGAGGTATTGATCGCGACTGAGATGGTGACGTTGCTTATTGGACTAGCTAAACCAAGAGCAGGCGATAGCGTCCATCATGCTCATTAGCATCAGCATCTATTGAGTGAGATTCAAGAACACCTCGACAAGGATAAGTAGATGGCTCGAGATTATCCCTAGGGGCAAGAGGTCTAGGTCAATTGAACAGATGCTAGTACCACACCAATGTTTGTGTTGAAGTGAACACATCCACATGTGAGAAGGATGACAGTTGCCCCCCTGAGTAAAACTAATATGGATCAAAGGCAAGGCCTCCTTGCTGGAGTGTTCGTTGAGAGGATTAACGGGCGAATGTTCCTACTACATTAGGCCCTCCTTTTAGTGCCAAAAATATAAAGGAAAATCATTGTCAACGTTTAAGTCAAACTAACATGGTTAGGAGTGTCCGAGGTGGTGACTAAGGTAGCTCCGATGTGGCTACAAGATGTCTCCGAGGTGGCTCCAAGTTCGAATTCTCGAGCTCCTGAGACACCACCTGCACTAAGATTGATGTCGGGGGAATATTTTTGATCTAGTCCCTCCGACGCTAAAGTTAATGAACAAGGTCTCTTAGTGGGTGTGAGTTTTTTCTTAGAAAGAAAACCCCCTGGTGTAGCACCAAGGATTACCTTTTATACCTGATCTTAAAGGGGATAATCTACAACCATCGCCCCAACATCTCCCTCTTGACATTTTATCAATGTGGGTGGCAAGAAAGAGACAACACTAAACGACCTACCTTGAAAGATAGATTCCACGATAACTCTGTTAATATATTCAAGGTAGATACCATATCAGAAAAGGTTAGAATTGTTTCTTTCCACTGCAAACATTCTTGAGAGGAAGGGATGCAACTTGCAACATGATGCCTAAATGAAGGCAATATTTATGACAAAAATAAATTCAATCTTCGCTAAAACTAAGCCAAATTTCGGCATTATGAGAGCAAAATCACAAGAGTCACATATATTATAATAACAGACACAAAAAAAGCTAAGAAATGTTTGCACTCTTATAGCCATCGTTTGTGGATAACTGGAAAGTGTCACTTGCAACTTCATACAGGATGTGGCTACAGTATTCCTCGCTGCATCAACAAATCAAAAACTTCTCTTTGCAAGATGTTATTGCTCAAAACCATCCTCCATGTTGCATCCTGGAATTCTCATCTGGTTGTTGTTCTGGATCTTCTTCTTCCTCCTCATTCTTTTCTTCCTCCTCTTCTTCATCCTCTTCAGGAGGGTCTTCTGGCAGTGGAGTTGGCAGTGGAGTTTTCATTGGGCTAAATTGTGGGAAGATATCGGGTCTTCTGCCAGGTTTTGGCCTTTCCCATTCCTACATGTGAACGTGTATGTGACTGACCGTACAAAAGTTGAAAATATAGAATAAGTATAATTAACCAACATATGTCAACATCAACATGCTTCAATAAAATTCTCATCAATCAACTCATTTTATTTGTTTAGGAATCAGTTCATCAGCATCAAATCATCAAAACTTAAATACACATCCTTATGTAGGAACTAATCCGTCAATACCAAGAAGACGAAATAGACTTGAAAAGGATACTAGAAAATTTACCAGCATATATCTGTTAAATGCTTCAAATTAATCAAGAAGGCAGCAACATTCAAACCTTGTAAATCTTATCAATGTTTGTTGAAAATATATACATGTGTATATACATATATTGGAAATGATTCCTCTATCTTTATCCTTTGATAATCTGATTTAAATGCACCAAAGCATCTAGAAGTAATACAAACAAGACAAGCTTGCTTATTTTCTTAGAAAAAAAAGAGAGAGAGAGAGAGAGTATCCACCTGCACATCAAGAGAACTCTCATCTTAATTCACTTGCTGCTTCGACAGCAAGAAACAAGCAGTTTTATATGAAAAGAATATTCTGCAATGTCACTTGAAAGAGGTACCATGCTGGTATTATTATAATAAAGCCATCTAGATAATTCCATGTTCTATCCATAAAAGCACTACCAAATTTCTTTATTATTTGTTAGAACTATATTTTCTTTAAAAGAGTGTGCATGACAGCTATGTTTTTTTTAAATAGAAAAAATTTTCATTACATTAAATAACATACAAAATGCTCACACATAATCTCAAACTCGAGGCTCATTAATCATACAATAATGCATAACAAATATGTTATTGAGCATAACAATAGCATAATTTTTATTTTGTAAAATCTTAATAATACTATGTAATAAATGTGCCCAATAATTCTTAACCCTTACATTCCTCAAAAGCTAACGAATATTCCTAGATCCTTAGGTTAATTAAACTAACAATTTTCCAACTTGGTCAGGACTCCTCAAGTATATAGCAACTTTAGTCCAAAGGCCATATGAGATCAAAGTGAGATCAACATTGTGCAGAATCTTAATGAAAACTGGTCTTTTCTGTTTCACTGAAAACCTCCATATCTTCTAATTCTGCTTCAGGAAATCTTCACCAATTCTGAAGAGGTCATATCTGATTGATACCTTGTGAAACTTTGCTCAATCTTCTCATCTTGCAGTTAAACTATCGGAGTTTCAATGATTAATATCACGGAAATAGCACGTAACCCCAAAAGGCTAACCGAACACCAAGTACCTGCCTCGGATCAATTAAGTCATCGATAACCTTAGCCTATGTTTCTTTGACAATGGAGAGAATAATCACCCTTGTTAAACCAAGTTGAATAATAATAAGATTTGCAGATTTAACTTCAGCCCATGGGGATGATATAAGTATTAATATAAGCCATCTACTATGTATTTTCATAGATCGGTATATTGAAAGCACTCAAATTATTGGAAATTCACACTTAACTAGCAAATTGATATTATCCATACAACACTATAAAAAAGAGGTCTGAAACAACTACAATAGAGAAGATACAGCAGTCTCCCTGATTTGGATAAACTAGAAGACAAAAAGTGAAGAGATATGGTAAGTGCATTAAATATTTTGGGTTCTAATGGTCCCAACAAAGAAGATATGATAGGATGTGACACTAATTAATGTTAACATAATTAGATATATTCAACACCATCCAAGATGAAAATCATCATTACAAAGTCCAAAGAAGCTCATAGCAAAAGAAAGGCAATAGGAGGTCTTAAAAGTGTCAAAAGTTTTAATTCTGCAATGAAACAGTCAGCCCCCGAAGAAGAGACCCACGGGACCCTCAACACAGAGGATCAACGCACCCATTGCGATTGGGCCGTTGCGGTGGAGACACTGGTGCCGAAGTATCAGGGAAGGCTTTTAAAGGCTTCTATGGTGGAGACACCAACCATGGTTCGGATGCAGGCCAATGGGTGGCTTCCACCTACGGAGCGCTGGAACTATTGGAGCATGCTCGTCGCCATTGAATGAATGGTCCGATAAGAAGGGGCGGGGAGCTTGCGATGGT
Organism: Musa balbisiana; assembly: GCA_004837865.1. Taxonomy (NCBI): domain Eukaryota; kingdom Viridiplantae; phylum Streptophyta; class Magnoliopsida; order Zingiberales; family Musaceae; genus Musa; species Musa balbisiana. The sequence continues at coordinate 33,250,542 of CM017196.1, forward strand.
GCAGGGCGAGGGCTGACAAGCTAGGGATGCATGTGGCGGCAAGCAACGGGATTGGTGGTGATGGTGCGAGGCGGGGACTGACTATTTTACCTTTCACTTTGGCATAAATTTTGCACGTGATGTCACATGCAGTGGATTCTGTCAAAGAAACAGATGGAGTTGTTAAAAATAGAGTCAATTATAGCGATTTCGAAAAGTATAGGAACCCAATGTAACTTTTTAAAGTCACATTGACTGCAAAAAGTTACATTGACCACGATGCTAAAAGAACCTAAGTACAGGGGGAAATATGTAATTAGCCCCAAATTTTAGCCACAAGATATCCTTCAACCTACATCTAATCAAAATCCTTTAACCTAAATCTAACAAATAAAACCCCTATTATGGATGCCATACAAAGCACACCATTCTTTCTAACCTTGCACTTCCATAAAAGATCCTGTTCCCATCATGAATAATCAATCCACTCGACTTCAAATACTTTACTAAGAAATAAATTCTCTTTCATCGCAAAAATTACAGATAATTGCCCAATTTTGGTACTCCATCTGCAGATAAACGTCTACAAATTTGGAAGACAACAAATATCTAATCAAATCTTAGAAAAATATGTTGAATATGGTTTTTATCGAAATCAAATCTGAACTTGGTTTTATCGAAAAAATACATAAAAGTGTTAAATTTGGTTATCAAATTGAGAACTAAATTATTCTAATCAAAGCCAAAGAGATAAAATTTCTTTGGAAATAGAAATATCAAGAGATGGCAGGATGATATGCATACGATGGGAAAATCGAGAGGGGAGCGGCGGGTCATCTTCTCTTCCTCGGGAGCCATGCAAACGGCACCGTTCCGTCTTCGGCGGCTCCTCCGGAGAATCGAAGACGGAGGCAAAAGGAGCCAGCCGCATCGGCCGAGGCTGACGCTGCCAAGGCTACCAACCGCTGCCGCCATCTTCTGCGGCGCTCGTGACGGCCACGGCGAGGGGCGATGGGCCAAAGAGGCGGCGGAAAGGGACCAAGACGTGGAGGCCATGGATCGCCGCAATACGGCGAAACCGGGTGCAGGATGAGAAGGCGGCGGCAGTGGTGGCGAGGAATTGATGGGAGGTCGAACGCCCCCGAGATGTTTTCATTTATTAGAAGAAAAAAGAACGGCTAGAATTGGATGGATATGATATTGGATTGGATCGGATTCGGAGCTTGGCCAAAGAATACCCGATAAAGGTTCCTATTTACCCGGATTTTATCTATTTTACTTTTGAACAAAATGGAGTCCGGTCGGATTCGGATATTATCTATTTTACCCGATAAAAATTGGAGGTTTTTTTGAAGAGAATAAACAAATATATATTTTATTACATATTAAAATATTATGAGAGGATATATAAGTGGATTTCTTTGATAGAGTTAATCCGATGAAAAAGAATCAAGAAGTCATCCATAAACAACCTTTATTCTCTTCAATTAATAATTTATATCACGAACAGCTATTGATGAGCAAATTTAAAACAGTAAATAACATTAAATTAAAAAAAGGAAAAAGAAGGTAAATAACACCCACTTTATTTGGTTGGCTATAATAATTATTTTGGGTAGCACGTGAAATAAGACAAAATGTAGTCGCCACATGCGGCATTGGTTTTATTGGAGATGAACGGAGGACAGACATGTCATTTCAGCAATCATCTGATCCTCCGGCAGAGGGTGAGGCCGTCGCCCACCGGAAGCTGGCAGATCTCGATGCACGGGTCGGCGGCGAGCTCCTGGTTGAGCTGCAGCACGAATTCCAGGTAGTGGCGGAGGTAGCCGGGCAGGGACGCGTCCGGCGGGGCCGCCACCGCGCCGCCCCACAGCGTGTTGTCGTACGCGATGAGGCCGCCCACCTTCACCAGATCCAGCAGCCGCCGGTGGTAGTTGACGTAGTTCTCCTTGTCGGCGTCCACGAAGACGAAGTCGAACGACCCGTGATTCGTCTCCTGCAGCCAGAGGAACGAACGAGTAATGGAGAGGAAGGAAATGGTCGTATCCATGAGCGACAGATCAACCCCCTCACGTCTTGCAGCAGCTGATCGAGGACGGGGAGGGCGGGGCCTTCGCGGAAGTCTATCTTGTGGGCAACGCCGGCCTTCTGTATCGTCAGCAGGCCAACCTCGTAGTACTTTCGGTTAGTGTCCATGGCCAGAATCTGATCCATGAGCATGTCACCAACAAGAACAAAAACAAAGGCTGAAGACCGAGGTGACGGGTATACGTGCCTTGCCGTCGTCGGGAAGGGCGAGGGCAGTGGCGAGGAGGGAGTAGCCAGTGTAGACGCCGATCTCCATCGTCTTCTTGGCTCTGGTGAGCTTGAGCAGCATGTTCAGGAACTGCCCCTTCGTCGACCGAGATCGACATGATGTTCCTGCATGGATCATGCAAGATTAAAACAACAGCACTGTTTCCACTGCACGCAACTCAATAGCACGAGGACATGATATGCAGTACATGGGATGGTTGGCGGTGATCTGGCGGAGTTCTTTCATGCACTCGGGCTCTCGGGGGAGAACGCTGGTGTCCAGTATGTACTGCAAGAAGTAGTATGAGGATCAGAAAAGGTGGACGAGAGAGCAAGGAGGAAGTGAGAGAGTAGTAGTACTTGATAGAGGGCGTCGCTTTGGAGGAGGCTTTTGTGACCGACCTCCTGATGCGGTCTTTGTTGGCCATTCTGAGAAGCCATTGTTGTTGTGTGTGTGTCTTCCTCTGTGTTGATGTTTGTTGTAGGAGAACTATGTGTTCAGCTTCCAAGGTTTTTGCTGGTCTGGGTGGTGGAGAAACTGTAGGCATATAAAGAGTAAGGGCCGACTGAAGCCGGTGAGACTTGCAGGTGGGGGTGCGTGCTGCTTTGCTTGCCCCATTGTCACATATCTTGTTCAACCTCCCATTAATTGCAACACACCAAAACCCTCTCTCACATTTCTACAGACAATTAATTGGACAGCTAGTTCTTGTCACAAACCCTTTCTCATTTCAGACAGCTGAACAGCTACTTCTTGTCACACCATCTCTTTCTCTCCTTCAGACCATCTCTCTATACTCCCATTGGTAGAGTTACATGGACAGCTCTGAATCTCCTCTTATATTTGTCTCTCTAATGTTATCCAAGATCCTGATCTTAAAAAATATATATCCATTGCATTTTAAAGTGATATCTATAATACACTAATCAATCAGATATCTCAACAAAAATCAAAGACTATGATATTAACAATTAAGTAGTGACGCTTGTGTCCGATTCAACTTATGTGCAATAAATTGTGGAATCAGATATATGTGGTACACATTTGTCAAAAAAAAATGGTCAAGTTGTTAAAGAAAAATAAGAGATAATTGATGTGACTTATTATATATGATTATATTAAAAAGACAAATCACAGCAAGCCTCATCTACTAGCTTCAGCTCTTAAATGAAAAGAGAAAAAAAATTTAAGAGACTATATATATATTTAAATATGTTAGTATGAAGTCGATATTTCAAGCATTAATCATATTGTAAAGGAAAATTTATTTAAACTTCTATAGTTGAAAGAACAAAACAGGATAGACAAAAGAAATATACCAAAATAAAAGAAATTGATAATATTATAAAAAGAAAAGAAGAAACCTACAAAAATGGATGTAGGAAGAAAAACATTACAAAAACACTGAACCAACCATTTTCTAACAAATATTTTTGTAATGTCTATGTCAAGGTTTTGGATTGGTCATGTTCCTAGAAATTAGAAATTCAAATTGACTGATGTTAAGATTAGATCAAATAGGTGCCAGTCAAACTTATAAATATTGTGATTAGCTAAAGATTAATGAGTCGACAATGCAAGAAGAGACAGATGAAGGAAGGCATAACAAGACTTCTTGAGGGACGATAAAATTAATTCTAAAGACTCTAAATTTAACTAAAAATATGGATCCCAAACACATACGCACGCACACCATGGAACGAACTAGTAGTTGAATGATGGATGGAATCCATGCTGTTGACAGGAAGGTACGTCATTAATGGACGATTGAGATGTTACAAATGAAAGAGAGTAGTAGTTACAATGTTTCACCTCAAGCTGTTCTTTTCTCTTCTTCCTTGTCTCCATCCATCCAACCTTGAGCTCATTTAGTACGTTACATTCATGTATACCTACTCACATGTTCCATCTATTGGTCCAGGCTTCTAACCTTTGACTGTTTGGTGGGAATCCATTTGGAGAGGCAACTGGAAGAACATTCCCAAAAACCCAACTCAAACAGCAAAACCATTGGAATGCAGGTACTTTTCTCATTCTATCTGATCATGAATGACACTCTTCGCATGATATGTGAGTGATAGGATGCATAATTTTGAATCATCTGACACCACATACTTGTTTTCTTTTGATGATAATAGTTGTGAGCTTAAGTTGTGCAACTTCTCAAGGTTATTTTTTGTTTACATATGAAGACCAAAGAATGGTATACTGGCATGCCCTTCTATATGAAGAAGAAAGGATGCCAGCTCTCTCTCACCTTTAGACTATGTCATGCATGTAGTGTTTGACCTGCATCTGACCTACACAATTCTGATTTTAATATTGCTTACTACTAAAACTAGCCATAAGTATGTTGAAATTTTTTCTTTGCAGGAATTTGAATCAGAGTAAAATTTATTCCATTACACATTAATACAATCTAAAAGCAGATGGTTATTTATTACTATGTGACTTATCATTGAGTCAAATTGTAGCTTAACCAAAGCTTTGAGTTTCTCGTTCAGTCAAAGAAACTTCTGTTACAATGTCATGCTTCAAAGATGCTGACATGGGAAAATTAGCACCCTAGTTAAATATTGCATTTATTTGGATCTTGATTTGATCAATTGTGTACACGTACATAAAGAAAGATTTGAGCAAGAATCCCTCATGGAAGATTGAGAACTCAATCCTACCACATTAGAATCAATCATGGAGTTTGCAAATTGAATGTCACCTCTGCTAAACATGATCTTACAACATTTAAAACATCTAAAAAAACAAGGTTCACATGATTTGAAAATCTTAGTGTCCATTAAACTAACACAAAATGAACAATTCTAAGAGCATTCACTCATAGAAAATCCATATAATTTCTATATTATTGATCCACTAGAAATATATTTTATGCTGCCAAATCTGCATATATTTACTTTTACATAATGTATAAGGATGCTTTCAAAATTATGATTTTTCATTAGTCTCTGTGAACAATGTAGCTCATGTTCAACAGAGTTGATCTTTAATTTAAAGGCTCACAACTGATTTGAACGTAAAAAATTTTAGGTTTCAACCCTCTAGATATGTATACATACATATGTATATATAAATATATAAATATATATATATATATAAAACACATATACATATATATATATACATATACATATATATATATATATATACATATATACATATATACATATACATATACATATACATATACATATACATATACACATATACATATACACACACACACACACATATATATATATACACACACACACACACACACACATATACATTTCAGCAACCATTTTTTTTCTTATGGTGACTTAATTTGTAGGATATCACCATATATGTAGATTCAAATTAACAAGGATGCTATATTCTCATGTCATGAACTAGAAGGGAACAAATCTAGTAGGATCTATGGAATGATAGATACCTAGAAAGCTCTCAAAGTTAATTCCAATTAACCAACCTAAGAAGCTCTCACAAATCTAACCGGGACTACATGATTCTAACAAGTTTCTTTTTCAAATATATCTAGCTGCTGTAGCGATCTTCATTATGATTATCAAGCTTTTGTACAACTAATGACAAAAGAATCATAATTAACAATACAGAAGAATAATCACAAAAGTAGCAGATGCTTATGACATAGTTAGAGCATATAAATCTAAATGAATACGTCTAGCTCATAAACAGCACCTCCTATAGGGAAGCAATTGTCAACAATGATAATGCAGGGAAAAAAGCTGCTGCTGCTGCTAGTCTTATAAGAAATAATTACAACCAAGAACTAAACATACCATTCCTAATCATTGAAAATCTGAAAGTTCATGTACCTAGATGATTCTAAGATGTTTGTCCTTTCAATCATTTCATTTTAAATAGAATCTCTGCCATGACGTCAAAGGGTCCGAAATGAGTCTCCCCTCTTCCTATCTGCCATGTTACTTTGTTTCTAATATAAGGAAACCTCTGCCGGGTCGTAGCATTATTATCGGTGAGATGCTTGATGTCTTTGCTTTAATGCCCAAGTTTAACGTTCATAAATGAGTACCCGGTTCACATTTTCCGCTATGATAACTACTGCGCCACTTATACCACATCCTCAGATGAAGTGTACCTGCTGGAGTGGCTAACCATTATGTATATATAAATATATATATATATATATATATATATATATATATATATATATATATATATATATATATATATATATATATATATATATATATATATATATATATATATATATATATATATATATATATATATATATATATATATATATATATATATATATATATATATATATATATATATATATATATATATATATATATATATATATATATATATATATATATATATATATATATATATATATATATATATATATATATATATATATATATATATATATATATATATATATATATATATATATATATATATATATATATATATATATATATATATATATATATATATATATATATATATATATATATATATATATATATATATATATATATATATATATATATATATATATATATATATATATATATATATATATATATATATATATATATATATATATATATATATATATATATATATATATATATATATATATATATATATATATATATATATATATATATATATATATATATATATATATATATATATATATATATATATATATATATATATATATATATATATATATATATATATATATATATATATATATATATATATATATATATATATATATATATATATATATATATATATATATATATATATATATATATATATATATATATATATATATATATATATATATATATATATATATATATATATATATATATATATATATATATATATATATATATATATATATATATATATATATATATATATATATATATATATATATATATATATATATATATATATATATATATATATATATATATATATATATATATATATATATATATATATATATATATATATATATATATATATATATATATATATATATATATATATATATATATATATATATATATATATATATATATATATATATATATATATATATATATATATATATATATATATATATATATATATATATATATATATATATATATATATATATATATATATATATATATATATATATATATATATATATATATATATATATATATATATATATATATATATATATATATATATATATATATATATATATATATATATATATATATATATATATATATATATATATATATATATATATATATATATATATATATATATATATATATATATATATATATATATATATATATATATATATATATATATATATATATATATATATATATATATATATATATATATATATATATATATATATATATATATATATACATATACATATACATATACATATACATATACATATACATATACATATACATATACATATACATATACATATACATATACATATACATATACATATACATATACATATACATATACATATACATATACATATACATATACATATACATATACATATACATATACATATACATATACATATACATATACATATACATATACATATACATATACATATACATATACATATACATATACATATACATATACATATACATATACATATACATATACATATACATATACATATACATATACATATACATATACATATACATATACATATACATATACATATACATATACATATACATATACATATACATATACATATACATATACATATACATATACATATACATATACATATACATATACATATACATATACATATACATATACATATACATATACATATACATATACATATACATATACATATACATATACATATACATATACATATACATATACATATACATATACATATACATATACATATACATATACATATACATATACATATACATATACATATACATATACATATACATATACATATACATATACATATACATATACATATACATATACATATACATATACATATACATATACATATACATATACATATACATATACATATACATATACATATACATATACATATACATATACATATACATATACATATACATATACATATACATATACATATACATATACATATACATATACATATACATATACATATACATATACATATACATATACATATACATATACATATACATATACATATACATATACATATACATATACATATACATATACATATACATATACATATACATATACATATACATATACATATACATATACATATACATATACTTTTTTCGTTCAGAATGTCTTTCCCAATAACTTCCTTTTCTCAGCCCCCCTTGTAATGTAGCTTCTGCCTATGGTGTGCCATCATATGCATGAAGTAAAGGGTCAGAAATAGAGTATCCAAGTCTTCTATATGCATGTATTTGTTCTAATATAAGGAAACCTCTGCAAGGTTCGTAGCATTATTATCGGTGGAGATGCTTGATGTCTTTGCTTGAATTCCCAAGTTAGACTTTCATAAATGAGTACCAGGTTCATCATTTTCGCTATGGAGAACTACTGAGCCACTTATAGACACATCCTCAGATGAAGTGTACCTGCTGAGTGGCTACCATGTAGGAGAGGTTGAAATGACATAATATCTCAATTAACCACATCAGAAGAATATGAAAGATCTTTAATCCCAAGATCTGATAGTCATTTTACCTTAATATTATAATCAAATGCTGTGTAGTCCAAATTTTCTTTCACAGAGTGTACTACTATGGTACCTGATTCGCTTACTGATAGCTGATCCTCAAAATATAGATTTAATGTTAGACATTGAATACCTTACTGATTTTGAGATAGGACCATGGAAATAAAGATCTATCTTTAGGTTCAGAATATCTTGATAATCCTCCGCATCACAATACCAAAGTACAAAACTTACATCATCTTGTCTGCTATTCCCTTCTGAACTGAAAATTTCAGTGCTAATCCATCAGATGCATCTTCTGAAGCAGATATCACTTATTTTCTCTATTTTCTACCTTATTTGTTGTATTAGGATGATATAAATATTTTTCTGTTGTCAAATAAAAATGTTATCTTACAGTGGTTCGAGCAGTTCCTCCTTTAGATGCATCTATCCTTGACCTTGGTATGAGCATAGAACCAGTGCCCTGTGATACTAGGCTACTTGGTTTTTCACAGTTGAAAATAGTCCCGGTGCCCTGTAATTCATCTATACCACTATCCCAGCTAGCATCACTCTCGAATATGGTGTAATGAAATTTGAAGATGGATTAACAAAGGATATGCAAGTTATACTACAATTGATGATAGAATACTGAAAATTGGAAATTTGGTTTGCATCCTTAACGACCTTGGTGATACTTGTTGCATCATCATTCTTTTGGTTTGCATACCTAGAATAACCATCTCCCCCTCGGCGGCAGCAATTTCTAGTTTTATCAATATTAAAAATCATGGAAACAATATCATTCATGTATCAGTCATATAATATTTTTCAGAATTATAATATTGCTCCCCACACACTTGACATTGTGAACCTAGATCCACCTCCCGAACCAACATGGTACTCAGTTTCAATGTTAGCCATCCCACTAATACAATATGGCTCATCAAACCACTAAATTCTTCCATTTACAAGTTTTTAACTTATATAATTGTGATGTATGGGCAATACATATATCCTGTATCATGTAAAATGTGCTAACTTCATGTAATTTTAAAAGTTTTATTTTTACATATGTATATTTGATATATGGTCCACAACAGATCTTATAAACATATTTTAATTATTTTTTAAGATAAAAATAAAAAAAAATTTAATAAGGGTTATATGTGCCCAGAGTTGATCGGCACCACGAGATACACCAGCGCAACCAATAACTGGCATGAGTGACTAATATTTTATTTCTTAACCTTCAGTTTCATTTTAATTCTTTATCTTCTAGACATTCTCATTCTGCAGGGTCAGTATGTTTTGCCAGAAAACTTACTTCCCCCACAATCAACTTTCATTTAAGAAATTGAATATGTTACTGATGGCACAACTCGAAGGTGACTTTCTGTAATTGCATCTACAATTACAAGTCATCCAAGGACCTTACCTTCCATCAACAAATGAACATTGTAGTTATGCCATTAGATCCACAAATTATCTCAATCACTCACCTAAGCTACCAAATTTTCTTTGTCCATAAGGTCCATTTGAACCATGTTTCCGCTTCTAACTTCCAATAGATTTCAACTTTCGATCCATCATTGACAATTATGAATAGCCATCCTCTCCGTATGACTTGTATGCATGTCACGTCATTAGCACAAAAGACCAATATGTCTCGAGCTATCTTGTATGCTACTGTTTGGATGCATCAGCAAGCCCAAGATCGTGTTGTCTTTGCATGCTAAATGTAATGCATCTTTCATTCACAAGCCATTCATTAATACTTCCCCAACTATCAAAAAGAAAGAGCAATAACAGAACAATATAAACCGGCATCAAGAAATCAAGAATCAAGAAACCAACGTTTTCCAAATCAACAGAACCAGCACAATAATCAATATCGATAAGGAAAAGGATTTTGACGTACATTAGAACAAAACCATTAAATGGATTCGGCACTTACCCGCTGAAGACATCGCCGAAGGATACCCTGAGCTCCAGAGAGCTGAATCGGGCATCCATGGCGGCAGAATCCCACATCTTGGTGGACGATCGACTTCCACGAGTAGACCCCATTTCTTGTTGCAAAAAACCTAATTCCTCAGCAACCGTAGCCCATCCGCTACATTTCTTCGCTTCGATTCAAAGCAAGGGTAGGATCCGATAGGGATTGGGGAGGTAGAACGAAGGATCAGAGGAAGGGGAAAGACTGGAAGCTGGAACTGAGCGATCAGGAAGCCAAGCCGAGTGAGTCAAAGGAGTAAAAACCTTTAAGAAAAAAATAATTAAATTAAAATAAAAATGCAACTTGACATATCAATCAACAATCAAAATAAATAAAAATTATAAAATACCATAATTGAGAGGAAAAAACCCCAAATAAAAAATAATTAATTAAATTAAAATTAGAATGCACTTGACATATCAATCAACAAAAAAATAAAAATATCAAAATTAACATAGAAAAATCAATAGTTTTTACAATCAGTTTGAACTAATTATTATTATTTCACATATAATTTTGAAATTAAATCAGCAAAATACTAAAGTAAATTATGACTACACTTTTTTCTTCTTGCTAACCTCAATAATAAATAATGGAAGGTTTTGATTGCTACAAAATATATAGTTTGAGAAATAAAGTTTAAGGATCATTCAGATAATTTAATATTTGTATGCAACCAAACAAAAATATATGTTGTATGTCTATTAACCAAGCACAGAAAGAAATGATGTAAAACCACTCATATGCTGAAAACCAATTAATACAAGAACCCAAATCATTGATGATACTTTAAGTGATATTAAATGCAAGTATTCTGAAAAATTCATCATGATTTGGTCCATGTATACTTTTAATCATTTTAATTTGTACAATATGCAATCATTTGAATTTAAAATTAGACCATAACATGATTGCCTTCTAAGAAATATTAGTTTATATGGAAGATTAGAAGATAATTATGTTAAACCTAAAATAAATTTAGTTGTGAATAACAATCTAATATAAATTTATCTGATGTGGAGGGAGACAATTGAACTGAAAGGAATGATACCAGAGGGACCAACCAATCAATATACTCATACCAAATTGACTCACTTTGCAGTTTGCACTGAACAATCAAACACTGAAAAATAGATTTCAAATTAGGAGTGGGCAAACACTATCAATCATTAAGCATGTGTGACAGGCATATGTTGCTTTCTTTTGAGGCAAATGTGTTTGTCTTCTTTTGCTTTAAAATTATTATAAATTTTTGTGAAGAAAAATCTAAAATAAACTAATGTTTTATGTAGAGGGAGGGAGAAGAGTATACTGAATAAAAAGGAATGATATGAGAGGGACCAAACATTACTCACTTTGCAGTTTGCACTCAACAATCAAACAATTAAAACAACCAATCATTAAGCGCATGTATTTGGCATAATTGCCTTTTTATGAGGAAAATGAGTCTGTCTTGTGTTGCTCTAAATTTAGTTGTATATTTATTGTGAATAACAATCTAAGAGAAATTTTTCTTTTATGTAGAGGAGAATGAACAGTAGATCAAGGAACTCCATCAACCAACTTTTTCTTTTATGTAAGTCATCCAAAATTACATCAAGAAACTTTCTAATCATAAAAATTTTACTTAGATCAAGTTCTCGATGATATAAGATAAGAAAGTGAATCATGCTTAATAGTTAATACCATTGCATATGTAAAGAAATCCGACTAAGTTATCGGGAATTACATCAGAAACTTTCTAACCACAAGAATTTTATTTAAGAATAATATAATTACATCCGATATTATATAAAAAGGAGTGGTATTGGAGGATTACATCTGATATTTCTGTTCATTTAGCAGTTTGCGCTGAACAATAAAATAAATAGTGGATTTCAAATTAGGAATGGGAAACACCATCAATTGTTAAGCCTATGTTTTTGGCATATGTTGCTCTTTTTATGAGGAAAATGTGATTGTTTTGTGTTGCTCTACAAGTAGTATATATTTATTTAAAATAAGAATCTAAAGGAAACTTCTCTCTTGTTTAGAAGAATAAAGGAATGATGTGGGAGGGACCAGGTAACAATTATGCCCAATTCAATCATTTTGCAGCTTGCTCAATCAAACACTAAAATCTAAACTTTTCTTTTATGCAGAGGGAGATGGAGTATATGAAATAGGAAAAAGAGACATGGCAGGGACCAAGCAATCATCACACTCATTCAAAAATTTACTCTCCTGCAGGTTGCACTGAACATTCCAACAATGAATAATATATTTCAAGTTAGGAATGGGGAACATCATCAATCATTAAGCCTGAGTATTTGACATATGTATCCTTCTTTTTCTCTGAGAAAAAGGAGTTTGTCTTGTGTTGCTGATTCCAGCTAATGACAAAGTTGGACCAGTAGAATACATCTCCAGAATCCATCCATATTTAATCCATCAGCAGACAATAACACAGCACCCACCCACCCCTGTAGGATCCATCCACTAAGAGAGACAGAGACAGAGGGACCATAAAAGATGAAGTCAATGGAGAGGATGAGAAGAAACACTAGAAAGCAAGCATAAAAAGATCATGAACAGGAGTGCTTGGCATCTGTTTCTTGTTCTTTTCCATGGTTTGCCAAAGCTATTGCTGCAGCAATTAATGCTTGGAATCTCAAGTTCCAATCTTGGAGTCAATTGTACAAGGTGAAGAGTCTCTTGCAGGTTAAGTCATTTTCTGGTACATACATAGTCAAACATGATTGGACAAAGAGAGGAAAAAGAATGTAAATGGTCAGTCATCTAATGTGCCACCTTATGATGAGCCTTTCCTCCACTGATGGCTACAGCATCACAGTGGAATAATTGTTGGTAGCCTTTCACTATTACTACCAGATATCAGCCATTAGGGTTCTGATAAAAAAAAAAGTCTTATCATAATAATTTACCATATTTTAAAATCCACATGAAGTCTTATTAATGATTGAATTCATATTATGCTACTATATGATTAAATATTAAATTCATAATTATTCTATTTTTCTTTTATCGATATGTATATCTCCGATCATAAATGACGAATTAAAGCGAATTACTCACCTATGGACATCATAACAAAGTCCAAACCATTAAGTTGGATGATGAACTAACTAAGTACACAGTCCTTTGGGCTATGCTAACTCACTTCTTTCTTCAACCACTCTATCTTTTTAGGTAGAGTAGATTATTAGGGGTTGGCTTCAATTAAAGTATATCTCCAACTATGTTAGGACATCACCGTCACTCACATGATAACAATGTTACACCTACCATGAGTCATCAATATTAGTCCCTATCATACTACAAAATCCAACGTAGAGTTATGTGACAGTGTACCAATATTTTGACTTAACATTAATATGTACATTTCTTACGGTTATTTTGTGATTAGTGTTGACTAGTAACCTTAATCTTTTTCTTTTGCTTATTTATATTTTATTTATTTTCATATGGAAAAATGGAAATTTTCAATTTTTATTGCAGTGAAAAACTTTGTCTACCCACATATTTATGTCCTATCCCTCATCGTTACCGCTTCCTCATTGGAGGTCCCATGCGGGACCCAGTCGTGGGGCCCTCGGACGCGGCCAATCACGAGGGTGGTTGTCCAGACCGGTACGCGGCGGCTGGAGTCGGCTAAAGAATTGCTTGTTGCGTGCGGGATCATCTGCGTCGTCGAAATCAAGATACATGATATTACTCCACAAACAACTCGCCGCCTCGGAACAATTATATGGGGCCTACTAAAAAAGACGATGGGAAAGCGCCGCTTCGTGCTTAGCGCCTCGGCCAAGACACAGGATCCACGAACCGACAGATCTACGTAGCCGCCGACACTTTCCTCGCTCTCGACCCGCCTCCGCTGTTCTTACTCTCTGCTCTTACTTCGTCCTCTGTTTCCGTTCCACTGTAACCCAAAGGCATAATCCAATGGTGGAGTCACCTTTGGACGTGCTCTTTTTCTTTATCCCCACCTTTCTCTCCCCTCCTTTGTACTCTCCTCTTCTTCTTCTCTCTCTGTCCCCCACAAATCGGTGTGCTTTGTCCCACCAACCTGCAGACGAGCACGCCTATCAAGAGGAAACAGGAAACGAAAAGAATAAGAGCAGAAAAGAATAAAACAGAGATAAAAAGAACAACTGAGCTGGTCGCGTTGCCAAATACCATCACCTCTTTCTCTCTCCTTCCTTCCCTTCCACCCTTCACCGTGCATGTTTTCTTGTGGTTCGTGTCCTTAACTCTTGGCTCCCATGCTGAGAATGATGCTTCGGTGGTGAAGTCAGGTCAGACTGCAACTCTCTTGGAATTTTAGCTTACACATGTTCGGAGTTTCCTTTTTGTTTCCTCTTACCGGCGATTGTTTTGGAGATTCTGTTTTCTTTCCTTGTTTTCTGGCTTGTCTGGAACTTCCTTAGCAATGGGATGCACTTGAAAGGTGCATTAGCCACTTTGTTTTGCCATGTTGCCTTCTTTGTTCCTTTTTCTTCTTGCAAAAGTTGGAACTGATTGCTTCTAGTTTCTTTGCACAAATTAATTTGCTTCTGAACTTAGTGCTAGAGTTCTTCGATTGCTAGACTGCAATTTTATCACTATTACTTCAGGTACTATCTTTGATTGAAACCTCATGGTGATGGTCGGCTTCTCAGTGATGATTTAGTGGTTTAGTGTCTCCTTTTGGAACACTAAAAGAATCTTGCACAAATTTGTATTCCAATATATCCTCGTTTTTGGGAGCTAGACTTATTGTAATTCATTTGGAGCTAAGCTCGATTTAGTGGTTTGATACCGAGAAGGCCGATTCCTAGGTTGGGCTTTTGTTATTAAAATGGTGTATCTAAAGGTGTAGTAGAATTTGGTAAAAACAGAGGATAATGAGTTTGAGTGTGTGAGGAAGGAAACTGTCAAGGTGTACGGATCTACTTTGATATTAGTGTCTCCTTGTGCATTCTCTTATGTATATGTACTTACCAATGATCATTTCAGCCGCTAGCGAGAGGAATACGCAACATATATCTGGAGCCAACTGAACATAAATTTTATGTTCCTTATAAGAAAGATGCAATTGTCGTGTAATTTACTTGAAATATTTTAGTCAGTCTTAACTTATGGACACTACAGGCTAGAGAATTGGATATATGGGTGTTTAAAGACATGCTTGTCAATTCTGTTCCATACTGTGTGTTCCTCTCGTAACATATATGAAGATTCTCCATTATATGACAGTTAAAAATTTGTCTTTTCAGTTCTTTGGGCTGCAATGCTCATCATTTCATTCTGTTTATATTTACATGTATGTTTGAATGTATTTATGTGCAGAATGCAAAACATATAGTTGTGTATATATTTGATATATAAAAGGAAAAGTTAAAATGTGCCAATTGAAGATATCTTAGACCATTAAATAGTTCAAAATGGGCATGGAAGTTGACAAATCTTTCTTAAAGGGCATGAATATTTTGCAATTGAAGATTTTCTTCACGATTTGGAATGAACTCTCTTAGTCATCAGAAAACTTACATGATATAACAAAAATAATAGGATCATAAGTTTCAACTATTTGGAGTCAACTACATGGATCTTTTACCATCATTGAGATGGTAAAAAGTCATATGTTTAGTTAAGTTTAGAGTACTTAAATTATTATTTATAATTTCTACTAAAATCTAGGCCTTCCTCTATTACTTCTTGTACCGCTAACATTAATCATTTTACCCCTTCTGACTACTGTATCCGGAGGTCTTCTAAACACATGCATATACCATCCTAAATAACTTTCTCTTATTTTATCTTTTATATACCTAGTTATTTACGAATAAATGTATTTCTTTTTTATCTTTCTTAGTAACTCCATACATCCATCTCAACATTCTTATCTCGGCAATATAAATATTTGTATATGTTTTTTTTTCACTTCCCAATACTTAGATCCATAAAGCATTATTAATCTTACAATTGTCTTATAAAATTTTTTATTTAATTTCAAAAATATCCGATCATCACACAAGACTCCTGACACCTATCACTATTTTAACATTATGTTTTTACTCTGTAATAATATCTTCATCGATCTTTCTATATTGTTGAATAACAAGAACCCTAAAACTTTTACTTAAGTGGATTTCTTGTTAATCTAATTTAATTATATTCTCATGTTTATTTCTAAAATTACTAAAATTATATTTTATATATTCAATTTTAATCATACTTAATCTAAAACATTTAGTTTCTAAGGTTTACTTCCATAGTTCAAATTTATAAATAATTCTACTTAGGCTCTCATCAACTAAGATAATATCATCAGCAAATAACATACACCAGAGTGGTTTATCATATAAGTGACTTGTAAGTTCATCCATTATCAATGTGAAAAGGTAGAAACCTAATACGGATCCTTGATGTAATCCTATGCCAATTGGAAACTCACTAAATACGTTTTCTATAGTTTTAACACTAGTAGCTACATTATCATACATATCTTTAATAATATCAATATAATTAGTGGATACACTTTTCTTTTCTAAAACCTACCATAATAAATATCTAGGAACCCTATCATAGACTTTCTCTAAGTCAATAAAAATAATATGCAAATATTTTTTTCTCTATACTTTTTTATTAATTATCTTAATAAGTAAATATTTTCTATGGTTAATCATCCAAGAATAAAACCAAATTGATTTTCAAATATGTTTGTTTCAAGCTTTATCCTACTTTCGATAACTATTTTCTAAAGTTCTATAGTATGACTTATGATTTTAATTCTTTTATAATTTGAACAATTTTGTATGTTTCTCTTATTTTTATAAATTGATACTAAAAAACTCTTTCTTCATTCATTAGGCATCCTTCCAAATCTTATGATTTTGTTAAGTAGGCTAATTAATTAGGCCACTCTTTTGTCTCCTAAATTTTTTCAAACCTCAATAGGGATACCATCAGGCCTCATACTCCTCACTATTTTTATCTTCTTTAATGTGTCTTTTACTTCATTAGCTCTAATTTTATGAACAAATCTATGATTATTAAATCTACCATTATATTTATCATTAAATCTAATTCCCATGTGGAGTATTCATTAAATAAAAATATTTTTTTATCTTTTCTTAATCTCATTATCATTAACAAGTATTTTTTGATCTTCGCCTTTAATGTCTTTAATATTATTTAAATCCTTACACTTTCTTTCTTTAGCTTTCGCAATTTGATATATATCTTTTTCACTATCTTTAATACCTAATTTATTATAAAAATTATCTCTTACCATACTAACTGCTTTTTTAGATTCTTTATATCTTATAAATTTTTCTTATTTTTATAATTTTATTAATCTTTAAAATATGATCTCTTGGTAAAATTTTTTTTTTGAACTTCCTTGCAACACCACAAAGTTACACCTCTACCTTTAGTTTCACCAAGAATCTTCTTGGTTAAACTCCTAATCTTATTAGCTTTTGTAGTTCAAAGAATATTAATATTATCCTTATCTAAGTTCTAAGTTGCATCTCTTTCCATCTTATTCTTAAAAGTGTTTACATTATCGTCTTTAAAATTTCACCATCTAGTCCTAGTAAATTTTTTACTCTCTTTTTCTTCTTTCATTTTCTATAGTAAATATCTAATACCATCAACCTATGTTGGTTCGTCAAACTTTCGCCAAGTACAACTTTATAATTTTAAATAACTTTACAATACCTAGAAAACTTACATGATGAATAATGTAAATCATGAGATGGTACAAGGTAATTAAGAATGTTTATGGGCAGTCATCACTGATGTTGTTTAGAATCTTCTCTTTTTTCACTTTCCATCTCCTTTTGCACTTGTGCTAGTACTAATCGTCTATCGCACCATCTCAACTCTCGTTCATTAAAGGAAATTAACAGTCCATCCACTTGATAATTCTTTTGTCATATAAATGCTGAATAGTTGAATAGGATAGGATGTCTTAATTTTACTATTAATTAAAAAAACTTTTTAACCTCAATTTTTCTTTACATGCTTTATAGGAGCTTTTCAGAATCATGGATAACAAGACATGGATTTGGAAGAGGAGATCTACAGAGAAGAACATTGAGGCAAGCAATAGTCACATCTTCTGCTTGATTGGTCATTGCTTGTTATCCTTCTTCCCTCTTTTAATATGAGAATGGCCAGTAATAAGCAATAATTGGGTATCTTTTGTTCAAAATCAACATATAGTTTCAGTGAGCTGAACTTATAGTTTCCTTGTATTTTTATAATGCTTTATAATATTGGCATTTACTAAAAGGTGGTGGCAACTGGACTACAAATTTCAGGACTGCTTCATGAAAACATACATGGAGTAGTTCTACACTGTCATTTCATACTATACAACTAGTTTCAGGACCTCACACTTTGACATTCTAAGGATTTCAAAATATATACTCAGCACTTTTGATCTTTGAATTTTTATGGAATGTTGTTTAGTCTAAACTATTGTTTCATCAGCAGGAAGTTCCTTCTTGTATATATATAATTGTACATTATTAATGTGATATTATAGCCCATATCTTCTTGTTAATGTGATAACATAATTCATATCTCCTAGGTGTTGGTTTTGTTTCTCGAGTCCTCTGCTAGGATTCTAGCTTCATTTTATAAAGTCCTAATCACATCACCTTGAAATCGATCATAGATACTCATATGATAAATCATCTCTGTTCGATATGATCTACAATGTTTAGACACACAATTTTTTATAGTTTGTACTTTGTAAAACAGATGTATTGACATGTACCAACCAATATTTATAGGTTCCAACCAAGGAATGGTATGGACCATATTAGCTTGGTGCTATCCGGTATTCATTTTTTCATTTTTTTTCTTTATTGATTTCGGGCAGTATAAGTCAGTAGATCACCAAATATACCAAACCTGTACTGGTCCAACAAAATGTTGAAATCGCTATTGGACCAAGATTTTAAATTTTGGTTTGGATGTATTTTATATGGAAAGTGTGTAAGTATTACCTTGATCTAAATATTGTCAGATGTACACCGAGAAATATGATTTGTTAAATACTTCTATGTTATCGATAAATCAAAACATATCCTATTCTATCGAGACTACTTATTTTCCCTTCTTTTGTTGCATATATTATAATTCTTAAAAGGGGAAGAAGGTTAGAATTGTCAGGATTTGGTTACAGTTACTTTCCACATCAGTAAGGCTTTCAACTAATCTTCCTTTGAAATGTAAACTTACAGTCAGGGACTAAGACAATGGCATTGATATAGACATTAACAAATTAAAAAATTCAGTGAAGTCTAACTATATATATATATATATATATATATATATAATTGTTGTACTGCTCGAAATGGTACGACATAGCCAGTATGTACGGGTTTGGGTGTGGATTGATATGCAGACCACCCCCATTTCAAGCAGTCTGATTAAAATAGTAAAAAAATAAAAATTGATGGGCCCCAATACATTTCAACGTTAAAAAGGAAAAAAAAGCAAGTTTGTGAGTCCTTTTCTAATGTACGATGTCGCAGCCCTCGTTGTTGCCTCTTTGCCACTGCGATACTATAACAGTGCTGCCTCTTCACTGCTGTGATGCTGCCTCTTCCACTTTACCCTATTTTTCTTCCTTGTCGAAACACCGGTATGCACTAGTATACTGTGTGTTGGTACATCGGTACAAACCGGTACGTACCATTCCAGTAGATTGCCGAAACGGGTCCAATACCTGAAAAGGCAAACCCTGATTATATAAATATATATTGTATATATAATATGTTTATTAATAGGAGTTAGAGTCCAAATTACTTAAGTAAAGTCAAGATATTAATTATTAATTACCTCCAATTTAGAACAAAAGCAACTTGATTTAGGAAAGATTGACAAGGAAACTGCAATTAGATGATCTGAAATACAATAAAATATTTTTAAAAATATATTCTAGTTTTGAAATATATTGAAGCCTAATTAGGTTCCAGCAATTCGATGAAGTTCTATTAAAGATTAAAAGAGTTAATCCATAATGGTTACAATTTAGTATCAATTGATTGGAATTAATTTACTGAAGATTTCAAGAGATTCAATAATATGGAACTGAGAGGAAGTAGGAGTTTGGATTGATAGATCAAGCTTAAGTTCATAGCTGTCCTGATGGTTATCTGCTTAAATGCACTTATTCACTAGAGTAATTCTCATTTCTCTTTTCATTCACTATTAGATAGTTGACACTTAAAAATACATATTATTATCTGATCCCAAGAAATATCAAACATTTTGTCTCCAATGAAAAAATGTCATTCCTTTCTTATGATTGGAGTCATTCTATATTTGTTGATGATTGTATTCAGAAAGAGAAGGCCCTTGAGTTAGAGAGATCCTTAGAAGACTTAAATGAACAACTATCATCTGTTCGCACTGAGTCCAATGCTAAAGATGATCTTTTGGCGAAGCAAGCAAAAGTAACTGAGGAAGCAATTGCAGGTTTAACATTTTTTTCTGAAGTTTTGTGTAGGACACTAAATTCACATAAAATGAAAGATTTCTACATGGTCCTTTTTGCCTTACAAGTTCACCATGCTCTACTTGTTAGGATGGGAAAAAGCAGAAGCTCGGGCACTTTATTTAAAGCAACAATTGGACGATGCTTTATTTCAGAAAAAAAGTGCCGAAGAAAGAGTAATTGAAACAGATGCAGCATTAAAAGAATGCATGCAACAACTACGTGTTGTTAAGCAAGACCAGCAGCTCTTCATTAACAATGCTGCCTTAAAAATATCAAGAGAACAGGAGAAGATAGGCATGTTAGAACAGAGGTTGATTGAGACAAATAAGAGGCTCACTGAATTAGTTATTGAAAATGGCAACCTGAATAGAATTATAGAGGTCAAAGAACAGTTGCTTAAAGAATTGAGCGAGTCTAAATCCAAGTCAGAATCAAAATTAACGGAAGTAATAACCAGACTTGATTCATCAGAGAAACTCAATGCATCTCTGAAGTATGAGGTCTGCATTCTTCAGAAGGAGATTGAGATTCGAAATGAGGAGAGAGAATTCAATCGGAGATCAGCTGATGCTGCTCATAGGCAACACCTAGAGAGCATTAAAAAGATTGCTAAACTGGAAACAGAATGCCAAAAATTGCGTGTCATGGTCCGGAAGCGACTGCCAGGGCCAGCAGCTTTAGCTAAAATGAGAAATGAGGTTGAAATTCTGGGTGAATATGCCATTGAAACAAGAAAGAAAAGGACAGAAATTGGGTTAGAGAACTTTTATGATACATCAAGCAAAGATATGACATCTCTTATTGCGAGATTACATGCAATTCAAGACGAGAACAAGATTCTCAAAGAATCATTGACTAAGAAAAACAATGAACTTCAGGCATCACATATCATGTTTGCTCGTACGGCATCCAAACTATCACAGGTTGAGATACAACTCGAGGAATTATCAAAAGGACAAGCATGCTTTGAGCTAGCAAAGAGCAGCTCAGTGTCTCATGACCTTCCACTTTCATCAATTTCGGAGAATGGTGGCAATGAAGACAACGTTAGTTGTGCTGAATCATGGGCTTCTGCTTTAATTTCGGAGCTGGAGCATTTCAAATGTGGAAAACTCACTGCACCATCATGCAAAAGTGTTGGAATATCAGAGTTAAGTTTGATGGATGATTTTGTTGAGATGGAGAAACTAGCAGTCATTACTGTGGATAAACATTTTGAAAGTTCATTCAGTACGTTGAGAGATAACAATGAATGTGTGGTCACTAAAGAATCTTGTACAGAACCTGATCTGTCAGAAGAAACAGATAAGGAGCTTGTTGCAATCAAGGATCTCTCTCATTTCGGTGAAAAAACCAATGATACTCAAGTTAAAGAGTTGTCACTAGAAAACTATCCTATTTGGCTACAGGATATTTTAAGGGTCATTTTAAAAAAGCATCATATCATGCAAAAAAGTTTAAATGCCATTCTTGATGATGTTAGAGCTGCTCTGGGTGATTGGGATGGTTCTATTGAGCCAAAATATTCAAATACCCTACACTGCAATGACAAATTACCTCAGCAACCTAAAAACACTTCATCAGATACATTTGATGGAGCAATCAGTACACACCTAGTGGACACTAAAAGCAGTATCCAACTTTGTCAGTCAATCTTGGAGAAACCTGTCCTCAAGCTTATTGAATTGGTTGAGGGAATCATTCAGAGAAATATTAAAAGTAAAAATGGTCGACATGGATTATCTATAGACAATGAAGGTGCTTCTTTAGCAAATAGATACATTGCTCGTGCATTTCTTTGGGAAGGTTCTGAACTTACTACTATTTTAGAGAATTTTGTTGCTGTATGTAATGATCTGTTGCATGGGAAGGTTGATCTTCAACAGTTCACCGCTGAAGTAACTTCAACTCTGGACTGGATTATAAACCACTGTTTTTCCCTTCAAGATGTTTCAGACATGAAAGAGACTGTCAGGAAGCACATGAATGCAGATGAATCATACGGTGACAATGAACTAAAAGCTTTAACATACACAACCAAGGATATAGATAAGTTAGATACACATGAAGAATCTTCTATTTCCGAAGAGAGAAATATACCTTCATCCTCAACAAATGCTCTATACATCTTATCCAGAATGGAAGATATTGAATCCGAACTGAAAGACGAAAATGAACGACTGAAACATGAGATCATGGGTATGGAGTCTACAAAGAATGATTTGGAGGTAATGCTTAAAACATCTAGTGCTAAGAATGAAGAATTGACAGCTCAGATCCACCAATCAGAAGAAAGCATTTCCAATTTACAAGCAGAACTAGCAAGACTTGAGGAATCCAAGGTAAAGATTGAAGACCAGATTATAAGCCGAAATTTAACTAATGAAGACCTAGAAACACAACTAACAGTTGCAAAGGCTGAGTTGAATGAGGTTCGTCAGAAGTTCTCAGCCCTTGAAGTTGAGCTGGAACAAAAAAGTAATTGCTGTGAAGAATTAGAGGCAACCTGTCTTGAACTACAGCTTCAGTTAGAAAGGTGTGAACTATTTATTTTGTGTGTTCTCATTTATTCAAAATTCTGCAGATGCCATCTGAGATCTTTAATCTTGCTTGACACAGTGCTTCATCGAAAGAAACTTCCAAAGATATGCGCCCAGAAGAAAAGAAAATCCAAGCAGTAAGCTCTGTTAAATCACTTTCTGAGTTAAAAGACTATCTTAATCTTATTGCTTCATTTACAGTATTCCTGAAAGCAGAAGTGAGAATATTTGGAAGGCATTGTCCATAGTTTTATTCATTTAAATGAGTCTATTTGTTATTTTATGCTGATTGAGACGAATCTCAAATTTACAAATTTGCATGTTATCTGCAGTTATATAATTTATTAATGTAAATTGATCTTATTTTGCAGTTACAGGTACACTGTAAATGAGAAATGGGTAATAATTACTTGGTCTGGGGTTATGGGGTTATGAATGTAGGTCTTCAAAACCAACTGGATTTTTACCAGTTGAAACCAAAACAGGGTGAAGAACGCAATTTATTAGGTGGTACCAGTTTATACTGGCCGTACTGCTCGGTAAGTTAATTGAACCAGGCATACCATGTGGTTTTGGAATGGTACATCCACCAAACCAGGTGGTATGCCTATGGTCTAATTTCCAGCCCATCCCACCTCTTTTCCCACCTGAG
Organism: Musa balbisiana; assembly: GCA_004837865.1. Classification (NCBI taxonomy): domain Eukaryota; kingdom Viridiplantae; phylum Streptophyta; class Magnoliopsida; order Zingiberales; family Musaceae; genus Musa; species Musa balbisiana. The sequence goes on from CM017196.1 coordinate 33,275,296, forward strand.
ACCTCCTTTCTCCTCTCATTCTTTTCTCACTCTCTTTCATCCTCTCATTCTCCTGCTTTGTCAAATCAATCTTGGAGACTTAATTCTCATCCAAATTAAGCTAGGATCTTATGGAAGATTAACTATTTCTCCAATCTAAGGTAAACTCAAAATTGAGGCTAAATCTATAGTGCTATTTCTTATCTTACTTCTAAATCACCATTCTTGTTTAATTTATACGTATTTATGTTTTTGCTCATGATTTCATGGTTAGGTTCATGCTTATTTAACTACATGTCTGCATAAATTTGTTTTGAAGCCTTGCTTTTATTGTTTAAATGGGTCAGATCTTCCCATTTCTAGCATAGGTCTACTTGGGAATTTGTAAGGTCTACACTATCTGTGAACATTTTGGCTGAAATCGCCAAGATCAAGGATCTTGGTAGATTCAACTTGAGGATCCTGGCAGATTTGGCAAGCCGATCTTGTTAGATTCTTGGTTGGTCTTGGTTGGAGCCACAAAGAACTTGGCTGATCCAGACTAAACTCATCAAGATACACACATGTATCTTCGTCAGACCTACCAAGAAATTTTAGTTTAGCTTGTTGTAGTTTTCTACTTTAGCACTATCATCAATATGATATAATCAAATATTAAAAGTTCAGTTGCTGCCGTTAGTAAGTTAAAATGCTTTATGATGCTATGGTTTTCCACATTTTTAAGTCACTTATGGATGTACGAGCTTAGCTTTATGTGGCATCTATTTCCAACGGTTCTAGGAACATTGTTATTTTCAATCCACACAACATGGACTCTGGTAGCAAAGAAAATGCTAAATATAACCTCTTCAGGTTATATTAATTTAGTATTGTTGAAATAAACATATTATTGATGCATATTCTTGTCACAACTTTATAGTTTAATAGTGGCTACATTATGGAGGATCAGTATCTAATTTAAAGAAAATTATTAGGTGAGTCTTCTTGTAGATCGTATCATCCAGCCGTTAAAAATATATGGTCCAGTTTCTCGATTCACATAAAACTTTGTATCATCAGCATGTACAAATGTTAGGAGAATTTGGTCTATATGTATTATAATATGTGTTTGCAGTTACAACACGTAACTTGGTATAGAAAGAGAGGAGGCCGAGGTTGACTCATTTGATTCCCAATTTGTGAAAGATGATTTAGATCCTATTGCTAGGGGCAATCACACATACTAATTGTAGAAATTAGCTAGAAGACTATTGCTATTCCAATCCACTAGTGTGGCACACATATTATCAATATTATATATGCCTTCAGGGCAATTTCAATACTAGATTTTGCAAAAATATCATCTTGACCTCCTGCAACCACATAACACACCTCCTAATGCACCATATCATTTGTTTGGTTATTTGATTAGGCATGTCATATTGCCGTGTACTGTGCAGTATAAATTTTATGATAGTTATACGAGTTCAATATTTGATAGCTCTTATTACTGGAAATTTGTATTAAGATTAGTATGATGTAATGTGATATATAAATCATAATAGTTCTTAAATTATATATAAAGATACAAAATTAAGGCAAAAGCAGAAGAAGTCAAGAATAGCTGCCTGATTTTGATATTAGGCCGTTTGGTAAGTGCTGACCTATCTTGACCAAGTGTTGGTACGAGGAGGTATCAGTACCGTAACAATCCATCTAATGTCAGTCCTTGATGACTTTGTTTTGTGGTCAATACAGAGGAACTGATGATGTGTTAACTGAATCAGCCCTATGGTTGCCTTGAAAAATGCTCGAAGGGGATTTGTTATAAGGATCACCTCACATCAGTCAAAATTGTGAAGGATCAGCCAAATCCTAGCCTATCTCACCCTGGGTCTATCGATCTGTACGTACTGGCTTAGATTAATGTGATTATAATTGATTATAACTGTCACAGGGTTACTTATGACAGTTATAGTGAAGATTTGTGAGAAGGTAAAACTAATGTTGATTTTACACACTCTTGAATCAAAGTTGTGATTTGAAGTCATGCGAATTTGATTCTCAACTAGTGGCACCTAACTTTTAACTTTATATCTTTAGTTGCACCAATAACATATCATGATTATGAAATTTTTTTGCTAGCTAGAACTAAAAATTATATCTCTATGATCTTGCAGGAATGTGATATAGTTGCAGCTTCAGAAAAACTTGCTGCTTGCCAAGAAACCATCTTAAACCTAGGGAAGCAATTGAAAGCATTGGCATCACCGAAAGATGCATCTCTATTTGACAAGGTGATATGTAGTCCTGCTGCTTCGAAATCAAACCATTGGCCCAAATCAGTTGATAGTATGAAATCAGAGGGTTATTCAAAAAATGAGGAGGGTAACTCTCCGAACAAGAAGCAAATTGTGTGCACCGAAGCACCAAATCCACCATTTTCGGCTTCCAAGAACCCAAATGCAGATTTGCTATATGAACACAAGATCCACATAAACCACCCACCAGCTGCAGCTTCTGATACCCCAAATGCTAATTTGTCACTCAACAAGATGAACGAAAGTCTGATAAAATGTATCACTCAGCCGTCGCCAGAAAAGTCACTTGGTGAGCTTTCTGGTTTGACCGATTCTGGCAAACGAAAAGGTGGGCCTGATGTAGGCATGCTCATGGTTGTACCTAAGAGACAAGGAGGACTCGGTTTTCTGCGAAAGCTTTTGCTGCGAAGGAAAAGAAGCAGCTTCAAGAAGCTTTCAGTTCCATTGGGTGCTTAACATAGTATCATCATTGAAACCTTCACATATAACACAGATTCAAGTGTTTGACATACCTTTGGTGAGTTTTGGATTGTAAGTGCAGATTCTGGTGGAGAGCAAGAACATAGATTCTATGCTTGAAGTATAGTTTTGGTGTGGTTAATTTTCGATTGTGTAATTTCCCTTCCTTTGGATGTAATCTAGATTACATTGACAAATGTGATTATGGAAAATGACATCAGGTTGAGTGAAAATATAAACACTTTCAGCTGCTTGTATATAATAAACAGCAGCTGTTACCATTAACACTCTTAATCTGCAAAAAAGAGATGTTTATGTTTCTGATATGATTCATTATGTAAGAATTTGACTTCAGTGAAATGAGTTATATAATTTGTAGGGAAGTTGTTCTTGAAAGGCTAACATGACAGATGTGCAGCTCTCTTAGCCACATGAACATCTTCAAAGGTACACGAAAACAAATAATATTGAGTTGTATCGAAGGTATTGATTAGTTTAACTAAAAAAAGACTTATAGATTATCGAATGGTCTTGAGTTTGTATTTTATCTTCGTCTATTAATAGATTACATATTGAAATCGTTCCAATCACTATTTTAACTAAACCGAGTTGTATGATTTGCTACCTATGTTTGATAATTTTGATAAATACTGAAAGATGTATATCGAAACTTTGTGGCTAAATACGGTGAATGAAAGTTACATTTTAAGAAGATTATATTTTCCAAGCCAAAGAAAATTCATAGATAGGTGAGCGGAGCTCACATTGTGTATATTAAGAATTTTTAGAAATTATCGCAAGGTCTTGAGTTCAAATCTCGTCTTCTTATATCAATAGATAATGTATCAAAATTATTTTATATTAAAATATCTACCAATCTAGAATAAGAAAAATAATACATCAACTAAATCGAGTTGTAGCTATGTTTGATAATTTTGATAAATATTGAAAGATACATATGGAAACTTTATGACGAAAACTAAAAATATATTTTAAGAAGATTATACACTCCAAAGAATTTATAGATGCATAGGATAAAATCAAATCTTATATATATTAAATATTTTTATAGATTATCGTAAGATCTTGAACTCGAATTTCGTTTTCGTTTATATATATTAAATATTTTTATTGAGAGAGCCACCAATCTAAAATAATAAAAATAGTATATCGACTAAATCGAGTTGTATGATTTGCTACCTATGTTTGATGATTTCGGTAAATACTAAAGATATATACCAAAACTATGTGACCTAATACGGTGAATGAAAGATACATTTAGTAAAATTATATTCTCCAAACCTGATAGAAATCAAATTTTATTGGGTCAAATGTTTAGGTGAGCTGAACTCTCACATTGCGTCTATTAAATCCGTCAGGTAATGCGTCATGAGTCGTTATAACGTAATGTTTGTTTAATCATTGTACCGTTTGAAATCGTGGTCAAAATTAGTGGCGTGAAGGAGCTCTCCTCGTTCGAGTGACGAAGGTCGTGTCGGGAGGTGTGGGAGGTGACGCGTTCGTTGGATTCTTTTTGTTTCTAAATATTACTCTATCCATGACTCGAATCGTGAGACGAACCGTGCAGCTTTTCAGTGCCCTTCATCCGTTTGGATCTCGTAACTTCAGTCGTGCCACACATGATCAGGGCCCACGCGCTTGCTGGATTCATTAGTCACTATTATTATTTTCGTACCCTTCTGTTTGCGTCTCGATCCATCCGCAACCCAAGTCGCGCCGGAAGTACTCCCCAAACCCACTGCCGACCGTCCGCGCCCCAAGTCAATTCCTCCGTTCGTGACTCAAAGAATTCGTGCCACGAAGCAGTCGGGCCCACGCGCTTTTTTTTTGAATGTATCGACACAATTTTTCATCTCCTCGTCGCTTAAGTCGCTGTATAGAGTCGGCCACTGCGTCCTCTCTCTCTCCTCATCTCGGTCATACGTTCACGTGTCTACATGATCTCTCCGCCGGTCTCTCTCCATTTGTCCCCTTCTTCTCCTCTCCGTAGAAAAAGATGTCTCCTTTCTCGAACAAAACAGTACGAGAGACGCAGAGCCACCAAAAGAACGCAATCATTCCCAATCCCCACAAACGCCCTGCAGCATTCTCCGGCAATCATTTCCCAGTCTCTCCTTAACTCAATGCCGCAGCCGCAGCAGCAGCAGCAGCAGCTCAATCGTCACGCTTTACGACTGTTACGACTACCACTACTACTACTACTACTACTACTGTTACTCTCTTCTTCCGTTGATGGCGCCTCGTCTTCCGAGATCGACGGCGACGCGCGGGCGCTCCTCGCGTTGAAGGCCGCGGTCGACCCCGGCGGCCGCCTCCCCTTCTCGCGCGCTTCCGACCACTGCCGCTGGCCCGGCGTCTCCTGCTCCCCAGACGGCCGCGTCGACCGCCTTCTCCTCTCCTCCTACGGCCTCGACGGCGTCATTGCCAACGGCACCCTCGGCCGCCTCGACCAGCTGCGCGTCCTCCGCCTCGAGAATAATTCCCTGGCCGGCCCCCTTCCTGCTGACCTCTCCTTCCTCCTCGGCCTCCGCGGTCTCTACCTCGGCCGCAACCTCTTCACCGGCCCCTTCCCCGCCTCCCTCCTCTCCCTCCGCGGCATACTGGCGCTCGACCTCTCCCACAACCGCCTCGCCGGCCCCCTTTCCCCGGGGCTCGCCGCGCTCGACGGCCTCGTCACCCTCCGCCTCGAGGCCAACCGGTTCAACGGCTCGCTCCCCGCCTTCAACCAGTCGTCCCTCAAGAACTTCAACGTCTCCGACAACGACCTCTCCGGCGCGGTCCCCGCCACCGTCGTTCTCGCGTCCTTCGATTCGTCGGTGTTCTCCGACAACCCCGGTCTCTGCGGCGCGCTCGTCCGGAGGGAATGCTCCTCGTCCACCTTCTTCCCCCGGGGAGGCAGCTCGCCGACTGGCCCCTGGCCCACCGTCACAGCAGGACCAAATAGGGGAACACTGCTTCCCGGCTCGCCTTCACGGTCACGGGTCTCCCACAAGAAGGATGTGGCGGCAATTGGGTCCTTAATAGGCGCAATTGCACTAATTGGGATCTTTGCTGCCTCACTGGTCCTGATAAGGAAGAAGAGAAAGAAGCAGCAGAGGAAGACGCACACGCCGCCGGAGAAGAACACGGTGGCGAACAGCGTCCACAACATCCCCGAGATTAACATCGGGAGCTACAACGAGGACACCGAGAGCACAAGCAACGAGCTGGAGGCTGCGGGTGACCTGGCAATGGCGATATCGGAGGAGAGGGTGAAGAGGCTGGGGAAGAACGGATGCTTGGTGTTCTGCGCCGACGAGGAGCCGGTCTACAACTTGGAGCAGCTGATGAGAGCTTCGGCCGAAATGCTGGGGAGAGGGAGCCTCGGGCCGACGTACAAGGCTGTGCTGGGTAGTAGATTGGCTGTCACCGTGAAGAGGCTGGATAAGAGGAAGCTGGGGGCAGTGGCGCAAGAGGGGTTCGAGCAGCACATGGACACAGTGGGGAGGCTGCGGCACCATAATTTGGTACCTTTACGGGCCTATTTCCGAGCAAACGAACAGAGGCTGCTTGTGTATGATTACCATCCGAATGGTAGCCTTCACTCCCTTATACATGGTATGATCCCTTCACCTTCTTATTCTGCTATTCCACAGTTCAATTCTTTATCATTCATTTTTCTTATTGTTGCATTGAGAGAAATCATAGATGCCTATTTAGATATGGAAAGATTGAATAGATTTCAGGACTCCATAATATTTATGGGAACAAGGTGTGAGAGAAAAAAAGGCTTTGATACCAAAGGTACAATTGGAATTATCAACAATAAAATACTAACCCAACATAGTGAATACAATATTTGAATTGTTTAACATCCTTTGCATATACTTATGGAGAAAAAAGTTTAAATCCTCCACTAGGTGAAAATAACAAACTATAAGGAATAGGACAGGCAAAAAATGTGAGATGCCTAGGGTATTTATGGACAAACAATTCTTGAATACCCATTATCATTAGCATTACCATCATGGGCTGTCACATCATTCAAAAAGGCACGAAATAGATGGTATGCCATGATATGTACTTGCGGGCTAGTTTCGATCGGTACGTAGATAAGGTGAGACATAGTGGTCGATACATCTCATGTACCTAATATGGTCGAAATTCAATTGTTATCGATTAATACTAATATGGTGTAAATTTGATTCACACTTGTTGTTTTGGGCTTGTATCTCTCCCCCTTCTTTTACTTGCTCCCATCCTTATTCTCTCGTTAAACTTGTTTAATCTCTAATGGGTGATTAGTGAAAATCAACGTCTTGATTTGGATAAAACAGGAATTTGAACTCGAAATCTGTTGGAATTTGTCTTCAATTGAAGTTATTTAACTGCCCTTTACTTTTCTTTATCAGGTCATGTAATTAGCACAAAAATATTGGTCAATCTTAATTTATAAGTGATTAGTGATAAATTAGGACCTAACTAGAGGTATCAAGCATATATTGACTTCTTGCATGATTTCCTATCACTATCATTACCAATATCGATACCAATATTATTACCATTACAATTATGATCATTACCGATAGTATTACTATTATCATTATCATTTCCATTACCAATAACATTAAAGTTACCGTTACCATTATAATTACAATTATCATTAGAGAGATCTTATGCTTTTTCTATGTGATGTAGATATACAGATAGTAAATCCTTTCTTCTTAGTGAACTTGTAATTCTACTAAAAAAAGGTTTTTGGTTGTTGAATCATTGTAGGGAAAAGATCATAGATGGTAAACTTTGACACTACAATGAACCTAAGAGTAGGGACAGTTTTCTAAGGTGTTCTTGACATTTGTCAAATGAGAAATAGTTGTAATTTGAGAGATTGTCATCCATCTCAGTGGTAAAATGATAATTGGAGAGAATATGAGCCTCTCCTCAGGTGACATGTTCTCCTAAAGCTCAGCAGTAAACTTGGTCGCATGTGAGTGGATGTGAACATATTGTTCATCCACATATGGAAATTATGAAGCCTGGTAGATAGTGATGGAGGCAACACCAATCTATATGCTGTCCTAGCTGCTCAAGGATCTTGAATGGGTCAACAGAGCATGGTGTCTGTGAGTAGGTGAACCTCACAGGAGCAAACTGTCACCAACCTGGAACCTGAGAGACCACCTTCATGTATTAGTCTAGGACTTCTATCTGAGTCTGAGCTTCTCAAAGACATTCTCTAATTAGGATAAATTTGTTTATCCTAGTTATTGAGCCAGTATATCTATTGGATTTAATTGTGACAAAACATTGAGTTTTGTTCAACACAAATTAAGAACTATTGAAGAGTTAAGTAACAACACAAGGCCTTGTTGCCAACTATTCATGTTGGCTAGATGTGTATCTTTTCCCATAATTTGACCAAGGTCAAAATCCTCATGTTAATCATGTTAGATTATATGGTTCTATAATTGGATAAGATATATAATAGAATTAATTAGATTCTGATAATAGATATTTGTTAATAGAAAAAAAGTTAATATTATAATATGATTCTTTAGGGGATACCGGGAGAAACTCGCGTAATAATTTATTCTACGCTCTTTGCTTTCATCTATAAATAGACAGAACCTTTAGAGGCTAAAGAAACATCTCGAGAACATAGATGAGAGATTAGAGTTTCTATTTCAATTTCCTTGAACCATCAATCTAAATAGATGACATCGAAAGGTATGCATCGTAAAAATCGATCTAATATTATTTGATTTCAATCCTAACATGAAATTTTTTTTCGCATTACAGATAGTATATCACAGATTTTATACTTACAAATCAGTCATTTCAAAAATATATTAGTTTAGATTGGACATTCATTTCAGTAATCTGTGAACTGTGGCGCTCATTACAGGTTCAAGATCCATTCGGACTAAGCCACTTCACTGGACCTCATGTTTGAAGATAGCAGATGATGTGGTGCAGGGCCTTGCATACATACATCAAGCTTCTCGATTAGCCCATGGCAACATAAAGTCTTCCAATGTTCTTCTTGGCTCTGATTTTGAGGCTTGCCTGACCGACAACTGTCTCGCATTTCTTCTGGAACCATTGGAGAATCAGCATGATATAGGATGCAGATCACCTGAGACACAGAATCCTTACCAACAGCTGACCCCAAGTTCTGACATCTATGCTTTTGGCGTGTTGCTATTGGAGCTCCTCACAGGGAAGCCTCCATCACAGCATCCAGTTCTTATGGCATCTGAACTCCCAGTTTGGGTTCGATCATCAAGGGAAGATGGAGCCAACAACGAAAGCCTTACAATGATCATTGATATTGCAGTTGCCTGCATCCGTCCTTCACCAGAAAGTAGGCCAACCACATGGCAGATTCTGAAGATGATTCAGGAAGTGAAGGAAGTTGACACAATAGACAATGATGATGGTTCAGTGTTCATATCTTAGGTCTGGTTTAGCTCCCTGTCACCTGGGGACCTTAATTCAGGATCTTCATTACCACCAAAAGTTGGAAATTACCAGCTACTGGTGCCACTGAAAGGAAGTTCAGCCCTCATTTTACGAAGATATGCTAGAGGTTGATCATTATTTGCTTAGGACTCTGCTTCCATGTTGGAGGTAAACAGTTTTGAATCTGGTTGTTGGTCTCTGTGGGGAGACAGCCTGAGTGAATTGACCCATAAATCATGGGATTACAATCTAATTTTTAATATGAATACAAACTACTATTTCAACCTAATAAAGATTGAATTGAGGTTCCACATTATGTTAGAGATGAATTGGTCTGAGCCTTGTACCGGTAATTGGTTTGTCATTTGCAATTTGCAATCTTTAAAATTTTTCAGGGAATGGATTACATGATTGTCAATATAAGATGTATTAGTTGTGTAATTGCAAATCTACCCTTTTTTTGTTGTAATTCTCTATGTAGCTTGAAGTTTCAGCTGAAAGTGGAATTAGAGCTTGGATCAAGACTGGATTTTTCCAGGTAATGAGGTACAAGAACATGATTCAATATGCTCAGAAAGGACATAATTATTGAGGTAAGAAGTCTGCTATCAGTATTTTCTTTTTCTGTTACTCTCAGCATTCTTGATTGTGTTGTCCCAACAGGCAGTGACTGAACTAAGCTTGACATGTTGTGCATGCTGTTTTGTCAGATCATTCAACCTTTGGTTTCATTCACAGGAGAAGACTAGCTGGTGATTGTTTCCATTGCAGTTCCCACATCATGATCATGAGATTCTTCGATCGTTAGGACCTCCGACTGATCTGATTATGACTTGATTCCACTGTTCTCTTGAAAAGAATCACAGGTATACTTGACATTTGACTTTGCTGGTGATTTTTAAGTGCTTTTGCTTGAAATATGTCCTCATATGAACTATCTAACTACCAATCTTCATGGAAATTGCTTGGAATGTCCTCACATGAACTATCTAACTAACAATCTTCATGGTAATTGTCTTCCTGGATGATTGGATGATATGAAGACTTTTATCCATGGCCATGCATAACACATTGAGTTGTTATCAATCATGGTCATGATGGAGACATCCTGGATGATTGAGAGACAACTCCAAATTGTCTTCATGCAACTGTTAAACTCACCTGTCTCATTCCATGGAGGTATCTTTTCGAACACTGAATGGTTATGTTGCTAAACTCTGTTCTCAGTTTTTAGTATTTGGTATGTGACAAGATTGATTGCTGCAGGCCCATTCATCCCCACAATGAGTGGTCTACTGTGTTTGCATAAGAATAAAGTTACAGGTCTCCTTTAACACAAAGAAGCGAGTTATATTGTCCTCCACCATTTGCCATTCATGACACTGACTGCCTTTTGTCTATGTGAAGACATTCTTTGCCCTACATGAGTCAGGAACCTCACAAGATGATGAACAGTTAGCTTGTGTCATGATCCAACTCTATCAAACCAATAGATGAAACATTCTTTAAGGCTCTGTCTCATGATTCAATGCTGCTAGTGCTGCAACCTTGATGTCCTAACCTGAAATCTGGATCCATAGAAGTATTGAAGAACAAATTCACTATGAGAAATTTTGTATACACCAATTTTGATGCTGAAAAGGAAGACTGTGGTTGTACCTAACTAGAAGAGTCTGGGGGAAGTTGTTGGGGCAATCAGAGTGCCAGACACATGGATAAAAATTTGCATCTTTGATTTCTGTAGCATAAACTAGAAAAGTACACCAAGTTTGAACCCTCTTCAATTGATGTAATGATGGTTCAGTTTCAGTTTGGACAACTCTAACACATTAATAACAAAAATAGTACATCTCGCTTTAGAATTGGGACCTATGCAAAGAGGATCTGATCTATTGAGTGAAAAAATTGTTGATATCCTGGTTATTGGGCCTTGGTGTCATTGACAAAAGAGTCAACACAGTCTAGTTCTGTTTTGAAAGTGCGTACTTATCCAGAAGCCCAAGCGGATTGCGTGTGTGCATTTGAGCATGAGGTTAGGGTAATATGTGGACTCCTGAGGCTTTACTGGCTCGTGGTGATCGACCTACGATCCTTCTGAAGTGGGGATCGTTTAATGAAGAAAATTCAGAGTCGTCCCGAGATGCGCCTTGGTCTTGTCTGGTGGTGCTACATATCACCTCAAGGTGCGACTTGTCTGTTGAAGAAAGTTCGAAGTTATCATGAGGTGCGCCTTGGCCTTCCGGAAGTACTCAACATTATTCCAAGATGCTCCTTAGAAACGCTTAGGTCTTGAACAAGTGGCTGACGTCGAGGGGATGTCTCGACTCGGCCCTTCCGACACTCAGGTCAGTAAAGTAGAGAGGGTTTAGTAGAGCTCAAGAGAGTTGAGATAGAGTCCCATCACAGTCCCATCACTTTCCCTTTTTAGGATGTGTTTTTATATATTGAATGGAGAAAAGGAAGTTTGTGATATCCTTCCTTGTTATAAAGGAAGAAAATAGAGTTTAGGATTGCTTTCCTCGTCATAAAGGGGGATAAAGAAATTTATAATTATCTTTCTTATCGTAAAAAGGGATATCAAAATTTATGATTGCCTTCCTTACTATAATGAATGAGAAAAAAGCTTGTGTTCTCTATTTTGAATCTTTGTATACGTTGGCGAAGGACTTAGATGACAAATGGTGATTGTGTGTCAACTATTGGAAAATTTCCTATTACTAGTCAACTTGATGTGGTCCAGATCCATGTTCGCATGGTTGTCTGAGGTATCTCTAAGATGAAAATGTCAAGCTCTCAAGGTATCACATGCGTGAAGATCGAAGACATAAGAGGTTTTTCGATCCAATCCCTCTAACACATAAGTTAGTAACCCTAGATATATGAGTGTGATGCAAATGATTCAAAAAGATAACCCCCTTTTTCCTTGTGTTGAAGATGAGATTTTCTATATGATTATAAAGGGATATAATATTATATAGGGATGTAATATTTAATCATCTCCGATAGTCTTCCTTTAGTCTCTTGTCCACGTGGGCAATAGAGTGGGGGGGGGGGGGGGGGGGGAATTGATAATTGTCTACCTTGAATCCTTGCCCACTACTAGTCATAGGTGCCCTGCAAGCCAATCACGTGAGTGATAACACGTGTGACACGCTATACGGTCTTTTTGTTTATTATTATTATTATTGATATTTTATTACTTTATATTGCATATATTATAATGTCTATAAATCTGTGTAATGGAATCGGATTATGATGAGATCATGATAATATGATTGATTTGCCTTTAAACATAGACCCTAAAAATTTTGATCGTAGGTTACTCAAGAGAAATATTAAGATAAATTAGATAGACTAGTGTGTTGTATATTCATCCATATGATGGAGGTGACTGGTCTCTTGCTACTCATGTGGGTGTAGGAAAATCTATGGGCGACATCTTATGTGCAGCGGAAGAAAAAAAATAAAAATATCAAATTTCTCAAAAAGGTATTCATCGTCGTGCGAAGATTGGTATGCAAAATCCATGAAATTGCAAACCACGCATTAGATAGTTGTGTTACATAGGGAGATCGTATATCCCTGAATCCCTACAGACCTATAAGAGAGGATAAAGGAGGTCAAGCATCCTCCTCTCTAGTGGTGATCCACACAGTAGGGCTGCGACGATGTTCCTCGAATCACTGTCCAAATCTCCACATTTACTATCTAAGGAGAAGAAGGGGAGAGGACAATATGATGTGACAACTAAGAAACCTATAGCCTATGAGTGTTTGGTTCCTTCCTATTCAATATTCCCATTGAATGCCTCCAATGATGGGAGGTAAAAGTTCACTGAAAATAGTTTCTCCTAGATTTTTTATGTGAATAGTGACTGACCGAAGGTGGGGTTGACTACCGCTTCCCCTTTGGATTATTGAAACTCTCATCACATCTCCTCAAAATATCGATCCATCTACCATAGTTGGATACACAAGAAATCTTCCATTGAATTCGTTAGCTAGGTCTTAGATTCAACTAAGGTAGAGCGGTGGTGTAGTCCACTGAATTCCACGGTTGAGGACTAAAATGCTCCGTCGACTGATGATTTGATGAGTCTCGAGTGCTCTTTGGATGTCGACACCACATCAAATGGGGGAACCTCAATAGGTGTTGATGTTGATGGTAGTTAAGTAAGTGAATAACTGAGCTGGTGGCATCATCTATTATACTAATTGGGGCAAATGTGAAGCGATGACTTATATCATGTCTATTAGTGTCTGCACTTGTTGGGTGAGATTCAAGAATACATTGATAGAGATGAGTAGATGGCTCGAGGTTATCTTTGTAGGTAAGAGACTTGGGTCATTCAATAGTGTTAGGAAATTTTGGGGCGACATCATATGCATAGCGGAAGAACATTAAAAATAAAATTCTCAATTTCCCAAAGATGTGTTCGTCGTCATGAGAAGATTGGTGTACAAAAATCACAAAACTTAAAACTATGTATATGAAAGATTGTATTACCTAAGGAGATCATATATCCCTGAATCCCTGCAGATCTCTAGGAGAGGGTGAAGAAGGTCAAGCGTTCTCCTCTCTAGCGGTGATTCACATAGCAGGGTTGCAACGATACTCCTTAAAACTCGAAGCCTACTATCTAAGGAGGAGAAAATGAGGAGAATAGGAGAGGCAACCCAAAAAAGCTTTAGCCTATGAACCATTGGTTCCCTCTTATTTATAGAGGTCCATTGTCAACTTAACCCTAATGGATCCTGCCCTATTGGGTATTTGATCTCCATCCAACCACTAAACCCTCTTAGATTAGTTGATCTCTATCCAATAATCTCTCATTGGCTCTTATTGGATCTCATCCATAGGATCTAATAATTTAGAAGCTTATTGGATATCCAATAAGATAGGGAATCCGACGGATATCTCATATCCGAACCTCTACTCATCGCAACACCTACCATATGTGTGTGACCCTCTAGGCTTAATATCGAGTTGGTTATAAGTCATACATATCAGAACTCTTTCTGGCTCAGTAAATTATTATCTTCATAATAATTCACTCGGTTCATCAACTACAGATATACTAGGCCATTACACCATAGTCCCCAAATGAGGGGAATCTAATCCATCGGACATGTCTATCCTCAATTACCATATATATATAGTCCCTCATCCATCTAATATCCTAGAGACTATATATCAGGTATGGTGCTGTCAAACCCATATGATTTCTACTCGAGTCTCGCTCTAATCGGATTCTTTCGAAGAACTCTTTCTCTCTCAATACGAATGAACCTGGCCTGGGATTTGTCTAAGCAAGAACACATGTGATATTTCTCTCATGATATCGAGAGTGGATGATCCTCTATTGACACTCAATAGTTCTCATAAGGTTGGCTACCACTCCCGATGATCGGTTGTGCTAGATCTGAAACATTCAGACCTATAAGTCCGATATCAAAGAGTGAAGTACTCATATAAGACATCCTTGATGTCTCAAGTCTAAGGATCATATACACCACTAGGACTACGGAATCATTGTCTGACAATAATGCATCATCAACCATCTAGCATTCCGTAAGCGGATCAATCAATGAACTCATTCTCCAATAAGCATATATATTGTATCCCTAGTATCCCTACACGAGCAGCTATGAGACCAGCTACATCCATCATATGAATGAGTATATAGCACACCAATCTATCCGGTTATCTCGATATCTCTCTTGAGTAATCTATGACCGGGATTATTTATGGTCTATGTTTAAAGGTGAATCGATCTCATTATCGTGATCTCATCACGATTCAATTCCTATTGCATAGATCCAAGAACATCATAATATATATGTGTATATGCAACAATCAATATAAAGTGATAAAATATCAAATAATAATAATAAGTAAAAAGATTGCATGTCAAGTCACGCGTGTCATCACTCATGTGATTGACTTATAGGGCACCTATGACTAGCAAATAGATGCTAGTATTGTATCGATGTTTACACCGATATAGGTGTGTCCATGTGTGGAAAGGATGACTATTTCTCTCCTTAGGTGAAAGTGCTATGGGTCAGGACAAAGTCTCATCGTTTAGCATTCATTGAGAGTGTTGATAGATGGGTGTTCCTGCGATATCGAACTTTCCTTCTAGCACTAAAAATGTTGAGGGAAGAAATCGTTAACATCTTGATTAGCCTGATATGATCCAGATCTATATGTGCAAAGTTATCTGAGGTACATCTGAGATAGAAATGTCAAGCTACTAAGGTGCCAGTTGTACAAAACTGAGATCAAGAGAGGTTTTTCACCCAGTTCCTTTGACGCTATAGCTAGTAACATGATATATATGAGTGTAGACATGAGTGGTCAAAAAAGGCAACCCCCTTTTTTCTTGTATTGAAGATGAGTTTTTATATCTAATGTTATAAAGGGGTATAAATGAAATATTCTATAGAGACAGAACATCTATCTAACCGTCTCGAATAATCTCTTCTTGGTCTCTTATTCATGTGAATGATAAGGGAAGAGTAGCCCATAATCACCTATTTTGGATTCTTATCCACGTGGGTAGACACATGAAGGGTGATCTTTGTCTTCTCCATTCGTGGGTAGACATATGAAGGGTGATTTTTATCTTCTCCATTCATCCTCAATATTACATGATGATTATATATTGAATGATAATTAAATGATGATATGTTACAACCATCACAATTTATGTAATTGAAGATAAAAACTTTGATACTGACCATGTTAAGTCAACTCTGTTTTTGTGCTAACACTTGTAGTTGAAATGAAGAACTTGTGATCCCAGAAGGTTTCACATGTTATAGTGGTTACGCTGGACATGTTGAATGAGTGATTCTTGCAAGACCATGACTGCTCCAAAATGGGCATAAAATTTAGCAAAGAAATCAAAGGCGAGATAGGAAGGAAGATTTGAGGAGATAGTTCTCTGCCTATTCAGATAAAAAAAGAAACAATGAAATGAACCAACCACTGTTGCGTTGCATCTGTGCGTGCTTGTAAAAGTAGACATCATCTAGTAATAAAATATCCATATTCAACTTTGCACATGATTGATGACTCTCCCAATTGGACTGCTAAGAAATTGTTCAAGCAAAACCATCTGTGCCACATCCAATGAGAGGTGTTACATTTAAATGACATCATTATGTTACTTGTAAGCAAGTCTGCTAGTTGTAAAGATTCTTTAGACCCCCAGAAATCTCTTTTTTTTATTAGTCAATCAATTATTTATTTTTTGCAGCTCCAGAAGGGTGTTGTTCTGTGAAACTATATGCATCTATAATCTGGATGGAGACTCCTTTGCTTAGAAAGATCCAGGATTTGATCTTATAATTTTACTATCAATAATCAATGATTTTACTAATATCCTCAAATCATCAAACCAATATTTTGGACATTTAGTTTTGTCAGATCAATGTTTTAGATATAAAGAATGAGACTAATATCTCAAGCCAACACAATCAAAATAGCTGGTCGCACTCCACATTCCAACAACAGTAGCAACTCCTCATCTCTCTCCATTTATGATAATAAGAAATGGGGAATGAACAGAACAAAGTTGAGATGAATTTATTAGACGCAACTAGGCAACATCAACAACAACGAAGTCATTCTCCTCTCTCCTCTTCCTCTTCTTCTTCCTCCTCCTGCTATCCCAATTCTCTCGATCAGAGAGAAGAAGGAATTATGGCAGTATTAAGTTGAACAAACTTCTCTTCTTTCACTGCACTTCAAGATGAAGGGAGTCAACAGCACCAGATTCATCCTTCTGCAGCCATCATCCAACCACAAGCAAGGTGGCAATGGGGTCAACACGTCCATCTCCATCTCGGTCTCCCACCATCATCGTTTTTGGCTCATCGCTCTCCTTTCCTTCTTCACCTTCGCCTCGCTCCTCACCCTTCTCAGAACCACCACCGCGAGAGATCCAAGTGACCTCCCCTCGGCTTCCTCCTCCTCCACCGCTGCTGCTGCGTCCGTTGGGTCGGCCTCTTACCGGAAGCCAGCGCCGCTGCCGGCTCCTGTGTTCGATGCCCTCGTCAACTACGCCGTGTCCTCCAACTCCACGGGGAAGATGAGGGAGGAGGACCTCCGGGCGGTCGCGGGCGTGCTACGACGGCGGGCGCCGTGCAACCTGCTCGTGTTCGGGATCGGGCACGAGACGCCGCTGTGGCGTGCGCTCAACCACGGCGGGCGTACCGTCTTCCTGGACGAGAACGAGTACTACGTCGCCCGCGTGGAGGGGCGCAACCCGGGCCTGGAAGCCTACGACGTGGCTTACACCACCAAGGTTCGGGAGATGCCAGACCTCCTGGCCGCCGCGCGTCGGCAGCGCCGCGGGGAGTGCCGGCCGGTGCAGAACCTGCTCTTCTCCGACTGCCGCCTCGCCATCAACGACCTCCCCAACCAGCTCTACGACGTGGCCTGGAACGTCATCCTGGTGGACGGGCCCAAGGGGCACATGCCGGCGGCGCCGGGCCGGATGTCGGCCATCTTCACGGCCGCCGTCATGGCCAGGTCTCGCGGCCGGGGCCACACCGACGTGCTCGTCCACGACCACGACCGGGAGGCGGAGAGGGTGTGCAGCGCGGAGTTCCTCTGCCCGGAGAACCTCGTCACCGCCACCCCCCACCTCGCCCACTTCCTCATCCGCGCCGGCCCCGCCGACGAGTTTTGCTCCAACCGGACCTCCACGGCCGGCGACGCAATAGCCACCTCGTAGTTTGACTTCTCCTCTTCACCGCCATGATCAGGTCAACCGTCACGATAAGAACAAGAAACATAACACATATCGCAACATATTACAGTCGTCGTTTCCTTCACCCTTCTCTCTAGTTTCGAAGCTGGTAATGTTTATTAGGTTACATCATCGCATGATATGATAATATGAGAGCATGAATTCTCTGATCGAGATCGACGTTGACTTGGTCGTCTCTGATAGAATCTTTATTTTGACCAGTTGCTGCTTGAGAGAAGCATATAGATCTCATTTGACCACGTGCGGACGTGGGGCCCAACACGTGGCAATTGGCTGATAGGCGATCTCTCCCTAAACTTCTCTTCGCTTTTCCTTTGGTTTACAGCTGTAAACAAGACCAAAAACAACTTTGAGACAACATAAATAGTATGCGGATGCAAACCAAATACTTTGATTTGGCATTGACATTGTTTCAATGTTATATAAAAAGAATGCTTACATTTTTGAAATGATAGACATTAATATCAAGGCACACTCTTTATGATGGGTGAAGACAGTATCAGATGATGTCTCCAGTTCCCTCTCTGAAGAACTTGCTCAGAATTCTGGGTGCCTGTGGCTCTAACAGTTCATTAATGTGCCACCTGATCTGTTCCTTCAAGCATTTACAATGTCAGTAGATATGGTATGCTTTCCATGATCTGCTCAAATTTTATACTCACATCAAACTCAGAATCAGAACTTTTGCCCATTGCTTGTTTGATTTAAAGAGAGGGAAGGGGCTGAATCCAAGTAGGTAAGTTGTCAATGTCTCTTACCAGAATCTGACAACACCTTAAACCTTTGATGCAGAAATCATACCTGCCACATGCCTTGCAAAACACCAAAAAATGTGATGTATACAAATATGTGATGCTGCTCAAGATTTTTGAAGTGAATGATTGTGTCAGAATGATATCCTGACAATATTTATTAAAAACATAGTGGTGTGTGCCTTCTTTGTGCTCTCAGAAGTCATATGATAATATTGTTTTTTTATTTCACCTCAATGTTCTTTTTTTTCCTTGGTGTAGAAGTTTAGTTCAGCAATCTGGCAAAACATTGCTTTCTGGTTAAGGAAAGTTCTTATTTCATTTTAAACCTGAATTTGTATTTGAAGTTTATCAGTCTTATAAACCTATTCATGCAGGAATCTCCATTCATTAGTTCCTAAATAACCCCAAGAACCTCACATTTATTGGGAAGGAAATAATTTCTTACCCCAAATACAGAAAAGAACAAAGACCAAAGAAGATAATATATATATAATGAAGTATCAATTTGATTTAAAATTTTAAAAAGAAACACAGTTACAGATAAGGGAATCCACAGTTCTAAAACTTAAGATGGTTTTTCTTTCATTATCTGCCCCTAAATATTTTAAGTTTGTGTTGCAACCCTCATTTAAAGTAAAATTCATATTATTACTGGAAACTAACAACCCTAGCTATTGTGTAAAGGGTAAACTTGCAAAATAAAGGGATGGTTAGTCTAAGAACAAGACCTTTACACATAGCAAGTAAGAACAAGCATAAACATAAAAAAGCATGAGCAAATGTAAAAAATATTGTGGCTAAACAACAATGAAATATTTAAGGATTCAAGTTATGAATATGGGCCAGGAATTTCCTTTCTTACTGGAATCTTAACGTCAATGTGCACTCCCTTAAATTTGGGCAGAAGCAATTGCATAAGAAATTTATAAAGTGTTCCCAATTGTTGATCTAAGCTTCCACCAATAACTTGAGCAAGCTGGCCTACCTTCCACTATAATGAATAATAAATATAAAGTGCAACCACAGATTGACTTTAATTATTTCTTCCTTTCGTTTTCTTCTTTATTCTTGGTACAATCACCTCAAGTGGCTGTCCTTTCCTGAAGATGGAAAACACCTTTGAACCCAAGTCACTGGATGGAGTTGGTCCAACTTATATGACTAAGTGCCCCAACCCCCAAGCCATCTCCTATACTCCCACCTGTAGGCTCTCTGAAGCTGACTTTTATTTGCATCCTCAACAGTTTGATCCTCATTTCTAGGGATGACAATGGGAAATAATATTCCAAAATCCAAACCAATTTTTCAGCATGTTTTCACTTAAGATACATTAATATTTATTTTATTTGTTGTGGATCTAGATTTACAAAAGGGATGAGTCTGATAACCAACTATGATTTGATCCAAATATTGGTCATATATCATCAGTTTGAATCCAAAAGATTATTGGATTCAGGTCCTAGGTGGACCACTAGAATTTGACCAAATCTTGTTCCTACTCATTTCGACATGACAAATCTAAAGTCCTTTGTGTTATGGCATGATGCATGTGCTAATGCATATGTCCTATAAACAAAAAAGCCATGAGCAAATGTAAAAAATATTGTGGCTAAACAACAATGAAATATTTAAGGATTCAAGTTATGAATATGGGCCAGGAATTTCCTTTCTTACTGGAATCTTAACGTCAATGTGCACTCCCTTAAATTTGGGCAGAAGCAATTGCATAAGAAATTTATAAAGTGTTCCCAATTGTTGATCTAAGCTTCCACCAATAACTTGAGCAAGCTGGCCTACCTTCCACTATAATGAATAATAAAATATAAAGTGCAACCACAGATTGACTTTAATTATTTCTTCCTTTCGTTTTCTTCTTTATTCTTGGTACAATCACCTCAAGTGGCTGTCCTTTCCTGAAGATGGAAAACACCTTTGAACCCAAGTCACTGGATGGAGTTGGTCCAACTTATATGACTAAGTGCCCCAACCCCCAAGCCATCTCCTATACTCCCACCTGTAGGCTCTCTGAAGCTGACTTTTATTTGCATCCTCAACAGTTTGATCCTCATTTCTAGGGATGACAATGGGAAATAATATTCCAAAATCCAAACCAATTTTTCAGCATGTTTTCACTTAAGATACATTAATATTTATTTTATTTGTTGTGGATCTAGATTTACAAAAGGGATGAGTCTGATAACCAACTATGATTTGATCCAAATATTGGTCATATATCATCAGTTTGAATCCAAAAGATTATTGGATTCAGGTCCTAGGTGGACCACTAGAATTTGACCAAATCTTGTTCCTACTCATTTCGACATGACAAATCTAAAGTCCTTTGTGTTATGGCATGATGCATGTGCTAATGCATATATGTCCTATAAACAAAAAGCCAATATAGACACCAACATAGAGATTAAAGCCTAGGCTGAATCTTGATTCCAGCTTACACTCTATACACAGTTTAGCTCATGTATTTCCCATGTTTCATATATGCTATCCTCCTGAACCCAAAAAGATTTTACATGGTGAGGGTATTCTTTCTCTTATTAATTAGTTCCTACTTTGAAATAGATATATATTAAAAAAGAAAGAAACAGAAAAGAAATGAGAATGATCCACATAGACATTTAAATATACTGTGTGGATAGTAAAAAATTAATGGATTTTAAAATACTATGCCATTTTCCTTCTGCCCAGTATATTTAAATATTCACAGATAATCAAAAGTTAGGCAGTTATCATGTATTTATATTACAAAACCTCTTTGATGTGCTCTATTCTTTTGTAAACACAAAAGTCCTTCATTTTTACATGCATGGCATGTGCAAATTACAAAGTGTAATAAATGCCTTTGTAGATCCATATTACATCTGCAAAGATAGTGAAACAAATTGCTTTGAAAGAAGAAAAGAAGGAAGTAAATATTGTCTATACACCCCTTTGCTACTGCTGGGCAAATAGATGAGCTGAGATACAACAAAACCATAGAAGATATTAATGGATCTTAAAGAACAAAAGGTTTAGGGTCATTGATGACAAACCTGCTAAGGTTAAGGTTAAGTTCACAAACCTGCTGAAAATAAGCCAAGGTTAAGTTCACAAACCTGCAGGAAACCACTCATGCAAGGTAATGATCTCAACACAATGTTGTGGTCATTGATGACAGGTAAGAATTGCACTGCTGACGTGGGGTAATTCCATCTGCATCACATCCAGTGCCATAACCTGTTTGACAAAAGCTCAAATCAAAATAGTTGCCACTTTCCAGTACAGAGCAAAAAAACAAGTAGACTGCAAATTGTAGTTTCTGTATAGGCATCTAGAGATGATAACTAACTTCTGACCTAATTTCTTAGAGATTATATGGCCTTAAGTTGATCTGGACAAAACCACTTGACAATCAGCAGGACTGGGCCTATCAATCCTGACCTAGACCTATAAAACAGTAGACTGCAAATTGTAGTTTCTGTATAGGCATCTAGAGATGATAACTAACTTCTGGACCTAATTTCTTAGAGATTATATGGCCTTAAGTTGATCTGGACAAAACCACTTGACAATCAGCAGGACTGGGCCTATCAATCCTGACCTAGACCTATCAGCCCAAGCCAACTAAAAATTGTAAATTAAACCATCAGTTATATGGATCAGGTCAGATCAAGAGTTATTTGCCTGCTGGCAAGGGGAAGGGTGGATTTTGGTTGTAAGGCCTTGGCCTGCTGAGTCAAGATAGACTTAATCTCATGAGCCTGATCCATCTAGTAATCTAGGATACAAAGGCTTGAACCTGTTGTAGTCGTGGACCTAAAGAACCAATTAATTCTTGGCTCCAAGAATCCATAAAACTAGAACTAAAACACCATAAACCAGTTTATATAAACCATTCACCTCTATACAAATATATCTAGAATCCAGTTTTCTCTTGCATATTGAAATTAAAAAAAAAACAATGTGTCATAAAAACAACAGCATTGTAATATTTTTTCTAAGAGTCTGCAACTAAACGAAGTGACAATTCTGAAAAGAAAAAGAGAAAGAAAGAATATGAAGACCACATTATGTGTTATAAGTAGCTTATTGGAATGGACTGAAGAAAAGGCAGTGATCAACCACTTCTACAAACAGAAAGTGAAATAAATCCTAAAAGTATTTTAAGTATGCAAAATAAGCATTTCAGAATATAGACCCCTCTAGCAGTAAATCGCATTGAGAACTTATTCCAACAAATTCTACTCAGAAAGAACAATTGGATACCTGTTGCACATCTCACAAACTGTGAGGGCGAAGATAACTGCACTCACTGGCATTGATTATGTGTCAGAGATAGTGTATCTGTAGAGGTCCCAAGTAAATGGGAACTCTCATCAACAACAAGCAGACATATTTATTCTTTGCTAGCCAACTCTGTCAGCTAATGTATGATCATGTCTCCCTCCTTGCACAAAGAAAGCTCCTCCTTCTTCATTACATCCTTCACCTGCACAAAAATGGCTGAATCAGAAAATGCCACTTCTCAAGATCTATATAAAGGATAAACCATCCACAGGCCACCACCGGATTATTATATGATATATTTGCATCGTTACATCATTCACATATTTTTTAGCATAAGTACACTGCAACTATTTTTTAGCATAAGTAAATGGGAACTCTCATCAACAACAAGCAGACATATTTATTCTTTGCTAGCCAACTCTGTCAGCTAATGTATGATCATGTCTCCCTCCTTGCACAAAGAAAGCTCCTCCTTCTTCATTACATCCTTCACCTGCACAAAAACGGCTGAATCAGAAAATGCCACTTCTCAAGATCTATATAAAGGATAAACCATCCACAGGCCACCACCGGATTATTATATGTTATATTTGCATCGTTACATCATTCACATATTTTTTAGCATAAGTACACTGCAACTATTTATTTCACCATGATTCTAAGAAGTATATGTTAGATAAAGGAATTTTTTATGTGTATAATAAACGTTTAGAATTGTGAGGAAGATTGACAAAAGATATCCCTGGAACAGTTCAGCTTGCCGATAACTTAACATCTATCAACTAGTGAACAATGAAGCTCAGCTATTTCTTAACTCCTGAAGCTATGCTCCTTGCTAGGATCAACTCTCAACTTGTTTCTGTACTAAGATCTCAATGTGGAATGCTGACAATTTGTACCATTCTTTGAGACAACTGTATAAAATGGGGCAATAAATTAGAAAATTATGATGAGACTGTACAGCACAAAGCAAACTCGTCTCCACAGTTTTTATAATGAAGTAGAAAGATTAACACATGATATTATAGTTGCCTTGAAATTAAAAATAAAAAAAGAGGGGGGGAGTGTGTGGGGATACATAGCCAGCTTGAAAAAGTGAAGGAATACCACAATTATGTTTGACATAGTAAAACATACAATCCAGCAGACAATGATGCAAAATATCTGCATTTAAGAAACTTAGTTCCTAGTCACTTCATATCACAAACATTAGATACTGATTTCATTCTTGACATGGAAGTCAGAACCAGGAATTAAGGCAAATATGTTTGCTAGACTTCCAGAAGTTTGCTATAGAAATTTATCATGTTCATCGAATGTGCTAAATATTATCTTGTTGATTCTCCATCAAAGAGTCATGAATCGTGTGTCTCAATGGATCGAGCTCCATAAGATGAAAATAACATTCAATTTATTTCACCGACAATATGGTCAAAGAATACCAAGAAATTTAACCGAACGCAAAGTTTTCGAGATGTGATCCAACGATTACGGCGAAGATGAGGCTTTTTCCCGATGTTTCCGACAGGCGTATTGCTACCACTTGAGCCGACGGGCCCTTGGACTGGATGACGGGGTGGAGAAGCGTGGCGCAGGCGAAGAACAGGGAGGCGAGGCTCTGGACGAGATTGTGGGCACGATGCCGAACTTTCCGATGCCGGAAAGAAGACAGAGTCAAGGGCGGCCCGGGAAAGGTCGATGCTCCACAGGGGCCTCGCCTGCACCTGGAACGGGTCGGGCGGATTCTGGGCCATTTCGAGCCAGGCTTCCATCTCGGACATTTAGCCCGGCCCATGAACAGGTCTTGCATCCAGAAAAATCTCAAGATTAATTCTGGCAAATAATATGATTTTGGTATAGATATGTATTACATCAAAATAAATATTCTCTATCACAAAAATTTATACAAATTACTCAGCTTATACTCTTTCCATAAAGTATTAACTATAGAACTCTTAGCTAATTAGCAATCATATAACTAATCTTAATGGCAATAAAACAATTTAAGTTGATATCCCTAATTTATTCCTATACTGAAAGTGCAAAAAGAAAACCTGAATTGATTTATAAAGAGTTAACAAATAGATTACTACTAACTTGTATCGATTTAAACTTAACATTCTTGTGATTGGCATTAGATGTTTCTCTTGTAATCAAAATACTCAATATTCAAGCCTCAATTTTGAGAATGCTTTTCATGCATGTATTGTATATCCACATGCTAAATTAGTTTGCCTCCATAATATACAACATATTAACAAGGTTGCATGATGCGTTTGAACTATAATTCTCATTGAGACCAACAAAGGCCACTTGGACTTGACGACCTGCCTTTGTGTCCACCATTAGTTTGGGTATCAGTTGCCAGGAAGGAAGGAAGGAATGCAAGATTGGTGCTGATGCAAAGTTTAAGTAGCAGATAGAGTTGGACAAAGTCTTGCCTCATCTGCCACCTCCGATTCAAAGAAGTATTTTGTTTCAGCAGCAATTTTTGTCTCCCAGAAGATGTAGATTTTGAGATGGATGATGATCATCCAACTGGTCAATGCTGTGACCACAAGCTTGCTCACCAAACATATATTTCGTGTGGAATAATACTCGAAGAATAATGGTATATAAAATGGTTTTAATACATGTATATGCTTGGCTCAAATTAGTATCATATGCGATGAAAAGAGTAACATGATATAGTGCAAAAACTCGATTCATTATCATTATTATTGTTTAATATATGTAAATTTGGTTCAATTGCATACACGAGTAAATATTTTTTTTAACATATATTCCAAAGAAAAAGAAAATAATGGGGATTTTTGCTGCGACAATGTTGGATTTCGATGGAAAGACACGGGCGAAAACGTGACTTGGATTGCCTTCCCGTGAAGTGTCGTGGGGCCCGCACTCGCGTTATCTTTTCCCCACGGATCCGGGGTTTGACTCGGACTCCACCGCCCTCTCTCAACTCCACCTCTGGAATCCTCTCCCGTCCGCGCACCCTATTTAGAGCCCTGGGAGTCGTGGCACACGGAATAGAACTCACGTACATCGAAGCAGATACGAAGAGGCGAGAAGGAGAGGCAGAGATGGGGTGCTGGGCGATTGCCGTGCATGGGGGAGCCGGTGTGGACCCCAAATTGCCGGAGGAACGGCAGGAGGAGGCGCGGCGGGTGCTGAGACGCTGCCTTGGGGTGGGCGCCGCAGGCCTCCGAGCCGGCCTCCCCGCCGTGGACGTGGTGGAGATGGTGGTCCGGGAGCTGGAGACCGACCCGGTGTTTAACTCCGGTCGCGGGTCCGCTCTGACGCAGGAGGGCACCGTGGAGATGGAGGCCAGCATCATGGACGGCCGGGGACGCCGCTGCGGTTCCGTCTCCGGCCTCACCACCGTCAAGAACCCCGTCTCCCTCGCTCGCCTGGTCATGGACAGGTCTCCCCACTCCTACCTCGCTTTCCACGGCGCCGAGGATTTCGCCCGCGAACAGGTCCTCTCTCTCTCTCTCTCTCTCTCAGTCTCAGTCTCTCTCTTCCGCTCCTGATGCAATGCTAGTACCGTTGCAGGGGGTTGAAGTGGTGGACAATAGCTACTTCATCACTGATGAGAATGTGCGTATACTGAAGCTGGCAAAGGAAGCAAACAGTATCGTGGTATGTGAAGTAGATGTTATTTGATTGCAATCCCCGTTCATATATCATGTGCACTCATGTAGATTTTTTGGAGCAGTACGATTACAGAGTTCCGGTCCCGAGCGCGGACACCTGCAGCGCCAGCGCTGGACCGGTGGGCGCAACGACAGATGGCGGCCTGCAGATGAACGGCCTCCCGATCAGCATCTACGCGCCGGAGACCGTCGGATGCGTGGCGGTCGACAGCGGTGGGTGGTGCGCCGCCGCGACGTCCACCGGAGGGCTCATGAACAAGATGAGTGGCCGCATCGGAGACTCGCCCTTGATCGGCTCCGGCACCTACGCCTGCGGTGCCTGCGCCGTGTCGTGCACCGGCGAGGGCGAAGCCATCATCCGAAGCACCCTAGCGAGAGATGTGGCGGCGCTGATGGAGTACAAGGGGCTCGGCCTCCAGGAGGCGGTGGACTACGCCCTCAAAGAGAGGCTGGACGAGGGCAAGGCCGGCCTCATCGCCGTGTCGAGGAATGGTGAGGTGGCCCATGGATTCAATACCGTGGGTATGTTTAGAGGATGTGCAACGGAGGATGGGTTTATGGATGTGGCCATATGGTAGGCGTCGTATTCTTTCTCTTCGTGTCCTATGAATTTATAGCGAATGTATTGTATAAACCTTCATTCTATATATACTGTGGCTTTCTATGAGCTTCAAATAGTTGTTGTTTATAGAAGTGGAAGACGAATAAGTAAAGCTTGAAGTAATGAGATATATGAGACCTCTTTTATATAGGAGCCGTTCGTGAGTCGATTGGACAGGATTTCGAACTGCTCAACGATAGAGAATCCAATGAGGGCAGGATCTCAACTGTGCTTAGCGACATGAGGGTAGAATCTCGATTGTACTTAATGATGAAGATCGGATCTCGATTGTGCGGAGGATCCATATCGTCGCTATGCTTAGCAATGCAGGGTTGTGCTCAGAGATGGAAGACTCTGCTCAATGACGAAGGATACGGATCTAGGCTGTGCTCAGCGACGGAGGGTTGTGCTCATCCACAGAGATGGAGGGCACTTGGGGCTCTATGAAGAGGAGCTGCACCACGGCCACCACAACAGTCTTGTTGGAGATGGGGCCATTGTCGAACACTATGCACTCCTCAAGGAGGTGGGAGAAGACATCATACGATCGCCCAACTTTGTGGCTACCATCATTGTGTCCTTGCCTCCATCCCTCGTTTGTTGCTGACGGACGATCTCTTGAGAGGGCCTCCGTCGTTTGCCGCGCTCCTGCCTCGACCGTCGAGAGACGAAGGCAACGAGAAAGGGGCGATGGTTTTCGTCAAAGATAAAGGGGCTAATAACAAACAGTAAAGAACGCTACGAACGAAAAATAACACTTCACAGCATCAGTACATAATGCTCATGAGAAACAAAAGCCAACATTTTGACTCGACGTGGAAGCAAAAGTGCCCTGGAGACAAGATCCATGCTTTAGATTACTAGAAAAACTTCAGATTCTTCCTCGGATGTTACAGATTTCACTGCAGAACACTCCAAACGAAGCAGCGATATCTAAAGATTCAAGCTTTGAGAGGGTAAACTCTAACTTGATCCAACACAGGCCCGCAAAGGGAACCCGGATTACTAGCACTCGTGTGGTAGTATGAACTGTAAAACGTGATCCGTGTCCTGCTCCCGGTTGCCATAAAGTTCAAGCTTGCAGCTTTGAATCCACCCTTTCCCTGCGACTGGAATGGCACCTTCGCTGTGCCATTGCCGGCAAAGGCTTCCACCAGCATCGATCCATGGCAACCGTTCTTGGCATCGCCTACCACGAAGCTCAGGTTGTAGGTGGTGTTACTGGCGGTCCTGATAACTTGGGCGATCGCGCTTTCTCTTCCGGCCACAAGTTCGATGGCGAACTGGCCGGACGGGATGGCGTAATGTGCGGCGTCGACAAACCTGACGGCCTTTAGGGATTCGATGATCCAGCCAGGGAGGGGAGATGTGCTGTCTTCCTGCTTGGGGGGGAGGAGGACGCCGGTCGTGGAATTCTTGAACACATGAGGGCCCTCTTCAAAGCCACCATTCTTGACTAAGTTGTCTGCAGTTGAAGAACAGTGCAGTAAGATGCGATTGGAATTGTTGGATACATATCATAATCTCAGGTGAACGACAGTGAAGAATTGAAGAGTCTGTTGAACAAAAACAGCAGCATGAAGGGTTCTCCTCCTTCATTAGATTCCACTGATCTCACAGACATTAATGGCTAACCTTACCATGTGTCGGCATGGGAGGAAAGAGCTCCTTGATGGCCACAGCGTCCAAGAGCGGCCCGCACGCCGGATCTTCCTGAACCCCCGTGTTGTGAAAGATCACCTGCACCGTCTTGTTACCGGGCCTGAATCCCCAGGCGTAGGTGTCACCACCGGTGCTACTGTAAAGAGTCTGAATGGGGAGGTCGCCTGAGAGCGGCGGCACCGAGACCCTCAGCACCTCGTCCTGCGCGCACGTTCTGGTGGCGCTGAAGGTGAGCGCGTAGAGGGATCCCGGCTTAACGGTGATGTTCTGGGAAATGGAGGCGTCGTTGCCGAGCCGCACGGCGTGGACGCCGTGAGGCACCGCGAAGAACATGCCACCGGACTGCGGCCCGCCGGAAACGTACTCCACCAGGCCGTGGATGGTCCAGTCTGGCAGGGAGTGCTTTCCCTGGATGACCGTCTTGTTGAGCTTGTCCTGCCTTGGGCTGATCTCGAAGTTGCCGTTGGCAAGGAACCCTGCAACAGATCAACGGAGACAACCTTGAATATCCACAAACTTAAAGAAGGAGATGTTGTTAAGGTCATTACCATCAAGTTCTTGAGCCCCGAGAACACCGATGCAGAAGGAGAGAAGCAGGAGAAGCTGCGGGGAACCCATTTCCCTCCTCAGTAAAGCTGAGACAGTGCTACAGGTACTGTGAGAGCTATATTTATCTCAGAAGCCTGCGTTCAGATATCCCTCAAGCACAAAGCTAAAGCTCACCTACACGACTACTCCCTCATGCCTTGTCATCCGAGCCCATACCTTTCCTTGCGTTGGATGCTTGATCCGGAGGTACATGTCAACTGGGTCATTGATTCGCCCTACTCCGCTGCAGTAAAAAGGAAGCAGAGGGTTGCAGAAATCACGTTGGCGATGGCAGAAGCCTGTCGGATTGCTGCAGAGTTCATCGAGACCTGCCTTCTTAAAAGGATGGCTGAAATATATATATATATATATATATATATATTTATAGCTGGATACAATTCATGTGGTTACAAGGGGCTCACAAACATCGGTAACATCAAAAGCTCACAAGAAACTAAGGTTCTGTCAGATTAAGACGACAGAGACCCGTACATCTGCTATGGACGTAGGGATGTACATGACTTGGCTTATTTAACTCCAAGATTAGCAGCAAAGAACATGAACAAACAAATGGTGGAAACATGTTATGTGCGACAATTCCGCTCTCCAGTCTCACCTCACAATCTTGGAAAGGAAGACAAGATTATGGATACTTGATCAGGTATTGAAGTTGGTACTTTGGGCACTATCTTCGAAGTATCGGGGGTTTTAGGAAGCTGCAGGGTTGATATAAGTGATCTGAAACAAGCAGATTCCATGCAATGCACATGAAACATCAAATCATCTGAATCTCTACGCTAACAAGCTCTTCTACAGACTACTCTCTCTCTCGGAGAAAGAGAAATCAAGCTGTCATCTTCTATGTACTCTCTGACTCTATTCCTTACAGTGTACTGATCCCAGCGGATAAGGTTGTGAAGGGCATCGAGGGATTCCTCTTTCATCACGTCAGATTGGATCGGATGGGACTAAGAAAACCCAACGAAAAAGAAATCAACTTCCTGGGGAAGACGAGAACAGAGGAGAGGGAATAGTTTAGGTCCGCCTCCCTCGCCGCCGACGATGGCGATGCTGCAGAGTAGCTGGGCGTGGAGTCGCCGCCAGTGCCTCTGCAAGCAGGAACAGGCGCACGTGGTGGCGGTGGCAGGCCAGCGACTTGACCACCGTCTTGACTTCGGTCAATGCAGTCATTGAGATTCATGTAGGCATCCTATTGGCGTCATCAAGCTTCGTGCACGGTCGTTGATCAAAGAACCTTTTGTCGCTTTAGTCATAGCTATTACAGCGGTCTTTACATTGATATACCGGTAATAGAATCAATATTGATCTGCACTACTTTTGATGCAATATTTTGAACATGATCTCTGCCGTCCATGACGATCAAAAGATCGATCGCGGTAATGAGAATGTCTCCTGCGATCCACTTAACAATCTTATGGTTTTAGATATTGTCAAAATTATTATATTTGCTTAAAGGAATAAGAGAGAGAGAGAGAGAGAGAGAGAGAGAGAGATCCGATCCGATCCATTTGGTATTGGCGGATCTGGTTAGGCTAGGCCTTCGTACCCGTATAATCCCGTTTCGACCCGACCCATACTTTTACTCTTACGTGGACCCGGTGACGTGACTTCGATGTCAACACTGTTCTTATCACGCGTACATCCCAAGTAAAAGAATCCAATTGGGCCACGTTTGGTCTTGAAAACCGACGTTCATAAGTCTCTTTGACAAATTATGTGGTCCCACTGCGGGGTCAGAATTGAATACCAATTACATGGCTGGTATGATGTGTAGTTGAACTTAAATATCCGAACTAATAATAAGAGTAAGAGCGGAGGCAGAGCAACCGCAATTGCTTCTGCCCGGCATGGAGAAAACGGGAGATCCCGCGGCTCCGCTCCTTCCGCCTCATTATCCGCCGCCGACGGAGCCGTGTTACGGCGTCCCGGCCGCAGCAGCTGCCCTCCAGGAACCCTACTTCCCGGAACCCCCGGCCTACGTGCTTCTCCCCTTCTACCCCCGCCGCCATCGCCGCCGCGGAGGCTGCCACTGTTGCGGCTCCCTCTTTTTATCCTCCGCCCTCCTCTCATCGGCCTTCCTCCTCGTCATCCTATGTTCCGCCGCCTTCTTACTCTGGCCCTCCGACCCCCAGCTAACCGTTGCCCGCCTCCGCTTCGACGACCTCCGCGTCAACCCGCCCCCCTTCGCCACCATTGACGTCGTCCTTAGCGTCGACCTCATGGTCCGTAACCCGGACTTTTTCTCTCTCAACTACCGCTCCATCTTGGTCTCGATCGGGTACCGCGGGAGGCCGCTCGGCTCCGTCACGGCTGACGGCGGCCACGTTAGGGCGCGGGGAGTCTCGTACGTCCACGCCAAGCTCGATCTCGACGGGATCCGCTTGTTGAATGATGCCATCTATCTGATCGAGGATCTTGCTAGGGGATCACTGCCTTTGGACACCGTCACCGAGGTGCAGGGTCGGATGCGGCTGTTCTTCTTCGACGTCCCCGTTCAGGTACAATTTACGAACGCTTCTTATTGTTCATTAATGTCTCAGCTGCTCCTTGACTTGGTTGCATCTTTTTGTTTTATCTTCTCCCGTCGATGAATTTGATGTGCCATAATGATCCTTTGACATCTGATTTGTGTTGTAGGTTTGTAGGATAGGAATTTGATCTAATGAGGATTTTTATTATCTTGATGGATACATATAGTAATCTGACAAAAAGTTGTAGCTTTCTTAATCCCAAGAAAAAGAATTGTATCTAATTAAATGCTTCAAGAAGCATTTCCCTGACTGTAGTGTGATATGTACTGGTAATCTGTAGATACTTCTAAAAAAACATTGCATTCTTCATGTCACTATTGCCTTGTGTTAGACTTCTAACTTCTAAGATATAGATTTGGAACGTTTCTTTTAATAGAGTGTGTGAACCTATTATTACTGATTAAAATGGATGATTGACTTAAACATTGTTTGCTCATACAAATCATGTCGAGAAGCCTCTCCAGTGTTGAGATATGATTGAATATGTTCTTTTGCTTCTTCTCAACCATAAGGGTCATGTGAGGACTGAAAGATAGTCTAGGATTAGAATTATTAAAAGGTGAACTCGAAGCAGTCGAGGATAACATGTGCTATTATAATATTTGGGCAGCAGGGATGATCTGTCACTTAGAGGTGATCATGGAAAAGATGAAAGGAATTGTTGCCCTGTGCAAAACTTGGAAACAGCAGGTTTCTCTGTTGTCCTAGATGCAGGAATTGGGGTTCTCAAGGTCCAGATTGGTGGCTCAATGAGAACTGCATGTTATTTCATAGAATCAGGACTAAGAACATCGGTTAGGGTGTAGTTGGAAGGGATTATTGCTGGATACTAGGTACAAAGTATGATTTTGATCAAATTAGATGTTTAGATTTAGAGTTCTATAGTTAAACTATCAAGTACAGAACACAAGAAGAAGAAACTAAATCTGGAATACAAATACAAAAGATGGATACCTAGAGACACAACTCGATTACTGCAAACTACTCCGGTTTATGGTAATTGTTCTTCCAGCAGACCTCACACCAATAGTTCCACTGATGGCCTTGGTACAGTATAATAGAAAATTTTCAGGCTTCTTGTTACAAAAACCTTGAAAACATTGTGTATATGTGATTTTTTTTAGTTTTTTTACATCTAGTTCTAGGAAATTTTTAGCCTTAGCCTTTACACAAAAATTTAGTGGTTGATGGCTAAGATTTTGTACATGACAGGTCACAAAAGGATGAAATATAATGTTCATCCTTTACTAGTATTTCTAGGCTGATTAATTCTCATATATGAAGCATCCTTAGAAACTGCATGAATGCAGTAGAGGCTTGCCAAGCACCTTGCTTATGATTTCTTGATATATGTAATAACTGTAGCATCTGACTTAAGTATTCATTGCAATCAGGAAGTCTTGAAAATATTTGCATGTTGGTGCTTTCTTTTTAAGTAGATAAAGGAAAGATTTCTTCATGTGATGTCAGAAGTTTAAAATCCAGCAGTTCAAGCTAATAGGCATAAAATATCCAAGCTAATAGTTTCAGGTTGTTATGTCCAATCTATTATTGTATAAAATATCCAAAGATAACTGTCCTGATGGGCAACAAGATAAAAAGGTGGCCTTCCCATGCAGATGGTTGGGTTACTACGTAAGAGAGATGTTTTCTGCAGCTACTTATGAGCTTTGAATTTAATTATTAAAATGATATATAATTGAGTGCGAATACAGAAATATGCAAATGCAACCAAGTGATATGAGAATTCATGGTAGGGCACATGGAATAGTGATGTAAGAGAGGGAAAGGAAAAAACACGAGGGTAAAGGAGGAGGGAAATGGCATGCCCAAACATGACACCTAACTTGACCATCAAGGATATCGTGTTCCAAAATGACCCCTTTCTTTCCGAATAATGCAAGTATCCAGTTATTCTAAAAGGAAGAAAATTAAAAAAAGGCATCACACATATCCCTGCATGTATGTAGTCATTAGGTTGAGAGAGGTGGAGGTTGAGGGATCCAGTTTGATAGCAATTGGGCGTGAGAGAAAAAAGTCAGTTTAGATCAAGTTTTGGAGAGATTGGTCTGGCCTGAGTTTGATAAGTTGTGGATACAATGGGGGCATTTTGCAAATTGGGTTACCTAACCCATATCATTTACCTGTTATTGGCTGAGCTCCAGTAATGGTGGCTGAGGGATGTAGGTATTTAGAGTTGTTTCATCCCATACATGATATTTTGAAGTTAAAAGGGATAAATATGATATTTTGCTGTTTTGCAGTGATATTTAGTAAGATATTCCCAGAGTTGTCAAGCTTTAGGTTGTTTTTTTTTTTTGTAAATATTCATTAGGTATATTCTGGCCTTTGTCTTCCTTGCTAACAAATATTCTCAGCCAGTCAAATTATGTAAGGATACATATAAAGTTAGCTAGAGTCATGCCAAATAGTAATGAACAACAATCTTCACATAGTTTCTTTTCTTCGTTAAAGTAAGATTTAATTGTTTTCTTGTCTATTCGTTATTTAGTACTTTTTGTCTAATCTGAGCATCAATTACCCACTTATCTCTACATTTTCTCAGGGAAATATTTCGTGTGCATTGAATGTCAATCTAGAAAACCAGGAAGTCATTCGTCAAGACTGCTACTCTGAGGTAAGTTCTTGTCAAGTATGATTAAGTTATCTTATTGTTTTCATGTCTTCACCTACCATAGGCTTCTGATGTTACATCCTTTCAATTATTCGTTTGTTCAGTGATCTCTGATACTTGAAGTGGAGGATTCAGGTGGATGGTTCAGAAGAATTTGTTTCCTTGTCATGTAAAGATTTTCCGCGTGCATCATAATGTATATGAAGTAAAACAAAACATGTATGTGAGATATGAATATTTGTCCAGAAAACATATAAAGAAAAGTGTTGTAAATAAATGGTCCATTTGGCTCTTGTGACTGGTGGTTATCTAATGTTGAACTCAGAATTCCTAGCTGAGTGTGTCTTTGTCTTGTGCCGATTGGGACTCTGATACTATTTTCTGGAGGTTGCCCTCTTTGGTAGTTGATTCCATGGCAAGGATGGACTCAGTTCACTAAAACAGAGCATCACCTACCTCAGTGTATGCTGGCCAAAACAAGGACTGAGAAAGTTGATCCTATGTATCCTCTTCATTCTTGGCTGTGAAATCACTTGTTTTGAATGGCAGTGCTCTGAGGCCATGATTTCGATCATCATGTTGGACTGAGGCAGGAGGAGGATGTTGCTGCTCAAGGTCTGTGTTCAGAAGCTGCTTTCACAGGTAAGCTGAACTCTCCAAGTTCATCAATGATCACTATATGAAGCATATATATTTTGACAATTGCAGGTTGCAATGGGAATCCTTCTACAAGTATCTCAAATCCAACGACTTCCTTCGCCAGGTAGTGGCCATGGGGGTTGAGCTAGGTCTTTCCAGGTAACCTCGTCTCCATTAAAATGACACCGTTGTTCTCACTTTGCTTCATGCCCCAACATATTAAAGATTTGGTAATGAAGATTCTGTAGCTTCAGTTTGTTCCTGTATTTGATATGCATCTGTTCTTAATGTTTGAAGATCCTTCTTCTTGTTTTGATATGAAATGGGAGATTGCTTGTTTGCCTTGCAATAATAGCTGGAACTTTAGTTGGATTATGTATATTACAACATTCTCTCAGTCAAGGATTGATATGGATAATATGTTCCACCAAACTGAAGCCACTGGCACATGGTACAATCACATGAATATCAATCACCAGATTGATATTGCTATACTGACACTATGGAAAAGCATTATTCATATACTTCACTCCCAACAACTAAAATCACTGAAGTCAACTTCACTAAATCGGTTAGCACACTCAATTTGAAAATTTGCTCATCTCTACATCATTCCTTCAATTCTCCAGTCATCATGAAGTTATTAGGATTCAGTCACATCTCATGTCACATTTATGGATGGTGGTTATGAGGTTGATATGGAAGGAAAGATAGTGATGCTATAAATGAAGGGAATACTGGATCATGCCAATTGACAGAGAATCATAGCTCCTGGAAATACTATGGCTCTGCAGGTTACATTTACTTATATTTACTTTAATAGAAGTATTTGCAGGAGCATGTTAGAACTTATCACATTTATCTTCGCATTATATATTTCCTAATTTGTGTTTCGCTGTGGTTAATTTATCATTCTTCATAAGCTTTAATACTGTAAAATGTTTCACATAACAACTAGTCAATTGACCATAGAGTATGTGTAGTTAAAACATAAGAATTCTCATGGTATCTGTTCTATGCTACTCTGATTCTATCAGCTAAACAAAAGTGAAACACATGAGAGTGCATAGGAAAAGAAAGCTGCTTATGCCCTTCTACCGGAAAGATTCCCATGTAGCACCGGCCCTGCAAGTTTGTGAGTTCAAAGTCTGGTCCAAATGCAATTGTGCATTGACAAAATGTAAAGAGAAAGCAGACAGTGGAAACAAGAGCATGCTGAGCATCTATCTCCTCTTCAAAATCCTTCTTGATGCTTGCATCACACAGAAATGCCAAAAATGATACTTGAATGTGGCAGTGGAAATGTCTAGAAATGATTTGATCTGGGAGGTGGGTCAAAACCAGATTTGGCATGGCACTACAAGACTCTTCTGCAAAGCTCTCTGTACCACCAGAGAATGTGAATGTTGGATGAGAGACAATGATGCAGATTGTAGATGGCTGGATTCTGCATCACCAGTACAGTCATCTGCACTGGTCCACCAGTATCCTGACCAGTTTCTTGTATGAGTTGCATAATTTTCTTCAAGAATTCATCCTCATGTCTTGTTAGTTTTTATTGGTGAATAAATGATAAGAAATTATGTAAAAGATCAATCAGTAACTTGTGTTCTTGAGCACTTGTTGATGTATGCAGAAACCAAAGTAGCAACTTCTTAGCAATCAACTTGTCATAGCATCCAACCAGCATGAGAAAGTTCAGATTCACCAATTGGCTCAATTTGCACAAGTCATTCTCAGCACATCATGACTGATAAAGATTTAAGAATCAGTAGCATATATCACAGTATCAACAAGCATGCCCAAGATGAATTGCAGAGAAGAACACATGAAATGTAGATACATTTCTACTTGCTCAACTAGGCAAGAGCCAAAAAAATGTAGATTCTCATGAAAATATTGCAGGGACCAGATAATAAATAGATGACATATATTGAATAAAATTCTGACTTTCCACCACCAATTTGAGATACCATGCAAATCAGAAATAAAAGTCTAATATTTATGGTCATCTTCATTACTAATTCATAATTCTAATTGACCATCACCAACAATTGAAATCTTGGATTGATATGCAAATAACAGAGCCACTCTTGATAAGTTCTCATTCCTACTAATCAGATGCCATGCATATCGTTTATTGTCGAAACAATCTATCTTATTTCTTCTGATAACTCAACTAATAATGCCAAACAAGGCCACCATATATAGCCGCGAATGAAAACACAGCAAGAAGAAGAGCAATGCCCCCGGGAGCAGCTCTTGTACCAGAACTAGCTCCAGGGGCAGCTCCCGGGGTGGAGACACCTCCACCAGCACCACCACCACCGCCACCAGCACCACCACCGGAAGAGGGGGGAGTAGCAGGAGAGATGGAAGGAGGCGAGGGAGCGGGGGAGGTGGCAGGGGCAGCACAGGAGGAGACTTTGATGTCCACCTTCTGGCCAGCAGTGCAGTGGCCAGGGATGCCACAGAGGAAGTAGTGGTGACCCTTGGTCTTGAGGGTGATGGAGTCATTGCCAGTGGCATAGGTGGCAATAGGAGATTTTTCACTGCAGCAATCGTAGTCATGTTTTTTCACCTCAACCACATTATGATACTCCTTATTGTACTCGAACACTGCCAACACACAAGAGAAGATTGAGTTACTGAGAGGTAATAGAAGATCTAAAACCAGTTAAGCATGAAGTGGATACAGTGTAATCCTTGTCCAACAATCAACACATCATTTTAGTCTGCATGGGAAAGCCTCAAAAAATTTTATCTGCATTCAATCATCTATTGTGATCAGGAAGAACTCTTTCGATATGTAGAAGAAGATACCAAGTTCAATTCAAGATTTCCATGTCAAGAACAAAGGAAAACAGAAAGAATATGTTATAGTTGGCAATATTCAATGCACAGAGAAAATAAGGGAAGACCATTAACTGGTGCACTACACATTCTACAGTCTATATCTCAGAGCTTGTGATCTATCTGCACTTAATTATCTATGACTACTTCACATTCTTCATTTGACTCTATTCCTTACCAGTCCTTATAAAAGATCAGGAATAATTCTTTCAAATATTTTGAAAAAGCTAAACTACTCCAAAGATTGGGAACCCAAGAAACAAAAAACATACAAGGAAAAAAAAATCAGGTGAAAGAAATAAGAATAACAAAAAAGTTCAGAAAACTGTCATACAATGAAGGAAGAAAGAACCAAGAGAAGGGTAATCAGAGGAACAGAGTCATATTTGCTATTTTAAGGAAATTTATTTTTTTGTCTCTAAAAATTATTTTTTTTCCTGATTAATTTTAGAAATATAGTATATGACAATAAGGAGTGTTGATGAGTTAGTACTGAGAAAACAATTTCTATTATTGATGTGTTAATACTTCTAAGACTGAGAAAACAACAACCACAAACATTGTCAAACTCAAGCTTGAGTTATAAGCCGCACCAAAACTGAACAGAAAGAAAAAAATATATAAAGAAGAAGGAGAGATGGAAAAGAGAAAAGTTTGTCACACGAAGGAAGTCCTCCATAGTTGAAAGTTGCAAACTTTTCCAAGAAAACGCCAAATCAAAACTACACCAAAGTCAACAAAGCTCACAAAAGAGAACAAAAAAGGGAAATCTTGGTTTGGAAAACAGAGGAATAAAGTAAGAAAAAGGAGAAGTCTTGCGACCTGTCACACGATCTTCTTTAGGGGGAAGGAAGACGAAGAAGACTCACCAATGGTGTCTCCCACTTGGAAGTTCTTGGACAAGGCCCAGGCGGTGTAGTTTGGGTTCCCCAAGAGGGTCCATCCTGCAGAATCTCCCACCTTGTACACCGCACCCTCCGACAGCCCCACGCTGGCAGCGAGCAGGAACACCACCACCAACGCCATTGCCGTTGCCATCCCCTTGTCTCCTTGGTGAGGGAAGAGAACAAGACACAGAGATGGCTTCTCTCCTCGGTTACTCCTTTGGTAATAGGTGGTGGCTCCTTATATCAAGCTTCATATGCAAAGAGCCTTTTTGGCTTTCCATGTGGTCTTACTATTTATAAATATAATTATGTAAAATATCATAAATATAATTATGTAAAGCAATAAAGGCAGAGATGGCCAAATCTTTTGTGTCATTAATGACCACCAATTCCCTTTCCAAACTTTTCATATTTATTCCTCTAAATTTTAGTTTACCATACATATATCCCTTCAAATCTTGAAAATATATCAACACATAATATATATATATATATATATATATATATATATATATATATATATATATATATATATATCCTTTAAGAAAATTAAAGGTTTTCTAGATATTTTAATATTTATTTTTAAACTTAAAATAACATTGATTATCCACAATTATTAGTAGTTGAGCTAAATTCTCTTGAAGAACTTTTTATATTTAGAGCAGATGAGCCATTTTCAAACATTGCAAATATGGATAAAATTCTTGTATATATGATGGTATGTATTTAGTGTTACAATTCATTATTTAAAGAATGTAGTTATCTTCTCCAGCTGGACTTGGAAATTTTGATCTGAATGGAAGGATTTCAAATCAAAATATAGTTTGAGAAACAATCAATCCTTTTTGACTTCTTGTTGTTGTGGAAAACAAAAGGGTTCAGGTTTGTTTGACTACCATTGAGGTGTTCTTCTTCTTCTCATTGGCCTTCCTGCCACCAAAAAAGCAGTGAGTCAACTTAGTTTAAGGATATAGATTTGAGTAGGAGAGGAGTGAGGAAGACCACAGAAGTCAGAACTGGTCATCTTCCTGTTTCTTCCTGAATTCAGTTCAAAACCTATCAATCAAAGATGGAAAGTGGTCTGAATAAACAACAATCCTTTGAGTAATGACAGCAGTGTCATGGAATTATCCTTCCAAGAAAGTATTTTTCCTAATTTAATATGTGCTTCTGTTTCTAGTAAGAGTCCAGTGGTGCAGACTGTTTAAAGTCACACCCAGCAAATGTTTCTGACAGCATCTTGGAGACCCCAACCACATGTTAATGCTTTAATTCTTCTGGGTGTGTCATTTTGGCACTTGGATTCAGTCTGGACCTGCTTTTTTCCTTTATTTGATGCTAATTCCTGGCCATTTGGTCCAGTTTTGGCTTTCACTGTTAGGGTCATCTGATTGAAGGCAAATCCCAATTCCTGGAATTTTAGCATAATAGTCACATTTTCATTATATGATACACAGACACTGCCATTACCAAGGATAAGATTACAAATACATTTTAATTCAAAGATTATTTCCATCACAATGAAACTTTCAATAATATATGTTTTCCCATTCATAAATGCTTGATGGAAAACCTTCCTAGAACTGTTTATAAATATATGGAGATCCCTGCTTTATCTATATATGAACCTGGCATGAGGGTTATGAGGTTGAAGAAACATAGATGGATCCAGCTAAAGTAAGGACTACATTTAGTTCTCTGA
The DNA here is from genome assembly GCA_004837865.1 of Musa balbisiana. Lineage (NCBI taxonomy): Eukaryota > Viridiplantae > Streptophyta > Magnoliopsida > Zingiberales > Musaceae > Musa > Musa balbisiana. Next base: position 33,316,092 of record CM017196.1, read on the forward strand.
TATCTTTTGATGTGATCTTTCTTGGAATATATTTGTATTAGATGTCCCTTTATGGTTTTTTGGATTATTTCATGCTTATGTCTTCTATATTGATTTCTCATCAACTCAGTGCCTTACTTTCTTAAAAGAACATAATAATTTTGATTCAGTGTATAATGGTAAGATTAAAACATAGGAAAATTTTCATGTATAATTCAGGTTGTCAAATAATGAGGAAAATTTGTGAAGAAGCATAAAATCTGTTGTAATCTAATCTTTGATTCTTCAGTCCTCCCAGTAGTCTCCTGCAACATCTGAAGTGTATTCACAAACTATAAAGCACTTCCAGCATAGAGTACAGCAAGAAGTGAAGGAGACAGGAACTGCTACTGGTCTACATGAAAATTATGCCTGTACTGTTACCTGCTATCATGTGATGAATCAGTAGTTGCAGGGAAACAAAGATTGCACAATGAAAAGAAGCATTAAGAATGCTAACTCTTCTACAAATGGACACCAAACTATGTATGTACTATGATACCATTTGGATGATGTAGAGTTGGTCTGAGATGTAAGCTGATAGAAGATAACCACAAGTTCTTCCTTCTGCAAAAACAATAAGAATTCAACTAGTCATAATTTCTAATTTAGATGCTTTCTCGTTAGCTTTGGCTCACTTCCTAGTTATTTGAAATCAGAAGCAATCAAGGCTAACATATATGAACATCAATACAATGGTTTCAGTCAGTAACGTGATATGATGCTTAATGTTATGATTTAGATCTAATACTTAATGTCAACATAGTTTTCTTAACCAAAATACTTAAGTTTAAGTTGATAATTATATACCTATCAAATTTTTATAAGTTAATTTTAGTTTTATCTATTTTGAACGTGAGATTAATCGAGGTGTCATAATCGCTTCCACTCAAGAGCTTGAGTAAAAAACTTATCAAAGTCATATCAAACTCCAACATAGCACATGTGCCGCATAGCCGAATGGTGAGGTGGCTTCGCATCATGATGAGTTTTTTTAACTCTATCCATGGGTACTTTTTTTGCTCGAGCCCCCTCACCATACTATAATATTACTACTCGGGCCCTCTCACCATACTGTAATACTATGTCAGCTCTGATACCAAATATCTTAACTCGATGAGTCTCTTCATCATGCCACAATACTAGGTCGGCATTGATATCAAATATTATGATGCAACCCGATGGGATAATTGACCTATCAAATTTGTTTAACCCAAACTACTAGCCAGAATGTTTAAATTTAGGTTGATATTAGTACAATAATCGGACTCTTATGAGTTAATCTTAGTCATACCCACTTTCGATAGAAGACTATTCGAGGTATTACAAACTCTCTCATTTAAAGGCTTAACGTTCTCATTAAGAGTCAGCATAGTCTAGATTAAACCCTAGCATGATATAATTGAGGTATAACCCAGTGATGACTTATTATCGTGATAAGTCCTCTTAGATTGATCATCCATTTGGGGATGAAAAGATGTACTAAACTTTAATTATATGCCCAAGAATTTTTATGAACTTTTTCAAAACTTAAAAGGAACGTTGGATCTTTATCAGAAATAACTAACTAACGTCTAATGTATGAAATGATTTTCTTAATGTATAAGTCTATCAATTTACCTAAGAAATACTTCTTATTAACTGAGTCTGTCCATTACTATTGAAATTTCTTCATATTCTTTTGTAGCTTTAGGTAATCCTATCATAAAATCCATAGTAACTTGCTCTTACTTTCATTCAGGAGGTAAAATCTTTTGTAATCTTTTTGTAAATACTTGATGTTCTGCAATTACCTATTAGCAAATCAAATATTTAGACACAAACTCTACTATGTCTTTCTCTAATATCACACTATCAATAGCTTTGACGCAAATCCTGATACATCTTGGTAGTTCTACGGTGGATATTAAATCTTGATATGTGAGCTTTGAGCTATCTCCTTAACTATAATCTAAAGATATACATCTTTCTTTAATTTTCTTTAATCCTTTCTACTTTCTATAAAAAATGATTGTGTTTAAGTAAGTAAAAAAAACCTTTAATTATCTTAGATAATAACACAAGCTTCATTTTATCAAATCTATCATCAGAGATCATTTGAATATTTATATGGCTATAAGACTTAAAAACTTTCACATCAACAACTACATCAGCTTTCCCAAGATGACAGTTAATATTAAAATTATAATCCTTTAAAAAGTCTAATTATATTCATTGACTCATTTAACTCTTTTTGAGTAAAGATATACTTGAGACTCTCATGATCCATGAAAATTTTAATAGTCCGTCCATAGAATAATATATCCAAATTTTTAATTAAAAAATGATAGCTACTGACTTTAAGTCATGAGTATGATAGTTCTTTCGTGGGGCTTTAATTATCTAAATGCATAAGCTACTATGGTCTTATTTTTGCATTAAAACATAATAAAGTTTTTTTTTTTTTTTTTACTTTGTTGATACTTGTTGTCTCAATTGAACTTCATATTCTTCTATTGTTAACCTAATCAAGGGTGCTACCATGAAAAGTTTTTTACAAATCTTCTATAATATCTAACCAAACTCAAAAATCTTTTAATCTTCAATGTTGCTTCCAATTCATTACAATTTTAATCTTTTAGAGGTCAATAGATTTACAAACATCAAAAATTGTATGGTCAAGAAACATAATTTCATTGAGCCAAAAATTATATTTGCTCAATTTGACATATTGTTTCTCTTGTCTTAAGAATTTCAAAACTATCCCGAGGTGTTAATATTTTACCCTACTTTTAAAGTAGATCAAAATATAATCAATGAATATGATTATAAATTTATCAAGAAAAGGATGGAATACTCTATTCATGAGATTGATGAAGGTAGTTAATGCATACGATAAGTCCAAAAGACATTATTAAGAATTTGTAATGATTATATTTTATTCTAAAAATAGTTTTTTTATATTCTCTTATCTTATCTTCAGTTGATAATACCAAAACGTCAAATCAATCTTTGAGTACCTTGAAGTTAATCTAAAGAAATGAATATTTATTCTTTATGATTACTTGGTAGAGTTACCTTTGCATAGACATATCAATTTATCTTTTTTCTTTACAAATTAGACAAAGGCACTATAATGTGATACACTATGTTGAATGAAGTCCTTGTTCAAAAACTATTGAATATGCTTCTTTAACTCATCCAACTCAATTTGGTAATTATAGAGAGATTTAAAAATGAGTACATTGTTAAGTAGAAGATTAATCGTAAATTTAATCTGCCTGTCAGGTGATAGTTCACGCAGGTCTTCAGAAAAAATATTTAAAAAATCTCATATAATATGGATATCATTTAATATTGGCTTCTTGGATTCTTCTCTAGAAATAAAGGCTAAGTATCCTGACATTAATAAGTGAGTAGCAATTGAAATAATATAAGGAAGTTTTTTTAAATCCCAATGAACTAAAATAGTGGTTGATTTAAGGGTGAGAAAGTAATAGTCTTTTGAAAATAGTCAGCACTTGCATGGTATGTTGAAAGTCAGTTGATACCCAAGATAGCATCGAAGTCCTAAAACTCTAGTATAATAAGATATACTAACAACTCATAACATTTAATAGCAATAACATATAAATATCTAATTAGCTATTAAAGAGTTTTTAATTTGTGTTGTTACTATTAATGTATACTCATTGTCTTACGAATTTTATAGTCTCATAGTAAAATAATGTGAAATAAAAGAATATATAGAACCATAATATATAAACACAATAATATGCATACCGTAGAGTATAATTATACATTGAACAATTGATCCCGAGACTTCAGCATCACGATAGGTGAGTGTATAAACCCTTACCTAACTATCCCCTTTAGGTCTTGGTTGTTGCTGTCTAGATGTTCGTTGTGGAGCTCGACGTTAATGTTGCATCCATGGGCAATCATTTGATATGTGCCCCAGTTGTTAACAAAAAAATATATATACCTTATCGCATAGGTGATGACGTGAAAATATTATCCGTCTTCCTTAAAAAATAATATTTTATGATAGCTTGATTACTTAAAATTCTTAGTTATTAATGTACGAACTATTTACTCTTGCCCTTCTTAGAAAATCTAGAATGTGATGCCTCATAAAAAATTAGTGCAACGGTCACTTTCGATCCTATGTCTATTGTAATTCACTATCCAATTTTTCTACTACTAGAGCTTAATTGAGTACTTCAGCATATATTGATAAAATCAATATAACAATATAATTTTCAATAGATGGACAAAGTCTTTTATCAAAGTGACAAGCTTTTTAATGTGCATTAAAGATAATATGTAAATAGAATTGAGGCACCTTAGTGATATAATGATGATACTCCATCATACTCCAATTTTCTTGGTGGATGCTAAGGAACTTATGTTGTTCCTCAAAGCCGATTGAATCAAGGAAGAATTACTCATATAATGTATTTTTAAATTACTCCCAGTCACCATATTGTCTTCTGCCTCCAACATCCTCCTTGTTTTAAGTCCACCAAGTGTATACCATCTATTCTTAAATGAAAGAACTAAAAGCACCTTATGATTTTCTCTATATTTAATGGTTTTATATGTTTTTTCTATTTAATATATCCAATATTTAGCAAAGATTAGATTTGGTTTGTATTAAAAAATAGATAGTCTCAAATTTTTAAAGTGATCTAAAGAATTATTTCCATGTCACCGAGCTCAATCCCACTCCTATCGATGCTCAAAATAGCCTCTAAAGCAACAAAGCATAAGGTGCATTCTATCGAAGAAGTCACATATAATTAATGATAGGTGCATACAAGCACTAAGTTTGCTTTAATAAAATATATAAAACTTTCAAGTTAGAGTTTGCATGAATACCTCTTTGCATGCATAGGCCAATAATATTAGAATTATGAGCACCCCAAGTAGTAGGACCACTATTTTCTTGAATTGGCTCTATCACTTATATAATAGGTTAAAGACAATCATCAATCAAAATCAATCCTAAAACCCAAACATCTACAAGCCATGAAGCATGCACTAAATTCATAAAAGGATATTATATCTTGATTTTTTTTACAAGATTACAACATCTTTTCATGGGTACATCAATAACACAAAAAAATCATTTTATTAATAAACATAAAGTATAAATATTTAATATAATTTATTTATTTATCAATAAAAGTTAGCAATAGGTTATATTGAGAAACATAACAATGTCACCTCTAAAATAAAATCTAATTAGCTCTACCTAGTGGTAGAGAAAGATATGCTTTCCACTAGAATATGATCTAGGGCTAGTATGAGGATACTTTGAAAATAAAAAATAAAATAAAGAAATTTCAACAATATTGAGTATGAACACTTATAAATCAATTATAAAATATTTACATATCTAAAAATCAATCATCCCACTAGCATATATTAAATACCCGAAAGAACACTCCCCGAACAAAAGATAAAGAGGTCTTATCCTACAAGATGAGTTCATATTCTCTGAACAATAGATGGAGATAAAATTATATCGTACTTCCAGCAATGGATATAGTTGTGCCCCTCTTCTACTAAAGTAGAGACATATTTCTCCTAATAGCATATGGAGAAATCATCAAGCTATCATGCTTGACGACCTACTAATCCCTGAAAGGGAATCATCCTACCTACCTTGGGTAGGGAAATAAAATCATCTCAAATAAATATTGAAACATCTTAATTTATCTTTCAAATATCATCAATTATGAACTCTAGCTCAATTGGTACAATTGAGCTCGATTGGTCCAATTGAGTTTGATTTAATGAGAACCTAATTGAATTGATCTCTAATCATCATTTAATCGATCTAGAACCATCTTGAACTTATATAATTTAAACTAGATAAGGTTTAATTTAGGTTAAAAAAGACTTAGATAAGTTAAATCAGTTCAGAATCATCTTGAATTGATCTAAGCTTATCAAATCTGATTTGATTCAATCAATGTTTGAATCCAAATCAAACAAAGAAATGATAATGGGCTAGGCTATATAGCACTGGGCTAGGTTAGGCCAGCTTATGTGTTAGTCATATGCACTGCACATGATTGTGCATACACCATATTAGGTTGGGCTAGCCCATAGCCCCATAAACTGGTCATGTGCACTAGATATGACTACCCTTGTTAAGTTAGACAAAGTTAACAAGTAAGCTATAACCTGACCTACGAGTCAGGCCTAGTCTATCAATTAGGCCAAGCCTACTAGTTGGGCCTAGTCTACGGGTTGATTTTAGCTTGAATTCTAAATAATCCATTCAATTCTGAATTATAACTTAATAAAATTATAATCAAAATATATAATAATTAATATTGAGTTATTACAATAAAATAAAATAGTAGTAGATTAAAAAGATAAAATTACACTAGAAGGAAATAATATTTTTAATCAACTATTATATAAGTCTAACATACATTTAAGTATTATAACTAGCATTATGTATATAAGATAACAATTTTAGAAAACTATACATGAATAATTACAATATGTTTTAATCCAAGTCTAAATATATAAAATTTTAAACACTTGAAAAAAAATAGAAGAAATTATTTCTTTTTCTAAAAAGGCATGAGAACTTACCTCTTTTCAATATAATGAACTCTTTGTTCCTCCTATTGTTAGACTTAGCTTGGAGAGAAATGTGTTAGGATCGAAACGACACTAAGAGAGGGGGGGAGGGGTGAATTAGTGTTTTTGTAGAGTTACGATGATTTGAAAATTCATTCGATCAAACCCGTATCGAAAATGCGTTTGACTTAAAAACGTTCGTAAGAGTAATGAGCACGTAAATCAGTTTATAATATGAATGAAGAGCATAAAATAAATGCAAACTGATTTTATAGTGATTTAGTCGTCGCAACCTACATCCACTCTCGATTCCTCTTCTATTTAGGCCACCGGTGTTTACTAATAATCTTCTTTCAATGGGTAAAGACTAACTATCCTCTTTACAACTCTTTTTTCTTTTCACAGGCTCAATAGAAAACCTTTACACCTCTCTTTTTTATACTAAAATCTCACTCCTCTCTTATAAGACTTCTTACTCTAGAAAGAAGAGACTCTATACTTCAAAAGAAATTACAACTATTTTTTCACAAGAATTCTTTTCCATTTTTCTACTTTTTTTCTTGCTTACTTAAGAAGGAATAACTAAGGTATTTATAGACTCCAAATGACTTTAAAAAATAGAGTCAAATTCAAATCCTTGGGTTTTTAAGGTACTAGGTAGTACCACCGCTTACCAGACTAACCACTGGTGGTACCATCGCCCAGTTTAGGCGATATTATCACCTAACACATGGGAGATAATGTATTGGAAGTACCACCATGAGTCTCGGTGATACCACCACCAATCTAGGCAGTACCACCACTAGTCTGGGACGTACCATCGCTTGACACTAGCGATACCATCGTTGGGTCTTCCGAAAAATGTACACTTCATACGTTTCAGCTCATAGGTGGTTCCACCGCCTGGTCTAGTGGTGCTACCGCCTGACCTAACTCGAGGTTACTGAATGAGCCTCTCAATAGGCCTAACTCAATCCCAATTTAGGTCCAATAGATCCCTAATTGAGTTAGCATGGTTACACTCAAAACTAACTCAATTAAGATTTAAACTACTTTGATCTAGATACACACGATTACAAGTAAGAATCCTATGTTATCCAACATGTCATTAGTTCATTCGACACTTCATCTGATCCTTCAGCATATCGTCCTCTCTTCTAGCGTATTGTCCGATCCATCAATATATTGATCTCCCGCAACATGCGATATTCTTGGCGCAATGTTCAATCCTTCTAGCCCGATGCTCGAACTTATGACACGAAGTCTATCTTCTGGTACGTCGACCAATCCTTTAGCTTAATGTCTAATCTTTTGACATAATGCTCTCCGGTAAAATGTTTGATTCTCCTGATTTGATCGATTTATCTTTTCATGATCAAAGTTAGTCTTGTGTCACTCAAATGCTGATTAGATCATAACTTCATCAATTGATTTCATCATCAAAATTCAAGATTTAACAGAATGAAGTAAAGTAATATCTCCCCTTAAATAAGAGTAAGGTAATATCTCCTCTCCAAGTAAGGTAATATTTTTTTATTTTTTAATTTTTTAATTTATTAACAAAAATAATATCACCAAACTTGGAAAATTGAATATTTCTTTCTAAATTTTATTATCAAAAAAGAAAATCAAATAATCATGCCTTAAATTGAGAGATTTAATTATATTTCTTCTCTCCTAAAAGAAATTTAGTCCCTAAATTTAACTTACCTTAAGAAACATATAAAGATGTTGCTCTCTCACATCTTCTACTCTTTCTCAAATTATCCTGAATAGTATTGCTAACATATCTTTATCAATATTATAATTTTATTTTTTAAAACATATTTTTTTCTTTTTAGGATCTGAATTAATTATGTTACTCTATGAAGGTAGCATCATATTTTAGCTACAGCAGGATATGATGTGAGATAGATCCCTAATATATTTTCAAAACATAGATATATTGAATACATAATGGTTGTCAGCTAAAGTTAGTTGCAATGTCACAAATCCAACCTTCTCTCAAATAGACTAATAAATCTAGTGGCTAACTTTCTCCTTTGACCAAATCTTATGACTCTTGGTTGAGAACACTTACAAGAAAATGTGATCATCAGTTTTGAACCTCAAATCTTATCGTCTTTGATCTGCATAGCTTTTTCAATGACTCTAGGTTGTTAATAACTTTAGATAAAGTATCTTGATTAGTGGTTTATGTCAAATAAAAATGACAAATCAATTATCTTATTAAGATAATGATACTTAATATCTTCGAAGTTACAGCTGAAACAATATAAATAAGTTCCAACAATAAGATGTACATCTAGTTTGGTTTTGACTTTTATAGACCTGATGTCTAATCTAAATTTATGACTGGAAATTTAGCTATATAATACACCAATTAAGATCAGCATTAAATTTAAATACTGGATGCCAATTCTCAGCAGTCATTTCCATTATATGACTACCATTATAGCAAATAACAAGTTACAATATTATCCAGTGGTCCATTCTTCATATGTAGCATGATAGTATCTCTTGACATGCAAGAGTTCCCAACCTCGCTCAACATTAACCTTGATGATCTTATGACAAGACACACTGTTGAGGCTAATTTTACAAGACACTGTTGTTGAGGCTGATCACCTTGAAGATGTCAGCATCTCCAAGTATCTGTTTAATGAAAGAAGACATTGTATCTTGAAGTAGAATCCTCTATCAGCTCAAGTTTAGCCCAATCATTTTATACCACCATGAGGTCATTGCATTTGATTCCTATTGAATATTTTCACTATCTTCTCCTGCTTGCAAGTGCATTATTTTTTTTGTTTTCCTTGCAGCAAAATCATGTCAAAAGTAAGCTCAGTAAATCCCTTTATCTAGTCCCTTCCCTGTCAATTCACTCTTTGGTTTTAGCAATTATTTTTCTTTGAATTTTTGTTGTCATTTTCCATGTGTGAACTATATATATATATATATATATATATATATATATATATATATATATATATATATATATATATATATATATATATATATATATATTTATTTATTTATTTATTTATTTATTTATGTGATATAAACAGGATTTGAATCTCCAAAGAAGATTGCTGCAATCACATGTTGGTGTATATAATTTAGAGAATGTGAGTCCTCTGCCTTGTGTCCCTTCAGATATGATCTGATAGAAATCAAGCAAAGTCTCAGTGCAGACGACTATAAGAAAAGATTCCACTCACCATCTTGGTTGGTACAACATTCATAGCAGGAGTGGATTTTGAGGATTCTGAAAATTACTTCTCCATGAAAGATAAAAAATAAGAAGAATCCAAGTTTTGAAACATGATGTTTGTGCCAAATCCTTGTACCATGTTCTACTATTTAATTGCATTTTAATTAAATGTTCTAGGTGTAGTCTATTGGTAATCACATCTTCTTATGACATCTTTTAATAGTATTTTTTTCTTCTTTTTTTTCCTCTGATTATTCGATATCGCAGTCGCATATCATCAGAATTTTAGGTTCAAAAGGGTTCTCCTGCAAGAGACCCTTGGCTTGTCATGACAATTTAAGAGTGATGGACCAGCTGCACCAATGTAACCTTAAAGAAGAAAATAATGGGATGCCTAAAAGGACTAATTAGCTGATACCATCTTCTCTAGTGTTGGAAGACTATTAATCTGTCTTGATGTTATAGACTAATTGCAGAGGCATGTACATTTTCTCGGCTGATTCATGGTCTAGCAAGCAAGAGATAGCTTTCCTGGTGAAGTGAGACAAGGAGAGCTTGAGAGAGAAGAGTGGGAGGTGGACAGCGACATGGTACCAAGACAATATGTGATTCATGATTGCGTTGTGGTCATGAATACTTTTGGTGCAGTAGACACTGTGAAAGAGACTTCACCTCTGCCTAAAAGCAAACCAGGCTATTACTTGACTCTCCATCCTCCTTCTTCAACTCATCTCCCAACTCACACACCAATTCACCCTGCCAAAATGGAACAGTAGTGCAGCTACCACCTCCTTCCTATGGGGTGGCTTCATTCCCTCTTCTCCCCTCTCAAGAAACTCTGGTTTCGCCGGCATTCTGCCAACAAAAAGAGTATGTTATGATCCTCTACTCCATGTGATCTCTTCCATGCACTAAGTTTGTGTTCTTTGTGGAGAAAATCCAGGAAAAATGAGCAAGAATTGGATCATTTCATGTGTTCTTCTCAGAATCCTTTTGTGTTCATTGTGTGCTTTCTTTTCATGGCAGAGAGAGGGATATACATCCTGTATGAGGATGTGAAGTCATGCCAATGCGAGGATGTTCAGATCCTTTGGTCGATCCTGGTGGAGTCACACTCACCCTCATTGAGACTGAAGCAGTGAGGTGCTCCCCATTTATCCATGAAAAAACACCAGTGAAGATTGAGGTTCTGATGTGTATGTGTGTGTATATATATGAAGACACTGTCATATACCCCCATGAGAGACTCTAATCCTTGTTTTTTTCTTGATTCCTGAGAAACAAAAGAGAGAGAGAGAGAGAGAGAGAGAGAGAGAGAGAGAGAGAGAGAGAGAGAGAGAGAGAGAGAGAAAGAGAAAGAGAGAGAGAAAGAAAACATAGATGGTATGTTCTGTACATACACAGACGAAAAGAAACAACAACAACAGGGTGTAGTAGATGCCTTGTTTCTCCTTTTATCTGAGGAGTGCTATGTCTACTGTGGTTAGTTTTGTGTAGCAGGGAATTCACTTTCATGGTGTTTCTGTCAAATGCTTCTAATGTGGATTGTGTATGAAGTCAAGTTGGGCACTTTCATGGTGTTCTTCCTTCATGTCTTCCTGATGAGCTCTAGAATGAGTGAATGATTCCTGTGCCAACAGGGAAGTGACATGGACAGAGGAAGAAGAGAAAAGGACAGTATTCCTCTTGCTTGCAAATGGAGGGGCAAAAGCTTTTGCTCTCTTCTTCCTTTTGAAGGGTGGAGCCAGTTTTTTACCCTTCTCCAATTGCTTTGTTTCTGCTTTGAAACCTGCCTTCATGAAACTACTTTTCTCTTTTCATTTTTCTTTTATGTTCTATCAAGTCACTCACTCCATCAAATTCCTTCATGATGAATCTTGTGATTTCTTCTAGCTTATTCATACTTCACAAAAATCATTGTCTGCCACCACCAAATCATGATTTACAACATAGCTTAATGATCTCTCATTTTATTTGACTATTGTTTTCATTTTTGGTTGTCTTGATCACAGTAGCATTTTTCTTCAGATTTTTGAAATCCTTGAATAAATTATGACTAAGATTCTCATAGAAACTGCTTATCATTCTTGTATTTACCAATTCTATATTATTCTGAGAAACAATCATAAATCTTAGATGCATAATGTTACTATTTTGCACATTTTTATCTGTTTTCTCCATGTATAATTTCATGGAAAAAAAAATTGTAGGAAATATGTGAAAAAGAAAATCTTTATCTTTGTTATGATTTACAAGGAAGGAGTAAGCATCATTAGCATCAGTTGGGCTAAATTATTACAGAAAAAAATAATAACAGTTGTGTCGAAAACCTTACCAGTTGCTTCGAAGATATAAAGCACAAAAGAATTCCCATCACTTCTAAGGTAAAATTAGATCATGTAAAATTGTGTCCTTTTTCCTCCCAAAACTAATCAACCAGTCAATTCTAATCATGCTATACTGCTTAATTATCTGCTCAAATGCACTCTTTACAACATTTGGCACAAAGCTGTATCACCACCATATCCTCCATGGATCAAAATTGGTTGACTTGTCCAACTTTAACTTGCTTCAAAAATCAAAAACATGTAGAGGAAAAATTTAGGAAAACAAAACCAGAAAATTGTAAAGATACTCTGTTAGATGATCAACCAGCAGAATCAAAGGTAATTTCTGCACTTTGCACTACACTTCAGTGTTCTATTGTTCATATGTTTCATCTTCATCTTCACAATAAGATTTCATCCAATCTTCCATGACCAGTCTGTGTGATCAAGAGTTTCAGCAATCAGATGTCAACCAGAAGACTTGAGGATGGTGAGAAGAAGTTGATCAGTCCAATTTGTTGGGCCTAATTAATGCCAATAATGCATTGTGGAAAGGCAAATAATGCAGTCGGATCAACTTTAGATCAATTGCCACCAATGACAGATAGAGAAAGGTTATCAGTATTGAGCATAGGAGGATCAAATGTCATGTTTTGATTGATTTCTATGAAGGTGGTATGGCCTACAACTTCATCTATTATTTTTTAGGGGTCTCCAAGCATCTATCAGTGCCAGTTGCATACAAATCCATCCAAATATTAAATTGTCCTGTTTATACAAACTCAAGTTGACCAATACAAACCATGGATGTCAATTACTAGTTTGAATTTGAAATGTTTGAAACATAAAATATCTTACAATTCTTATCATCATAATTAGTATATTTTAAACCTATTGGATTTGCTAGTGATCTATATATATAATATTTAATTTTGATATAAAATAGAAAATACTGAATTTGGAGATATATATGTGTGTGTGTGTGTGTGTGTGTATTTACTAATTTTTATAATTTTTTTTATTTGCAGAGAGACTTTAGGTCAAAGTATATAAACATATATTTCCAACAATATTTATTTACCACATTTTCCACCATGGACATCCTATTAGCTTTTCCAAAGATATGTGGGAAAAAAAGGCAAATTCAAAATGAAGGATCTCTAACAAAAAAATTGTCCTCTCATGTCATATTTTCCACTATGGACATCATATAAGTTTTCCAGGAGAAACAAGGAGAAGTAAATTCAACTCACTCTTCACACAATCCCTTTCCAGGAGATATGAATAAGAATGGATATTCTAGATGTAGATATTCACACAAGTCAGTTGATAATAATTGACATAATAGTAATCAAAGTCCAAGAGGCTGCACCAGATTAGGATTTAATGCTGACCTTAAGTGGGAGAGCAATTAAGTTGATTTGTAAGAACAGATTAGTAACTACTATTAACTTCAATCTAAGAATTTTGATTATTGATTCAAGCCTATCAATTACATGAATCAATTGTCCTATTGAGAACATCATGACAAATGACATCAAACCCATATTGTATTGATCCAAGATTGTAGTATGCATGCATAAAACCATTCCCAGTCCTTGCAAACTCAACAGTAAACATTTTGAATTACACAGAATTCAATCTGTAACTCTCTCTATTTCATATCCACTAAATTTCTTCCCATGATCCAGTAATCCAACTGTTCAAGGAAGGTCTAAAGTTCACCTCAATCCCTTCTCTCATCTCCGACATCTCATCTCGGCTTTCTGTATTCTCCATGCAGTCATATATGGCCTTCCATGAGAAACACTATAATCTAATAAATCCAAACACTTCCCTGACTTCCAGACCAAAATCTTAGCAGTGTCAAATTGAACATGGAAACCTTCATCAGTGGCATGAATAATCCATTGCACACACATTTGTCTCAACAATTACATCTAAACTTTTGCATTCATAGATTGGATGTCAACTTACATGTGGAAAAGAATTCAATGATCCTTATTGATCTCCATATAATTAATACCAATAAATTAATGAGTTATGAGCCCTCCAGTGGACTGAACTTCTTTTTTATTCATCTTTTCCTTCCACAGTGGTCAGAGTAAGTTTGTATTTCCATCTATATACTCCTTCAACCCAATATTTTTCTTGCTTTGTGAGCTTGATATGTACCTAAATTTCGTGAAGATGTAAAGCTAATAATGCAATGAACCATTAGAAAACTTTGGTATTTTTCTCCTTAATTTGATTAAAAAAAATTGGCAAGTGGAGAGAATACAACTTTTTGATAGAAAAATAATATCTTGCAATTCCATAAACTTTAACTTCAATGTCATATATAAACTTTAATTTGTGTTTATCAATTCCATAAAGTTTAGTTGATCATTAATTTTCATCCGTAATTTTTTAAGAATAAAATTTACCAATTTGTCACAAAAGTCAGCAATAAAAGTGATCCAATATGCTCAATGCAATTAAAAAATAAGTTTTAATTGAATTGATAAATTAAAGAATCATTATATGACTTAATAATTCTATACTCAATATTTTGGGACTTAGAAAGACAGAGGAGCTAAAGTTATCAAACCTTGTAATTTGGGAGGATGCAATCTGTGTGTCTAATTTTATCTAATGAAACTATTGTTATTCCTTAATCTTTATTCTAATTGACATTTTGAGCCTATCACATATTCATGGCACTATCTTCAGAAAAAAAAACATATCTCAAAAATTCAACATTGTTGAATCATCATGGTATTATCAGGTCACCAAACAAGTTTCTTTGTTGAGGGATTCAAACATATTTGTTCATAGTCCCATTCCCTCAGGAAAAAAAATCTCAAGAATAGAACATAGTTGAATCATCATAATGACAGAAGTAAACCTCATGGTCAAACCAAGTTAATTTGATTCAGAAGGAACCCCTTGAGTCATTAATATATTATGAGCCTGAAATGTACCTAAATTTTCATAACAATTCAAAAATTATCATAGCACTATCTCCTATAAAAGTGAATATTCTTGTAATTACAGAAGTGAAGATGTAAAGCTAATAATGCAATGAACCATTAGAAAACTTTGGTATTTTTCTCCTTAATTTGATTAAAAAAAATTGGCAAGTGGAGAGAATACAACTTTTTGATAGAAAAATAATATCTTGCAATTCCATAAACTTTAACTTCAATGTCATATATAAACTTTAATTTGTGTTTATCAATTCCATAAAGTTTAGTTGATCATTAATTTTCATCCGTAATTTTTTAAGAATAAAATTTACCAATTTGTCACAAAAGTCAGCAATAAAAGTGATCCAATATGCTCAATGCAATTAAAAAATAAGTTTTAATTGAATTGATAAATTAAAGAATCATTATATGACTTAATAATTCTATACTCAATATTTTGGGACTTAGAAAGACAGAGGAGCTAAAGTTATCAAACCTTGTAATTTGGGAGGATGCAATCTGTGTGTCTAATTTTATCTAATGAAACTATTGTTATTCCTTAATCTTTATTCTAATTGACATTTTGAGCCTATTTAAGACATTAAACATGATACAGATAAGAGCATGTCAATAGACAACCAACTAATTAGCTGACAAAGCTGATAGCTTTGGAAGATCTTTTGACTTTTTGTCTTTAGTTTTCTTGGGATGGGGCATATCACAGATCTGCTGATATATTTTGAATGACTAATTAATATAATTTTTCTTTGGGCTTCAAAATAAAATCTATGCTTAATATTCAATTGTCAAAATTTTAAATTAGAAAGAAAATCAAATTAAAATTACATATATATATATATGGTGATTATATGAGAAAAAAATTATCTTTTTGAGTTTTCTTGAATGATACCTTTTCTCAAAAATATCCTTTATTTTATTTTAAAATATTGTATAATATTTTTATTTTAAAAACACTGTATAGTATTTTAAAAACAATATACTGTGTTTTGTGGATAAAATTCAACCCACAAAACATCGTAAACAATTGGCGAAAAAAAATGATAGTTTTTAAAGGGAAATTTTTGGAAGATTAAAAATAGAGGATCACTATTTAAAAATTTTGAAAAGGAATACAATCCCAAAAAAACCCAAAAAAGAAATTTCTTGGACAATCACCCATAATAAATATCTATATATAATGAATTTTGTGCTATAAATCTGCCCTGATGCAGTGGGATGGCATTTCTCCTGAGAAACAATTATGAAACAGCCTTGTTCAGTTACCAAAAAAATCTATGTTATTGGTGGGTGAAACTTCCCAAGCCTATTTGCCAAAGAAACCCCCTACCACTACTTGCAGCCCATACCTTATTTAACCAGGAGTTGGATTTCCTTGTTCCAATCTTTGTCTTGTCTTCTCCTCTTTCAACCACTTGGCCTGCCTTCTCCACTTCTCCTCTCCAATCTCCTTGTAGGTGGCAGACACCAAATTGCTGCCATCTGTGTCTGGCCACACTTCTTTCTTACAGTCAAAGTCCTTCTGCAGGAGGGCAAACAGAATGATGGGTGTTCAAGTCCAAGACCCATATTACTCAGAATTTGTGGAGGTTGATCCTACAGGGAGATATGGCAGGGTACCTGCACTCACAAATCCTTCAATTTTATTCATTCCTTTGACTTTTAAGGTCAATGCTTTTGGAGTTTCCATGTTGGCCAAATATGTTCCATCTTTTTGTTTGTGTTTCTGCAGTACAATGATATCCTTGGCAAGGGTGCTTCAAAGACTGTGTATGTTCACTCTCACCTGTTGCAGCACCCAAGCTCTGATTCCTTCTGATCCATGGAGTTCTACTCATCTTGGGTTTTTTTTTTCTTCCTTTTTTGATGTAATTTTGTGCCAGTTATTTGGCTTTTGATGAGTATGAAGGGATTGAGGTTGCCTGGAACCAGGTGAAGCTCCATGATTTCCTGCAGAGCCCTGAGAACCTGGACAGGTTTTATTGTGAAATCCATCTTCTCAAGACTTTGAAGCACAAGAACATTATGAAGTTTTATACCTATTGGGTTGACACCTCTGAGAGGAACATCAATTTTGTCACTGAGCTGTTCACCTCTGGCACTCTTAGGCAGTAAGTGGATTTGTTAGTAAGATGTTGGATCCAAGAAATCATGCAATTTTGTCGACCATAGATTTTCTTTTGATCATGTAATAATGTGTGGATAGGTATAGGCAACAGCATAGAAGGGTCAATATTAGGGCAGTGAAGCATTGGTGTAGGCAGGTTCTTAATGGCCTTCTCTACCTCCACAGCCATGAACCCCCTATCATCCACAGGGACCTCAAGTGTGACAACATCTTCGTTAATGGGAACCAAGGCGAGGTCAAGATCGGTGACCTTGGCCATGCTGCCATGCTCTGGAAATCACATGCTGTCCATTGTGTTGGTATGAGCCATAGACATTAGGAATCAACTATAAGGATTTCTATCGATTCCACAGACAAAATTCTTCCTTTATGTCGTTAGTAGTATCAATCTCATATTGTCTTTGAAATATTTTGCAGGCACACCAGAATTCATGGCTCCAGAGGTGTATGAGGAGGAATACAATGAATTAGTGGACATCTACTCATTCGGGATGTGTGTCTTGGAAATGGTCACCTTTGAATACCCATACAATGAATGCACCCACCCGGTGCAGATATACAAGAGAGTTATCTCTGTAAGAACTGTAAACTTTCAATTCTATTGCAATTTAGCATCTTGTTTTGATTATTATGTCAGTAAAGATAGCTTACATTTTACCGCTAGGGGATCAAACCCAAAGCTTTGTACAGAGTTAAGGATCCTGAGGTCAGGCAATTTGTTGAAAAATGCCTTGCCACAGCATCTGAAAGGCTTTCCGCTAGGGAGCTGCTTAAGGATCCTTTTCTACAAGTTGATGATCTTGGTTGGAGCTATGACGAAGGAAACATCAGCAGGATCGACTGTATTTTGGGGCAACCCTCCCTTGATCTCATCCAAAGTAATGTTTCCTTTATCACCAATGAGTTTTCAAAGAGTTTGCACCCTGAAACAGAGTTGCAGAATGGCTGGGACTGCGATGTGACAAAAATGGAAGCGCTTGGAATGGACCTACTCAATAGTCACGAAGATGAGCATCCTGCTATTGTGGACATCACTATCAAGGGAAGCAGAAGGGAAGATGGGAACATCTTCCTGAGGCTAAGGATTTCAGATAAAGATGGTACAAGTGATTTTAGTTCAAAATGTAATTTTCTTGTATTAATTCTTTGATCCAAGAAAGAGATAACCGACACCCAAGTATTATTTTTGCAGGCCATGTACGAAACATATATTTCCTCTTTGACATTGAAGTTGATACTTCATTGAGCGTTGCCATGGAGATGGTAGCAGAGTTGGCTATCCTAGATTATGATGCGACTAGAATAGCAGATATGATTCATAGAGAGGTAGCTTCACTGGTACTGGAGAGGAAGCCAGGTCCAAGATTAGAAGGAACACCAGGGGTTCCTGCAGCTAGTTTCTGCCAGAATTGTGCCTCCAATGCTTTATCATGTGGTTCACTTCTAGACTCTCTCACACCGAGAAATCCATGTTGCAGTAACATGAAATCAGTTCACTGTTGCCAACTTGAGGGTGCTGAAATGCCTGCTCAATGTGAAGAGCTAATGTACCCGGTTGAGGGATCCCAGCTTCATATGACTGGGTGACCACCTGTGCTATCGACAGGCCAAGGCTTAATCACTCCAACAATGAATGTAAATGATTATAACCTATTGTAGAGGGATGAAGAGGTTCTACAAATTGATGACTGCAAAAGAAGTGTGTGAGAAATCTCTAGGCAAGTCGATCTCGGAATCTCACCAGCAACAGTCTCTTGATTTACCAGAGGGTAGTTACCAGTTCACTACACCCAAAAAATTAATCGATGGCTATGAAAATGAGATCAGTCATGACATGGCAAGGTGCCAGATGGAGCTACAAGAACAGATCAACCAACAGATGACAGTATCCAAAAGAATGCTGCATCCAACCCCAGACTCTACCAATATAGAAAGAAGATTGCAGTCCCCCCTTTCAGGCAATCATAACTCCTTCCATATACCTCAAAGTGATACAAACTGTGCCTCTATGCTTAAGATGGCTCCTGCTGATGTAAATTCTGGGTAGCAGAGGAGAAACTGAACTCTGAAGGTGGCCCCTGAGATAATGTTCACAAGAAGGAACTTCTATGCTGGAGCCATTGCGCCACGTGCTCTTACTAGAACCAAGTCCTTCCTGTTGATAATTAACATCTGAGAAGCCTTTTTACAAATACACTCGCAGTCTGAATATCATCTCTCCACCTGTTTTCTTGTACAGCAATAGTGAGATGCACTGAAATGTATCGTTGTTCGCATATTCTTTCGCAGTTTCATGTAAGTTGATTTTCCTACTCGGATAGATGAGGGCTGTTGTACTAAAATAAACACTAACTTGTTTTACGTTATAAGATTTTCCCAAGAGCATGAGAAACATTTCACTTGCTTAATGAGCTTAATCATGTTACTATGTTAATTTCCATTTTCGGGTTTAGCAAGCCTTTACTAAGTTCCTTTAATAGCTTCAGCATGTTCACTGTGAGTCTGCTGCTGTAAGATAACTGTAATTAGCCTAGTAGGTCATTGGAACTTCAAAATTGTTGCTGAAAGCTTGTAATTGACTATCTAAATCATTAAATGAATGAATCAAATATCAAAACCTGTACTTTTAACTGTTTGCTACTTCCTTCAGTTGCTGTCTGTGTTCTTTAAGCCTCTTTCTTTGAAATATTGAGGCTGGTGTTGATCTTCATTGAATGGCACAAGCCAGACAATGAGTGTCCACTGAAGAGGTTGAAAAGTCAGAGCCAGCCTTGCAGTTGCTGCTAATAGGCCTACAGTGGCTTCCATCACATGCTCTGAAGAATCAAAGGTGATAAAGATAGCCATAAACAAAGTAATACTGTAGAGAGATCAGGAAATGGATGGAAACTGATAGTTAAAAAGGTCCGCAGTTGAATGTGAGAAAATGACAAAAAAAACTTTTAGAAGTCAGCTTTATGATATGGTCAAAAGCATCAACTCAGATTGTGGTGGATAGTAAGGGAGAAAGAATCTTTGTGATGAGGAGGAATCAAGAGCACTTGCTTTGCTTGATCAAAAGCAAGTCCATCTTGTTTATAGATCACATACCATGATATGTACAGGCACATACACCTCTTTAGGATCTACTTCCATGAAAGTGCCAGCACTGACACCAGTGGAGTTGGCCAAAGGTGTCTGTTTGATAGTAGAGCTGGGTTTTGTTCATATGATGAAGCTCATTTATTCACAAGCTGGTTAATGAGTTATCAAATTAATATTCTTTAGATACATCGCCTTTTAATCATGACAAAGAACTCATCAGAAATATGGCATGCACATCAGGATCTAAATCAGTATGTTCTGCTTCTTTTTTAAATAACTTTTACTGACAAAAAGATGAGTAAAAATTAGTTCATGCACAAATTTGATTGAAGATTTAAACCTCAGGCTTCATACTAACTGTCTGTCTTCTCTGTCCAGGCAGAGATGATGAGATCATGAATTGGAGTGAAGATTTCAGGAAGGAAAAATCTATTGGGTTGAAGTTTTGAGTTGCCTACATGGTTTACTTGCACTTTTCCTCCTTCCAATTTATGACTTGGTCAGGTATCAGTTAATGTAGAAGAAGATTGTTTTTCTTTCTAGCAGTATTCTCTTTTCTAATAGCATCAATCCTACCAGCTTTCCCCACAAGTCTAATTCTTTCAAAAGATTTGAATGCAGGCTATCTTTTTATTCATGAGGTACCTCACATAAAAGTCTGTGAGATCAGATGAGCAAAAGCAACTTGAATGAAATGATATAATATGTGAGCTGCCAGATTTCATGGGACAAAAAAGATTTATATGCTGAAGATCCAAAACAAAAGCTTCTTACAGCAAAAAATGCAGTCTATGAAACTGAGTAAAACATACACCTAACTATTACTGGCTTTAGCAAGAAATTATCAAACTGTCTGCATATGGTATAGAAACCAAGAATCAAATGTTAGTATATAGCAAGTCCTCAACATCATGGCAGCTCAGAAACCAGATCAAATCTTTTCCAGAATGGCTGGTAAACAGCATACTGGAGTCAGACAGACATATATATATATATAGTAAGATAAAGATCTTACTAGTAATAAGGTGATCAAGGAGGATCATGACAACCCTTAATTGAGTAGAATTCTTGGTTTGAAAGAAATTAAGGAGTTCTAAAATCTGTTGATCTGAGAGGTATTATAGGGCTAATAAGGACTTGATAAATATACTAGTAATAAGGTGAGCTTAAACATTTTTAATTAGCGTATAATTTCAACAAAATTAATATGTCAGTTATTTCATTCAATCATTCTCTAATAGGAAAGGACAATTAGATACGAGGAGGATGGTTCAAACTAGCATGCACAGAATTGTCCAAGGTGTCTTTAAGATAGAAACTTCAAGCTTTCAAGGTACCTCCGGGATGAAAACTGAGTTTATGAGCGATTTTCTGATTCGGTCCCTGTATTACCCAAGTTAATAACCTGAAATGTATGAGTCGTACATGAGTAGTCAAAAGAAGTAAATCTCTGCTCATCATATTGAAGACAAGTTTTTATACCTAATCATAAAGTGACAGAATACTTTATAGAATATTATGTGGGGAGACAACCTTTAATCACCTCCAACGATCCCCTTTTGGTCTCTTGTCCACGTGGGCAATAAGAGAGGGGACATGAACTATTTGCCTTGGACCTGTTTTAAAATCTTATCCATGTGGGCAAATGGGTGAAAGGTGATTTGAAAATTTTCTCTCTACTAAGGACACACATTGGTTGGGCGAGGTCAAGTTTTATGACCTCCCCATCTCTTCGGGACCTCTACGTCTCAAACGAAGGTAAGGGTTGGCCTTCTCAACCTCGACACCTTAGATAGAGACAGGGATTAGCCCTCTTAACCTCCACACCTCACATATCTTGGAAGTACCTTAGATAAGTTTATACATATAGATTCGGATCAACCATATATTTTTTTTCCTAGTAGCGGTATTCTAAAGACCACCATTCCCATGACAGGACAAAGAGGGATGATGTGCAGAGAACCAGCTCCGTCAAAAAGTATCTCATGTGCTCTGTTCTTGGGTCTTTTCTAATAGCTAAGGATTCAGCAGAATATTACAGTCAGTCTGTCAAATCTCTGGATTCTTGAGGAGCTCCTGCAGGGAGGACCTCAATGGGATTGCCGCTAGTTTGGCAGTTATGCTTCTACGGTTCTTTAAAGAACATGTAGTAGCTGCAAACAAGAAAGAAATCAATCAATCAATCAATCAATCTATCTAACAATGGTGGTTGCTCCATACAGATGAGAGACAGCTCAAAATATGGGTCATGCAACTGTCATGCCAGCTAAAAGTATTGCACCAACTTGTGGACAGCCCCTTCTCCTCAAGCAAAGAAAAGAAAACCCTACAGCTTGTGAATCCATGGCAGAAGAAGGAAGCCAGCCTGTGCAGTCCAAAACTATACACAGCCTTCCCTTATAAAAAGCTCTCCTTCTTCCACAACCATAACTGCATTCCCACCATCTCCTTCTCTACTTTTCCCTCCTTCCGTTAGTAGCAGCAATGGAGGCACCTCTCAAGCTCAGGCTCTTTGCCGTCGCCATGATCGCAGTCGTGATGGCCTCTTCCTTAGTGGAGAAGGCCGCCGCGGCCGAGGCTCCCGCCCCCAGCCCCACTTCCGGCACAGCAACCTCGTCGTTCTCGGCCACTGCTGCTGCTGCTGCTGCTGCTTTGTTCACCCTCACCTTCGGCTATCTTTTCTGCTGAGCGACATGTTCTTCGAATCCTCTCTATTGTAGCTTCATTCTTCATTCCTCTGTTGCCATGGGTGGATCTCACTGTTGTGTGTGTAATGGACGGAGGGGAAGAGTATAATGCATGTATGACGATAGTAAATGGTGGGTTTGTATCATTTCCATGGTGTTTATAATGATATGATTTGTTTTTTTTAGCAAATTTCCCAAAATAATCAAGTTTTTATTTTGTTTTTCACATATCACCCCTGCTTTGTTTTGACAAAGTATTTTTTTTTAATTTAAAAAAAATAAGATTATCCTTGTGGTCCTCATTATCGTCTCCGTCATCCTTCATCAAGTAAAGACAACGAAAGCCCCTCCTTACTTGTCTTCTTCATTGTCGAAATCTTCTTTTTCACTCTCGTCATCGCTCGCTCGATCTACTAATGATGTTTAAGTAATGAAAGATCGAATCAATTTAAAGGAACATCCATCTTAAAATTCATGTGATAAATTTCACAAAGTCGACTAGATTAGATCAATCTTGTGACTTCATAAATGAACAAATCATGAATTATGAAATCATGAACATCCACCTTTTCCAAAGTTGTTGAAAATGAATTATGAATTATTCCCTATATTTAAGAATGAGTGGGAAGAATTGGTGGGCTAAGAGACCGGGAGCGGGTCGGATCCAATCGGATCTGGGATGTGGATCCGAGTCAATAACGCCAACCCGCAGGGGAGTGACAATGGTATTACCGTGAATTCTGTGAATCCAAGGATACTAATATGTCGTGTCACCGTATATAAGCACGGCCAGGAATTAGGGTTCTGCCTACGCCGCTATCGCCTTCGAGCTGCATCGAGGTGCGTGCGTGCCTGCTCACCCTTATCGATCCTCGTTTGTCATCTCCAAACTCGATCTTTTCGTTATCTGACTACGATTAAGTCTTGCTTCGGTCTCTGTAGTTCGCGCTCTCAGCTGACGGTTTAGGCTTCTTCCGGAGGCGGTCCTTGAAAGGTTAGGAAGAAGAATTTGTTTCTTCGATGTGTCCTCTTGTTATTTCTCTCAACTTGTTCCCTAGGCTAGTCTGTTTAATGTTTTTTGGGATTGAAGCTCAGCGCTTCTTGATCTTTCTGTGACGCATTTACATATCTATCATTTTGCATAGGTGCTATTGTTCCTTTTCGGACTTCTTCTTGTATTAGATATATTCTAGCTTAAGTGTTGATTGGAGTAGCGTATTGGGCTAGAAGAGACTTAATTTTTCATGTTACTGATGTATGTGCTAAAGCAACATGAATCATTTGTCTTAATTTTCTCCAACAAACCATGCCTTGTTGTACATCATACTGAACAAGAACCATATATTTAATTTGCTAAATTTTTCCCGAGGCATGAGTTGGTTCCTGTGACCCCTTTTAACGAAGTTCGCCTGGTCATTATTCCACTACAACAATTGATCGAAGTAAAGAGAGATGTTGAAATAGTTAATCTAGTTTATTTTGATGTCAGTTTCAGGCTTTGCCAGAAGCAAAGAGCTTATCTTGGTGTTAATTTTTTTTTCTTTTGCTGCTTAAACCCTTGTCATATGATGTTGAGATCCATACTGGCATTTATTTTTATATGTTTGTAGACGTAAATATTATATACCATAATGGCTGTATGTATTTATATGAGTGACAAAATCCCTAGAACCTACCAGAATTATCGATAATGTTTTGGAAGATTGAGTTATTTTAATTTGTGGTTTTTAAACATCTTCTGAAGGAAACCTTCTGCTGTGTACACCACTAACATCTTCACAGTGTTGCCTTTGCCATTTATACTGCTGACAAGCTAATTTGTCCTGAAAAATTAGTTTCTAAGCAGACATTCCAAATCACAATGTCATATTAATAAAAAGTCTAAAAAATTAAAATAATAAAATTTTACATCAAATCTATTGAGTTGCTCTGTACACTTGCCATTTTTTCTGAAACCTAACAATAATTTTAAATAAATAAAAATTAATAGTATTAAAATCAAAATAATATATTATTAATCTAATAAATAAAAATACTATTATTAGTATATAGTTAACAGTATACTATTAATATATTGTTAACAATATAGTGAGAAGAGTGTGAGAAGACCGAGGCTGCTTAGGCAACGACAGCGGTAGTTAGAGCGGGAGCAGCGAGCGATAGAGGGAGTGGGAGCGAGAGCTGCGAGCGGCAGCGGCAGCGGCGAGCGACGATAGCAGCGACGAGCGATGATTGTGGCAGCGGCGAGAAGTCGACGAGCAGCAATTGTGGTAGCAGCGAGTAGCGACAGTGGTAGCGGCAGCAGAGAGCAGCGATAGCGGAGAAGAAATCTGGGCAGCAAAATCGCGAGTGTTAGGGTTGGGGAAGTCGGGGAAATCGCGAGAGGGAGCCTATCGGTGATTTTGTTGGTTCGATTGAACCAACTAAAGCATCGGAGACCGAACCAGACGTAAAACACCGGTTCAGTCGTTTGGATTAACCCGGGCGCTCGCCCGAAGCACCCGACGCCTGGGCTTGGGCGAGCTCCTAGGCGGCACCTCATTGAAGCGAGGCGCTCGGGCCTCGCCTTGCCTCGCCCGAGTGCCTATTGAAATCACTATTTGAAGGCAAATGTATTGTATATGCTTGTTGCATGTGCACTAAGTTTATACATGACCTATAAAATTTGGCCACTCTGACACATCTACAAAAGCAGTCACATAAAACACTATTTAAATTTAAACCATATATAATAAATGGTTAAGTCATTTAGCACATGTACTCCATGACTTACCACTACTTTTTACACCGTCACTATCTTGTCATCCCCCTTAATTAATGGTTATAAGAAAAACTCCCAATTTCTAAAGAAATCTCCTCCTAGACAAGTGTTAAAATCAAATCGAAAGACACTCATGTTAATGGTTCATATCACTGAAGATGCAATTCTATCAAAAATCTCCTATATAATGATTGATGCTTTTAATTATTCTGTCAACTTTCCTTAGAGCGGGAGCAGCGAGCGATAGAGGGAGTGGGAGCGAGAGCTGCGAGCGGCAGCGGCAGCGGCGAGCGACGATAGCAGCGACGAGCGATGATTGTGGCAGCGGCGAGAAGTCGACGAGCAGCAATTGTGGTAGCAGCGAGTAGCGACAGTGGTAGCGGCAGCAGAGAGCAGCGATAGCGGAGAAGAAATCTGGGCAGCAAAATCGCGAGTGTTAGGGTTGGGAAGGTCGGGGAAATCGCGAGAGGGAGCCTATCGGTGATTTTGTTGGTTCGATTGAACCAACTAAAGCATCGGAGACCGAACCAGACGTAAAACACCGTTCAGTCGTTTGGATTAACCCGGGCGCTCGCCCGAAGCAACCCGACGCCTGGCTTGGGCGAGCTCCTAGGCGGCACCTCATTTAAAGCGAGGCGCTCGGCCTCGCCTTCATATCACTGAAGATGCAATTCTATCAAAAATCTCCTATATAATGATTGATGCTTTTAATTATTCTGTCAACTTTCCTTAACTAATTGTCACTCCAAAACTACAATAATTAAATAGCGTCACCTAGGGTTCAGGTAAATTCAGCATTACAATATTGTTTCTAAGGACATCATACTAATCCCGTACTAGTTGATAGGTAGCAATGTAGTTTTGCAACATCTAATTCGAGTAACCACCGAAAGCAAATAATCCAGAGAGAATGGGTCTTGAGAGGTAGATTCTTCACAATCTTCTTCATCTACCATCAGCTCAAAAATCATTGGTGTAAATATCTGTTAACAACTATGACTCCTCTTAAGTCACAACGACTAGTGAGAAACCAACCATGCAGTAGATTGAAAAGAAAGGCAAAATTTCTTGAGATTGACACTGCCCAAAAGTGCTGATATATGTCCTAGAATGTGTATAAGAAACTTCAGTGTAGTAAAAAATGCTAGACGCCAAAAGGCACCACGGTCCCAAAATGTTCAAAACGCTAGGCAGTAGCTCGAGCGAAGCAAGACACTCATGTTAATGGTTCATATCACTGAAGATGCAATTCTATCAAAAATCTCCTATATAATGATTGATGCTTTTAATTATTCTGTCAACTTTCCTTAACTAATTGTCACTCCAAAACTACAATAATTAAATAGCGTCACCTAGGGTTCAGGTAAATTCAGCATTACAATATTGTTTCTAAGGACATCATACTAATCCCGTACTAGTTGATAGGTAGCAATGTAGTTTTGCAACATCTAATTCGAGTAACCACCGAAAGCAAATAATCCAGAGAGAATGGGTCTTGAGAGGTAGATTCTTCACAATCTTCTTCATCTACCATCAGCTCAAAAATCATTGGTGTAAATATCTGTTAACAACTATGACTCCTCTTAAGTCACAACGACTAGTGAGAAACCAACCATGCAGTAGATTGAAAAGAAAGGCAAAATTTCTTGAGATTGACACTGCCCAAAAGTGCTGATATATGTCCTAGAATGTGTATAAGAAACTTCAGTGTAGTAAAAAATGCTAGACGCCAAAAGGCACCACGGTCCCAAAATGTTCAAAACGCTAGGCAGTAGCTCGAGCGAAGCAAGACACTCATGAATATTATAATTTAAAAATTATATATTATGATTAATAAAAACAAATTAAAACTAAAATAATATATCCAACTTGCATTCATTTAAAGTACCAAACCACATTGTTCACTACAGCAGGCAGCTGTTGTTCTCAACTGATCCAGTGCACAATGATGTGCAACTTTCCATGCACAAAGTTGTATCTTATGCATGTACAATACCGCCTAATGTTGTTCGAACAACATCAAGTGTCCAATGAATTCATACAAACTAAGGCACAGACCGACTTTATGTGGGAATGCTCAAATGCTATTTCCACTAAAAGCTTTCCACCCAATCAACAAAAAGTAACAGACACTCATTGCATGCATACTAGATTCTTGTAAAACCAAATACCAAACCGATCATAATTGATCGAGTAGAAAACATAACCTCTAGATATTTCATAGAAAAAAAATCTAGAACTCAAGTATAAAAACATCCAAAGAAACAATTCCAAATACTCAACATTCGACACATCAAAATTAAGGAAAAATGAGGTTCGTAGGACGGTAGAAGGGCAGCGGTGAACGAAGAAGAGGGGAAAGAGGTGAAGAGTGGGGGAGACGGGGGACTGCGGTGAACGGGGCAGAGGTAGGAGGGAGGAGGAGAAAGAGAGAGATATACCTGGATGGAGGGCAAGAAGCCGTTGCCGCTGCTGTCGTCGTTCGTCGGTGGGAGGAACTCCGCCATCGTGAGGAACGCAGTGGGGAAATGACTTCAGCGTTAGGGCACACGTGGGTGGTGGTTCTGCGACAGATACCTGGTCAATCAAACCAGATGAGTGTTTTGCTTTGACTCACACTCGAGCTGGCCTAAGTTTAACCAGGCAGGCGCCCGACCCTCCTAGCGCCCTCTTAAGTGTAGTAAAAAATGCTAGACGCCAAAAGGCACCAAGGTCCCAAAATGTTCAAAACGCTAGGCAATATGGTTAGGACCTGTCATATGGCTTAATATCTTCTTAAGAAGTGTAGGTATCAGCCGGCATGGTTCAGTTATCATTAGCTGTTACTTCATTACATGTTGGAATAGAACTATGTATAAAATAAGTGCTTCAGACTGTACTTGTGTAATCAGTTTAAATGCTGCATCCTCTCTTTGTTTTCACTAAAGAGAGATTCTTTTAATTCTTAAGCCCGTTACAATGAAAGTAATTTATGAGAATTATCTAAAAGTATGCATTGGAGTATACTGTTTTATTTCTTTATATTCCTGTTGTTACTTTTATGTGTCTTTTGCATTAAAGTGTGCTTAAAAACAAACTTCATTATGATCTATCTCAGGTATATTCTCTCTAAATTATCGCTTTAGGATATATAACTTTTAGATACTTACCTTTTAATTTCTTAGTAACTTCTATATTGTCATTTTTGGTTAGCCTGGTGGATTACGAAGAATCAAGTTGCCATGCATAAAGACAGTGGCTCCAGTGACACTCCAAATTATTTGGGACGAATTCGACATCGTAAACGCCCTAGTGAGGTGGGTTGCTGCATTGTTGATGTTCTGTTTAACAAAATGTGGATTTACTAATATTCTTTGGTTTTCAGATGTACACAAGTTAAGAAGCTTAGGTTTTAATTTTTTGAAATGTCTGGTAGTGTACATCACAATCATTGTTTTGATGGATTGATACGATTGATGCATTTAATTTAATTTGTTTTATGTCTTCCTATATTTCATTTGTGGGGTTGCTGTGAACTTAATGCAAATTAGGTGTCGGATGGAATGATATGCATATTGCTATGAGACTACCATTTTTCGTAAAGAGATACACAGCAAATTGTTGGGTGCAATCTGTTGTTTTTGTCTTTGTCAATTAATCAAAATTTTCTTTGTTTACTGGATGCATAGTATGATGTTATATCATTATAGTTTTATGAAAAATTTAGAGAATGTAAATCTTTCTTTTCAGGTTTCTGCAGATGCAAATAAAGCAAATGGATCAAAATTGCTTGTTAATGACCGCAATAAATACAAATCAATGCTTATTCGTACTTATTCATCAGTGTGGATGATAGGGGGCTTCACTTTTATAATCTATATGGGCCATCTCTATATATGGGCGTTGATCGTCGTCATCCAAATTTTTATGGCCAAGGAGCTTTTTAATCTACTCAGAAGAGCCAATGAAGAAAGACAGCTTCCAGGGTTTAGGCTGTTAAATTGGTATATCTTGGGTCTCTTTTTGTTATTTTTGCAGTTCCATTGGTTTGAATAGCATCTGTTAACTTTTTGTAATTTTTCTTCATTGGTAAATGGAGAATTTGAGGTTGGCACTAATGTGGTTTGATTTTTTATTTTTCACTTTGCAGGCATTTTTTAATTTTTCTTCACTGCAGTGTTGTTTACTTACGGGCGCTTTCTTAGCCGGCAGCTTGTCAACACTGTGACTTCAGATAAATTGTTGTATCAGCTTGTTAGCGGCCTTATTAAATATCAGATGTTTATTTGCTACTTCCTGTATATTGCAGGTTATATTTTCTTTTAGTTTTCACAATGTTTGTCATATTAACATGGCATTTTCATGTAATAACATTATTATGACATCTGCTTATTATGTGCTTTATTGTGTTAATATTATGTGCTATCTTTCTATCTTTTTCCTTTTGATTTAGTACATACCCAAACATACTAATGGTGACCTAAGATTTTTCCTATTCCTCAGTAGAATTTGACATCTTACTTTATGGACAAGTGGACAATGATTACAAAAGTAGTAAACAAATTCATAAGCAATAGAGTGATAAGGAACACAATCCATTCCATTCGTAGTGAAAATAAAAACAAGATGATGTGCAAGAAGAGAGGGATGTAGAATTTTTATCTTTTCTTTCCAATGCATATATTCTAAAGATAATTCCAGATCTTTCAAGAATAAGCTCAATATGAGACTTTGACTTTGAAGCCAATTCTAGATCTTAAAAAAGGCTGAAAAAGTAAATTTTGAAACTGAAAGTGTTTGTTAAATTTTATTACCCTTTCAAGATTACTCCAGTGAATTGTTCCTTTTTTTAATTTGAGAGTGGATGATAGAAGACAAAGCATCTCTGTTGCCAATGAGTTGATAGTTGGTCTTTTGCTGAAATTATCCAAATAATTTTATATCCTACAATAACTAGTTTGATATGGTTAATTTTGTTTTGTAATTGGAAACCATATGAGCTAGTGTAACTTGTTGTCATTTTGTTTCTGGTGTCAGTTAGAGAAACTGTTTTAACTCCCATAGATAGGATTCCTCCTCTATTCTTGAACCAGTGATTTTGCATCAAATTCTTCTTTTTTCCAGTTTTGCATGGAATTCTTGCCTATGTTGTTTGAATGTCTGAAACTTAAATCATGTAGTACACCCAGTTAGTACCTCATTGGTCTACAACTGGCCTCTCTTAATTAGAAGCATCACCTATTAATGCTATCATGCAATTTATTTCTTATAATGGGAGTATTTTGTGATTCAAAATTACTATTAGAGGAATGATCAATATCATTTCATGTGGCATAGGTTTTGTGTGGTTTATTCTTACACTTAAGAAGAAGATGTATAAGTATCAGTTCAGCCAATATGCGTGGACACACATGATTCTTCTAATGGTATTTGTGCAATCTGCTTTCACCGTCGCAAACATATTCGAGGGTATATTTTGGTAAACTTCTATTGATCTTATACTGATTTTTCATTTATGAGAAGTTGACTATTGTCAATGTCTTCTAGAGTAATTTTCTTTCAAAGGCATGGCATCTCTCTCTCTCTCTCTCTCTCTGAAATAGTATGACAACGTTATCAAAGTTTTTGGCATTATCAAAGTTTTTGGCTCTATTGTTAAAAAAGCTTAGATGATTGTACTTACTGTTTATTTTGTTACTCCATGGATACTGAATAGAATACTAATATGACTCAATACACTTGATCATTTGGTACATCAAATCTTCACCGAAAAAAGAGTCTTTTTTCAGATTTATTAGCATCTACACCCCAATAGTCTTTGTACTGGATGAGCATCGGCACCCTGAAACAAGGACCCTTGTTCAATGCCCCTTCAAACTCTCTCTATATATTTTTTTAAAAAAAGGTTAAAAATCTCCCTGCATCTCAATAAGCCAAATTTCTGAATGGTTTAACATTTCATCTTAAAGGATCACATTTTGTCTTAAAGGGTTTGAGTCCATCATGAAATTTCTTTCTTTTTCCTTGGTGACAAAAGTCTTTTCTTAACTTCCCCCTCCCCTCTTTTCTTCTCTTTGTCCATTGTTGGAGATGCTGTGGTTTCCTTTTAAGATTGTTTTATATATTCTCTTCCTTTTTCCTTTCACTTCCATCAGTGCTCTTTTCTAACTATGTAGATGTGCCTATATATGTCAATGGCATCTATTATGCCAGCCATTAATCAACATGGGAGTGCTTTAGAAAGACATTCTTTTCTAAAATATAGGATAAAATGCACCTTAGAAACAGCAATAAAAATCTTTAGTTATACCATGGGAACTAAGTTTCTGTAAGATTGTTCGCCTTGCATGCAACTAGGGCTGTTATGCAACCCACGCATCAATGATAAATTTTTTCTTCTCCTTTAGGAATATTCAAACGCTTGATTATCTTCTCATCCTGGGTAATGACAGTGTCTCATGTGATATGCATGTGCAGGCTTCTAATACTTACTAGAAGTTAATCTTTGGGACATAGTACTCTGGAGATAGCAGATAATAAAAGATGTATCAATTTCACTCTATTAACAATAATTTGATGCTTAATAATAATGACATAAAAAACATGAATTCATCCTGAGAGAACCATCAGGTATCTCCAAGATACAGTATCCTGATAATATCTGCTTTCTTATTCAAACATATTTCTTCATTGTTACTTATTTGAAGTATTGAGAAGTGCTGCTATCAGACACACCTGTTATGTGTACAGAAAAGAATAAATATAACAACAATCATGTCCTAAGATTATAGAATGAGTGTATTAAAATCACTTATATGAGTATAGCATCACTTATCTGAAAAGAGAATTCTAGTGCAAGATAGAAAGTATCAAAATTTTTTCAGTTGCAACTTCTTTGGAATTTTTTCATCTCCATGATACATTCATATGAAAGAACAATGTGGACTATATGATTATATATATTTGAATGGTATCTTTTTAACTGCTCCAGGAACAGAGTAATCGTAGTGTTCTCGATTGTATGTTTAGAATTTTAGCTTAGAATACCTCACTTGTTATTTCTAGCATGCTTTTCAGATTTCTTGTGATTCAAAGTTTGTACTTTTATGTTTGTAGTAAAACTATGAAGGATGAATATTGCCCCTTTACAGGTTTCTCTTACCAGCATCACTTATTATTATCAATGACATCGCTGCATATTTTTTTGGGTTCTTTTTTGGGAGAACACCATTGATCAAACTATCTCCAAAGAAAACTTGGGAGGGTTTTATTGGGGCATCAGTCACGACATTGATCTCTGCCTTCATGGTGAGCATCATCGACTTGTTTGTTGACTATGCATTATACTTTTTAGTTTGTTTATTTTCTTTTTATTACATAGGCATTTTTTTAGTTCATATAAGACAGATAATGCATCTAGGCTACTGTTGGAAATGCGAGACCCATAAATGTATATATGCAGACAATGGGCTTTCATGTCATGAACTTTGTCAGTAACATTCTTAAATGTATTTCTTTTTCTTTCTCTCTCTTATGTTCATTTTGGTGATATATATTTATGATGTACTGATGTCTGAATTATAAATGAAAGAATAAAAACAGATGAGAAGAGATAATAGCAGTGATTTAAAAAGCGCTAGGCGCCAAAAGGCGCCAAGGTCCACAAACGCCCGAGGCGCTAGGCGCTCGCCCGAGCGAAGCGAGGCGCTAAAATATAAAAATATATAATATAATTAATAAATATAATTATTTAAAATTTTAAATAAAAATATACTATTAACAACATTAAAATTAAAATAGTATATTATTAATCTATTAACAGAAAATTAATCATTTCAAAATTCAAATAAACTTAATATTAAGAGTATATTGAGCCTGATGGAGAACGAGGAAGCAGCGGCAGCGGCGAGCGGCGGCAGCGGCAGGCAACGGGAGCAGCGGTAGCCGAGCACAGAGGGCTCGCGGAGGCGCGAGCAGTCGGGGAGCAGGAGCGACGAGCAGCGAGATCGCGATCGGATTGGGAGCGGCAGCAGGTTAGGGTTGGGTAAGGGTTAGGTTGTAGGTTGTTCGATTGAACCAACTAACAACCGAACCAGACTAAACCAGACCTAAAATCCTGGTTCGGTGCCTTGGTTTACTCAGGCGCTCGCCCGAAGCGCCCAGCGCCTGGGCTCGGGCGAGTGCCCAGGCGGCGCCTGTTGGAAGTGCGCCGGACCTGGGACCAGCGGCAGCGGCGAGCGGCGGCAGCGGCAGCGGCGAGCGGCGGCAGCGGCAGCGGCGAGCGGCGGCAGCGGCAGCGGCAGCGGCGAGCGGCGGCAGCGGCAGCGGCGAGCGGCGGCAGCGGCAGCGGCGAGCGGCGGCAGCGGCAGCGGCAGCGGCAGCGGCGAGCGGCGGCAGCGGCAGCGGCGAGCGGCGGCAGCGGCAGCGGCGAGCGGCGGCAGCGGCAGCGGCGAGCGGCGGCAGCGGCAGCGGCGAGCGGCGGCAGCGGCAGCGGCAGCGGCGAGCGGCGGCAGCGGCAGCGGCGAGCGGCGGCAGCGGCAGCGGCGAGCGGCGGCAGCGGCAGCGGCAGCGGCGAGCGGCGGCAGCGGCAGCGGCGAGCGGCGGCAGCGGCAGCGGCGAGCGGCGGCAGCGGCAGCGGCGAGCGGCGGCAGCGGCAGCGGCGAGCGGCGGCAGCGGCAGCGGCAGCGGCGAGCGGCGGCAGCGGCAGCGGCGAGCGGCGGCAGTTGGCGGCAGCAGGTTAGGGTTGGGTAAGGGTTAGGTTTAGTTGGTTCGATTGAACCAACTAACAACCGAACCAGGACTAAACCAGACCTAAAATCCTGGTTCGGTCGCCTTGGTTTACTCAGGCGCTCGCCCGAAGCGCCCAGCGCCTGGGCTCGGGCGAGTGCCCATGCGGCGCCTGTTTGAAGTGCGCCGCCTGGGACATTAGCGAGGCGCTCGGGCCTCGCCTCGCCTCGCCTCGCCCGAGCGCCTAGGCGAGCGCCCGAGCGCCTTTCTTAATCACTGGATAATAGCAAGAGGGACCTGCAAGAAGAAATTTGAAGAATAAGGGAGGATATTCTAATGGAAAGAAAGGAAAAGATAAGAGAAGAGGGAAGATGCTCATGTTGATAGATAGGCTTTGATCAAAATGAGATGGATTTCATTGTTGCAAAGCATCTTCACTAAAGACTCATCCACTCTTCTTAAGTCTCTTATTATACTAAAAAATAATTACTTCAAACCATTAAAATTTTGCCTACTAACATGGCATAACAAATGAATAAGCGTAGAACATATTTTCAACCCAAGTTAAACTTGTCTGGTGTTGGAGTTGAAACTATATTTTCTGGCACATAGCATATACATGAAAGGCCTCTAATCCTTTCTCACTTTAGAAGGAATATTGTGATAGAAAAAAATAGAATTTTTAGATGTTTGAACCTACTAAGTAGCTCAGTAATGTAAGAGATCAAGCCATTGAATCTCTTGCTATGTATATTTAATGGCTGGCATATAGGATCTTGTTCCAACTAGTGGTTTGTTGCCATAGAAGATATGTTAGTAACAATGCACACATAAACAAACCAGCTGTCTTTGTTTGTATTTATCATGAACAGTATTTACATAGAATGATGCAAATGTTGGGCATTTTATTCATCTATTGAGAAGTTGGGAACTTCACACTTTCAACAAGTCATGTGTTGCAACTAAAACAATTATACAGTTCTTTTCTTTTTCAGAAAGACCAAGATTTGGTAAGATTCGATCAGGATGATACCATGGGACCATTCTTTCTTGATTGAAGCCTTGTTTTCCGATTGTAATAATCAGTTGTTTAAAGTCGAATAAATAAATTTTTGGAGTTTCGTTTTCTGTGAATGTGTTAGCTACAAAGGATGATCATAACGTACCTTATCTATACTACATTCTATCAAGTGTTTGCCACGAAAAAAACTAATTTTCTGGTTAGTTACATTTTCAGTGCATATTCAGAAATTCCTTTATGTTTGGCAATGATTTATTCAGCATGGTAGAAGACAAGTTTGGTGATAGAGGCTGAGACTTAGTATAACAATAAAGTTGCTTCCTTGCAACTTGGGAGATGAGGGTCTGAGTCATGGAAACCTCTTTATATTCAAAGAGATAAGACTACATACATTGACCCTCTTAGAACTCTCATTTGGTAGAAGTCTTGTGCATTGGCCACGCCTTTCTAAAAGCTTTTTATAGAACATGAACAGTAATATGTTACCACACTGCATTATGATTTTATGTTACCAACTTATATGTTTCCGAGGAATTATTAGTGATCCTATTGAAAAATCTCTTTTTTTTTCCTATCTTCAACATTAGATTGTCGATGATGAAACGAATCTTACTATTTATGGTTAAGTAAATTTCATCAATTGATCAAGAAAAATATGAAGCTACTGGTAATAATTTTTCACTGTTGTTATTCAAAGCTCATTTACAACTTTCACTCAAGGATTCAAGTAAAACATAGAATGTTTTTAGTTTATATGTATTATTTAGGACAACTAATTACTTTTTTAGGAACCTTAAGCCTAGTGAGGCAATGTAATTTGGTTTATACCAGTTTTGGCACCTTGACAGATTGTGTACTAGCCACTGTAGAGTTATATGGTCCGTTTGTCGACCCTTATTCAGGTCGATAAATCCCGAATGATATGTATGATCGGCTTTGAAACCATGCTTGTAAATACACCTTTTTGTCAAAGAAAAATTAATATTTCGGACTTGTAATATCAAAATAGAAACATTTTAAAAACATTTCAGATGACACTAATCAGTTATATGTTTTTCCGGTTTGATCAACACAATTTGTATGAGCTTTTAACAAGGGTCTAATTGTGACCATTGATTCAAGTCTTCTCTTGTTGGTATTTGTCCTTACAATTTTTCATTGTTTGTTATTTAAATTTGTAATATTTGAATGTGAGTTGTCAACATATGTGTATATGGAGGCTGAACCAACAGGGATAGCTTTATTTTTGGTCATTTAATTTTCTTTAATGTTATTTTGCAGTTAGCAAATATAATGGGCCAGTTCCAATGGCTTACATGTCCTAGAAAGGTAACTAACTCAATACAATTATCCAAGCAATTATCAACTTGATTATGAGCTATATGATGCTTTTGCACTTTACTGACCAAATGGACTATTTGTAGGACTTATCAACTGGATGGCTGCATTGTGATCCTGGCACGTTGTTTAAACCAGAATATTTTTCAGTACCTGGATACATGCATCAGTGGGTAAAAACACTCAAAACTACTGGGATATGCTTTTATCTATGAACTAGTGCATTTAATTTCACTCAATTTTTTGCAGAAAAATAATTATTTTATGGCTCTTATTTATCTTTTCTGCTCTCTTTTGTTGTTGGCCTATGCAAATTCTTGGCTTTCTTAGCAAAAGAAAAAAAATCAAATCTTGGAGTTAAAAAATCAATCATCTTTGGTTTTCTTTGTAAATTGCTATAGTTTATTCAACAATCAAGAGATTTAGACATAAATAGTTATTTAATTTCCAAATATAACAGAGAATAAGGTCATTTGTTATTGTATACCAATCATCCATTGCCAGTACATGATTGATTTATTTGTTTATTTGTTCAATCCAAACTAATTTATGTGGTTGATTGTGTGGTGAAGAGTAATTGACCAAACCAGTTGGCATGATGACCTTTAGAAATTACATGTCTTAAATCATCTTTGAGATTCCTGATTAGTATCTTGGAGAACTATCAACACTATGGTCATATCTAATTGAAACATGAAATAGTTTCTAAATTTTGATCTTGTTGATTTACTTGTTTTGTCAGTGTCTTTCTTCATTTGATTTGTTCATGGAAGTAATATTTTTCTCGTTGTTGAGTTGTTTCAATTTATATCTGGCTTTTCCTTTTCTGCAGTTTCCTTGGAAAGAAATAGCAATTTTGCCTGTGCAGTGGCATGCTTTAGCTCTTGGTCTATTTGCATCAATCATTGCACCATTTGGAGGATTCTTTGCAAGTGGTTTTAAACGTGCCTTCAAACTTAAGGTGATATGTTAGACATTTACATTTTGAGGACCCAGAAGACTTCTTGGTAATATTTATTCTTTTCAATTTCTAGGACTTCGGTGACAGCATTCCTGGACATGGTGGAATTACTGACAGAATGGATTGCCAAGTAAGTAGCTGGTCCTTGACAATAAACTTCAACTACTTACCCCAGCTAGTATAATCTCCTGCCTGGAATGCCTATAGAAATTACATTCCTATTAAACACTAACATCACCTGTTGCATTTCTCAAATCCAGCCTAAGTAAATACTATAGTAACCAATCAAATTAGATGGTCATATTTCATGCAATTGTGGTTTATGTGTTGCATCAGTTTTGAAATATATGTTTTATTAAGTTTGAGCTAAGTTTACCAGTCATACATTGCAAGCTTCTAGTTTTATATGACAGCATAATCCAGCACCATGTGTAACCCATCAATCAATTTGACCCAAACATGAAGTGGTTTGGACGCACAAAGCCGGTTTTTGCTCATTTAAGCTGTTTGATTTACATTGAAGTTAAATATTAAGTATGGTGTTAACCTCCTTGTCTTGCAATACTGTCATGTATAAGTATTAAGTTTTTGTGCTTAAAAAATATGCATGATATGGTTCATTTGAATTTTATTTTGTTTGGTTTTCTATTGTTTATTCAAGATAGTATTAGTGCCTTTTATTCATCGCAGAACTCTTATATGCTCTTGACTCAAGATATATTTCACTGCTTTAAGAATTTGACATCAAGTATTAAGTTATTTGGCAAATTCAGGAGCTGAGAATAATAAGATTCTAAGAAATAGAGTTTCAGTTCTTTCTTCAAATGTTAATAAGGAACATTCTATACTTAATATGTTCATGTAGGCAGAAGTGCCAACCTGTGACTTGAATCATCAATTTTTCTTGAATTGTGACATTGAGTTGGTGCCCTTAATTGTAACTACTCCAGGTTGCCATACCACGAATAAGTTCTTATGTTTCCTTTTGTTGCAGATGGTCATGGCCGTTTTCGCATACATATACCATCAATCATTTGTCATGCCTCAAAGTTTGTCGGTTGAGATGATTTTTGAGCAGGTATGGTGTTTCCATGAATTCCTTCCTTTGCTCACACCTTGGTGTGCTATTCCAAATGTTTTGAACATCATTCAGATATTAAGGAACCTTACCTTGGAGGAGCAACAGTTTCTATATGAGCAACTTGGGAATATCTTTCAAGCCAGGCAACTGTTGCAATCCTAGTTTCTTCGTGTAATTATCACCTATGTTTTATGTACATTATGTTGCCTATTGCTGCTTCTTAAGATTGTCTTAGAATTGTGCATAGCCCTTTTTAAATTACATCTTAACAATCTTCTGCTCAAAAGCTTGGTATAGTCTTGAACTTCTCATGCATCTTCAATTTCCATGTTACTAACACTATTCTATTTGAAATTGATAACCTAGGATGGCCAGACTCCAGAATCATTATATATTTGGCACCATCTTATGATACCATTGAACGGATGGAACTCGTGAAACTGTAGATCTTTTGAAACTGCTTGTAAATAGTTTTTGCACCATATTATCTTGCAGCATGACTGCAACTGGATCAGGTCCAGCACTGCAGAAACATACTATATCTTCTTGCATGTGTTCTCCTAGGTTGGAGGAAAGCTGGTGTCGTGCATCTATATAAAGTTGAGGAATAGATGTACTGAGAATTATTGATCTAGAATCTCATACATTGAAGTATATTTTGGTAATGCACTGAAATGATTAGAAAACAATGAGGATTGAATGCTAAAACGTCATTTTCTGGAGGATGAGCACTCTTTGCTGATGAGGATGTATGTTTATTATGCTTTCTCCCTTGGGAATGATATAAACACACAGGTCTGAGGTATTGTGACAGCTATTGTGGCTTTAATCTGTTACAAAATTTAATGGATTCAATGTTCCAACAGACAGGAACAAACAAATCAGATGATTTTGAATTCTCTAAGTGTACAAAAATTCATCGTGGAAACTTCATGTTTATGGATTATCTTTATCAGTTCTCTTAATGCGTGTCCTTGTTGTGCTTTGCATATTCTTCTCCGGGATTTCCAATCCCAAGATTGGAACCCACACGATCTTTAACGCTACTGCATTAAAAATAGTTCATATGTCTTTATAGGCTTTGTTAGATAGCGTTAAATGCATTCAAGGTTTTATGAGCAATTTAAGGAATTTAATATCATAATTCATAAGCACTATTTGATGAGCACTTTTTTTTTTGTTTACATTTATTTGCTAATCTTGTGATGGTGCTTCCTATTTATCTGTATGATTTCATCCTTGCAATCGGCTATTACAGTGATGATTTTGACGCATGTCACATAAGCTATGAGTCCTCGTGTTTAGTACGTGGCTTTTTTGTGTTTTTTTGGTTTCGGTGAACCCCTCTCTCGAGCGCGACACCCAAGTCATCACCACACGCCTGACGACCCGCATAATGTAACAAATCATTGGCTCCTCCATCTTCCGCTGCGGCGCCTCGAACAGCCTACGCCAAGATTCTCTCCTTTCGGTCAAGCGGGACCTTCCAAGTCCCACGTCAGCAATCGAACCCCTATTCTGGGTCGAATCCGACAGCTAACCAGCGGAGTCCAGATCGACAATTTGTGCGCTTCTTTTTGACGTGGGTCCCTCTGCCACTTGAAGCCAGCTGCCGTCGTCGCTTCGACACGGCACCAATCGAGCCCGATCGCTGTCTGGAGTCGGACAGCTAAACCCCACGGAGCATTTGGCTTGATTAAGAATAGGAAACTTTCAGTTTTGCCATCGTCGTCTGCACATCGGAAAGGGGATAATTACATATTACTCTTTATATTTAATTATCTTTAATATTTTAATTTTTAATTTAAATTATATTAGTATCTTTATAATTATGAAAGTACGAAAGTATGAAAGTGTAATAAGTAAGTCTATTTATCTCGTTAGTTTTACTAACTAAAATACAAAAATAAAAAGTAAAAAGATAATTTTAATGTTCCAGTTGGTTGATGAACGTCGGTGGTAGTGGACAACGATGCCACTGACGATCATGGGTGGTTACCTTCATGCACCTTGGTGAGCACCCTCTCGGCCTCTTGAGATGTTAGACATCTAAGAAGTGATTGGCTAAAGGACTTGCGATATAGACGATTATTAATTATGTAATACTAACTTGATAATGCTTAACTCTTTAAGCCACGATGAGGTCAATCGGTAGTGTCTTATCTCTCTTGTAGTGTAAGATCTCATCCATCCAACTCGATTCTTCTCTGATTGTAGACACATCATTCTTCTTAATGGTTTGGGTCGGTAGTATCTCGGCTAACAACCAGCCCTCTCTCGGAGCTCCGGTGGATGCTAACATGGCGAGTGCATCAGCTTGGGCATTTTCTATGTGAGAGACTCGTAACACATTGAGTCGAGAGAAACTGTAAGCTAACTTCTGCACTTCGGTGAGGTACTTTGTCATGATCGCATCTCGAGCCTCATAGCTTCCCTTCACCTAGCTCACGACTAGTTGTGAGTCACTGAACACCGTCGAGTCTTAGACTTGAAGCTCTTGAGCGAGCTGGAGCTTTGAACTAACTGATTATAGCTACTCTTGTCACATGAATCATCACTCATGTGATTGGCTTGCACGACACTTATAACATACAGATTGTAGCTACTCTTGTCTCAACCTTTGCGTGTCTCCTCATGCTTGGTTAAGACTATTACCTCAACGGTAATATATTGATTGGCTCTCTAGAGTACCTCGAGTACTATCGCTAATGACCTTTTTACTAACGATCACAAAAGATGAGAGAGCTTGAGTCTCATCATGAAGGCTTATATTATGAGTGACGAATGAGCATCTTGCACGTCTCGAATTTCATTAGTGAACCGAGCGACGAAGTTTAAGAGGGTTTCCTCCTCCCCTTACCAAAGTCCAAGAAGCATTACCACCGATGGCCTTAAGCGGATATACCCGAGCAAGTGAAACTCAAACTCCCTTACAAGCTAAGTAAAAAAACTGATAGAGAGCAAATTCAGATAGGTATACCATTCTTGTGTTGAGCCTCGTAATATAGTCGGGAAGGTGTAACATATCAGGGTGTTTGAAGTGTTGTGCAATAACATTTGGGTGCAGAAAACAGTGATGTGCTCTAATGGATCAGTACTACCATCAAAGGCTTCCAATGATGGGAAACGAAAGTTGGTCGGGATCGACTCCTCTTAGATGTCTTGGGTGAATGACGACCAACCTGATGTGGGGTTAGTCAGCCCTTCTCCTTTAGATTGTTGGAATTCTCATAATATCTCTTCCAAACATTGGTCTATTTATTATAGCTAGATCCTCATAAAATCATCCGTTGAATTTACCGATTGAGTCTGGGATTTAGGTGGAATAGAGTTATGGTATAGAAGTCTATTGAACTCCATAGTTGGGGAGTGGGTTGCTCCATCGATTGTGGTTCAATGGGCCAATGGCAATTGGCGTCACCTATTAGGTTTGTTGGGGCAAGAGTGGAGCGATGGCTTGTATCATGCTTATAAGCGATGAGTAGGTGGCTCAGGGTCACCCCCGAGGATGAGAGGCCTGAGTCATTGAATAGATGCTAGTATTGTGTCGATATTTGCGTCAAGATGGATGTATTCACATGTGGAAAAGGTAGGTGCTATCCCCTTAAGTGAAAGTACTATAGGTCAGGGGCAAAACCTCCTCTCTCAAACGTTCTTTGAGGGTTGATAGGTAGACATTCTTATGACATCGGGCCTTCCTAGCACCAAAATCATGAGGAAAAATATAGTCCAAACTGGTATGCATAAGATTACCTAAGATACCTCCGAGGTGAAAACATCAAGCTCTCGAAATATCCCTGCACGAAGATCGAGATCAAGAGAGATTTCCCGACTCGATCCCTCCGATGCGTAAGTTAGTAACCCTAAATTTTCAAATCTAAACATAAGTGCTCAAAAAAGGTCAATCAAGGTTAATCTCCACTTTTATTGTGTTAAGAATATGTTTTTATACATGATACGTAACAATTGTATGTCGTAGCCAATGAAACGAAAAGTTGATAGTAAAACATAAAAACAGTAATCCCTTGTAAGTTTTCTTCCGCCCCGACAAATGGCCCTCTGCTTCGAACGTTTTTATCACTAGACAAAAGTTATGAACAGCCTTCAAGACTCCCGCTGCAAAGAACGATATAGTACTACTACTACATGTCAGGGAGACAGCATCACGTTATTCAGCCTTCCCTCTTTCTCTTTTCCCTTTGGACATTTTATTAGATGTTCAGAAATTTACTACAATAACTCTAAAAAAAGACCAATCACAAAGAACCAAAAAGCCCTACCACCTCTTGTTCACTTCTCACTTCTTAAATCACTGGATACGATCATGTTCTGAAATGAAAGAAACAGCCCCAGATTACACCAATTAAGGAAAAAAAAAACACAGAAAGAAACCCAAAATGGGCCGACAAAAATTTGATGGTCACCACCAACTACTCAATATCAGAACGACGCAGACGTCCCCCTCCTGCAGTGGGGAACCAATTAGAAGATGGAATGTTGGACCAACAGAACACAAGAGAGATCATCCCCTAACTACATTAATCCTACACGTTGCAGAGACCTATTAAATCATATTCCTAAATAAGGGGAGGAACAATGTCAAGTTGTTTGGGAACCGTCAATGATCCTAATCCCAAGCACTCGTCACCCCAGCACTCCCGTAGCCACCACTCCCATAACCTGAAGACGCACCGTATGATCCTCCTCCGTATCCACCGCCCCCGCTGTAGTAATCTCCTCCCCCGCCCCTGCTGAAGGCAGAATCTCTCCTGAAATCACGACCACCAAAGCGAGGCCCACCAGATCTCCGGTTTCTGCCACCACCACCACCCCCGTAAGAACGAGCTGCAGCATAGCGGGAGAGCCACTGTGGCACCTCCTGGTTTGCTTCCTGCATAAGCTCAGACAACGACCTCGCCAGGGATGCATTGCTCTCATTGAAAAAAGCAGTCGCCAGACCTGAATTCCCAGCTCTGCCCGTCCTTCCAATACGGTGTACATAGTCATCAATATCATTGGGTAGGTCAAAATTGATGACATGTGCCACATGCGGAATATCTAACCCACGGGCTGCAACGTCTGTTGCAACAAGAATAGGAGTTGCACCACTCTTGAAAGTTCGCAGAGCATGCTCTCTTTCCTGCAAATAAATAAATGACATGATATGTCAACAGAATGCTTTCTGAAACACAAACCTAGCACGTTTTCTCAAGGGAACAACATGCCGTACATTTGCAGAAAAGCAATCAAATAAAACTTGCATACAGAGAGCACTGTCAGCCATCCCATATGAGAGAACCGGTTCATGCCAATTGTCAGGTCTCATTTTTTGCACGTTTTAAGTTGGGCATCTTATGGACATGTCATAACAGCCATCAACCCACCACCATAGTTAACCAAATTAATGGCAGTATGACAACTGCAAGAGTAACAACAATGCATAATGTCCTCTTTTTTTTCAAGAAAGTAGTCGGCTTTAATTACTGAGGATAAGAACTACATAATGACCTTAGTTTTGTTCAGCAATATATAATGTCCTTTGCTTTGTTCAACAATACATAATGTCTTTGCCCTTGGTTTTGTTCACCATCAGTTTCAGACGTTAGGATATTCAATATGGATTTTTGCTGCATCATTGACCACTGTTAGAGATTTAGCTGGAGTTGCAAAATCAAAACTAAACAGAACTCAAAAGTGGGAATCTTCAATTTGGATTTCTTTTCATCATTGAACCAGTGTCAGATATTTATCTAGAATCTCAAAGTCCAAATATACACACATGATCA
The DNA here is from genome assembly GCA_004837865.1 of Musa balbisiana. Classification (NCBI taxonomy): domain Eukaryota; kingdom Viridiplantae; phylum Streptophyta; class Magnoliopsida; order Zingiberales; family Musaceae; genus Musa; species Musa balbisiana. Next base: position 33,360,752 of record CM017196.1, read on the forward strand.
CATGAGAACTAAGACAATGGTTGTCATAAGCATTAGTTCACAATAATTGTATGGGGATTGATTGACGAAGATGAAATCAGGATGAGCAGGAACAATCAGACTGCTTCGGTGGGAAAGTAATTAGACAAATATAATTTATGAAAAAAATTTATAATGTTAGTGCATAAAATAAATTTTGATATAAATAAAAAAATCAAATGCAAATTTTTTTACCTATAGTCCCTAGTTGTTAATAAAACAAAGACAAAAGATAAAAGATTAAAATTTGCATAAGAGATAAAGAATGAAAAGTAGTAGAATATATCATTAAGAATAACTACAATGCTTTAATTACAAATCACAGAATAATTATTATACATGTGATGCGAAAGACCCAAAACCTATCAACATGCAGCTTCAAAGATAATGACGAACCTTATAATTCCCTTAATGTTTCTCTAATCACAATGATGAACTTTCTTTGAAGATTATGCCTATGAGATTTAAGATAAATCAGTAGTTCCATGGCATCTAATTAAAAGATAATGCCTTATAAGGCTAAAGACTTCTTGATCTTCCCCTTTCATCTTCCAGTGTTATTTCCGGTCTATCTTTCATGGCAGACAATGAATATTTAAACAATGATGGCAAACAACAAATGCAACGGTCTCAAGAGGGTGGAGAGGTTAATCATAAACTAAAATATTGGAGTTTTAAGTAATCATCATGTGCCTTTATATTATAAAAAATTATAAGACAATTGTTTAGGTTAGTCATGCACCATGAGTCCAAGCATTGGATGGTTAAGAAACAATAAACAGAAAATTTTGTGCATCTGAGATACAAATGTCAAGATGAACGCATGAAATTAGAAAAGATATAAAAGTGTATCCCTGAACATGTAAGTGCAGCCACATTGGAAATAATGAGAGGAGTATTTTAAGATGATAGTTCATGTTCAAATGAAAACTACAGATGTTGTGATTAAATGAGGTGAGTTGATTGGTTTTTGTGGTGTGAGATAAAGCAAATCTCAAAAGACTAGAAATAATTAAAAACAGATTCAATGCTCTTGATATTTCTACAAATATTGTCATGTGCAGAGACCAATGGAAGGAAAAAATTATGTAGCCTACCACCATATACTTATACTTAAGACATTAGAGCATGTTATTCATATCAAATCTGTCTATATAGACCAAGAGGTAAATCCTTCCAGCTGATACTAGCAACAAATATGCTTATGCGTGAACATGCACTAGCTAACCATTGTCACCTTCATATTGAACAAGAAAGTTATGCCTGATAAATATAGTGTTGCAAAGAAAAAGTCAGCCATCCTTTTTTTTCTAATACTAGAAGATAAAATTACAGGACAAAAAGGACGGATCATGTTCTTTAGTATTCAGCACAATACTACACACTGTGGAAAAACAGAAGGTCCAAGCAAGATGGGAAAAAGAAGATGCTTATGAAATCCTAGACATAAAAGAAAACAAGTTGCCAGAGTGCTTTGGAACTAACAAGACAAAAAAACCATGATTATTCAAGTACTACTAAATTTACCAACCTGCTGACTCCTATCCCCATGAATAGTGGTTGCAGGAAACCCATTCATACACAGCCAGTGTTCCAATGAATCAGCTCCTCTTTTTGTCTCCACAAAGACCAAAGTTAAAGCTTGCTGCATAGTTTTTAAAAAAAATCAGTCACTTACAGAACCAACAGAACATCACCAATACAATGAGACACAAGAAAATAGAAGTATATACACACTTTAAATTGACAGGACACAATGTTCAAGAACAACACAAAAACACAGTAAATAGGTTGAGCCTTACTTTTCCATGAGCACCACTATCTCTTTGGGCATGAAGAAGGTCCATAAGGTGGCTTCTTTTGTCTGAATCAAGTACAAACTCCACTCTCTGAACGATCAAATCAGTACTAGAACCAACTCTTCCAACAGCAAGAAAGATGTAACCATAAAGGAAGTCAGAAGCCAATCTCTGCATGATTTAACTTTAAATATCAACAATTGTTTAAAGTAAAATGAGGGAAAACCATATGAAAATACAGGCCAATAAGAAAAAGATAAGCATGCCAATATAAAAATATTCTATATCTCAGTAATTGATAAAAGGAGCAGCAAAAAACAAGATATATATATCAACAAAAAAGACATGAGAAGACTGAAAATAGCTTAGGTAAACAAACCAATGACCGATAAACAAAGAGACCAAAAACAAACCAATCAAATTAGTACTGAATCTTCAACAATTTCCAATCCCATTCATCAAGGAACTGTTTACATATATATTGTTCTACTCAAAAAATTATCCTAGTATACCATCATTAATAATATTAACAGTTCTTGTGGAAAACAATAACTTATTCCTTTCTCCCTCAGCATTGTCCACAAAGCTAGTTACTAAACCATTATTCTGTTCTTTGAGCTTATATACAACTCATCTAACAATGACGACCACCATCAATACTTATATAGAATATTCAATGCAGTATTTAAACCAGTGTAACACTTAATACACCACATATATAGAACCAAAACCATAATAACTATAATCAATAAATTTCTCTGAGAATAAGAGTTTGCAATTATGAAGAATCATGCAAGACATAAACAACTCAAGTAACAGATATCTGGAAAGGAAAATATAAAATCAAATCAAGAAAAAATACTTGGAAATATAAAAAAACACTCGCCAAACTTCAAAATAATCACCCAGTATAACAAGAAAGCAGTCATAATGACATGTAGAAGATTGCCACAATGTTTATAAAAGCATACTATGCACCACAATCAGTTATCGAACAAAAGGTCTCTCAACAATGAGGTTAACTAGCCTGTATCTCCTTTGGAAATGTTGCACTGAACAGCATAGTCTGCCTTTGGCCTCGTGAAGGCATGTCCATTTGTTCAACAATTCTTCGAATTTGTGGCTCAAAACCCATGTCAAGCATTCTGTCAGCCTCATCTAAGGCCAAGTATCTAATGTGTTGCAACGAAACTCGAGCTCTCTCAAGCATATCTACTAGACGACCAGGAGTTGCCACAAGAATGTCAACACCCCTTTCCAAGTCTCGCAACTGCAAATATGGATAATCAATAAAATAAGCATAACACTAGAAACAAGAGAGAGAATGACACAAAATAACAAATTCCAACATTTAATTCCCTTTGTTACTCTGCAATATTTGAATGTACTGAAAAAAGGAAACTGACTTCAGAGATACAAGATAGTTGGATAAATAAGGTTTTAAGAATTGTCATCCAATAATATACATTAATGCACAATCATGGATGAGTTAAAGCTACATTTTGGCATGACACCAAAAAGAAAAAAACATTATCTAATCCACAATTAACAACTTTTGGGAAGTTCCTTTCATCTTGTTCAATCAGATAATTATTCAAAAAATAAAGAATTAACAATCATAACAATTAACAAGATAACATGAATAATAAAAAAATCAGTCATCTGATTCTTCCTTCTCTACTTATTTCTCGTTCTTCTTACTGTCTTCTCCTTAATCTCTCCAATCCATTTTTCTTCTCAGTACGTTCATTTTTCTTCCTAATGTGAGTACTCAGGTCTCTACTTAAGCCTAAAGCCTTCATTTATGTTGTTCAAAGCTTTCACATATAATTCTTCTGAACTTCTCCATTCAACTTCTCTTTACCTAATTTTATCCCTAAAACTTTCTTCCAATTTGTCCCAAACAAAAAAAAACCACTTATTAAAGTTCATCCATCCCTCTTACTTCTTTCTAGGTGGCTTTTCTGTTTCATATTCGATGACTTATATCTGGAGATTTGTTATTCTCCATTCAACTTCTTTATTTTACCCATAGCTGGATCGATGACTTATATCTGGAGATTTGTTATTCTCCATTCAACTTCTCTTTACCTAATTTTATCCCTAAAACTTTCTTCCAATTTGTCCCAAACAAAAAAAAAACCACTTATTAAAGTTCATCCATCCCTCTTACTTCTTTCTAGGTGGCTTTTCTGTTTCATATCCGATGACTTATATCTGGAGATTTGTTATTCTCCATTCAACTTCTTTATTTTACCCATTGCCAGGGGGCTTATAGGTCCTACTAAGGAACCTGTCTGGCGAACAAAAAGTCGAGCAATTACAAGGGGACTCATGGATACAAATAAGTTCTGCCTTGCTCAGATGGCTTCATTCAAATGATCACTACGATATACTTCTCAATGAACAATTTGAAAAAATATACAGCCAACAACACTTTGTTAGAGACTATACCACAATGATCCGTTCCAGAAATAAAATGTCAACCACCAAACAGAGTTCTTGTTGATAGCACAAACATACTGCTTCTGCACTAAGAATCTCATTCTGTCATGTTTAGACATAATATATGCAGTATATTTAGATGTTTCTTAATAACATATCTATAAGCCATAGTGCTACATTTCGCCTGGACCATTACAATGACCTGTCGGGTTGGCAGCATTAAGCATAGACATGCCTCACAATACCATATATACTTAGATTTTAAAAGAAGTTCCAGGACACGTTCCAGCATGCCACATGTCGAAACGCCAACACTTATGAGATCCATACCAGTCTAGCCAAAAACCAGCATGGTTCACATAGCTGAAAGCCTAAAAATTCGAACCATGCCATAAACAGATATACGAATATCTACATACAACAAACAAGTCAAGATTCAGAAGAAAAGGTCCAGCATCAACAGCTTGTCTCAAGCAAGTATCCACTCTCATCTTTCCAAAACAACTACCCAATGTATGCAGAAATGGAAGTTAACAGAGGAAAAAAACAAAACAACAGCAAGCAAAGATCTATGTCTATTGCTAAATGATTGCTATAACCATGATTCACCCATGTTATCCAGTCAATAAGAGAGCTATACTACAGTAGTTTCACCAAATATAAGAAATTTATTTCATAATTAATATCATTTTGTTATGTGAAATTATTATACTTCGCAATGTTCAGACCAAAACTTCAGCTGTTTCTAGTGTCTTCAGAAATATTTCAACAAACAGACAAGCTTCTCCACTAAAGATCAGAATTTATAATTGACATACTAGAGTCAAAGTTGTACTAACATGGGTTTATAACATTGGCATTACAAGTATTTTTGTTCCTTGATACCAAAGAATGAAGGAATTTTATTTGTTCATACTCCAACTCCAACTACATCAACAGAAATGAAAGGATCATAACAAATTTCACAACTGAGTACATTTTCCTCTTTTTTCCCCTGCTAACTATCCCAGAACAAGAAAGCTTTTCGAGATTATAATTAGTGGTGATCCTCAAGTGCAGAATTTTGTCAATTTGATTAATTGCCCCAAAAGAATCAGTAAGTTATCCAAATTTCTTCTGAAATATCACATCCTAGTTTCTTTCACTCCCTCCAACAATGGCCTCAAGTATATGCATCTCAATTACAAAAATTTACATATAGACAAAAACAGGATGAGCCACATGTTAATATACAATTAATAAAACCTGGGGATGATAATGATTAGATGTTGCAACAGAATGCCACAAGTTACATCCTGCTAAAACAACTCAAAGTAAGTCTTCACGAACAGTATGAAAAGCAAACCTGTTGATTAATTGGAGCACCACCATAGGCAACGACAACCCTGACACCAGTCTGGTAAGCAAACTTCCTAGCCTCTTCATGTATCTAAGTTACCAAAACAGAATCCAACAAAATATAAGGTGAGGTAGATGAACAAGGAAGATAATACTCATAGAAAACAGTATTCCCTGTAAAATTACTGAAGAAAAACTAAATTATACAGCATACCTGAACAGAAAGCTCGCGGGTAGGTGATAAAATCAGTGCGAGTGGGTAAGAAGTCCTTGAGCCTCTTTGCCTTGGTCCAGGTGGTCCACTCATGATACCACTTATAATCGGAAAGCAGAAAGCTGCTGTCTTTCCCGACCCTGTCTGAGCACAGGCCATCAGGTCCCGCCCAGCAAGTGAAATTGGGATCGCATGTCGCTGGACCGGGGTTGGCTTCACATACTTGCACCGTCTAATGTTCTCGTTCAGTGCATCGCCCAAATCAATCTCTGCAAATGTGTTCACCGGTGGGGGCACATTCTCGCCGCTCGTCTCAACAGGTATGTCCTCGTAGGCATCAAAGTTGATCCCAGAATTTTCTTGGCTACTGAACGTATCTTCTGTGGTCTCATCATCGTTGGCAAAAGGATTCACCTCACGGTCCCTCCGGGAGTGCCAACCGCCCAGTCCACCTCTCCCACCACCAGAGATGGGGCGACCCACGTCACGGATGGGGCCACTGCCCCAGCGGCTTGCACCAGCTGGCGCGGCACCAGCAGGCGGCTGTCTAGCACCCGACGGACCATCGGCGAGGGTCGGCGCCAAAGGCTCAGAAGACGGCTGGCGGTTCCGTAGATGAGGAGGAACGTAGGCGGGGCGACCACCGCGGGAGGGGGCCGCCGCGACAGACGAAACGTTACTAGGAGAGGCACTGGTCGCGGCCGCCGAGATCTCGGCGTTCGCGACTGCATCAGCCCATGAAGATCGCATAACTCGGGAAGCAAATCCGAACCCTTTCCAACCCAAACCTTCAAGAAAGGAACAGATGGACGCAGCAACCGACCCGCGCGCTCAAGATTACACCCTTGCGCCACAAAACAAGCAGCAAGATCAAATCACTTCCTCGGGAAAGAACACCAAATCGAAACCAGAAAACGAATCAGGAAAAAGAATCAAGAAAAGAAGGAAGGCCAAGCATTGATCGGAGAGAGGGAAGGAATCAGAAGAGAGAGCTTAACAGCGAAGGGTACCTGATGAGAACTAGTTGAAACCCTGGGACGGATGGAGTCGTCGTCGGAAAGAGAGGAAGAATCGAAATAGATGGAGGAAAGAACCGGAAACCCTAGAAAGAGAGAAATATCTCCGATTGTCCCCCTTTTTGTTCCTTTAAATATATTAATTAAGCATTTATAGATAACTAAACATGTATTTAGAATGATTTCTTGGAAATTTATTTTAATATAGCTATACGAAGTTTATTTTTGACAAGGACAAAAATCATGACTACATATCCGCATGGGACCCGCCCCTAACGGGACAATAAATGGGATTTCCATTTATCAATATATGGGTCAATTGAACATCTAGACTGGGTTGAATCTTGATTAAATTAATTATAAATTATTTTTGATTTAATTAAATAAAATAAAATAATATCAATATTTAATAATAACATCTCCTCCCAACAATCTATATCTCAAAGAAATAGATTCAACATTCAATTATTATTATTATTATTTATTTATTTTAATATTATTAATTAGTTTTGATAATAATTTTATTTTAGAAAAAAAAATATTCGATCAAATCGAAATAGCTATATTTGTATCAAAACCAAAAGCTTTGGAGTAATTCATCCAGAAAAGCTCCCACTTGCGTCACGTTTTTTCCATAAATGAAGAAATATTTTCTTCTTGATTTTTAAAATTTATTGTACGATCTATATTAAATTAAATCAAATCAAATTAAATTAGACCAATCAAATTTGAATTGGCTTAAACCAATTCAAATGAATCGGTTCAGAAAATTTTGATTAGAATACAATTACTCCAATCTCCTGCAAACAAATGTCTTATGCCATGTACCAGAAAGTGGCGTGGGATGAGAAGGACGCAGCTTTCACCAGGGAACAAGAAGTCATGGCAGAAGAAGCAGGGAAAGCATGCAGAATCAACGCCCAAAAGCTCAGAGATCACAAGGAAAGAGGAACCCTTTTCTAATCTGCTACCTCTGTTAATTAAGCAGTCTTGTATTAACCATGATTAAGACATACTTTACCGGGATAAATATGTTAAGGCACCCTTCAAGAATTGTGTTCAATAAAGAACAGCAATATCATTGATTGGCATGGACTCCAAAGGCTTGCCCTCAAAATGAAACCACATTCAAATCAAAGGCATGACTTCTTGCTGCGAGTCAACCAATTTGATTGAACGGCGGTGACAAGATAATTGCAGTACACATTTTGTTTGGAACACTGCTTTAAAAGCAATGCTGTAGACACCCAAAAAAATGACACCCTAATCAACATTAAATGTGGGAATGATCAAGAGGAAATGATGCCTATATAAAGCAACCAGGTAAATAAGATTAAGAGAGATGAAGACGACGTTTGACATGACAACTAATATTGACAATGTCAACTTTCAGAATGGCTCTATGAAGGACCTCAATCTACAGCAAGTAGATGAGTTGGGACACTGTTGCTCTGCCATGTGGGCTGTATGAGTTAATAGCACCAAAAAGGTTTCCTATAACTGTTAGGAATACAGATAGCTGCAAACATACTGATCAAGTCAAATGCGTAGAGAGAGAGAGAGAGAGATTTTACTTGGATCATATAGCCTAAGAGTTGAACAAAAAGGAAAATATTTTGCATAATTGCCTATGAGAAAGTACAATGATACATATAACTGATGACCCATGAGGGATACATGATGAAAAGAGCAGCGGAAACAATATCTACCTCGTTTGAGAAACTGATCTGGTGAACCCTTCTCAAACAACCGACTCTTTTGTTCAATACAACACAAACAAATCAGGCCAAAGGACCTGCAAAGCCATAGAAGAGAGCAGTCAGGTACAAGGAAGGGGTACTGCATGATCCCAAGTAATATAACTTCTTAAACAAACAGCATCAACCGCATTCTCCAAAAATAAAGCTCCAATAAGTGGGCAAATTAAGCATCAACATCGCCAAAGAAGGTACATCATTGGAGCGATGGGCAACAATAACCAAATGTGAGATTCCAAAACCTCTGAACCCATAACAAGAATGAACATTCACTCACGATAAACAAAGAGTCAGGGAACAACTCCATGGCATGCCTTGGGGCAAATCATTGATGGAAGGATAGTGGAGTTAATAGCAAAAATTCATATCAGGCAACTGACAGGATACCCACAGAGAAGGAAAACATATCAGGCAACTGACAGGATAACCACAGAGAAGGAAAAAAAGATATAGACAAAAGATAACCATATACCGGTACACTGAAAACAAACCATGGTGAGAAACAATCACACTGGATTAGCAGAAACAAAGGTACAAATTTCATCTATGAAAAAATTCATATCAGGCAACTGACAGGATAACCACAGAGAAGGAAAAAAAGATATAGACAAAAGATAACCATATACCGGTACACTGAAAACAAACCATGGTGAGAAACAATCACACTGGATTAGCAGAAACAAAGGTACAAATTTCATCTATGAAAAAATTCATATCAGGCAACTGACAGGATAACCACAGAGAAGGAAAAAAAGATATAGACAAAAGATAACCATATACCGGTACACTGAAAACAAACCATGGTGAGAAACAATCACACTGGATTAGCAGAAACAAAGGTACAAATTTCATCTATGAAAAAATTCATATCAGGCAACTGACAGGATAACCACAGAGAAGGAAAGAAAAGATATAGACAAAAGATAACCCATATACCGGTACACTGAAACAAACCATGGTGAGAAACAATCACACTGAATTAGCAGAAACAAAGATATAAATTTCATCTATGAATACACATTCACAGAAGTTCTATGCTCTGAGATTCTGATGGAATTCTATATTTCACAATCTTGATCACAACATGACATCATGATTAACAGCATCCTTTTATGACATTTTTTACCATAGTTCCAAAACCTAATACCATGTTATATCATATACCATACATTTGCCACATGCTAAATGACTAGTCATCTGTTGACAAGGCATGGAAGACCATGTCATACTTTGAAGAGTCATGATAACGTTGTTTCCCCACACATTTAATACCTCAAATTGTAATTGCAAATGCAACTTACAGATGCAATCAGAATGAAAACCGAGAAATTCTAATTAGGTTGAGATCAATCCATATCTGATCTAACCCTCAAGCAAGATCTGGTCAGATCCAAAATTTTAAGGGATTGGTTTACAGTTGTTTCGAATCCAACATACATATTAGGATCTCCAACTCAATCTAGAGAGGAAGAAAACTGGAGACAGTAAGTTGTCAAATTCAATGGCAGCATTGGCTACAAGCAGCAGAGAGAAAGGGAGGGGAGTAGAGCAGCCAAAGTGATGGGAAGAGAATTGTATATGGCACCGATGGCAGCAAAAAGAGGGCAAGAAGGATAAAGAGGGAGAGGTGCATACAGTTATTGGTAGAACAATTAGTTATTGGAACATCCCAGTATACACTCATTCCATCTAATATCTGGTACACACAGGATTTGCTACAGTACATTAAGCTAAACATTTTAATGGGTTATAATTGGAAATAACAAAAAGGCTACCAAAAAATAAAATATTTTCTACTTACTACTTGTTTCAGCGTCTAATTCTAGGCTTGCACCGAAATTCTGCTAGAAGTGCTATATGATCAGATGACCATTCAGGAGAAGGGATTGCAGTGTTCTTGCGCAGGTTCTCCTCGTCTAAGAGCTCCAACAGAGATTCTACCGAAAGTGAGTCCGCTAAAGAAAAAAGCAAGATGTCTTTAAGACAATTTGCATAAGATATTCTGAAAAACCTTTAAACACCAAAAAAGAAATCAAGAAAAGCATTTACAGTATACATTCAATTTACTAGAAAAGCATGTACACCTGTGTAAAATATGTAATCAACAGTGCCAATAAAATCCCTGGTGCAATTTGTAAACAAAGGTTCATGTGTTGAGGCATCCATTCTCCTCCTCTGCTGCTCTAGTCCAGGACTGACTCCAACCATTCTTGCAAATGATGAGTATGCACTGACCTGTGCGCATGTGCATATATGTTAACACCAAGAAAAGCTTAATTGTAAACACAAAGAGAAGTAAATAAAAAATTACCAATGGAAGCTGGTGAGTTATTTTGCTTGTAGGGCGCAGAATCCCCAAGGGATCTACAGCCAAATCTAGATGCAGTGGTTCAACTTTGCCATTTGCAAGAAGGGCATGAGGGGCACTACATTCATAACACTCATTTATATACTATGATTTCCTCTGTTTATGTAAATAGTGAAACTGACTAGAAAAAAGTGTAGACCTTCCTGGTACAGCGTTAAAATCTCCACAAACCAGCATCGGAATATCTGCACTAACAGCAATTTTCTCCAATCCTTTTAAAAGAGTATGAACCTGAGAGTGTCGAATCGGCAAGAACATAATAATTATTTGAAAGAAAAACAAATGTAGCAATACTAACACAAAATATAGAGCAGGATAGAACAAATACCTGCCAAAGCTTAACATCCTTATGTTCATGATGGACACTTACGTGCGTGTTTGCCTGCATGGATGGTCAAAAACAAATTATTAAAAAGCTACAAAACCTTACATTAGTAGCAAGAATAACAAATTATATATGTATTTATGCAGAAAGTTTTAGCCAATGACTTCAACAGAGCACACACTTTCCTAACATGTTGGAAAACAAAAGCAAGTAAAAGAAGAACAAAATATTCTATTGTTGGCTTGTTGCACAAAAGATAAGAGCCTAAAGGAAAGCTCCAACAACTACCAATTAAAATGATTCATCCACCAAATCAAAATGTAACACCAAGCTTCATACTCATATTTGTCGAAGAATTCTCTATCGTACTTTCAACTGCCAATGATCTAACTCTCCCCAATTTTATTTGTGAAGATTGCTTGTAACAATAAAGAGCAGCATTTGCCTTGATCAGAAAAAACCATCCAACCATTGAAAGAAAATTATTTTTGATGCCTCTGAGAGGATATTATCATGATCATTGTAGTTGAAACACAATTCAAATTGCACCAAATTCTTCCAAACAAAAAGTTAAGGCACATCTCGAAAATACTCTGTACAGAAATTTGAAAATTCCATAGAAAATGTCTTTCCTTGAGAAAATCTCTTTCATGATTTTTTTTAGAGGTAACACATACACATAGACACACGAACATATATGAACAATTCCTCTTCAGACTTTTAGGAAAAGGTAATATTCAAGTTTTCAGGAACTTTATCTGAACAATGAAAGAAGTTTAATAAATCCTTTACCAGCTTTGTCTTTTCCATAAAAAATCCTTAGAACCAAGCTTAACCATAAAGAACTTCAATTAGAAAGATGTAAAATATGATAAAAAAGAGTTCGCCTTAAAAGCTTGACCAATTTATGGTTCATATGTACCTTAAAAGCTTAACATTTTAAGCACATAACAAAACATATTCATAAGCCAGATAGATAGTAACTGTTATATAGTATGTAACTTTAGAAGAAAAAAAACAATATATTAAAAAATCACCACACAAATTAGCTGCCTCTTTCCAGAATTGTCAGTGCCATGGTTACTAAACTTTGCTTCCAGAACCACAATGAGGGCAATATTATCCTACAGATAAATAAACATCAATAAGAATGAGGGACAAGTAGCAACTATTAAAAATGTTAAGAAAACTATATTTGAAGGGCCAACTACCTTTATTAAACGACTCAAAGCAACTTTCTTCTGACCAGCTGTCATTGCAACATCTGTTACAGATTGTGCAGCCTTGTTGAATTCAACCTGCAAACAGACACTAAGTCAATCCTACATTGCATTAGATAACATCAATCAGCACACAGGAAATAAATTGCAAGGTGCAGCTACCTCATATTTTTTGACATGTGAAAATCTGTCCCTGCAGAAAAATGTAGCACAACCATCAACAGCATTTGAGTTGCCACCATAAACCTAAACCCCAACAATTACATTACCATGTGTAGGAGCCAAAGTGATAGAACATGAAAATAATTGAGACAATTCAAAATGAAAGTAAACCTCTGAAGTTTTTTTCTTGTAAAGTGCTTGATATCCATGTTTATCAAGTTCTGGGGCAAAGAATTCTTCAAAATGGTCATTCTGGACCTGTAAAATATGTTAATTACTAATAGTTAGTTTTCCTTACAGTAAAATCTGGTGATATTACAAAACTAAGAAACAAAACATTTCTTGTAGGATTATATATAAGGCGTATCAAAATACAAAGATTTACTCCATTGTCAACGTTAACATGTTCATATACATTGCTGCAAAATGCAGGCAAGCAACAGGTACTGATATAGTTCATAACAAAATCAATTAACAAGAAGCTCCATGAAGAAAAAGGATATAGGTACAGGAAAAAAATTTCTTTAATTACCTAGGTTCGTATCTGATGTGTAAAATTGCCCATAAACAAAAAAAAAATTTCTTTGTTTTTTCTTTAATTGATTTCATATATACCACGTTCTTTAACAAATAAGATTATGTAAAATAACATTACACATATCCTATTAATAACTATCATAAGGGCATGTTGTTGGTCATATTTAGCTAAAAATTATAGGAATTCCAGGTAATAAGATTGCAAATAGACCAGAAAGATCAAAGAAAAGCTAAAATTTTCACTTAAGAGGATATTTAATATTTTTCTACAACACAAAAAATCAAATTTGGAATATGTACCTCTTGAAGACAAAGTATATCAGCATGGTAGCCAATTATTTCCCGCAACAAGTTTTGCCTGCGGTAGGGCCATGAAAGGGCCCAAGTTGGGCAGTAGCTATACGCCTCACTTGTGGCATAGGCATCAGAGAGAATGTTGTATGAAAGAACTGAGAAAGTCCCAGAAGATGTTCGCCCATCTAGATCCAATTGCCCCAAGAGGTCACCATTCACTGGAACCACACGACGTGGAGTCGGAGAAGGTGCTGGAATTACACGGGATGTCAAAACAGTATTTACATTTCCAACAGGTATTCTTGTCTCCACATCTACAGCTATACATTCAAACTTAAGAACATGGTTAATATCATCAGCTGTTGGTGTGTATGTCCTAGAACGAGAAACTTCAGACCAAGCTTCCCCACTTTTATCAGCAACAGTTGTAGGATATACAGAAATTGGACCATTATTAAGGCCTGGACTCTGAAGTAAATTGGGTGCAATACCAGAGAGCCCTGAGTTAAAACTTCCAGATCCACTACTATTAAAACGTCCAAAGACCTCTTCCTCATCAGTTCCATTTTCATTTGCTGCTTTCTTTGCTCGTTCATGCAACGAGCGATGATGCTGCCAAGCATCAGAGAAGCACCTTGGTGTACAATGGTAACTCTTGGCGATGGGCACTTTCTCCTTAAGGCAGACCAAACACTGCAGAGTTGCTTGCTCAGTCGGATGCACACTACATACAGCAACTTTTTGGTCACCCAGATTTCGGTACCTGCAGGAACCCAAAAAGGTGCAAGGAAGACTGAAAAATATGTTCATACAAAAGCAGAGAGCGCAGACCACTAAACAATTAACTTCTCATAAGATCAATCGAAGGTAATGTTAAGGATCAAATATGAGCTTCCTGACAACAAGCCACACGAATTTATTTGAAACAGCATGCAACATCACAACCAACAATCCTGGAATGAGAAGACCACACAAAGAAAAATTATGACAGAAAGCTTATCAATTTTAGTGCCTAATAAGGCCCCTTTTCTTCTATAAGTACCTTCCGGTAATCATCAAGTCCCTCTAATATAATTGAGCTGGATAACTTAGCAAATGAGGTGAACAACTTTCAGTTCACGTATCCATATGGAACTATTAGGTATCCAACTAGAGAACACTTCATCTGGTAGGAAACCTGCCACTGAGAAAATTATGCAGCACCGACGAAGGTGCAGTGATTTTATATCCAAAAATCTATGCAAAATATCATCCTAATACATATAATTGGTAAAAAAACCAAAATAAGGAAGAAAATATGGAAATGAAATGCCACTAATAACAAACGAGAAGACAGAAACCTGATATTGAAGTAAAATCGATCCTTGGAGAAAGAAAGACGATCAGGAGACAAATCAAAGGAAGTACACGACGCGACAACTCACCACTTATATCTCATGCAGTAGCCATTGAGCGGGGCAGACTCGGGGACGTCGTCGTTTGAGATGGAGCCATCGGGCCAGCGCAAGAGAACATAGGGCGTGATCTCGCAGCCAACGACGGGTATCTCCGACGGCAGATGAACCCGCAGCACGGTCAGCATGCTTCCCCGCTCTCCAATTCCAACCTTCCAAGTCCAAGCCCTAGCCCCAAAGCCTCCTTTACCACCAACCCCGATCCCGCAAGCGCGGCGCTGATTCCAGACAGGCGGCGGCGGCGGCGGCGCGGACCCGCCATCACCCGGTCCTGGGTTTCGCCAGCGTTGACCACCTGAAATCCACCACCCACCAATCAGGAAGTGGCTCCAAGGCGCGCAATCGAACAAAGAGAGGGAACAAAAACACGAAAAAGGAGCTCATTTCGACGAATCTTAGAAGAAGCAGGCGCCAGGGGAATCGTTGTCCAAAAAAATCGTACCTTTAGGTCGGTCCTCGGCTGGAAATCGTTGGCAAAGGGGGGCCGAGGAGAAGCTGGACGGGAGGAGATTGGGGCGACTGGGGAGCGAGGAGTAAGAGAGAAGAGGGGATTGGAGATTAGGGTTTTAAGGGCGAGGAGGAGGACGAAGAGGGGACTGGTTGAGTCGAGACAGTGCGCCTCTATGTGAGAGATGGATTGCTGTGTGTGCGCGTGAGAGAGAGAGGAGAGAGAGAGAGAGAGATTGAGATGGCATCGTTGAGGTGTATTTAAAGATCGATGATTGCGATTCATTGTGGATATTTTGTGGCTGCTTTGTGTCATAATGACTTATGTCTGTAAAGGGAAACGAAAGCGAAAAAATTAAAAAAAAAATCCTCAATATATATATTCCTCCCAAATTAATGATTTTATATCTGTTCTAAACTTAAAAAACATATATAAATGCCAATAGTTATTCCTCATCAAATTGGTCATTATAAAACGACATATTTGGATAAATTTTATGAAAATCCTTAAGTTTTCTTTCATAAATTTTTTTTTATTTTATTCATGTAGTGTCTTTATTTTCTAGAAAAGCAAATTAATTCTAATCTCGACCCATTATCTTTGTTTTATCACACCTTCATCTCATATTCCTCTCCATCTTCTACGCTTTTGTCACCTGACTTGATCTCCTCTTGCCCTCTTCTTTACACATGAATTACTTAACTCGATCTCCCAGATGAGTGATATTATCTTGTTTACCCCTATTTCCTTCATCACTCTTCTTTACATACTTATTCAAGTCAATGGAAACTCCTTCTCCTATTCCGAATAGATATTAGTAATCATTATCTCTACTTAAGAATAAAAGGAACAAGACTCCTTTCTTCCGAAGAATGAAATGTCAAATGACAAGAATATAAAGATAGTATAGAGGAACAGAGGTCAAGAGCTAAGGCGGAGGAGGAGAAGAGTATAAAGTGGGAGGCGTGATAAAGATAATAGAAACTCACGGTGGAATAGATATGATAGACAACAATGAGGAACGAAGATAACCACAACAAGAAGGTCAAGAATAATCTCGTCTTTTAAAAAACAGAGACACCAAAACATAACAGAACAAAAAAAAATATTGTATGAGAAAATAAATAAAAACTTAAGTATTTCTTAAAATATTTATCATTATATTTTATATTTATCCTTTAAATTTAAGTTTTTAATAATAAATTAAGGATAATTTAGGTATTTTAAAATTAACATTTAATTATAATTAAAGATAATTAATTTGAATTTATAAAACAGATGCTAGTACGAATGCATTTGGAGGAATATACGTTATACTAAATTTTAGACTGGTAAATATGTTATTTTGAAATAATACAATAGAACGAGGGACAGCATTATAAAAAAATTAATATAATATAATAGTAATATAATAAAAAAATATTTTTATTATATATAATATAATATATAGCATATACCTCCGTCAAATAGTAATATTACCTTCCATTAACATCTATTAGTCCTTTCCACCTATGTTTAGTATTAACTTATTTAGTCCTATCATTATAAGAGATTTTCTAAAAAAATAAAATTAGTTGAAGTTTTAGTTAACAATTAAATCAAATTATTAATTACCAAAAGGCATGTAAGACTGCTACGCTTAGATTTACAAGAATAGACATCCAAAGCATTGGCTTTTGAGGGATATATGTACACACATAAAAATAAGATTAGATGTTTATCTGTTGCTTATAAAATTTGGAAAAATAGAATTTATAACTCAAAAATAAAAATAAAAATTGGATGCATATGAAAAAAGAAATTAACACTGTTCGTTTTATTTAAAAGATAAACATGTCGAATATTTAATTTTCTTGCCCGCTTACCCGACCGGGTTCCGCATGGGCCCCTTTCTAACTTCAGTGAAAATGAAGGTAGGTGGATGGGTGACTGTAAACGGGTCTGAAAAGTATTGGTGTTGATATTTTCTAATGTTAAGCATAATGATATGTGACAAATTGGAGCTCAAGTTGATGGCATGGTCATGTAATCATGTTGAGGAATGTTTCTTGAGGTCCATCAAAACAAAAGACAAAATTGATGAGAGAATGTGCCTACAACAAAACATGGGATTTTTTATCTGCTACAATAACAAGTAATGTGATCTTAGTCAAAGCTGCATTTCTTAGTTTTAGGCTTCCATTATTCAGCAGTGAATGCACAGCAGGATAATCACAAGGCATAATGAGAATTATAAGGAGATTATTGCTGATAAGTTGCAGTACCTTTTGCATTGAATGGGTAAATATATGGAATAAACCATTAGGATTGCCCAAGTAAAGCTTTGATTGCCAATGTTATTTCATTGGAACAATTGTTTTGGCAGGTCCTTTAAACAACTCGTTCACAAATCGTATTCCTTTTAATAAGATTTGCCAATTGTCATCACTGTTCTTTGCTTCTGGTAAGTGATATATGGGAGCCAGAGGAGCTTTTGGGATACAAATCAGATTCAAGTTGGGTGTGGGGAAATTAACAAACGGCTGGGAGAAGGAAATCTATGTGATAAATGTCAATAAATATGCAAGATACAGTGAGGATCCTCACTGATTAATGGCCTCTGATGCTTGTGGTGTTTCAGTTCATGTCTCATGGAATTCACCAACCCAGCAACCTTTTGGAAGCAAGATGTCACCCAGATTTTCCTCAGAAATGAGTCACTGCAAATTCTATTTTTATAGTGAGTTGATCAGCTATATAGATGGATATATAGTTTATGAGAGCTTATCTTCAAAACATTTCACCATTTCCTAAGATGGGGATACTACTGCAACAAATACACTGAAACATCATATTCCTTTGAAAATTGTGTATATGTGTGTTTTTTAAGAATAAAATGACATTGAATAATAAGTCATGATTTGAATTATATATATTATTTATATAACATCTAAGCTAATAATTCTTGTTTCTCTTTTGAGGAGATGTGCAAGTTAGTAAGTACTAACTTTTGCTTTTTAAGATAGGTAAGCTAGCATTTTTCCTTCTCTTTGAGATGTGTAAGAAAATACTTTTATTTTTTTGATATTGCAAATTAGTACTTTTGTTGTTCTTTGAGATGCTAATAATTTTCTTTCTCCTCTTTATCATTAAATAAAGAAAAAAAGTAGAAGATAAGGATTCAATGGTACAAATATTTCAACCATCATATGAACGAAAAAAAGATCAAATAATAATTTATGTTGATGTATATATAATTTGATTCTATCTATATTTTTTCTATAAAAACAACAAACTCTTGAGTGGGAGATATAGTATCTGATTAGCCTCATGTTTAAGATGAATAATCAAATTAGTTTATAAAGACTTAATAAGTTTATTATCATCAACTTGCAGTCAAGTATTTTAGGTAATATAGTTTTAGATTTAATAAATCAAATATTTTATTGAATCATATTATAAAAATATGTTCATGGATTTTATTTTGAAATGTATAAAAAATGACTATTGGTACTGATAGTGCTTCAGCCCTTCAGGAGGAATGTTTTGAAGATTGAGAAGCAATTTTATGTTGGTGGTGAATGCAATGTAAGCAAAGGAACTGCAGATTCCGAGGTGTGTGTCAGAAATGTCAGAATGGCTGATTGCTTTGGAGTTTGTAATGTCAAAGGAATTGCTGCAATTCACTTTTTGCTTTACAGAATTTTCTACTCTTTTGTTTTGATGTGTTTTTATCTTCTTACTTCTTCCTGTGTAGTCTGAGTTCTTTTGTGCCTGAGCTCTTGTTTTGTTGCTGACCAGACCAAGTTTAGTTCATTGATTCAAGTCTATTTAGTTGCATAAGCCCATCTCAAAACAAATTCTTTAAGATAAAGCCGGCTTAAGCCCAAAAACACATAAATTTATTATAAATATAAAAGTATACTAAATTAATTCAAATCAATGATCGTTGGATAAAAAATAAAACTAAAATAAGAACAACCCAATACACCAGCGATCAGGTCAATATCGGAATAATAACGCTCTTATCATATTTATCATCGTATAAAGACTTACTCTTATTAACTTTACGAACGAAGTTTGGAAGGCGAAAATAATATTCTATTAATAAGTAAGAAAATTCATTGCTGCATCTTATTATGTTCATGATATTTCAGAAAAAAAAAATATTTTTAGCATATTTATTATGATATAATAATTTGGAGCCCTAAGTGATTTGATTTAATGTGAAAAGTAGTTGGATAAAAATTCATATTTATATCTATCATCATGAATAAGAGAACTCTCATTATTATTTGTTTGTGTTGTTACCTTGATATCATCGATTAGAAGTTGGCATAACTCGATCTTGACCCAGAGACATAAAGTCATCCAGGTGGCCCTTATGGTGATTCGACGAGATAATTGACACGGTATTGAGGTGTCCGAGGTAGCTCAGAGGTGGCCTTAGAGGAGTCTCCGGCTATTCGAGTTGATCCTAAGACTAGGCTGAGGCGGGTTCTAGTCTTATTGGGATCCTGCACAAAGGTCAACATCGGGAGAATTTCCTAACATGACCATTTGATGCTCAAATTAGTAGTATAAAGTTGTGTAGACGTAAAGTATTTTTTGTGAGAGATGTCTGACCCTTAGGTAGGCACCATATATTAGTTTTTATACTTATGCAGTTGAGGGGACCATCCATAATTGTCACAATGCCCTCCTTTGGCATTTTGCCCATGTGGCAATAAGCTTGAATGATACCCTACATACTATTATCCACGGAGGCTGACCGAGGGGGAGCAGATTTGAATGGTCACCCAAGGACCACTACCCATGGTGGTCGACTAGATTGGCCCGAATGGCCTCTTATGAACTATTGTCTATAGAGGACGATAGACTAGTATTCCTCCTATGTCGCTACCAAGTGGGTGAATGACTTGGCCTTTGTCCTCCACGTCAACTCTTTGGTGATAACCAGTCAATAGGTTATGATTGGTGCTAGAATATTTTATATCATTTGTCCATCTCCACCCCTCACCCCCCCCCCCCCCCCCCCCCCCCCCAAAAGGGTTTGAGGCACATAATTTAGTCTACACGTCGTTCAGGGTCTCCTTTCACTGATCAAATTTTACCGATTTGGATATCTCAGGGATAATAGATTTACGCTTTTACCGTAGCAAATATCTTAGCATGGGTCAAATTTTTCGATTCACACACTTCGAGCTTATTTGGCTTGATGCCTCTATTGTAGTAGACATTAATGTGTGGGTCAGATTTTTTGACTCACTTGCCTCGAGCTTATTCAGCTCAACACCTCCACCATTGCAAATATGTTGGCATTGGTTGAATTTCTTAACTCACAATGCCTTGGGAACATTTGGCCCAATGCCTTTGCTGTGACGAGTATCTTAGCATGGGTTAGTTTTCTCGACTCATGCCTTTGGCACATTTGGCTCGATATCTCTGTTATAACAAATATGCCGACATGGGTCAGATTTTCTACTCATATTGTCTCAGGCACATTTGGCTCGATATCTCTATCATGGTAGATATATTGGTGTAGGTTGGATTTTCCAACCCACGCTTCTCGGACATATTTGGTTCGATGCCTTCGTTGTTGTGGATATTTTTACGTGGGTCAAATTTTCTAACTCATACATCTCAAGTACATTTGACCCGATACCTCTATCGTGGCAGGTTTTTTAGTGTTGGTTGGATTTTTTGACTCACATACCTCAAGCATATTTGGCCCGATGCCTCTACCATAGCGGATATGTTGGCATGGGTCAGATTTCTTGACTAACACATCTCAGGCTCATTTAGCCTGCTGCCTCTAGCATAGCGAATATATCAACATAAGTTGGATTTTTTGACTCACATACCTTGGATACATTTGGCTCAATGCCTCTACCATGGTAGATATAGTGGCATGGATCAAATTTCCTAACTCACATGCCTCAGATTATTTGGCCTACTGCCTCCACCATAGCGAATATGTTAGCGTGATCAGATTTCCCGACTTAATCACATCGGGCTCATTCGACCCACTACTTATGCCACAGTGGATATCTTGAGTTTCCAAACCTTTGTTGATTTTCTATCGCAATGGATCTCGAGCTTTCGCCATAGCAAGCCTTCATCTTTTCTCCATCATAGCGAGCCTTCATCTATTCTTTGTGATAGCAGATCTCATGCTTCCATTATAGCTGGCCTTTATCCCTTCTTCGTTGTAGTAGATCTTAGGCTTCCGCCATAATGGGCCTTTATTTTTTCTTTATTGTAGCGAATCTTGGGCTTTCACCATAATGGACCTTTATCCCATTGTGGTAGGTCTGAGTCGCTTTATCGTGATAGGTTCAAGTCGGTTTGCTATGACAGCTCTGCTAGTCATGGGTGTCCTACAAGACAATCACGTGAGTGATGACACATATGATATGCTACATAGTCTTTTTGCTTATTATTATTATTATTGATATTTTCTCACTTTTTGTTGGATGTTGCATATATTATGATGTTCATGGATCTATGTAATAGGAATCGGATCGTGATGATATCACGATACTGAGATTGATTTGCTTTTAAACATAGACCATAAATAATCCCAATCGTAGGTTACTTAAGAGGGACATCAAGATAATTGGATAAACTGATGTGTTGGGTACCCGTCTATATGATGGAGATGGCTAGTCTCATAGTCGCTCGTGGGGGGACACTAGAGATATAGTGCAAGTGCTCATTGAAAAATGAGTTCACTAATTGATCCTCTCACAGAATGCTGAATGATTAAAAATACCTCATTGTTAGACAACGATTTCCTAGTCTCAATTATATATATGGTCCTTAGACTTGATACACCAAGGATGCCTTGTATGAGTACTTTGCTCTTTGATACAAAACTTATAGGTATGGAGATTCCAAATTTAGCACAACTAATTATCGGAAGTGGTAACCAACCTTACGAGAGCAATTGAGTGTTAATAGAGGATCATCTACTCTCGGTATCGTGAGAGGAATATCCTATGTATTCTTGCTCAAGCAAATCCCTAGCTATGGTCATTCGGATTGAGAGAGAAAAAGTTCTACGTGAGAATCTAATTAGAGTGAGGCTCGTGTAGATTTCGTTTGGGCTTGACAACACCATATCTAGTGTACGATCTCTAGGATATTAGATAGATAAGAGACTATAGATATACGGTAGTTAAAGATAGATAGATCCAATGGATTATATTCTCATTTGAGGACTATAATGTAGTGGATTGGTAAATCCATAGTCGATTAATCAAGTGAATTATTATAAGAGAATAATATACTGAGTCAGAAAGAGTTCTAGTATGTATAACTCATGGTCAGTTTGATATTGAGCCTAAAGAGTTACACATATATGATAGGTGTTGCAATGAGTAGAGGTTCAAATATAAGATATCCGTTGGAGCCCCTATCTTATTGGATATCCAGTAAGCCCCTGAATTATTGGATCTTGTAGATAATATACAATAAGAGCCAATGAGAGATTATTGGGTAGAGATCCACTAATCTAAGAGGCTTGGGTAGTTGGATAGAGATCTAATACCCAATAAAATAGGATCCATTAGGGTTAAATTGACAAGGAGCCTATATAAATAGGAGGGAACTAAAGGGGTATAAGCTAGACTCTTTTTAGTTGTCACCTCCTATTTTCCTTTATCTCTATCATCCTCAGTCGATAGCTCTAGTTTAGGACATGTGGACAGCAAAAAGGGTCGACGACTTCTTGATTATGCTGTACATATGGAGAGAAAGATCGTGCAGCGATTTAAGGAGCGTCTTCGTCGCATCTACCATGTGGATCACCGATAAAGAAGAGAACAGTTGACCTCCATCCACTCTTGTAGATATGAGATTTTATATAAATATACAATCTCCCTATGTAACAAATCTCATTTGATACGTATAGTTTTGGTTTTGTATTTCATTTTGTGTGCTAATATTCGCATGATGACGAGAATCGTTTTCTTTGAAAAATCTTGGATTTTATTTTTTTATTCTTCTACTACGCATATGATGCTTTGTCCAGGTTTCCTAATAAGGTCAAGTCACTTCATCATGACAGGTCAAGTTGCTCTAATATAGTAGATCAAGTCATTCTATCGTGGTAGGTCTCTCTGCTAGTTTTGCTACAGTGGGTTTTAGGGTTCGTGTTGTTGTTATCATCTTTGAAGCACTTTGCATTTATGGCAAGCTTTGGGTTTTCCTGCCACCGGGGGCTCTTTTGAGCCATCTCCCAATTATGATGGGCTTCGACATTTTTCTACCATCAAGAGCCTTTCGGATCTGTTCTAGAGGTGACATATGTCTTGATCATGAGAGGAGAGAGATCAATAATTCTCTTTTAAATCTCCTTGTTCACTAAGGGGCAGGTTTATTCTATGCCTTAGCTTTTAGCCTCTAAATCCTATAGGATCTTAGGAACTCCCGTCTGGCCTCTTATAAAGAATTGTCTCGAAAGGATCGATCAGTCTTCATCCTTCATCCTCGCTTTCTTATACTAGTTCTGAGTCATCTAGTCGGTAATCCATCGAGGCTCGCGCTTCATCCTCAAGCAACTTGAGGGTGGAGCAAGTTGGCTCATCCTTTTCTGGGAATGAGTCTCTCGAGAACCTGAGAGCTCTTCAGAACCTAGAGTCCATAAAGAGCTCTCACCACTATGACTCAGTGGTGAACGCATCCAATTTGGATCGATTGTGATCCCACTATTGCATCTTGACTGACTTCAAGTTGCACGTTACTCGACTTGAGTAGCGCCTCTTTGACCTGATTCTCAGGGGCTTCTGTTTGTCCTATGACACCCTCAAGGTGGAGCTCCAACTCCCACTTCATCTAATTATTATATCGTGCCTCTAGTGGTGGAGGATTTTACTTTTTCAGATGACGCTCAACTCGTGGCACTATCTTGTGGCATTCATCGGGGAGTACTAAGGTGCTAAAATTATCTTAGCCCACACTCTCTTTTTCTCTTGCTTATGGTTGTATAAGGGCTAGAGAGACTATTACTTAATCGTCTAAGGAGGTTTCAAGGTGAGTGACGCCCTTTCGAATAATAAAGGCTAGAGGTGAAGGGCGCATTATTTTTTCGTGAGCGCCAGCTGAGAATGGGGATTCTCCCTCACTTAGTTGGCATAGACTATCAATAACCCTCTCCCTTTCCTATGGGACAAGGAGGCAGACCATGTATGTCACATGAAGGAGATTCTATCTTCCTTCGAGGCGGTGAAAAAGATGGATAAGGATTGACTGGTTGTGGTGACCTTGCCTTGTTTATTTGGCTTTCACTTTTAACCTCGTACTACGATGCAAATTGTCGCTAGGTATGAACCTCAAGCATTTGAAGGGGTTGGGCTCTGCATTGGGTGCTGTAGAGCTTAGGTCATCTCGGGCGACGACGAGAGCCTTTTGTGGATCCAATTAACCCACCTCGATTGAGTCACGATGATGCTAGGCAACCTAAGAAGAAGCTAAACATGTTGGCTTGGAAGGCCCTGAGTGCCAATAAGAGGAAGGTCATTGAAGGTTTAGCTTGGGGATTGGCTCACTCTTCATTGGCTCCTTTCGAAAGTAAAGGCTTCACGCTCGAGGGTTTTGCTCGGGGAACAAGATCCTATGGTGTGTTTGAGGAAGAAGGTGGTGAGGATGTGGTTGATGCGGGACTTATGTAGGGGTAAAACCCTACCCTTCATGGCCTTGTAGATAGTCAACCTTTCGAACCCTTCTTCAAATACCCCACTAGAGCCCTATTGAGAGGGCCTCAATCAGGTCTAAATGATATGGGGTAAGAGCATGACTGTAGAGAAGTACTACTAATGATCACTGTGCCCTAGTCTAGTGAAGCAAATATGCTATTCCCCCTTAGAGGCGCTGATTGACAATTGCTTCCGAAACGAAGTGACAATAAGCTGCATCGCACTTCTCCTTACAATTCTCCCAATGCTAACTTGCACTTGTCATGCAGCACCATCACTATGTGATGATCCTAATTAACTAAGTTTGAGACACTTGTGGTGATCGACCAATTATCCTTAATGATTGATGAGATCTAAGTTGAGATTAAAACATTGAAGACGGGTTTGACCTCGGTTGCTATTGTCGATGCAGAGTCTTAGGCAATAGAGTTGGCTAGTCAACTAGAAGATGCCCAACAAAAGCTCAAGGATGTCGAGCAAAGGTTCAAGGAGGCTAAGTAAAGGCAAAAGGAGGCAAAGAAAAGACTAGAGAATTTAGAACAGTAGCTAAGGGACTGGGTGGTGTTTGGCTAGCCTCGACAAACAGTTGAAGGAGGTTTGAGGTGCCAACCGCATCATGGAGGACTAGCTATTGGAGGTCTCCAAAGAGGTGGGGGCGGTGAAGACTAAGGCCTGAGAGACAAAGAAGGCACTGAAAGATAAGCATCATCATATTCTCGAATGAGAAAGGGAAATAATTACTGCCTACAAGGAGTCGGCTAGGTTCCAGAAGGGCATAGTGAGATTGGGCCGAGTCTCATATAAATACAAGTATCTGGTATTTTTTTAGAGAGAGATAATATAGAGTTGTGTAGGCAGAGTATTTTTTGAGAGAGAGGTTTGACCCCTCGGTAGGCACCAAGGGCCAATTTTTATACATAAGCAACTGAGAGGACCATTCATAATTGTCATACCGCCCTCATTTAGTGCTTTGCTCATGTGGGTGACAGGCTCGAATGGCCCCTTGCAAGCTGCTATCCATGGAGGCCAATTGAGGGGGAGTAGATCTAAGCAACCGCCCGGGGACCACTACCCACGATGACCAACCAGATCGACCTAAATGGGCTGACAAATTATTATTCCTCCTATGTCACTGTCGAGTGGGGGAATGACATGGCCTTCATTCTTTATGTCAGCTCCTTGGTGGCGACCAACTGACGAGTTATGATTAATGCCAGAATATTCCATATTACTTTGTTAAATAACAGATAATGATATATTTTATGGGATACTCCAATAAATTTTAAGTTGCCAAATATGAGAAATTGGTTATACTAAAGATTAAATCTTCATTTTATTTAAGGAAATAAGAATTTTGTTGATGAAACTTGAAGAACAATTAAATAAATTTTTTTACAACCAGCTTCTACTCTTAACACCTAAAGTCGGTGTATGAGATTGTGAAAGATGGAAATGTTTCTTTTAATTGTGAATGTCATGTGATTATAAAGAGGATGAAACAAAGTTCTTAGAATAATACTGTAATATCCTTTATTTATGAATTATCTATGATATTTATATTATTCATTTATTTTAATATATAATTTTATTTAATAATTTTTATATTAATATTTTTATATTAGAAGCTTACTGCTAGGGACCTAAATGTAAGTCCTAAAATTTAATATGATTTATAAAAAAAATATTAAGTTAGTGAAAAAAAAGTGAGAAAGTAGAGGACCATGTCACTAGTTAACATAGGAGTGTGCCACCCATATTTACTATATTTTTAACACCTGTGATCTTTTTTTTTGTATGCTTATTTATCATATTTTTGTGTTAATTAGACCTAAGTAATTATAAAAGAAATTAACAAATTAGAATCTTACCGCAATCTATCTTGGATTGAAAAAGAGAAGAGGACTTGAATAAGGAGAAGTAGTACTTTAGCAGGAGGATTTTGGATCAATTCTTCAGATTAACTTGTTCTAATACAAGTATTCTAGCCCATCTTATAGTAATTTTTATCTATGATTTCCTCTTGTTTATGAATAATTTGTTGAGTTTCTTCTTGTATATATAACTTGCTAATCTAAAATTTATAAGAATTCTAACCTATCTGTATTGTTTTAATTATAACATTTTATATAAAATTCTAATTTGGGCAAAACCTATTTATTTGAAAAGTAGATTCTTAGATTTTTCTTTTATTATCTCATTTGATGATTTAGAATATGAATGCTAACACAAATATTTATTTTAATTAATCTTTTCATTTCTATCAAATAGATATAAAATGACTTAGTTTATCTGCATTGTTTCAATTATAGTGTTATGTATAAAAATTAAATTTGAGTAAAACTACCTTTATCAGATACTAAACTCTTAAATCTTTCCTTCAATATGTTATTCAACTGATTTTAAGTATAAATGACTATCTAAATATTTATTTCTTTTAATCTTTTGAATCTTACTATATAGAGATAATATATTTTGACCTTTCTGTACTAAATTGCATGTTACTTTCTATATATAACTTTAATTTATACAAATCTTATTTTATCTAAAAGTATACTCATATATCTTTTAAAAAATATTTTACTTAAAAAATTAGAGCACAATTTCTTATCCAAATGTCTAGAACAATATACAATTATGCTAGAACATATTTATTCTCAAATTCATCCCTTCTTGCTTTTATGGTGGTTGATATCACTCTATATGCTTATATATATTTTTATTGTTTCACATTTGCTTCATATATATTTTAACTTTTTTTGGTCAAAATGTCAAAATCTCTTGTCAACCCTAAAATCTTCATCTGGATATAAGTGGAGCTCCTAGATGTGGAAGACTAATGTTAATATTCAGAATTGAATAAATCATGTTATATTATAATTTTACTTTACTCTTTATATTCTTTTGACATGTTTTCTAAAGTAGATGTTTATGTGTACCTATATGCTCTTTAGATATAAATAAAATATCAAATATGATACTTGAGCTTATGTTTTATATTAATTTCTTGATATGCTCTTTATTCCATTGCTATAAATGAATCAAATAATATATCAAATATAAATTTACTCCAAAGCTTATAACTTGTATCTTGATATTGCATAGTTTATATATTGTTTTTTGTTTCTTTGTTAAGTATACTTTTAATGAAATAATATATATGACTCTTCAATCTATGCATTGAATCTGGATTTTTAGGTGTATGAGCTGTTATCTCTCTATTATGGATATGTTAGTCACTTAATAAGTTTTATAGCTCATTTTATTGTTATATAAAATTTTTGGGTTACCTTACTATTCACCCTAATATTAGATTTGGGCTGAGGTAATAAAATATTAGAATATTATGATAAGTTTTTAATGATTTGGCATAATATTATTATAAAAAATATTTTACTTGTAATATTATTTTAAAAATATGAATTGATATCGCTCATAAAGATTAAAGAAACTTTACTGAAAGTTTAGAGAATATTAAGTATGAAGTTTTTATTAAATCTTGGATTTTGATGATGAAATCAATTGATGAGTTTATGATCTAATCTGCTATTTGAAAAAAGTGATATAGGACTAACTTTGATCATGAAAATGTAAAACGATTAAAGAAACTTTACTGAAAGTTTAGAATATTAAGTATGAAGTTTTTATTAAATCTTGGATTTTGATGATGAAATCAATTGATGAGTTTATGATCTAATCTGCTATTTGAAAAAAGTGATATAGGACTAACTTTGATCATGAAAATGTAAAACGATTAAAGAAACTTTACTGAAAGTTTAGAATATTAAGTATGAAGTTTTTATTAAATCTTGGATTTTGATGATGAAATCAATTGATGAGTTTATGATCTAATCTGCTATTTGAAAAAAGTGATATAGGACTAACTTTGATCATGAAAATGTAAAACGATTAAAGAAACTTTACTGAAAGTTTAGAATATTAAGTATGAAGTTTTTATTAAATCTTGGCTTGGATTTTGATGATGAAATCAATTGATGAGTTTATGATCTAATCTGCTATTTGAAAAAAGTGATATAGGACTAACTTTGATCATGAAAATGTAAAACGATTAAAGAAGAAGAATCCGATATTGGGCTGGAGTCAGAGATCAGGCATTGAGCTAGAAGTATCCGACGTTACGCCAAGATCAGAAATTATGGTAGTCAACATACCGATGGATCCAACGATATGCCAAAGGTTCGGACGACGTATCGAAGTTCGCTGGGAGTTTGAATGAACAATGATATGGTAAACAACTTAAATTCTTGTCTTGTAATTATTTAGGTCTTAATTATCATAGTTATGTTTTAAATTGAGTTAAGTTTGAGTGTAACCCTACTAATTCAATTAGGGGCCCCTTTGGGCCTAATCTAAGGCTAAGTTGGGCTTATTAGGAGGCTCATTCAGTGATTGAGAGTTAGGTCAGGTGGTGGTACTGTCAGACCAAGCAGTGGCACCACCTATGAGTTAACAAAGTACAAAATGTACTTCTTCCAAAAGACTCACGGTATTATCGTCAGTGTCAAGCGATGGTACCACTAGTTGTCAACTTGATAGGCGATGGTACCGCCCAGTAAAAATAATGGTTCCACCCAATAATAGCTGTGGTACTGCTAGTACCCAAAAACTTGATATGAGACCCTTTTTAGTTTTATTTTTAAAGCTATTTGAGGTCTATAAATATCACACACTTTCCTACTTAAGGAAGCAAGAAAAGAAAACGAAAACTTATGTTTTAGAGCATGATAACTCTGTTAAAAAGTAGAGTCCTTCCTCCTTAAGCTTAGAGGTTGTTCTAATGGAGATTGTGAGAATTTTCTTATAAAAGAGGGTTGTAAAGGTTTTCTTCTAAGCTTGTCAAACGGAGAAAAAGTTGTAAGAGGATAGTTGGTCTTCACCTATTGAAAGAAGATCGTTAGTGAACGTCGGTGGCCTCAATGAAAGAGGAATCATGAGTGAATGTAGGTCATGACAATTGAACCACTATAAACTCGGTTTGCATTTCTGTTCTATTTTTTATTGATATTATTTTGTGATTTAATTACTTATTACATTTACTATAAGTTAAGCACAATTTCGATATCGATTTCATCGAACAAAGTTTTTAAATTGATGTTTTATTGAAAGTACTAATTTATCCCCTCCAATTCTTAGTGTCGAAACGATCATAACAATTTTATGTTGATATGAACTTGTAATAAATTATTGATTTTATAATTATAATAATTTTTACCTTTTGTGCGTTTATAAGTGATGATTAATTGACATTTGGGTTTTATAGAGTTACGGATTGGTGTATTGAATGATTATAAATTATACATGTGAATGAAAATTTAATGCTTTTGGTGTTGATAATTTTTTTGATTTAAAATAGGTTCATACCTTTAAATATTATTTTGAGAGTATGACAAATATAATATATCATATACATAATGCAAATTCTTCCTTTGTTCAACACAAATTCCAATCACAAGAGACTCAAATGGTGCATCAGAAGTTATATCAGCTGTTGGTATATTAGCTTATTATTTGGGAGCCTCTGAATTGTCAATTAAAAATTATTAATCCATGGTCGCACAGCTCCAATCAGCTGCAGAACAAAGCCTAGATTTAAGACTTGGCATAGCTTATCACCTTTGTATGTCTCACCTGCTTATCATCTAATCCTAGTCTGTCACCAGCTGAGAAATTGATAGTGCAAAGTGAGCTTTTGAATATGAATGTGTCAGTGAATGTCAATGCTTAAAGCAAAACAGAGTTCTGATGCCAACTTCTTTCTTGTGTGTGTGATTCATGTGGTCACCAGCATCAACAACCAAAAGGAGAGGGAGGGGAAGAAGATTATAGATTTGAGACCTTCCCCTTTTCTTTTGAGAGAGAAACCATGCTAGGCTTAGCATCAATCAGTGTCAGCACTTTTGTCCATCATTCTTAGGTCAAGACATGGATGTGGGTGGCACTGAATGGGCCAAACAAATAAACTTCTACTTGTTTGTTTGTTTGTGTTTGTCCGATTTAATTTGTTGGTTTCCACAATGATGACCATCTTCTTTTCCTAAAATCTTCAATGTAAGAATAGTTAGAAGTCAAACTTAGAAATACAATACAATACAGTTCATCTGCTCTTGACATGTATACATATGAAATTACAGTGTAATTTGATTTTGGGTTATTGATCTCCTTCACACAAATTTGAGAGTAATATTTTATCACATCCCCGAGTGAGTAAGATGAGTTTACTATCATTAATTTAAATTCGAACATCTTGCATTAGTCAAGTTCAAATTTGATTAAAATTAGATCAAATTTATTAAATTAATACTTTAATTATCTTGTTCAGTCGAGTCGTTAGAAATAATATTAAAATTAACATAATATGAAATGTGATAAGGGACTTAAATAGAAAATGACACGTCCCGTGAATAGATTAAAGACTATATCAAACCATGGAATCATCATTTAATCGAAACTTATATAC
This sequence comes from Musa balbisiana, assembly GCA_004837865.1. Lineage (NCBI taxonomy): Eukaryota > Viridiplantae > Streptophyta > Magnoliopsida > Zingiberales > Musaceae > Musa > Musa balbisiana. The sequence continues at coordinate 33,392,299 of CM017196.1, forward strand.
ATCATACTAATGTATGATTATAGGCTATGTTGATTTTTGGATGAAGATCAAAAATTCTAAATGAATTTATAAGGGTCAGTTGAGTGGTTTGAGCTTAATAAGTTAATAAGGTCAATCATTCTATCGAATCACATCATGATATACATATTAATCGTTTGATCATTAATATTTGTTTGTTAATCTTTAAAATTCTAAACGTAGTTTGCACTAATTATTCATGCTTAACAATGATAAACATCTCAAAAATATTTTAAAATAATATTTTTAATAATATAAAATTTATTAAAAACATATAAAATAGACGACTACAAGATTTAAAACCTCAGAAATATATGCATACAATCAATGTATTTATATAGTTTTCCTTTTAGGGAGTATAAAGCTCAATGCTACATGGACAAAGATTCAGTCTCTCTCTTTATCTATCTCTTTCTCTATATATAAGGTTTTTAATTTAACATAAGAAGAAGATTTAACATATACTTTTAAGATCATTAATCTGCAGAAGATACTTTTTGATGTATAAACTTAGGTTGTAGCATGGATGCAAACTATTTCAACATTCTATTAATATCCATTATAACCATCATAGCTAATCTTTTGCACAAATCCAATTTATTCTATTTTAAGTGCTTCTATGATGGAAAAGCTCAACATGAGTTTAGAGTCCATGATGTTGACATCAATCTCTGCAAAGAAGAATCACTAATCACCATTTTATGTTTCCTCCAAACTTTGAAATTTGAACTGAGAAGCCAAGCTAAGCTCCACAGCTTTTGAAGGCAAGTTTCAGTTGCTGAAGAGTAAACCCCCCAACACCTACAAGGCTACATATTATATGCCAAGTATATATGTACAGTATCAGAAAAGATCATCTGACAGCCAATTAAACAATACAGTATGAATACCTTTAACAATATGATATGAAGACCTGAAAGGCTGTCTCCTGACAGCCTTCCAACACTTAAACAAACAAATAGCCCCCATAAGCTCACCACATCATTGTATCATATGCAGCCTTTCAGATACAAGATAGAGAGAGTTGAAGAGAGGAGGAAACAAGATAAAAGCTGAGACAGAGACAGTGGAGTGCATGTGAGCAATGCTTTGACAGCATCACTATACTTTAGGAGTACAGATACTTGAGGGTGTGACATGGAATGTAAGAACTTTTCACATATTCTGTATCTTAATTGCCTAATCAATGAAGTAAACAAATGATTCAGGATCATAAACAATCATAAGAGATCAATAATCAATCACTGATTGGGTAGCTAAGGAGGAACTAAATAATGATAAGTTTGGTATCATCTACAAATTAATTCTTAATCCAAGAATATGTAATACACTTAGTCCAAACTTCATCTCACTTCCTAGCTAGTGAAAGTGAGAGGCTCAAGAATAACATAACATGTGAAGTGACATGAACCTTATCATGTTAATGTCAGCCTCAAGTAGTGAAAGAACAGTGACAAGTAGTGATGTTTTGTAATCTAGCATGTTCCAAGGAAATTGAAGGATTGGAATAGATTAGGTCTTGCAGAACTAGTCCATCACCACCACAAAAGACAGCTTCTAACATTGGGAGTCAATACTCTTGCAACAAATAGGTCAACCTGGAGAAGAATTTGGGATCAGTATCAAATGTTATTAGTGTGCAATACCAGTCAATTCTTTTTTTCTTTTCACAACATATTGACTTTTTTTTATAATTATTTAGTTGAGACATTATGATTTATTAAGATATGAAAATAAATTATCAATTAATTTTATAAAATAAAAAAATAAACTATCGATTGGGGATACATCTCAAATGCGTTAAACATATCATCATCATAATTCCTTTTGAGTATTAAAATCCTCTACATATTTCTATTCTAAAAAAAACCTCAATATCAATAGTTAATTTGTATTATTATAAAATAAAAAATTATAAAACTTTCTTAGTATAGGATTAGCAAGTATGTTAATAAAAAAATAAAAGTTAATTAAATTAATTCTTAATAAATTAAGATTTACTATTCTATAAATACTCTACTAGAGAGTTTTTCAATATGCCTAAGAAGATTAAAAGAAGAATTCTTATATTCATTTTTCATATAATAAATATATACTTTTTTTTTACTTTTCGAAACATGAGTTTTCTAGCTTGTTCATTGATTGTTGATCTTAGAGATTTCTCTCTTTTCAAAGTTGACAATTAAATTAACTTTAGTGACAATTACTTAATATTCTTTGCAATTGTGAACCACCCACATTACCATAATAATAATGGCTTTGGTTTCTTTTTGTCTTCAAATAATAAGATGCGTTAGAGACTTTTTCTTTTTTTTTTTTCTGTGTTTTGATCGATTGCAAGATGTTAAAATTTTGCATGTATTTAGAAAGAAAAATAGATGTGAGCAAGCTATATATATATATATATATATATATATATATATATATATATATATATATATATATATATATATATATATATATATATATATATATATATATATCCCTGATTTGGATTGGATTTTGTTTTCGAAAGATTGGATTACATTAAAATTTTAGAGTAATATATTTATTTTTTTTTAAAAAAAATGTATAATATTATAACAATAATAAGGACAGCAATAAAATAATAATAAACAAAACAACAGAAGGAAGTCAGGGAAGGTGGAATAATTAAAGGCGAGAAATAAAAACTCTCATCGACCGACCGAGCGACCTCTCAAACGGCCTACTTTACGCCTTTCCCTTTCCACCGCCCCCACCGCACCCGCCCCCCCCGCACCTCACGATCTCTTCTTCCTCCTCCGTCGTCGGCTTCTGTCGCCCCACCAATCGTTGCACGCATCAATCGAGGAGCAAGTCCGAGACTTGAGGGTTTCTCCGTGCCCTCCATTCCTGACCCAGGTTTGGGCAGGGGGTGGTGAGGGGGGCGACGATGAGGCGACCGGCGAAGCTGGAGGCGGCGCTGTCTCTTGTACGGAAGCGAACCATGCAGGGCCTTCTGGCCGCTGCCATTCTCTACGTGGCGCTCGTCTTCCTCTTCGAGTTCCCTGTCCTCTTCCGCCGGATCCCCTCCCCATCCTCCTCCTCCTCCATCTACGCCGCCGCCGGGCTCCTTGGTGGCGACGGCCTCGGCCTCTCCCTCCACCTTGGCTCCGAGGATCGGCATGCCCCCCTCCGCCCCTCCCGGCGCACCCACCTCCTCCGCGGCTCCGCCCGCGGCCCCACCGGCTTCCGCGTCCCGTCTGACCGCCGGAGGTCGATGACTGTCTCGGGGCTCGATTTCCGGATCTTCAATGCCACCGCCGCCGGCCGCGGGCCGTTCTCCGGTCTCGACAACGTCGCGAGGGACGCGTGGGAGGTGGGGCGGAATCTTTTGGAGGAGCTAAAGGCGGCGCCTTTTGCGGCCCCCGCGGTGGCCACGAAGGACGAGAACAGGACGGAGGATGGCTGTCCGCACTCGATCATACTTTCCGGGGAGAAGTTCCTTGAGCGGGGGAGGGTAATGGTGATACCCTGTGGGCTGACGTTGGGATCACACATCACCCTGGTTGCGAAGCCGTACCAGGCCCACCCAGAGTACGACCCCAAGATCGCGACCTTGAGCGAAGGGGAGAAGGAGATCATGGTGTCTCAGTTTATGATGGAGCTGCAGGGGCTCAAGACGGTGGATGGGGAAGACCCGCCCAGGATCCTCCATTTCAACCCCAGGTTAAAGGGGGATTGGAGCGGGAGGCCTGTGATCGAGCAGAACACGTGCTACCGCATGCAGTGGGGATCGGCCCAACGGTGTGAAGGTTGGAAGTCCATGGCCAATGAGGAAACCGGTGGGTTACCAAAGCTTCCACTTTAAGCTATTCCCCGTGATGAGTCATGAGTATATTTGAAAGAAATACTTAATCCTGAAAAAGTCATCATATTGTTGTCAAATGCTAATTTCGGATGGATTCTGCTTTCCTCAAGAGCATGCTAAACATCTAAAATTCCACTTTTTTATATGGAAAAATTATTATTCTGATTTCCTTTTCTTTTTCTGTTGCTGTAAGTTTTGAATTTTGTGGAATATTGGAAGCTCACTAGATGTACAAGTCTGTGACTTTGAAATTTCTGAGGAATTATTCTTCTAGAATTTGATACCGATAATAGTTTTTCGGAGAAAAAGAAGTCCTTTTACCATGAGAGTGGTGATTTCCATTCTGAGTACCTTGTGTATGTTTTACCAAAGTGTTCTGCTTTAAGAAGTGATCGTTGATTAATGAGCTTGCTTTCTGACTGCTATTTCAGTTGATGGGCTTGCAAAGTGTGAAAAGTGGATCCGTGATGATGACAACCAGATGGAGGAGTCAAAGATGGCATGGTGGTTAAACCGCTTGATTGGTCGGACGAAGAAGATTTCTGTTAATTGGCCATATCCATTTGCAGAAGACAAGTTGTTTGTCCTCACTCTAAGTGCTGGATTGGAAGGTTATCATATCAATGTTGATGGGAGACATGTGACCTCTTTTCCTTACCGCACTGTAAGTTCCAGTTGCAAAAGCCCCACAGCTGATGTGATCTGGATTCAACATTGTGTTGGAGATGTAACTCTATGGTTTATCTCCCATGTAGGGTTTTGTTCTTGAGGATGCAACAGGCCTGTGGGTGAATGGGGATCTTCATGTCCAATCCATTTTTGCTGGTTCATTGCCTACATCTCATCCTAGCTTTGCTCCACAGAAGAATCTAGAAATGTTAGCAGAATGGCAGGCACTGCCACTTCCTGATGGACCAGTTGAACTTTTCATTGGCATCCTTTCTGCAGGCAACCATTTTGCAGAACGTATGGCCGTCAGAAAGTCATGGATGCGTACAGTTAGAAAATCATCCAATATGGTTGCTCGGTTTTTTGTTGCTCTGGTAAATTTTCAAGCTTTGTGCCCTACATTTTTCATTCTTTTTTCTAAAGATATGCTAACTAATGGAATTTTTGTTCAAACAGCATGGAAGAAAGGAAGTGAATGTTGAGTTGAAGAAAGAGGCGGAGTTCTTTGGTGATATTGTCATAGTGCCTTTTCTGGACAGCTATGATCTTGTTGTTCTCAAGACTGTTGCCATATGTGAATATGGGGTTTGTATCGACTACAATGTGTTTTTCCCTGAATCTTAGTTGCTTGTTCTGCTTTTTCTGGTCCTGGTGATTGATTATTTCTAATCCTGAAGGTTTCTTTGGTGCTTTCTTTTCTTTCTTGCTCTGACAGGTTCATACTGTTTCTGCTCGCTATATAATGAAATGCGATGATGATACCTTTGTTAGAGTTGATTCTGTATTGAATGAAGTGAAGAAAGTCTCCAGTGATAAAAGCCTATATGTGGGTAACATGAATTACTACCACAAGCCATTGCGAGAAGGGAAATGGGCAGTTACATATGAGGTAATTAATATAAGTTTTCCTTGTTACTAAACACAACTATGGTGTGTACAATCTCCTTATCATATGCAAGGTGCTGCATTACTGACAAAACTTGAGTACATTGGAATCCCCTTTTAATTCTGTATGCAACATATTAATGTCATACTTTTACACACTTTGCAAGGGTAGAAATTTTGGCAATTGAATCTTGCTTCCTGAAGGTGGAATAAGTCCACTTGTCTTATCTGCAATGCTTGATTGATGACAGGAACCAGAATCTTTCATGGTTGCTGCCACCCTGCTCTGCTTAAAAGATGTGTTTGTAGATTAGATTTTTGTGTCAAATGCCTCCGTGAACAAAAAACCTGCTTTTTTGAACTATAAATTATTATGGTTTTTTTTTGTTGCAAAACTAGATGTATTTTGTCATCAATTAGAAAGAGAAAAGAAGTCAGAATTTTGATTGACTTTCTCATGATAAAAGACATGAGTATTTTGAAATCAGAAACATATGATTTCATGCACCAAGAAATGTGTAATGGAAATCATATCCCTGGGTGAATATATTCTTTATTATCACAAACAAAATGAAGCACTGCAAAAGCTGCATTTAGATATACTAGAAGCACACAAAGGTGTATGTGGCAGAAATCAGCACCGCCAATTTAAGGTTAAAGATTGGCAAGGAAAACTTTCTGTTCATGCTTCTTGTGTTATGACTTGAACCAAAAGATTGTGCTGTAGTTGATTGATATATTTAATTCAAATAAAAGATGTTAAGTGATATTTAATGGTGGCCAGAGACTTCAGTGTATGACATGTATTAATGTGCAGTTCTCATAGTTTGAGCTCTGACCTGATATATGCATCTAAGGTTAGATACTGTCAGGCCAATTTATACACTATGATGTGATAATGTAGCCTTTCACAAGTTACTCCCTTATTCTTTCCATTGACTATATCATTTCGATAAAATTTTTCAGCTTTTTGACTGATCCTAATATTTATATGTTCATAATCAGTGTTCCAAGAAGTTACATTTAGAAGTTTTTTCCTTATGAACAATTATTACAAAGTGCACCAGGTGCTACTCTATATGCACTAGTCTCAAATGGGGATTTAAAACGATTGCCTACAGAAGCTTCCTGGATGAACATGTTAGGACTCTAGCTAGGAGAGTCCTAATTGAGAGAGGCATTCATGTAAAATCTACCTGGCGGACGCCTATTAAAGAGGTGAAGAGGTCGGTTAGGGTTAGGAGGTTGTTTATTAGAGAAGCATTAGGAGTTGTAAAGGAATAGGAGTATTGAGTAAGAGTCCTATTAGGAGTTGGGGTTTAGAAGCCCTATGAATAGCCATATATTTATTATCTTTTCATAAACAATAGATGAATCTTTTCTGCAGCCTTTGAGCAGTAATTTGGAGGAAGGAACCCCTATAAAGTTCCAAGGAGGCCGATCCCCTAAAGAGATCAACCCCAAGTTTAGAATCTGCAAGGGTTCTAACACCTTGTATCAAAGCAGCATTCTTAGCGTCTCGCTGCTCTTCCACAGCCATCCATCAGCCCTTCACAGTCGCCCAAAGCAATTCCCACAATTGCTTAAAAGATTGTTGTCGAATTTTGTCATCATCTCCACCACCACGGATTATCCTTTGATCTCCCCATGAATTATAACAGATCATCTTGGCTTCCATCTAAGATTGATCTATTGAGGAATTCATCTCTAAAAACGTTCTTGTGTTGCTGCAAATTTTCGTCGTAAACCGCTGAAATTTTTCGATGAGAATTCTGCTATCGCAACTTGCACCAATTTCTTCGCTGTTATATTGTCGAAATTTTCTTGATTAAATTGGTCATCCTTGCTGTTATATAAATCGAGATTTGGCTGTCAAATTCCCTCCTCAAATCTCTCGGTTTTTGCTGAAAATTTCGTCGAGAAATCGCTATTTCTTCGACGACAATTTTGCTATTACAAGACAACACATACCTGCAGCAACTTCTATTGATTTTTATCAAACCTTTGCTGCCATCTACCACAGATCTAAAACCTTTTTCCTTAACCTTCATTCACTACCATCACAACCCTAAAACTCCACCAAACCACACCCTCAAACTGCACCCAAAACAGCCACAAAACAAGCCTAAACTGTAGCCTACATCCACCAATCCATCAACCCTTTCGACCATCACTTCTCTCAACCTATACATGCCTTTAACCTGACAACAAAAGAGAGATATTAACATCATAGATTTTGAGGCATATACTATGGCATCTGAGGAGGCAATCAATGCTAAATTCGAAGCCTTCGAGGCGCGAATGTAGGATAAGATTCGGACTCTCTTTACCAAACTCTATTTGGGTCGACCACCAAGCTCGAAGAAATCACATCGAGAGAGCTCTGACCAATCGCACCAAGCCCGAAGAGATGACTTCCAAGAGAGGGAAGGCTCTATGATCGATCCAAACTATCCACGCATAAGGGTGGACTTCCCTATATGGGAAGGAGACTCGATTGGTTGGATCTCGTGCGTGGAGCAATATTTTCGGGACCACAAAACCACGGACGCATCAATGGTGGAAATTGCGGCTATACATCTTGAAGGGGATGCCATACAGTGGTTTGATTGGTTTGAACACACTCATGGAGTCTTCTCATGGCGACAATTCAAAGATGGACGGATGATCCGCTTTGGACTAACCGATTACGAGAACATTGACGGACAACTAGCAAAGATCCGACAAACCTCCACCATTCAGGATTACCAAATTAGGTTTGAAAGGTTATCTAATCAAACTCGTGATTGGTTTGAAAAACAGCTATTGGGGACCTTCATTGAGGGCTTGAAACTAGAGATCTGGAGAGAAGTTAAAGTGCGATAACCATACACGCTTATGGTAGCCATATCTTTCGCACGACTTCAAGAGGAGCGATTGAACCATGAAGCTCGGAGGACTATGGTCGCTTCCTGACCAGCAATACTGAAGCCCTCAGCCCCCCTACTGTCAACCGAGTCCCTACACCAAAAAAATTGACAAGAGAAGAGCTTCGTGAGTGATCTGTGAAGGGGTTATGTTGGCACTACGACGAGCCGTGGAGCCACGAGCATCGTTGTAGAAAAGGGAGACTTTTTATGATTGAACTAGTAGAAGAAGAGGTCATTGAACATCCAGAAGAGAGCCTTGATCATGAAGAAGATGCGGAAGAAGAGCCACAACCGACAGACGTTACGGTACACGCACTAGCCGGTTACTCAAACTTGCAAACGATGAAAGTTGGAGGCCTTCTCAAACAACAACCGATCACTGTTCTCATCGACACAGGCAACACTAATAACTTCCTAAACAGTAAGGTTGTTGCTCGGATGGCGCTCCACATCGAAAGTTGCAGCAAGTTCGACGTAAAGGTCACCGACGAAAGAATCCTAAAGTCCGACCAAAGATGTCCGCAGGTGAAACTATTACTGCAGGACCAAGAGATAATTGCATATTTCTTCCTCCTCCCTCTTGATGATCATGAGGTCATGCTTAAAATTGAATGGTTGACGACATTAGGTGATGTTTCTTGGAATTTTATGAAACTAATTATGAAATTTTACGGTAAGAGGAAACAGGTGATACTGCACGGGAAACATGGGGGCGACATAACGACAATTTGAACACAACAAATGGAGAAGGTTTTGCATAAAGCATGCAGCAGCTTTTTGGTACAACTTGAGCATCAAACTAAGGGAGAGCCAATAGAATTTGAAGATCCAAATCTACTTCCTTTGCTTGTTGAATTTTCAAATATATTTGACAAATCGTGCAACCTATCTCTTACCTGTCGGCATGATCATTGTATAACGATTCTTCCAGGCAAACATCCAGCAAATACTCGGTCATATCGGTATCCACATCTCCAGAAGGATGAAATAGAAAGGATTGTAAAAGAGATGCTCGAAACAGGAGTTATTCGGCCAAGTTGCAGCCCCTACTCTTCACCAGTGCTTTTCGTACGAAAGAAGGACGAAACATGGTGAATGTGCGTTGAATACCGAGCTCTCAACGGCATAATCGTCAAGGACAAATACCTTATTCCGGTAGTAGATGAATTGCTAGATGAAAGGGAGCACAAATCTTCACAAAGCTGGACCTTTGATCCGGGTATCATTAAATACGAGTGTGCGAAGAAGACATACCAAAAACCGCCTTTCGAGCACATAATGACCACTACGAATTTTTGCTTTCTTCAACAGAAGGTGGAATATCTTGGGCATATCATATCAGAGGAAGATGTGGCGGTAGACCCATCCAAAATTGAAGCAATGCAGAACTGGCCAACCTCGAGGAACATAAAATTGCTACGTGGTTTTCTCGGTTTAATAGGCTACTACCGTAAGTTCGTGAAAAACTATGGAAAGATCAGTGCACCACTTACTTTCTTGCTGAAAAAAGATGCTTTCCAATGGTTGGACAAAGCCACCACCGCCTTCGACAAACTTAAAGCCGCAATGACGACAACGCCCGTACTAGCGCTACCCGACTTCGACCAGACTTTCGTTATTGAAGCCGATGCCTCCGGAGTCGAAATTGGTGTTGTACTAATGCAAGATGGCCGCCCCCCTCGCTTATACCAGTAAGGCATTATCTCCTTCCCATCTCAAAATGACTATTTATGACAAGGAGATGCTCGCGATTATGCATGCGATGGCCAAATGGAGATCATACTTGATCGGGCTACGCTTTCAAATTAAGACTGACCATAAAAGCCTAAAATATTTCTTGAAGCAGAAGATATCTTCTCCCGAGCAGCAAAAATGGGTAACAATGCTTCTTGGATATGATTATGAAATAACATACAAAAAGGGGAAAGAGAATGTTGTTGCAGATGCGCTTTCACGGCTACCCAAGCAAGCTGAATTTTCGGTCATTTCACTTTCGACCAGTGACTTCCTTGAGGATATTAAAAGGGAATGACAGGAAGATCCAGAGACCAGTAAGATCATAAAAAAATTGGAGGACATATCAAGCTCCATGGCTCATTACAATTGGGACTCAAAAGAATTGTGTTATAAGGGACGCAGTGTGCTTGTGCCAAATTCTACTTGCATCTTCACGAGCAGATTTTGGGACAGAGTTATTCCAAATGCAGAGCACTAAATTAAAAAGGAGTACGATGCATCACTCACAAACCGACGGCCAGACCAAAGTGGTGAATAGGTGCTTGGAGACATACCTCAGATGCTTCACCGACGATCGGCCAAAAGAGTGGACAAAGTGGCTTCCCTGGGGCAAATGGTGGTATAATACAACTTATCATTCATCCACAAAATGTACTCCCTATGAGGCTTTATATGGTCGATCTCGTGTGATCCTAAAATATGTGTTGGGCATTTCTAAAGTGGAACAAGTAGATAGGGAACTACAAGACAGAGACAAAATGTTGAAGTTTCTAAAGGATAATCTCACTGCAGCTCAAGCAAGAATGAAACAACAATATAATCAACACAAAGGCGAAAGAGAATTTTCAGTAGGAGATTGGGTCTTCCTACGGCTCCAGCCATACAAGCAAACATCAATCCAGACTAGAGCATCTATGAAGTTTTCACCTCGGTTCTATGGACCCTACCAAATTTTGGAGCGCATCAGAGCTGTAGTATACAGATTGGACGTACCCGCCAGCCCCCGAATCCATCCAATCTTCCATGTGTCATGTTTAAAGCTCAAGCTGAGACAAAACAAGACAACCCAAAGCCATTCACCAAATATGACTACCCAAGGAGAACTCCAGACCCAACCGAGTGCTATTATTGATCGACGGATCGTGATTTGACGACGACGACCCACTCCTGAAGTGCTAATATAGTTGGCAAACTTACCAGCAGAAGGTGCCACTTGGGAGAACAATGACGATTTGAATATCAAATTCCCAGAATTCTTGATTCGTCAGCCTTGAGGACAAGGCTGATTTGAAGATGGCGGGTCTGTTAGGAATCTAACTAGGAGAGTCCTAATTGAGAGGGGCTTTCATATAAAACCTACCCAGCCGACCCCTATTAAAGAGGTGAAGAGGTCGGCTAGGGTTAGGAGGTTGTTTCTTAGAGAAGCATTAGGAATTGTAAAGGAATAGGAGTCCTATTAGGAGTTACGGTTTAGAAGCCCTATAAATAGTCATGTATTTATCCTCTTTTCATAAGCAATAGATGAATCTTTTCTGCAGCCTTTGAGCAGCAATTTGGAGGAAGAAACCCCTATAGAGTTCCAAGGAAGCCGGTCCCCTAAAGAGATCAACCCCAAGCTTAGAATTTGCAAGGGTTCTAACAGAACAACCATCCAGCTAGCTGGGTGTTGGCTTCTAAGTAGGTTTTGTTGCTGTCTATGCATATGCAGTCATGCCCTTCATTTTGTTGTTGCTGCTTATGCTAATTGTGGAGTCACATGCACCAATATGGCCTCTTATGCATGAAAAAGCAGACATGTATTCCTATGCAACCTCATCTGGCTGCATTAGCGAGAAAATGAGGTTGCATATATGCTGTATGTTTCCTCATCCTTACTAACATTCTACAATTGCATCGTTTTAAAATTATACAATACATATTTTCCTATTCTTCTGTCTTGTCATCAAGTTTTGCTCTTGTATGCATCTGTCTCTTGCAATCATGTACCATCTCGTGGTCTCATCTTCTGACACAGATCTATACATAATTAGTCTTCTTAGGTATGCGGCACACTTCACATCACAATAAAGTTATGCTTTCTTAATAAGAACTAAAATGTTCATGATTACTTAATGTAATATCATCTGGTGAGATAAGGTAATGCATTTATCATGCTGAGTAATTCTGACCCGTGTTACAGGAATGGCCTGAAGAGGATTATCCAGCATACGCAAATGGCCCTGGTTATGTTGTATCATCTGACATAGCACACTTCATCATTTCTGAATTTGAGAAACATAAATTAAGGGTAAGTGTGTTTATTTTTCTTTTTCACAAGGATAACAATTATAGTTTAGATTAGTATTACGAGTAGTAACATTATTGGGTCAAGATGACCTGGGAATTAGTTGCAACCATATTTCTGTACCTGTTTCTTCAGTGAAGCATGACTTTTCACACACCATTTTTAATGAAAATACTCAAACAAAATCATGATTTTGGCTACATGCTTTTAGTTAGTTTACCAGAATGGATCTCTGTCTTGCTGCTTCTTTTGTTGATAAGGTTTATTCTTTTTGTTCATGTATGAAGAGAAACCATCGCAATTGGCATGTCCTTCTCAATTGCATGCTTTTGTTGTCGTATCATGATGGAAAACTTTTCTGGCCCCCATATAGCATATGAAGATTCTTTTTGTCAAATGATTGTACATTAAGATGTGAGGTTTTTCAAATTGATGCAGTTGTTTAAAATGGAAGACGTGAGCATGGGTATGTGGGTTGAGCAGTTCAATAACACCAGAGCGGTTGAATACATACATAGTGTCAAGTTCTGTCAGTTTGGATGCATAGATGATTACTACACCGCACATTACCAGTCCCCAAGGCAAATGACATGCTTGTGGGACAAACTGCAGGCAGGGAAGCCTCGGTGCTGTAACATGAGATGATGTCAACATGATTGAACAAATCAAAATTTTAGCAGCTATACGGCTGCATTCATCGTGCAGGCTGGGTTGATAGTGCGTACAAATTCATTTCCTGCCTTTCTTTTCACACCGGCTGAGAAAGACTAGTGGCCATGGAAGAGCTACTCTGCTGCCTCTAGTTAACGACAAGGATCAAAATGATGCAGATCCTGTTACTCCACGATCCCCCTGATGGAGGTTGCAGCAGTTTTAAATACTCATAATGTTCAGATCTTATTGCTGCTTCTTGTCTCAGATTTTGTAATTTAATCTCAGTTAAATCGGATGAAATGCCATGGCAAAGAATCACCCCTTGTTTCTGTGCAGAATCGGACCTTGTTTCTGTGCTTATTGTCTATACTTGAGAAGAGCATATAAACACTGAGTTCATGGTTGAACTTGCAACTTTTTTGTTGTGATTTTCTCTTGTGAATTTACCATCACTTTCTTGATATTTGGGAGTATCAGAGCCATGGAAATATCGAGTTATATTTGCTTTTGCCACAGGCAGTTAATTCACTACCTACAAATTTAAGATGAATCATTAGATAAGAAACCTCCATTGTTCACCAAAGCTTCATTCCTTCTATGTTCTTTAGCAGTGTGTCAGCTGTCCATGATCTTGGAACCAGCTTTGCAAATTGTTACAGCTCTCCAGTCGTTGTAATAGAAATTTAAGATGTTTGCCAGCTGAGACGTGGTTCTCATTATCGGATTGTGTAGTTGGCAGAAACTGGTCAATTTTCTAAAGAGTAGTATGTTGCTTTTGGGTTGTGCTTTCTGTCCCTACACTGTACCATTTTGCATACCATGACAGGATTCTTCTACCTTGAAACTTCAAACTCAATCAATGGAGTTTCCACTTGATGAAAGAAACTTTCCTGTTGAGACTTGAAAGTCTAATCAATGGGAATTTCCACATGGATTGGACCAGTGTACTTTCAAGAGAGCTTTATGAACTGCTGTTCTGTTTCCAACACGTTGATGTGGGTGACGCTGTTCGGAAGTGCATAAGTTGTTCGTAGGTCCTCAATCAAATAGGACTCTTTTTTTCTTTAAATTCTTGTATATTTCTTTTAAATTTCATATTCTTTTGCAGGTTGATTGTCGTTATCAAAATAGAGGAGGAATCCTTTATTGGATTGGATTCTCCCTCTCACATATTCCTTCAAAGTTCTTTTCCCTTCAACACTGTATGAGACTCAGATCCTGCAATACAATGAACACATTTGATGAATCCCATATGAAATGACATAATTATATTGATTGTAGAGAAGAGAATTGCTAATCTGATAGAAATATTTGGGACCAATTCTCAAAAAAATTCCCTATTTTTTAGCTTTTTTTTTGGGTGGAGGGGGGGGGGGGGGGGGGGGGGGTGGGGGAAGTGCCTCTGATTCCCCCCAAAAGTGTCTCTTTTAGCCTAATACTTCGAATATTTTATGAAATTTGAAGTTTGTATATGTACAAAATTTGTATATTTTCTGATATTGTTGAAAACACTATAATGCAATGTAAAAAAAAATCATAAACATAATATTTTTACAAAATCTGTGTACTGCATTACATTTTTTTGATATTGTTAAAAACATTATGACACAATATAAAAACTATAAACATATTTTTTTTACAAAATTTATACATGTATTGTATTATAGTTTTCCTAATATTATTGAAACCAAAACATCATAGCACAATGTGAACATAATATTTTTATAAAATTTGTATAAAAATACAAGAACATAATATTTTTATACTATGTTACAATATTTTTTGATATTATTAAGAACATTATAATATAAAAATATTTTAATTAAAAAATAAAGGAAAAAAAAGATAGAATTAGACGAAATAAAGACATTCTTAAAAAATATCTGAGGACACTTTCTAAAAACACATCCAAAAATAGAAGCTTATAAGAATTCATCCAAATATTTGTTTTATGATTTATACAAATCATGCAATAAAATCCAACAATGCTAAAAACGAAATTGTATAGATTTGACGATTCGCTAAAGTGAATCCAAAGCAGCAAGACTCACAAAGCATTAAGTTCTGGCAGAACAACATTATACTCTGATAGCCAGAAATGACACCAACACATCTGCCAATTCATTATTTAGCAACAAAGAACTGCGTTCAGGCTATACATGCATTACACAAAACCTGCTAAGCCAAACCCAAAATACTGATTTGCAACTTGGAATGCTAAACCACAAATCACCAATGTTTATTGAAGTAGCAAACTATATACCACTACATATAGCACTAGTGCTGCTGGGGAAGGGGTAATTGTGACAGCCCCCCTTATCCATCAATATTAGCATTTGAAGCCATGGCACACAGACAAAATGATAATAAGTACTAGTGCAATAATGATTCCCAAGACGATTAGCTTAACCTTCATGTTCTGAAGCCACATCTTCCTCCTCATCTGTGTTCCATGTTGTCTGAAATCTTGTGCCTGTGATACCACACGTCGGAAATCCATGAGAACTGAATCCCCGGCAGAGGAAGCTAACAGATAGTACATGAAGACGCATAAAAAGCATAGCTCTCCACTGTACTAATACAGCAAGTTTACTATGACTTTGAGAAGGCAGTATGTATAGATATGACTTGTATACCTGTGAGCGAAGGTTTTCTGTCTTGTCGACAAGCAACTCAATTTTCTCCCCGCGATCAAGAACCTAGCAAATCAAGAAAGATTGATCAAGGAAACAGCATCAAGAACATCCATCAGCTGTGCAAAAAACGAGATCTCTATCATGAAATTTGTTTATATCTAGATGGCAATGGCTAAGCACCTTCTCAATGTTCTCCATCATAACTCCTTTGACTTCAGAAACCTGAGCTTTCACCTTGGCAAGCTTGCTTATCTCTTCAGGGTGGTCAACACAGTACTGCATGTGCTCTCTAAGCTTGGACCTGATATGTTAGTAAAAGCTTCCCTGTTATGTTTGCTTATAGAAGATTATACAGATTGATTGAACAATTGAGTCATCATAAAAAGAGTACCCGAACTCGCGGGTGAGGCTGTTGGCTGCAGCAGTTGCAGCTTTTCCTCCTCCATATCTCTTGTTAAAATCCTCCTTCACCCTCTCTAGAAAGGCAATGGGAATTTGCCTGCCAACTGACTCAACAGCAACAACACAATATGCTGGAAAAATGGACTTTCGTTAAGCTCCAGAATAGAACTTTTAAGATTCTAAAGTATTAGGTGTGGAAAAAGATAAAAGTGCCCATAAACAGAAACCTACATGGTCTAGTTTTATAATCTAACATTATATTTACCAGGAAAATAATCATAATGCCTGTAGCAGAATGCGCATGGGGCAAACAAATAGGAGTTTACCCTAGATTTTAAACCTCAAATCATCAATTCCCACAAAGGTGTCCAGTGTCCATGCCTCCATAATAATAAATCCAATAATACTAACAATAAACCGTACATGGATATGCTATTATTTCTCACACAACATATTGATCCTTGTTTCCAGAACCTCCATGAACAGGAAGTATACACCAACCCTCCACAATCCCAGTAGTATAGAACATAACGTCTAACAAACAATATGCAACTGTTTCTAACGGCCAAAACAGCATCATTCTTGAATGCCTAACCTATATCCGATGAATCTGATAAGGATGGAATAAAAATATATGAGAGTCCACCAAAGAAACTATTGTAATTTATCTAAAGAATGCAACAGGTGATAGAGGATAAATTTGTGAATCATCAAAGCTTAAGTTGGCAAGAATATCTCAGCCTGATGTTAACATTACCGGAGGGCTCGCTATTACCGGCAAGAGCAACACAGCAGCGCAAAGGGCATTTTGACTTGCAACTAGGAAAAGGAGAAAATTTCCACCTTCAATGGCAGATGAGAATATTTATGCATGGTTCAAACATGGGCAAATGCAAACATCAATACAACCTTTATATCATGCTTACTAAATAAACATACAGGCTGTCCATTTAATATTATTATTACTCAATTAACACATCATAAAGAGAAACATGCAAATTATAAATAACTAGATGTCAAGAATAAGTTTTTGAAGCAGAATGATACCAAATTAGATGATTCAACATGGTATAAAGAGCTATAAGAAACACATTTCTACTTTCAGATAAGCATGAGGAATGCAATCGAGTCCATCTTCTCTTAATCGTCCAAATTTCTACTGAATTTTCTAAGTCTCCACTGATTTCCTCTTCACTGATGCTTCGGTGTACTTAGGAATCTCAACAAAGGAAGAAAAAGAAAGACAAATGACTATCACATGTTGAATTGAACTTATTGGTGCCGATAGAACATGTAGCACAAGAACATCCTAACTCAAGCCAGCATATCAGATCTGTAGAGGAACAATCATCTCCCACTCTATTCGCTCTTTCCACTCAAAGCTATCACGCCATATCGATCGCAACCAGAACCTACAAGAAACCCATTCTTCAAACGAGAACAATCCACCTAACTGCTCCAGTAACATCACGATCCATCAACAAAATCAACCAAGAATCAAACCCTAGCCTAACGAAAGACCCCAGATTCGCCCTCAAATCAATCAGAACAACACCAGCCCAAACCCATCATCAATCGAACGCGAAAAATGAACACGACGTCAACAAATCAAATCCAGCACGAAACCCCTCAATACTCCTGATCTGGAAGCAGAGCACTCACTGTAACCGTCCTCGACGAGGTAATTGAAGGTGTGGCCGTCGCAGTTGTAGGTGAACTTGTTGTTGCTAGCGGGGAGCTTCTGCAGGCACTGGGCAGCGATGCTGTTGAAGTTCCCCGAGAACTCCGTGAACTCCGCCAGAACCACCGTTCCCCGCGCGACGAAGCTGTAGATCAACGACTGCTGTCCCATCTCCACGACCCCTAAAGAAACCCTAACCCCAGATCGGTCGAATCAAGACGAGGAGGAAGTGGAGGAGACCGCGATCTCCACCAAGGTAGAAGAGGCGAAAAGTGCCTCGTCTTCCTTGTCGTTTCTTGGAAGGGGGGAAATGGTATGCAAGACCACTTTATCTATCTAAGCATGGAGTAGTCCACTATTTTTGGTATTTTGAGGGTAAAAATAAAAACTTGCCAAATATGCTCTTTCTTTATAAAGCCCTTATTATTTTTACATATTTCATAAAAAACCATCTTAGATAGATTTGTTTCCCCCAAGTATATAACCTAAAGCAATTTTTGGATTTTAAAGAGTGTGTAATTGAAAAGATAATAGCTCGTTAATCTCCTACTAATTTTTTTTAATATTTCTAAACTATTCTTATTATTTGTCTTTTATTTTTTTTTTCTCTCTCTTCTTCAAGAATAATGTATTCGGATGATATATATAGTGTCATTAATGATGATGAGTGACGATGATGTTGATAAAAAATGAGATAAAATAAGAGTTCAAGATAAAGAAAAAAATATTTATTAAAATTATAAATAATAAAAATAATATTTTTTATTTTCTAAATTCTTATTTCTTTATTATGTAATTCCTTACTCCAAGCATACTTATTTACTTGTTTAATTATCTTCATTATTCGTCATCTTTTGTTAAATATCATTGTATTATAAGGGTTAATTATAAATTATTTTTATAAATTAATTATATTTAGTATCTTGATCTATATACTTTCAAAAGTTTTATTAAGATCCTTATACTTACGAAAGTAAAATATTTAACCTCATTTCTCTAATAATTTTTTTAAAATTTTTAATTTTATAAAATTATCTTTTTAATCTGTATAGAGATTTCAATGTTTCAAATTTTGAAGTATAAAAATATTAATATAATTTTTAAAAATATAGTGATCGAGATGTAAATGTAACTAATTACAAGGATAATCTATAATTAGCTTGTATTTTGACGGTTTTGAATTATAGATTAAAAACCTATTCTACATAGTTTTATCTACCTGACGATGGAGTAGTGGAATAAATGTTTATAATGTTGAAGTGTACATAAAGAACTTTATCGAGAACTACTATTAAATTTGCTTCAAATAAATAAGCACTTGGAAATGCTACATAAAACATAACAAAAATGAAGCAGAGAAATTACAAAAAAGAAAAGAGAAAATTGTTGTCTTCAGTGATTAACAACATCAAATTCTACATGAAAAAGAAGAAAAAAAAAAGAACAATAAACTCATTAAAAATGGACAAAAATAAAATGTAACGTTAAATCACCATAAAAAGGAGAAAAAAAGGGAAAAGAAAAAGAAAAAAAACAGTAAATTTTGGATAAAAAAAGTCAATAGAAAACAACATTGATGATTCCCCTGCGACTTCGTCCACCTTCAAATCTCTCACGCGCTCCGACCCTGTACACGTGCGTCCATCACCGGCGCCATATCCGCAACCACCCCATCTCTCTCTTTCTCTTCGTGCATGCGTCTTCCAACGTTCTCCTCCTACGACTCTCCCCATTCAAACACTACCACCTGCGGCGGCAGCGGCAGCGGCAGCAGCAGAAGGAGGAAGAGGAGGAGATGACGGTGAAGGGCGGCACGAACAATGCGTGCGCCGCTTGCAAGTACCAGCGCCGCCGATGCCCCGCCGACTGCCCGCTGGCCGCCTACTTTCCCGCCGACCAGCCCAAACAGTTCCAGAACTGCCACCGCCTCTTCGGCGTCAGCAACATCCTCAAGATCATCAATAGGCTCGAGCCGCCGCAAAAGGCCGAGGCCATGAAGTCCATCATCTACGAGGCCAACATCCGGGACCGCGACCCCGTCCACGGCTGCCTCGGCGTCATCTGCACCCTCCACCTGCAGATCCAGCACCTGCAGCTGGAGCTCGACACCGCCACCGCTCAGCTCGCGCTCTACCGCCATCACCACCACCAGTCCCTCCAGCTCGCGTCCCCCTCGTCGTCGGGCTCTTCCCCCATCACCGGCACCGCTGCCAACTGCCTACTCTTCGACAACGGCATCTCCATCGTCGAGAGCTGCAGCAACGCTGACAACAGCGATATCAATACCGTCGGGCCCTTCTGGGCTCATAATTCACATGCCAACAATGACAGCACCGGCAACTCGATCGTCGCAGTCACAGCTGCAGGATTACATGCTCCGTTTGCTGGTGTAATTGAGCACGACTACGATGATATTGCGCCTTACTTCGATACCATTGACGAGGACGGAGCTTACGAATCAAGGTCGATCGAACACAACTGATTCATTGCCTCCATCGATATCATATGATTGGTTTTCTTACTGATGATTCTATTGATCAGCTCGGAGTCTTCGCTGAAGGACACGATGCAGTCGACGATGGAGCATGTCTCGCAAAACGAGCTGAAGAGCGCAGCTGCTTGCTTCACTCTCACCAATGCTGTCAATTAGGTGATCTCGTCTCATCAGTCAAATCTTCCTTGCTAAATAATATGCAGAGAAATTTGATGCTTACAAAGGAAGAATACATGAAGCAGAGTTCAAATTTCTGATGAATAATAGGAGCTAGCTACAATGCGTAGCTCGATTGATGAGACTACCATTTCTTTTGTTAGGACATTGTATAGTTCGTGATAATAATTAAACAGTTTGGCTACAGTTAATTCACATCTGTTATGCACTATATATCAACTCGAGGAAATATTTGACCATCCATTAATAATACATCTCATCGTGGGTTTGTAGACTACTTATTGCTGAAAGATAATAAACAAGATTTCCTTTGTGAAATACATGTGATATCAAATGTAAGATAATTATGTGATGATGTAGAAAATGAAGGAGCATTTGAAATAGAAACATCATGATGTGATGATAATTATGTTCATTAAATGTTTATATCTTGATCAAAGTTGGAATTATTACCAAACTGTTCAACAGCTCTGTGTAGTGTCCCTGATATGTTTGTTTGTTCTAAAAAAAGGGAAATTTTTTGTTTTGTTTTGTTTATGTAAATTTGAGATGAGGTAACTATGAGATGAATGATTGACACAGTAGTAGCAATGCCATCAACCCATGCATTACTATGAATTGTTTCATCAAATAGAGGTTTCATCCAATACAGGAGATTGAAAAGGGTGAGCACTCCACACTCCTATGGAGCTCAGTTGAGATTAGATCTGTAGTTCCATGTCCACTCCAAGAGAACCTTTAGCTACCATGAAAGCTGCCCCGTGAGAAAGCCTCTGCAGAGCCTCTTCCAAGCCTCTCGGTCTGGTTCTTGTGCTTCTAAGCTTGCCTTTGCTGTCTCAGCTTGACAAGCCTGCAAAGGCAACAAATCCATCAGCTTTCAACACAATAAACGTGGAATCAGAAGTGCTGTTCTTTTGGAGAGCTTGGTTTTTCAGATCTCAGTTTGATGGATGTGAGACTCTGACCTGAATGAGATTACGCTGGAGGAGGCGATCGAGGAGGTGGCGGAGGATGTCCTTGTTGTACTCAGGGTGGCCTTGGATGCCCATCATGTGGTCTCCGTATCTGAACATCTCGACGCCGGTCTTCTCCGAGCAGGCTATCACCTCTGCATAAGGCGGCGGCTGCCACACCTGCGCGGCAAGCAGATCATCGTCAGCATGGAAGGAGGACACTGCTTGCAGGATGGATCGTGCTTCTTCTTCACAGACTTCGTCTCGATGGCACTCGATGATAGGGAGATGCGAGGGGATGTGGAGAGAAGAGAGCAGCTTGTTGGCGGAGGGAGAGAGGTTGATGGAGGTCACTCCGATATCCCATCCCTTCATGGCTCTGCCGGTCTTCCCGCCCAAAGCCCTGCTCAAAATCTGCCCAAATATACATCACTGTCAAAGGATTACTGAAGAACACATTGATCTCAATAATTTTACACTATATATACTATCTTATTCATATTAACTATCTTAAAATTTTAATAAAAAATATTTTAATTTTATATAAATATTATCCATGTATAAGATTAATATAATAAACTTGCTCCTATTAACCTTTAGATATATACACCGATCAATAAAATTTTTCTTAAATCTAAAAGAAATAATGGTATCAAACTTAATATATCATTATTTAATTTTTTTAAATCATAAATGAATTTCTTAATTTTGTAAACCTTTTTTTTTTTATGAATCATTTAGGTTATTTCATGTTGTCACATACAACCCGCAACCTTTAATCGAGCTATTGTCATGACACCTTCAATGATCGTTGCCCATCATAATTGTTGCCCACCATAGGACTTGCGATCGTCTGATCGTGACATCATAACAACACCTTCTTTTCCTGTAGTTGCTTTGTTACATAATGCCTCTAATGCTATCATCAATTGCCTGCATTACTCTCCATAAAGTCATTGCAACAATAGTAACAACTCTCATTATAGCACCCAACGTTGCAAGATCATCACCCTCGACCACCGTTAAAACTAGTATGAATCAATGCTGGTGATTGAGATTCTATGATGTGATTTCCTATGATATCATTGACAATAGTCCATAATACCAATCAGATGTATCAAAAAATCTTCATCACTCGTAAGTAGACGACTTGGACTAACGATATAAACAAAATATATCAAATCATCTTTCAAAACCAAAGACAATAATACAAACAGATTTAAACTTTTTTAATCTAAGGTGTTTGATTACAAAACAAAACAATCGGGCTCCGATAGCAATTGTGAGCATAAAATTATAATCATATTATTATGTGAAATAAATTTAATGCTAGAATATGAAATAAAATATCTATGAATCAGAGATTAGATGTGCATATCTTTCGATACCATTTATAAATCTTTTCTAATCCGAGAACACACTTCGTAATTCAATCGGCAAACAATAAAGTTAGAGATCTATAGATGAAAAGGATTATCTCTTTTTTTCTTCTTATTGATGAAATTAGATTAAAGAGAGACAAAAATAGATTTATAATATCATGTCATATTGTGTTATCACATGTGTATTAATTTTTCAAAAGATCTTATTTATTTATTGATGTATGATAATTAATTAGGAGAGTACCTCCTATCAAATATATCTCCTAAAGAATCTTATCATTAGTGAACTTTTTTATTGGTTAATAATCATAATTAAAATTTAATTAAATCTATAATATATTTTAGATAGTATCATATAATCTAATACATCTCTCTCTCTCTCTCTAACTCTTATTGCCCAATCACATCAAAGTTGGGTGTCGAAAGTATAATAAAACTGTGATCTCTATTTAAGGAGGAAGAGAACAAACATATCAAGTTGCAAGTATCAGGAAGCTTTAAGCGGAGGGGAAGTTTCTCCCTATAACCCACTTAATGGAGTCCACTAATGAGGTTGCGAAGAGGTCAACCCCGTAAGAAAAGGTCCTCTGCCGACACTATTTGCACTCAAGCTGCAGTCGACAGAGGATTGTGATCAGAATATGATGATCACATGCAACTCTCTTCATCTCTGTGAAAGAAGTGATAACGAAGCATGTTTACCAACTGAGACCAAGTGATTTGACGGACACAACATGTGCTGTTCATACATTGTAATCCCTTCTTCTTCATTCACTTAATCAAATACATATCAGTTTTAAGATACTCTGATCTATAAAACATTGGTCTTTAACAAAAGAAGCAGAAAAAGATTTGGAAGGTAGAAACCCAAAACTACAAATCTGTGTTTGTTTAGGTGCAAACTAGGATGACTATACCGAAGTTGATTCCCTTTGACGAAGAAGAGACCAGAATGAAGAAGAAGAGTGTACCTGGTGACCGAAGCAGACACCGAGGACCTTCTTCTTCATGGAGTCGAGTGACCTGAGGAAGGAGACGAGGTCGTTGATCCACCGGTCGTCGCCGTGGGCGTCGCTGCAGCTGCCGGTGATGACGAACCCATCGTACGTGTGCACGTCCACCATGCACGGCAGCTCGCCATGCATGGCGCGGTAGACGTGCCACGTCTCGTCTTCCTCCCCCAGCAGCCCCATGAACACCTTCAGGTACCCTCCGTAGGCCTGCTTCACGTGCTCGGACTCGTCGGCGCAGAGCAGCACCGCGAACTTCCGCGTCCCAGCCTTCTCCATCCCTCCTCCGTTTTCCCCCGTCGTCTCCCTTCTATAAATAGAAGAGATAGAGAGAGGAACAGAGTAACGAGGGGAGATAAATAAAGCTCTCATTAACTTTCTTAGTAAAAACTCTTGCACGAAAACAAATTCTCACTCAATTCAAATATTCTCCCTTCAAGTATCATTTCTTCTACATATGATCTGATCTGATTCACTATCAAATTCCATGATAAGATTGGATCTTCAAGCTCTAAAAGCAAGCCCCTGATTCCATAATGTTTCAGTCTTGTGCTTCATTAGATGTAGAAGAAATGTCTTTTAGTATTTACCATTGACAACATTATATGCAGCAAAACATCTACTTTCTTTTCATTAAGCTAATTGGGACTAGCTGTAATTCATCTGATATATCTTATATACACATAAAAAAATGACTGATCCATATAAATCATTCACATAATATCCAATCCCCCTAACTTAATCAAATGAACTTTCCTTGTTTACCACTGTCATCCAATGAGATCCATAGGCAGAAAAAGAAGGCGGCATTGAAGCTAAAAGAGTATCCTCATATCTGTGGAGACAGTGCCCAAGTGCTTGAACCCTTAATTGTTCTTCCAAGGAGGAGCATATGCAGAGAATATATAACCAATAATTTTGTTTTGTTTCACCCTTATTGCTTTAGAAAGTTCACCTATACAAAAATCAGCACTCATGTCATGTCATCTGGTAGAACAGACCTCTTGCCAAGCATTACTTCCCTATTCAAACATCAACGACAGTACTCCTTGTCAGAACATCATGTGTAGAATCCTTGCCCTGTCCTTCATTTGTTTAGATTACTCCTATGGATGATTAGATGCTAAAAAGGTGCAGTAATCCAGCCATGGATGTTAAGCATGAGAGGGTGCAGGTGTAGTAGCTGTTGTGGTCTTTTAAGTGGCCCACTCAAGTACTATAATAGGATTTGCTATTGAGTGGAGGAATTGTGTTTTACATAAATGCAGACAAAACTAAATGCATCAGCTTTTTATCTACAGTTGCATTGTGCCTCAAAATGACACAATCTGAGACTTTTTTTGAGTCCAAGATTGAGCTTTGCAGTTGAGAGGACAAAAACATTACTGATAGCTTTGATCACAACATCTGCAGAATTCAGGATATGTTGGCATTTCAGTTATTGCCTAAACAAAAGAAATTTGATCATGAAGTGTGTGTCTGGGGAGATAACTAAATGCCATAGAAGGATTTCATTGCCCCAACCTGAAGTTATCATGAAACAGAAGTTTAGTAGAAAAAAGTATCCTAATGGCCACACCACTCAGAAAATTTCTGTTTTCTAGGCCTCTATCATGTATAATTTTGCCCATGTACCAACTAGTTCAAGCCAGAGACATAACATGGTGGAGTAAGAGGAGAAATCCACAATCTCTGAAGGCAAGCATATGTAGTGGAAATCACTGATATCAATGTCCAATCATAGAAGAAAAGATCCAAAACTCATTACACAGAGATGAGGCATGAGGACAGCTTCATCATGGTTGTGTTGTCGGCATAATGGCTTAAAGTGGAAAGATCTTACAGGATCTCATGGAGTTGCTACAAACCTTACTCTTTTAAATTAATAATTGTATTGAGTAGAGATCTCTCATGTTGCAGCCACTGGCACAATAATCACTTGCAAGTTGCAGTTAATACCTACATTGTGTTTGTCATTTGCCACCACCATTCCAATATTGAAGCAAACAAAAACATTCGAATCAAAAGAAAATTAAAGCAAACAAAAAATATTTTTCATGTCGGCTGCCGGTAATCCAAGTTGTTCTGTAAGCAAGTTTCACAAACCTTCATTGTCTTTCAGGTCTTTCTTACATGTACATGCATTGATTGGAAGATCCATTGCCCTTCCTGCAACAAAACTAGTTTATCTGTTATTATGAAATATCTGATTTGCTCCACAATCAGATCTCTTATCTGAAAAATTCTTGAGATGGTAAAGAAGGTAAGATATAGTTGCGAAAACAATGGAGATTGGATTCAAAATTCTTCCTTGCTTGTTGAGGTGTCAGAAATGAAGAACATCTTTAATACTAAATTAGTCCTTTTCTGATTGAATACTCTATGATGGTTATGTGCAATAATTTGCTTTATTGATGTGCTATCATGGTCATTGAGCCTTGTTTAGGTATTCCTAACTAGTCGAGGTGTCGTAAACTAAGAACTTTAAATCTCAAAAATATTTGCTTTAAAGTCTTCCTAATTGATTGAGACTTCTTAAAGTAGGAACTACTTTAAGACTAAAACTTGACTGACTTATTCATGTATGAAGACTCAAAGATGGTTATGTACAACAATTGTCATCAACCATTGTTGAAGTCTAAACCAGGAACTTCCTTAGGACTAAAACTCAATTAGTTTCTTCATGTATGAAGACTCAAAGATGGTCATGTACAACAATTTGCTTTGGCAATCATAAAGTCTTCCTGATTGGTTTAGGAGACTTAAAACTCAAGAAGCTCATTTATGTATGAAGACTGAAAGATGGTTATGTTCAACAATTTGCTTTGTCAGAATGTGCTATCATAGTCACCAAGGCTTGTTAAAAGATCCAATCAGACAGCACACAGATCACAACCATCCAAAACTCTTCAAATTGGCATTGCCTCTTCTGAATCTGCCATTAGAGTCACCACAAGTTGCCAAAGATTTCCATTCACTTGGATAACACAACCCGATAAGACTCTTTTGCCTTGAAGATGTGCTGCCACTTCCAATGATGTGCATGTCCACCAAGATTATATAGTTGCTAGGATCTGATGACCTTTAAAGAATCTACCTTTCCATCTGTTCAATCTATAGAGACTGTGTGAAGTTCTAGTACATGAGCATGAAGCACCCATTAATATGAGACTTGTAGCTAAACCAGCAGAAAAAAAAAAGTGGTACCCAAAAGTTGAAAGAGATTAATAATAAATCAAAGCTCTTAAATGGCTTTTACTTACTAAGAACACTATTTTCTAGGAAGAAGAAGCATTTCCAAGTTCTTAAGAAGATCGAATCAAAGACTTCAATACAGAACATGACACCTAAAAGTCAGAAGTTGATTGGGTGCATTCTATATAACCTCATTGAAGAAGAATGCAATTGCAAAGAAGACTTCTCCTTGGGAAGTCTGACTCAGTCTCCAAAGCTTACAGGAATTAATCTGAGTTCAAAATTTAATGATTCTTAATCAGTTTGACTCTTGCATGTATCAACCTACTCCAAGTAGATATCTTTCATGAACAGTTTTGTTTATGGAAGTTGAAAGGGATCTTTACAACTGAAATGCTGGATGATGAGATGTAAGATTTAGATAATAGAAGAGTTATATTCAAGCTCAGGTAACCTGCAATATCATAAATGATACTTGTTTAAATGTGATGCTATCCAGAGCATAATTTAACAGTAGTTTTAATGATGATCCAAGTGTAGAATGTCCAATCAGAATTTTGAATTTTTTTTGGGCATTGTTAGACTAATCAGTAAGAAATTTGGATTTAATACCATGACAAAAAGGAGATGTACTGATGTTCAGATCATACCAAGAAAAGCAGGAAAGCATATATAGTTCGTCTTATTATTTTAATTAGTGTATTGATTGATTATCAATATGATATATATCGAATCGTATCGATCTACTGATATATGATATAGTGGGATGTATAGAAAAATCGATATGTACTATTCATATCGATCCCCTATCATATTGATATGTATCACCTATACTAGATGATATGTTATGGTACGATGAACCTATTATATTGTGACTATAAGATCACCTAAATTTCATACAAAAATTTAATATATCTTATTTTACATTATGCAATCTATAATTGGCTCAAAATACTCCATTAATGCCCTCTTGAACCTCCCATGTCATTGACAACTTCTCCATTCTGACATTTTTTTTGGAAGTCTGATGATCTCAGGCAATTTGAAGTACTAAAGAAAACTAAGCAGAAAAATAGCATTTCCAGGCTTAATATTTAATGTCTAAAAATAAGAAGATTTACCAGCCTTTAGCATTACCTCTTTCAAGAAAGAAGACACCCTAGCAAAGCTTTCAAGCATGAATTCCACAAAATCCTCAACTTTTTGTAGTATCTTTGGGTAATCACATCAACCGAAATAATCACCTCTAGCCCTTAAAACTCTCTGTTCTTGCAAATCACAAACCATGGCAATGAGCCTGTGAATTTTACAACACCAAAACTTGAACTCATTTCTAAAGTCAACTTAGGCAACTAAGTTTAGATGTTAAAAAATTATAATTAATTTTATTTTGATGGATTATTACATAATTAATAAGTCATATATTCGACTTCACGCAAACACGACTCATACTCCGATTAGTGTAATATTATGAAAAAATATTGGGCACCTATGAATTTGATTCAGTGAGGTGGAGGATTCAACATGATCTACTTCATTATATTTCCCATATCACTATCCAAATCATAATCATTATCCAAAACTCGATTTGAAATTCTTACTTAGCCCAAACTTATTAGTGGACGCCCTACTCATCTTAAGCGGGTCAAATAGATACGGCTCCAAAAAAAAATCCGACCCGCTATCAGCCCTATGATCATTTAATTGCGCTTGGAAGCAATCTTCCACCTCTATAGATTTCTTGGGCCTTCATCTGTCATCATGTGGCCCACTAAAGACAATGTGGGCCAAGTACCACTTGATGTGCCGGTTCGAGTTCGAAACGAACCGAACACGATCGATTCGATCACGGTCGACCCAATCCTATCCGATCTTGATCCAATCCCCCAACATATAGGGTTCGTTTGATCGAGCCACACGTCTAATTTGATCTCTTTCAGGATTCAATCGACACAAGAAGAATCTATCATATTCCATTCGGTGGCACATTCTTGCCGATCTGATACCGACGCAATATGATTGGAGGATTTGCTGTCTTGAACTGTGGAATGTGACACACCCTGTCACCAACCCCACAATAATTTTAAGAACACCATATTGGACTTTTCTATCAGATATATAATTGCAAACTTTAGGAATATAATATTTCTTTTTTTGGTCTAAATATAGCGTATATATTTTGCTCAAAAATTAAGTTTAAAAATATTGTAATTTTAAAAGATATTTTTAAAAGGGATATTAATATAAAAAAATAAAAAAATATAAATTTTCTTTATAAAGTTATAAAGAAAAGAAAAAGGACAGAGAGACTTCTAAATTTAAAATTAAAAGGATGAATACAAAATCACTGTGGAAAATATATACTTTCATAAATATATTTCTTATAAATAATATAGCAGTAAAATGTCAACCAATAACATCAAAAGGATATATATATATATATATATATATATATATATATATATATGTTTTAATTAAATGTCAACCAAAAAAAACAAGAAGACCGAGAGATGACTACTGCCATTCATTTATTTGAGTGGCTTTTGGAGCCACCGAACGGCTTTCTTCTCTGCTCTTCTCCTCTCATCACGTCGCTGCCCTCTCTGCCATCTCAAGAGCCCTTCACATTCCAAGCCCCCCTCCTTTATACTCCCTGCCTTCATCTCCCTCCTCCTCCTCCTCCCTCTCCGACGACTGCGCAAGGAGAAGGAAGGAGAGGGATATGGCAGTCCAATGGAAGCCGAGTTGTTCTTTGAGGAGCCCACGTGCTCCATTACTGACACCCTCTTCATCCTTTCCATCTTCACCGGCTTCCATGCCGCTCCTCCTGCACATGGCAAAAAGAAGAAGCGAGCTCAGCTATCGCGGCCACCGCTTCGTCGTCCGGTCGAGCAGCGGAGCCGGCAGCGGGAGTCTGGAGAGCGGATGGCAGCGCTGGTGGCGGCCCCCGGAGAAGGGATTGGGGACGTCCGACGTCAGCCTCAGCGATGTCCTCTGGCCCTCGGCAGGTGCTGCTCCTTCACCTCCTCCTCGTGTGATCTTGTGATGTTGGGAATGGCGCGTGGTGGTGAACGAATTGGATGCTGCAGGTGCGTTCGCAGCGATGGCGTTGCTGGGGAGGTTGGATCAGGTGGTGGCTTCCCGGGGCCTGTCCTTCACCATTGCTCCTCTGGGGGCTGTGTGTGCCGTGCTGTTCACTAACCCTAATGCTCCTGCTGCCCAGGTTCGAACACCTCTTGCTCTTGCTCAGTCACTTATGTTGCAGATTGTTGGCATACAACAGAGTTCTATGCTGTTGGAGGAGATGGAACCTACTTGGCTTAAAACTAATTCCTTTGGTTCTCATGATCACGAGTGGAATTTGCTTCTCAATTTCCAACATGTTCTATGGAGGAACACCATGAACTGGATCACAAATGAATAATTGGAAGCCCTATGTAGCAAGATGCTTGGATAGGGAATCAGCAAAGAATTGACAATGGATGCTTGTGTTGTCTGCAAAATGTAGAGTAAATAAACAGAAGCACATTCTGAAACTAATAGAGAACTTGATAATCTGGTCTTTTGTAGATAAGGATTGAACAATATTTGAAAGAGGGATTTCTAGTTTTTCTTCTTGTTGTTAACAGAAACTGTGCAAATTTCCTAACCTATTTTAATGTAAGATATCCATAACGCAGCTGCGTGGTGGGCACAGAGCAAACTATTCTTTCGCCTTTTACTAAATAATATTGAGAATGTGCTAAATCTCATGAAAACATTTGGCCAACAGAGATTATTTCTAAAATAGGATGTAAACCACTGGCTTGAATGGAGTGATTTCCACCCAAAAATAATCAAGAGGACTTGTAGAAACATAGGAAGGAGCTTCATTTTACATATTTTGTTAAAGATTAAAACATGATTAGTGGCAGATTGCATTTCAGACGAAAGTCAAATGTTTTATGGGCATTTTAGGCGATATATATAGGAGTTATTATCAACTGCAGTAATTTGCATATGAGATGAGGTTATGTAGAATTTGTAGCTCCAGCTCTTGGCTATAGATTTCTGGGATTTTGAATTCCCTATTTGTCTTTCAGAAACAACAACTTTGATAGATTTAGTACCTAAAAGTGATGCAGGGCAAATTTAGTCATTGGAGGATCACTGAATTTTACTAAATTTTTAGATTGCAATGAGGTCTATCACAAAAGCCATAAATATGTAGTCAATTATTGCATTAGATGTAAAAAAAGTGTAAAAGAAATGAATAGAAATCCTGAAGGAGGGATTTAAGCTTTTATGAGTAATCTTAAGGTGTCACCTTAACTTGAAAGATTAAAATACTAGCTTATAGGCTGAGTAATTCTCGTCGATGTAGAATTAATTACTCTCGTCGTGTCATAGTGAATAAGGTCATCTTTGTTTCTGAATTCCTCCTTTATTAGAATAGTAAGTCGATAACTTTTTTCCTTTAAATTGTCTAGCTTTAACATGATTATTTTACTTATCAATTATCATGTGAAAAATACCTGTAAATTTCACAGGAAGTAGATATTCTATTTGTTCTTTAACCACTATATGATGATTAACTCTAATATGAATTCTGGTACAGAAGTACAACGTGTTCGTTGCTCAGATTGGTTGTGCAGCATTTGGGGTACTAGCTCTAGCAATATTTGGGCCAGGATGGTTGGCAAGAGGAGCTGCTCTTGCTGCATCTATGGCATTCATGATTGCGACTGGAACTACCCATCCTCCAGGTAAAACTTTATAGTGACCATGTGTTCCATATTCCATATTCCATATTCCATATTCCATATTCCATATTCCATATTCCATATTCCATATTCCATATTCCATATTCCATATTCCATATTCCATATTCCATATTCCATATTCCATATTCCATTTGAACTATTCAAATTCAAATATCAAAGTTCAAGGTTTCATATTCTCAAAAGAACAAAAAAAAAATTCCAGGTCCCATAAAAGACAATTCTTACCATCCGCTGTTCCTCTTGGTGTAACAAGGTTAACATTTGCTTCATTCAATTTGATTTGCCTATTTGTTGTACATTGTATGTATGGTAGAATTAATTGAAGTTAAAATGAATAGAATATCCAAGACACAAAAAGGTCATCTTTGTTTCTGAATTCCTCCTTTATTAGAATAGTAAGTCGATAACTTTTTTCCTTTAAATTGTCTAGCTTTAACATGATTATTTTACTTATCAATTATCATGTGAAAAATACCTGTAAATTTCACAGGAAGTAGATATTCTATTTGTTCTTTAACCACTATATGATGATTAACTCTAATATGAATTCTGGTACAGAAGTACAACGTGTTCGTTGCTCAGATTGGTTGTGCAGCATTTGGGGTACTAGCTCTAGCAATATTTGGGCCAGGATGGTTGGCAAGAGGAGCTGCTCTTGCTGCATCTATGGCATTCATGATTGCGACTGGAACTACCCATCCTCCAGGTAAAACTTTATAGTGACCATGTGTTCCATATTCCATATTCCATTTCAGCTTTCACAAACTAGACTTAAGCCTGGTAATCTTGATGCCTAATTCAGCTACAAACAAATTAGGTCAAGTTGTCAACCTATTTCAAACTATTTTCAGCATCCTTTTTATAAAACTAGATATAAAATGTCTCCTTACTGATCAATAGGGATGATCAGGTTTCGAAACAGTAGTTACTGATATGGTTTCTATGGCTCAAACATTGGTCATTCAAATTACAAAGGAACAACTTTATCATGGTACAAAAGTTTGTCCTTTAGGAAAGAAAAAAAAAAAAAAGAATGCCTGGGTTAACTCAAAAGTCTTCATAAAGTTCAAGAATGAATGCCTGGGGTAGAATGCTTGCCATTTCGTTGTCTTAGTTTTCATGCTAATTTTAACTCATATTCGTAACGAATTACTCATGGTAATACATTTATCCAGAATAACTTACTGCATTTAATTATGTTAGTGCTATATATCTTGTCATGATATGAAGTTCATTTCATTTGAAGTATGCTGTATCTTTTACTTGCTACTGCACTGGAAAGCTAAGAATCCTCCCTGTTTGTGAAATATGCTTACTTATCTATGATTTGTCATTTATTATATCTTGGTAACTGATATTTTCTCTTTCTACATCTGCTTGGAAATGCAGCTGCCAGCTTGCCTATCTTGTTCATTGATGGTGCCAAGTTCCATCATTTGAACTTTTGGTACGCCTTGTTCCCTGGTGCTGTGGGCTGTGTTTTTCTATGTTTAATTGTGAGTATGTTTCCCCCCCAAGTATTGTGAGTATGTTCACAAACAACCTTCTCCAGCCATAAGTGATTCATTTAACATGTTCTGTTACCTCTGTTGCAGCAAGAGATGGTGACTTTTCTGAAAAGGAACTGCAAATTTTGACAAGAGGGAGTATGCTTTCACAACTCTCGTGTTCAGCCCACAGCCCTCTTTGTCATCTGTATCTTATCTTTCCCATTGACTTTCTCTGCCATATATCCAATTGAAGTCAATGTTTCTGACATTTTGTGCTCTTTTTTCATCCTCTTTGCCAATGTAAGATGTCAAATTGAAAATTATAATATATCAGGAATAAACTGTCAATCATCCGTGTAAAAGGTTTACAAAGATTTCCATCATCCGAGTGTGAAAAGTGTCTTTTATACTGTCAATATCAGTCTCAAATACAGATGAAAAAGATATGTTACATAATCAGTATAAAATTATATAAGATCTTATGAACATAGATTTGAATTATTAGTTTCAGTATAAGGCCAGATTGTCGTTCAAAAGTGACAGTGGACATTTTTACCACTTGGGTGTTTCGAATTATAAATAATGGGTTAGAGGATCTCAAACAATGATTTAAAAAATATTAGGCATCAAAACGTCAAGGTCATAAAATGCAAGTGTTCCTTCGAGCGAAATGAGATGTTTTAAAATATAAAAATATAAAATATAATTAATAAATATGATTATATAAATAAAAATATAACATTAAATTAAGAACATTTGAAGTATCAAATAATATTATCTATTTTTTAATAATTAAAATATTAAAAGTTTCAAAACAATAAAGTTCATGTCAAATTCAATCATTATCATAATCAATATTGTTATTCTCAAATATATTATTATTCTTCTCGTCTTGACGTACATCTTTATGAAAATATATTTCCTCCTCTTTCACGATAGCAAGAGACGAGCTTGAGGCTTTTATACTTATTTTATCTTTCGTCATTTGTCTTGTAAATATATATAATTCTTCAATACTAGAAGCTTTTGCCACATTTTACTATATCAAGTTGTCATCTTCAAATACAAGCTCGTTTTTGACATTTTATAAATTTATACTCCTTTTCTCGACCAACCAAATCACCAATGTTTTATAATGAAATTTGATTAATGTTATTTTATAAATCATAACGAACGTTCAATACTTAGATTATACTTTTTATAAACAAGATTATGTAATCATTGATGCTTTAATCGATTTTTTCTCTATGTACTATCATATAATTTAAAAATATATTTATATATTTATCTAAAAAAAGATTAATTGAAACAAAAATATTATGTGATCCTTATATGCTAAAAAGTACTCCAATTTCACTCATAACTCGTAGCACTATATGTCAAATTAAAAATCTTGATAGCCAATTGTTGTAAGTTTAAGATGAAATTTCTAAAGAGACTCCACCATTTAGTTGTAAAATTTATTTTATTAATAATAATAATATATTATATATAAAATTAATTATATAAATTTATTAATATGTAGGGATGTAGTTGTCGTAGATTGAACAACCATTAGAATTTTAAAAAGACCATCGACATCCTTATATAAGGATAATGTGTATGATTTTATCTTGTACCTCAAGATTTGGAACTAATATTGTAATGCATCTTCACCTCAAGGTATGGAACTAATCTTGCAATGCATTGATATTACCCATTTATAACTTTTGCATCAAACTCAATAGAGGTGTTCTTATAAATGAATTTTGGATGCTGCATGTAATGGGCAATGAAATTGATAATTTCATCTTTCATCAATGATCGTAAATATTTTTTATACTTTTTTTTATTTTCATAAAAAGAATTTTTGAATTATCTTCTTTGTTTTATTCATAGCCTCATAAATATATCACATTACAAGTTCTTTTTCATCATCTACCAACTGAATGACTCAAACAAGAGAACTTATTATTTTTAATATATAAATCATAAAATTTCAAAATGATGACATTAAGATGATATCATCAATCTCTTTCCTTTTACTTTTTTTGCTCATTTGTTTATCACCCATTTTTCTAAGATAAACATATTTTTCAGGTTATGTTTTTACAATGCATGCTTTGTAATATCAAGAAGTAGCAAATTAGGTGAAATTATGTCTCACCAATTTCTTATTACTTATAAATTTTCTCATCATATTCAAAGCTCTTATACGATTATAAAGAAATCCAATGACAAAGATTACATTTTCTAAAGACTTTTTTATTTCAAAATTTTTTTCAATATCCTCCGTCGTGGCACATGAAGTCTAATATAAGTTATCTTTTTTACTTTAAGTAATTTACCTAAAACAAAAGACAATAAAATTAATAAGACTTAAAAGTTATGTAGTTCTTCTATTCAAATTAGAAATATAAAGTAATTAAAAGATTAAAAGATTTAAAAAATAAATCTTATTAATTAACACATAGTTGTTTCTATTGTCGGTTATAATTTGACGATATTTATTCATCAATTTATTTCATAAACTTATCAAGCAACTCATATATTTTTTATCTAGATTTTATAAAAAATGATGCATCTATTAACTTCACATACATGATTCCTAAAGAATAGTTGATCATAAAATTAATTATACTTTTATATCTCTTGTGGTGCAACCAACTGGCATAATAGAACAACTATGCCTTATAATTATTTGTAACCGTTTAATAATTCATTTATATAATTCAACTCTTTTTTCAATAATGAAACTCATAACTCAATAACTTGGAGGTTATAATCTCCTATCATATCTTCCAATAGCTTTAATAATCTCCTTAGAACTATCTAAATGATAAGTACTAAGGGTAATGTCAATCTAATAGAAGAAGTGAGCAATATGAATTGTTCTTCCTCTTATTTTCTTATCAGCACTTATATTTATTTATCTTAATTTTACTCTTACTTGCCCTTGTTACATTTGTA
Source organism: Musa balbisiana (assembly GCA_004837865.1). Taxonomy (NCBI): domain Eukaryota; kingdom Viridiplantae; phylum Streptophyta; class Magnoliopsida; order Zingiberales; family Musaceae; genus Musa; species Musa balbisiana. The sequence goes on from CM017196.1 coordinate 33,428,419, forward strand.
ATCCTTGATACATATATAAGTTTATCAGTCCATTTTTACCGTTTTTAACAACCATAACTTCTTTTCATTTTCTATCATATACTCTTTTCCCACTTGAATTAACACTTTCATAATAATCTTCTTTTTCTTCATCTATAATATGTTCAAAATTATCTTTAGGTAAAATCCTATAAGATTCATTCCTTTATAACTTTTTCAATAATATAAGCTAGCAATTCTTAAAATTAGTTGGTTGATGCTACTTTAAATGAAAAATATCACATCTATATCTAGTAATCTTATCACAAAAGATACAAGTAATTATATTAGGATCTTTAATATCATTTAGATAATTGTATCTTTTCTTGAATTTTTTAAAGAATCTTTTAAATTGCTTTATATATTTATCATTAATCTTAACTCCCTAATAATAGTTCTAAATAAATAAAAAAATATTATTATTAAAATCTAAATAGTATATTATCAATCTAAATAGAGATTGCTTTGTACAATAGTTAGAGAGGGGGAAAGAGTCATCGATAGTGAAAAGTGAGGAAAGGAGAGGGTAACAGTAATGGAGGAACTTTCGGATGACGACAATGGTGGCAAAGAAAGCTGTAGACGATAACAATAACAATAGAGGAAGCTTCGGATGGTAGCAATGATGGTGGAGGAAGTTGCAGATGACAATGTCATGGACAAAGGAAGTTTTAGAAGTGTTCGTTGGTCACAAAGGAAGCTACGATCCTTTCCTCAAAGGAACTACTCAAAGGTGGAAGGAACTACGCATGAAGGCACCGTTAGACTTGTCCGTCGATGACAAAGAAAGCCTCGATCTTGTGTATTTGTGATAGAGCCAATGATAAAGGAAACATCGACGACGGAGGTAGAAGTTATACTAGGGTTTATGACTGGAGGTTGCACAAGGGTGGGTTTTACGAGTACAATAAAAGAAAGTAGCTAGTTGATTCAATCGAACCAACTAATTATTGTTCAACCAAACCAGTTTTGCAAGTACAATATAAGAAAGTAGCTAATTGGCTCAATCAAACCAACTAATTATTGTTCAACCGAACCAAACTTAAAAAGTCTGGTTCGATTGCTTCATTTGAACCGAATACTCACTCGAGATACCTAACGCTTGGATAAGGCGAGCACCCAAGTGATACTTCACCGAAGCACATCGCTTGGTCAAAACTTGAGGTGATCAAACCTCGTCTCATCTCGCCCGAGCATCTATTTAAACTACTGATCTCAAATAGTTAAGGCTTTCAACTTTTATTTTTTTGTTATTATATAATTTGTTCTTTAAACAAAATTTACAATTTATGACACTTGTTTCTGTCTCCATGGTTGTGTACACCAACATATTATTTGTCTACTTATGGTTATTGATGCTCAAGTGAAGCGCAGTCAAAGGTGAAAAGGGCACTGGATCATTCTATCAGTTCTTGCTGATGCTCAACTCAGGCAGATTCTACTTAAAACTATAAGACTTCAGCCATTTCTGCTTTGTGGCAGAAATCATCATTAATTTTTTTATCCTTTCTTTCCAGTAAACTAAACTGAGATAATGTAGTGAGTTCTTCCAAAAAATAAAAAAGTAGTGAATTCTTCACTCTATAAAAAATGTAACTTTTTGACCCCAAAACAATAGATAAAACTTCAATCCAGTTATGCGCAATCTCTAGTGCAGTCATCTTACCATCTAGCAGAAGTTTGTGGGTTGATGGCTAACCAGCTGAATGGCATTTCTATAGACAGGAAGAATGTTTACATTAGAAAGTTGATAGAGTACTCATTTATAGCTTGGACCAAATAGACAAGACATAAACAATAAACTCATGTTTCTGTTTCCTAATAAGCTTTCTCACATGTAAACAAAACTACTTAGGCCAATAGTATAAAGTGACTGAGAAATTGATCAAATAAAGTATATTCAAGGTTTGAACCGAAAGATTTAGGTGACAATGTCAACATTAAGTGTACTAAAGATACAAAAGAAGCCAGCCTTCCTGTAGAATTAGAAAGATCAGAAGATATGAAACTACAAGATCCAAATCAAGTACTAAAGATAACTGCAACAGCAAACCATACAAGGAACAATTTTGAGACCAGTAGATTTGAAACTACATGACCCAAATCAAGAACTAAAGATAACAGCAACAGCAAAGCATATATTGAACAATTTCAACAAGCCAGAGTTCCCCCCTAGCATTTGATAAGCTTTTTCACAAGGAAACTTCTAATAGACGCAGCTATACATGATTCATGGTGTAGAAATGGCGCAGGTGTCTAATTTATTAATTATCACTGCATCAACAGCCGATATGCCTCGTTGTTCATCTCATATGTAAACTCATATCCAAGATTCTGAGCTCCAATCTTGAACTCTTTCATATCGGCCTTCGGAACTTGGATGCCGACCAACACATTTGCACCAGTCTCACCCTATGAAGCATAGAAATCAGAAGACGGAGGAAATAAATATAGTACTCCTTTGTTCTTAATTTGAAAAAAGGAAATAGCCGAAGGAGAAAACTAAAATATATGCTCTGATCTTTATATACAAAGTTAAACCCATGTTAAGTCTCTCTTGGTATGCATATCCCAGTGTGATGTCACTGATATGGCAACTCTACAAGATGAATAAATTAAAAAAGAACCAGATGATGCAAAATAACATACCTGTGCTCGATAATGGAACAAGCTGATATTCCAACGTGGGCTAAAGGAGTCCAAGAATTTCATTAGAGCACCTGGCCTCTCAGGGAAGATAAATCGGCAAACTAGTTCATCTTGAACGTTTGATCGCCCTCCCATCTGAAATGAAATCCGCAAAAACAGTATTCATGTTGATTACCACAAAGAGACTGGCATACACAGAATCTTTTTCTGTAATAATTTGATAGAGATGGACAGACAAGCAATTAGATTGGTGCTGTTTCAATGTTTGTGATGCATGTAGTCATGTTTTGGCTCAGTGCGTTGATGCCAAATGTTGGATAAATTGGGGGACAATAAATCTACTGAAATCTAATTATCAGGTTGGTTCCTTTTCTGTTCATGGAACTTGTAGAAGCTCATATCAGTTCTCAGCTGCCCTACATGAATGGTAGACGAAACTAACTGCTTTTTCAAAAAATAGAAAATTGAGGGAAGAGTCCAGATTTTTCTATATGAGGACTGAGGCATTGGAAGTAGGAGCTTTTTAAATTAGAGAAGAAGGGAGAAAAACAACGAGAAAATGAAGAACATTGAGAATGACAAAGAGAATACTAGAGAGGGTGATAAACGAGTCACTGTTGATCACTAACATGATAAATCAAACTTGCACAATCATATGAACTATGCTTTTGGCAAGGCCATACTTGCTAGCTACTGCATGTACAGATGGAGATGGTCCACATTTCCCTAAAAATGAAGCTATTTCTTTAGCGATGCGAAAGCATGAAGACATAATCACTTTGATATTGGATATTCGTATAGTTGTATATGCACAGAGTAAACACACTTCTGTACATAGCAAACATTTTGTGCATTATCAGTATCTTCATTTCTAAAATAAATATCACATAGAAACTTGTTAATTTACATGACAATGTGTCATGTCAAAATTAGTGTCAGATAAGTCTGTCAGTTACAAGCCCAATCCTAGTATCCAATACCCATCTAAGCCAAAATCACACAAAAAAACAATAAACTAAAAATCTGGATGCAGACAGGCATCAAGAGAGGCGAGCTAGCACAATATGACAACAACCATTATGAACAATAAAAACATGTATTTGTAAATTCTAATAAGATGGTAGATATCAAAATATTCCATAAGGCAAGACACATACAAAGTATCGAAGATGATCTTTTGCTAAGTCATCATTGGTGAGGTTAAAAGTTTTAAGTTGTGCATGTTCCATTCGATGTATCATTGCTGCAAGTTCCGAATCAGTATGAACGCCAACACTGCAATAACATATTTAAAAAGCTTTGATAATACAATCATTATGATAAGATATAAAAGGAAGTCTAACATGATAAAGAAAACTTTAGAAAGGTCAAACAGCAAAAAGTGAAAAGAAAGAGTTCCAATCATTTTAGAGGTTTGTTCATACAAGCATCAATGCAAAACTTGCCTATAAAGAACAAGAGCATGTTCTTTACGTGAATCATATCTGTACTTGAACTCTGTAATATTCATAGGGCCAACCTACAAAAGTTCATACGATCAAAATCCAAATTTCATTCTTGAAAAGAAAATATTCATGAAGTGAATCTATCAAACATACCAGTTTACAGAATTTTTTAAAACTCCCTTGCTCCTCTGGTAGATGAGTTGCCAGAACAGCCTCACGTTTCCTACCAACATCAGCTAGTTCAGTTACCAGCCTTAGCCTATCAAAATTCATGTTTGCCCCACTAGTTATTACAACAATATTCTCATCTTTCAAACCATAGTATCTGCAGTAGGCTTCTGCACCAGCTAGAGCAAGAGCACCAGCTGGCTCTAGTATGCTCCTTTTCTCCTCAAACATATCCTGTATTGCAACAAAGACTTCTCAAAATCCAAATTAATCTCTGTTAATTTCTACCACTTTACAAAATTGCAGGAGGGTGCAAAATTCAATATCTACAAGAATCTAACAATTCAAAAATTAAGAAAGCCCAAAGCCTTAAGACAACAGTTTCTTAACATGTTCACTCAAAACATTATCTTGAAATATTATCACTGTTGGAAAACATTCTGAAACTGTGTTATGTATCACCAAGAAGAATCATTGATCAGCCATGGATATTGAGGAACAAACACACTAACAACCTTATTAGAGTCCCTTCCTTTTTTGTTAATCAAATGCCACCACTGATATAGCATAACTATTGCAGAATGTTATGCATAGAGAATTATGTATTTAGCTACGCAGAGCTCCTCATAAAAAACTAATAAAAGCCTCAGCAACATAGTCCCTTTTCAGAAGTATGGTTAACCAAAATAAACATCCTAAATTATCTTATGCCATTAAGCTTCTGGATACAAAATTCTATTTTTCTGACAGAGAAATCATAACCTTTTACCCACCAAGAAGCCAATGAAATTTTGCAGCCTCTTGTTATACAAGATTGCACATTCTATCTTGTTTATCCAACGGAAGGTTCAAATTGATATGACAATGTATTAACTAGTCATTTGGTTTCCTTTTTTCTCTGATCCCTTCCCTCAGAAATATTGCATAATAACCATTGAGCTTCTACTGATATAGTGACAATTTCACTTTCATATCAACATAAGAGGTTTAAACCAAAAAAGGCATGACCATTTAAACTTAAAACTCATAGATTGTTGAACAGTTTATCTTCTCTCTTAATAGAAAAAGAAATATGCAAGTTTCTAATTTTCCAACAATTTTGCTTTCACATTAATGGTCCCTAAGAAATGAATATGAACTCTGAATATGATTCATAAATAAATCATAGAAAATAGATATTTTCTGCAAAATGACTGAAACATTTACATCAACATGTCACGGCGTTGAATCCTCACTATTTGGGTTGTTTTAGGTCCACCAATCATCCTTTGCCATTCATATCTCCTTATGTTGTTTCTGACACATTTTATATTAATCTCCCTCTGCATAGCATGGAGATTTTAATTTGAATTGACTCATTTCTCCTTAATGAACTATTTAGTGGTCTTTTCGGAGGCATGCAAATTACCATATTATGATGATGGTAATTAAAACACAATCACATAGAGATACAAAAGAAGAATTATTAGTAGCAATCAAAATTACAACCAAATAAAATATGCTAGGAACATGTTCTTTAGTGCAGAACTTATGGTCCCTTCTATGGGCTAGGACTCAAGGATCAGTGGCACAAAATCCTAAATGTTATGGGACTGACCTATTAAATCAATCAACAAGAGAAATGGAATATAACTTCACCTTTATAGATGCACAAATAGCATCACGACTAACAAGAACCACTCCATCGACAAGTTCCCTGCACAGGCGAAAAGTTTCTTCTCCAACCACTTTCACAGCCACACCATCTGCAAATCCTCCCACTTGCTCTAGCATGATCCTCTCCCCATGATATAGAGACAATGCCATTGCATTTGCATCAGAAGGCTCTACTCCAATGATCTTTACCTGTTGAGAAAGCTCAATTAAATGAACATCTCTCAAGGAGGATTACTCACTTTATTCTAATTTAATTTAATGATATAGCAGTTGTTTCATCCCTTCTAATCATGCATTTCATGTTTAACACTTAATATGAGATTAATAAGGAAAACTAAGTGCGCGAGACTCATACTTCTGCCAATATGAGATCTGACGGTCAATATATACAACATTCTCCTGCAAGCAGACAGAATATTTCTTAACTAGAGTCCAGTCACCCAGTTCACAAAATGAGTGACCTTACCATGGCACTAAGGCTTACTAGAGGAAAAACGCACTACAAAGGTAGTTCGAGCAAACACATTCTAAAGCTGCTAACTTATATAATAAAATAACTAAATTACAAGGTAAGAAATTTAAAGACCTGATCATGACTTAATAACTCATGAGAATGCATCTTGTGGATCACAGTCAAACTGAGATTGATGGCCATGACTCAAGAACAAGTTCTATGCACATATACAGAGACATTTTACACTTCTATAAAGGTAATTTTCAGAAAAAGAAAATGAGTTGTTTGTCTTGGAAGAGTTTACTGGAAAGTAGAAAGAAAACAAATAAAAAAAATTTATACTATGTCATTTAGTTACCAAATGTTAAATTTTTAATGAGTGATTTTCTTTTGATAATCACCAAGTACTTAATTTAAAATAAGTTCAACAAAAACAGAAATACACAAAATATATCCAGTCACTATCACTTCTCATCAGTTACAAACACATTTTCTACAACATTTTCTATGAAATAATTGAGGATTGAAAATATAGAACCATACCTGATGGTTGCTAATAAAACCAAAAACAATTTATCATGCAAAACACATACAAGATTATCATTTATCATTATTCATTAGTTACATTTACATATGCTCATTCACTTTGTACAAAATAATTACGGATAACATTTACAGAACCATGCTTCATGTTGCTAAACAGACAAAACATAAATTATTACAAATCTCTTGCTCAATGAGTGCAACAAAATTATGGACTGTGCGAAAAATAATAATTCACCCTTTTCACAAAAATGAATGTAAAATAACATGAAAGATATGACCATGCAAAATCTTTAGTTTTCATTGATATACTTCTGTCGGTTCACTGATCCAATTTGGAGATGGAGATGAATGCCAGTTCCATCAATATATTTTCATTACTCCATTACTAAAACACAATAAAACAAAAATCCATATATTTTGCTGAAAAGATCAATACCCATCTTGAATGCTTCTTCACCAATAAGTTATTCAAAATTTTGTAGCAATATGAAATGGAGGATAAATGTAGTTTAAGTAACATAGAGATTTACCACCATGCACAAACCTCTGGGCGAACCCGTTTTACATAAGTAGCAATTCCTGCTATCAATCCACCACCTCCAACTGGTACAAATATTGCATGTAATGGACTACTCATTTGGCGAATTATTTCCATTCCGATTGTTCCCTGGCCTGCAATAACATCATGATGATCAAATGGAGGTATGAATGTCCGACCCTCCCGGTCTCCACGTTGCTTTGCATGTGACTGTGCTTCATCATAAGAGTCCCCCTTAAGGACAACTGTTGCACCTAATCTCTCAACGGACCGCCACTGAAAGGTAAAAATAATGTACATCCAATTATACAAAAACCAAGAAACAAGCATATGAAGTATGACAATTTTTTCCAAGTGGCCATTGTAGAAAGAAGCGATTAACATTCAGGCATGTAGAAACCTTGATTTCTGGCGTTGTCACTGGCATTACAATCACTGCATCACAACCTAGTCTCTGAGCAGCTAAAGCAACTCCTTGGGCATGGTTTCCAGCCGATGAGCAGATAACACCCCTATCCAATTGCTCCCTTGGAAGTTTAGCCATCATATTGTAGGCTCCTCGCAACTTGAAGGAGAATACCTGCATATTTAATATATATGTCACTAACAATCAATTAAAATATTGATTGAAGAACATATTTCTACTACAGCCAGATAACTGAAGAAAGATGGGTCATTACCATATGTCAGTCGTCGAGAAAAGAAAGCTAATTGGGAAAAGGAATAAAACGGCAATTCGGTTAGATTCTATGAAACTAAAGGAATAATACTGATCCAATCAACCAACAAAAGAAAAGAATCTCTAAAACCCTATATTTTCCATAATCATGCCTACATTAAGGGCAAAATAGATGCAAAAGGCACTTGGTGGCTTGAGATGAGACATAAGCCGAAGCATCTGCCACATCGCGTCCAAAAATGAAAGTAGGAAACATCGATCAAATAACCACAATAAGGTCAATAATTAAAACACAAAAAAGGAAGAAGGCACCTTTTTAGGCTTTCAATCAAATAAAAAAAGGATTCCACAACAATTACCGGCTGCAAGTCCTCTCTCTTGAGCCAAAGATCGACCCCAAGCCTCGCCGACAGCTTCGGCGCCAGCTGCAGCGGCGACTCGATCGCCACATCATAAACCCTCGACGTCAGTATACTCGTCAGGTACTCCATCGGATTCAACGCCCCGTTTTGACCTACATCACCCGGTGGCGGCAGCGACAGCTTGGTCTTCTCGGAGATGCCCCCAAGGGAGCCGCTTTCGTACTGCAAAGAGTCCACCGAGACACTCTTGAGGGGTGGGGCGAGAGAGATCGCCTCCGGCTGAAACGTGTGAGCCGACGACGAAGACGAAGGCAGGGCATCAGCAGCGACGAGTGGCCCTCTTCTGACACCAGCGTGGGACCCCGGAGAATGGTGGTGGAGGCGAAAGGAGGCGGCGAGTGGGGCAAGCCTCGCCATCGCCGGCAGCCGAGCCGGCGGTGGGCGTGAGAGGGCGAGGGACTCCATCGCCTGGCTTCGGTTTGAGTCGGGGGTTTCATTTGCCAGCGATTTCTGGGGGTTTATTACATGAATGAAGTCATCTAATTCAGACATGCTTACCTACCCGCTACAATACCTTATTTTTATTAAAGAAAACAGTGGGTCCGGGTGACTTTTGCGGAGCTTCCTCGTGTACGTATCTGGGTGCAACTAAATGGTTCATGTAAGTATGACGATTCGGGTGGGCCCGTTGACAACTCCTGCCAGTCGTTGACTAAAACTCCGACTACGTGCATAAGATCATAATGCACGTGCATCGTCACGTGTTAGTAAAAATATTATACAACGCTATTTTACTCCTAGTTTTCTTCACATGGTTATTATATAAGCAAATTTGAAACAAACCTAAGATTTAATCTTCAAATATTACGGAAATGAATTAGCTACTAGAAGTAGATTTTATGTTTTTTCTAAATTTCAGAAAAAAAATCTTTTTAATCTCAATTATAATATTATTTTTAATAAGAATTTTTTTTAGTGAAATATGATATTTCATTTCTTTATCAACGTTCAAAATTATAAAATGTATGTGTATGTTTTTCGATTTTATTCAGTTTATAATAGGTTTAACAATCTTATTTTGATTAACTTTTATGATCGTGTGTTATGTATAATCACCGTGCAAAAATAAAATTATCCAAAAATAAAATATCTATGTAGTCATTTCGAGGATTTTTTATTTTGTAGAGTTGTTCGAAGTTTTTGTTAGATATTAGGTGATATAAAACTATATGTTCTTTTGGGGTAATTTCTAGAGTTTATTTCATAGTAGTATTGAGCACTTATAAAAAATTTTTATTACGATATATCACCTTAGGTCCTTTGTTGCATGAACATTCGGAGTTTATGAAGTTTATATTTATAGTTTACATTGTATATTAAATATTTGTTAAAAGGATTATTTATAGATCCCGAGTTAAATATTTTTTTAATTGATATTTTATTTTATAAATTCTTAAGAGATAATAAGAGGCTTTAGGAAGATTAATCCTTTATGAATGATACCACGTAACTTAAACAAAATCAATTAATTTGTGTAAATCGATATGATAATATAAACAACTAATTCGATCTTTTTAAATTAGTCTCACTCTAGAATTCTTCTATGACCAAACCATTAAAGGTCTTGGTTATCTATTTTTGCAATAGCGAATTATGATAAATATTATTTATGATGAGTAATATACATAACGAATCGATAAAGTCATAAATACCAGTATCAATTATTAAAATATTATTAATAAAATAAATCCTCATGCATAATGCTTATACAATAAAAATGATGATAGAAGCATGTGAATTGTCTCCCAAATACCTAACGTGTAGTGTTCATGCAATAGTTGAAATTGACCTCAAGCGAATATTCCACACTAAAAACGAAACCCCTTAACATGATTTATGATGTTTAAAATAATTATAAATCATAATTCGTGACATTTAAAATAATTTTAATGATTTCAAAATTTGATCGTGATGAGTTACTAATAATCTTATTCTAAAAGTTGGGAGGATCCTTAAATCGTGAATAATTAATTTGTTATAAAAGGTTGATGTATTTCTTATTCGGAATAAACATAATTATATGTATTCCAATACATGCATGTATACATGATTCGTATTTTAATCGAGTATATTCGTGTGATATATCGCGCACGAGATCGGTGTGATTTTAGTAAGTGTACGCAATATATCACGTATGAGATCGATACGTGTTGACGTGGCGGACCATTATTGGGTCTGTCCGATTGCTGAGTCGAGGTGGCCATTTCTTCCCGGTCAAAACGGGGCAAACTCGTCAAAGAAAGAGCAACGTGTAAAACTCCTTCGGTGGAAGCTGCTCTCTCCCCTGTTTCAGCCAATTCAGGGAACAGGAATTCACAGTCATAGACTTATGTGGGACCCATCTTAATGCATTGACCAATGTGCTCTCTTCCTTGTGTTTTCTAGAGGGGCGAATTGGGTGTTTCCTGCATTGGTCAAGACAAGGAGGAGCCTTTCGTCCTCGCCGTGGGGACAGACGTGTCGCGCGCCACAAGCCAACGGCCGCGTCTCCTTCCTGGTTCCGGAACAAGAGAGGCGATGGCTTCCCCACCCAACGATCGAACATGTGGTGGGCAGCCCACGCCCCTAATCCTCCCCATGTGTTCGTTCCGTGCCTTCCTCTCTTCAAAGATTCCTCCGCATCTACCACCCTCTGATTCCTTCTCTGTACTTCCTTCTTCTTATACGTCTTCCGCGCTCCACCCGTTCGACAAAAAATCTCAGTGAAACTATAAGAACAACAACTGATACGACGAAAAGGAGCAAACGAAGTCGGGAGATGTTGAAGGCTTTGGCTTCCGCCTCTTCTTCCCACGTGAACGCCTTCTCGCAGCTCCAGACGCAGAGCCCGAGCCTCATCGTTTGCTCCTCCTCCTCGTTCCGCCACTCCCCTGGCCCCCGCAAGGCCGTCGCGCCGTCCATCCGCCGGCCCGACGCCGACCGCTGCTCCCTCTGGAGCCACCATGGTTCGGTCCCGACGCGGTCGAGATCGGACGGCGGTGGTTCTTCCACTGCCGCCGCAGCGGTCCATAACGAGCTGGAGCTGTTCCTGGAGCTGGTCCCGCCGAGGATGCGGAGGGAGCTCGCGCGGCACGAGGAGATTCGGGAGCTCATCGAGGTGGTGATGGATTTGGGGAGGAAGCCCGTGGCACGATTCCCGTCCGGGGATTGGATCATGTCGGAAGAGCCTGTCGGGCTTGAGGACCTTCGCCATGCCATTTCTAAGGTGATTCCGATCAAAAAATGAGTTTTTGATCTTGTTGTTATTCATCTGCTTTGTCCTCTTTTCTAGCTTTAGGTAATTCCTATCCAAAAAGGAGCTTTTGATCTTGTTGCTATGATCTACTTCGTTTTTCTACCATGAAGTTTTATTTGACTATGATTTACATCTTACAGAAACGACGGATTGACATATATTGGTAACCAACACTCATTGTGACATATGAATTGGATGTTTTCTTAGTTCAGATGAATATAGTTTTTCAGTCAGGATGGTGACTTGTGATTCTGTAGTTTGCAATTATATAACTTAACTTTTAGTTCACAGGTTGGTGACTTTTCCGATGACAATCGATCTGGCATCAACCGTTCCTTGCACAGAATTAGTGCCATTCGGAATCGGAAGATGCAAATAATTGGCCTCACTTGTCGAGTCGGTCGGGCTATATCTGGGAGTGCCAAGATGATTCGTGATTTGGTTGAGGGTGGAGGCTCTCTCTTGGTAATTGGGCCTCCTGGTGTTGGGAAGACTACTCTGATCAGGTACTGCATGTGTTTCTTGTGAGTTATCTAGTATCTCTTAGGCTGGACATATCAATAATTTTGCTATTTATTTGTCTTTCAATCAACTGAATGAGACATTGCTTGATCATATTGAAGTACCAAATAGACTTTAAGATTCATAACTTGTATTGACTTTTCTTTTGCACTGTGTGTGGCACACACACATATCATGTAGTCACTGACTCTACATTGATATTACAAAAAGGGCTCCCTCATGGATATGCATACTATCAATAACTGGTTTTAGGTTTTCTGTAATGGTTTCTTTTTCTGTCAAGTAGTTGTTTCTCTTCTATGACTCATAGCCACAATGCAAAGCTTGAAGGAACTTTCTTCTTACTAGAAATGTGATCAGCAGCTAGACCTGCTTTCTGTATAATAATTGACTCGAGAGATGAAAACGATGCTGCGACAACTAAACAAAGTGTCTGTTACACAGTTATCATATGTTGTCTCATGGAGTAAAAGTTTTATGCAATTATTGTCTTAATGTCATCATCACCTAAGTTATTTACCTTGCAGGGAAATAGCTAGAGTTTTAGCAGATGAACACATGAAACGTGTTGTCATAGTAGATACATCTAATGAGATTGGAGGTGATGGGGATGTACCTCATTCAGGAATCGGTCGTGCTAGGAGAATGCAAGTTCCAAATGTTAGCATGCAGCACAATGTAAGAACTACTATATGTTACTTTTTCTTCAGTTAAGAAATTGACATTCTGAAGATCTCATGCACCGGAAGGACCACTATTCGTTTGTCAATGTACATATCCTGATCTTATGTGTGTGATGCCTCTCCAGGTCATGATTGAAGCAGTTGAAAATCACATGCCAGAAGTCATTATAATTGATGAAATTGGGACAGAACCTGAAGCAATGGCAGCAAGTACCATTGCTCAAAGAGGTGTGCAGCTTGTTGGAACAGCTCACGGAGTAACAATTGAGAGCATAATAAAAAATCCTTGCCTACAGGAACTTGTTGGTGGGATAGAGGTATAAATTATTTCTCTCCATTCGCCATTTTGCGTTGCTGCGAAGCTGATGATATTCTTCTATATGCTTGAGTTATCTATTTGCTTCAATACTTTGTGCATTGGTTTGATCGGCTTTCACCTTATTTTTCCACTGATCTTGAAAAACTGAAAATTTTGTGATTGGACATTTGGGGAAGTTCCTTGATAGATAAATTGTGTAATTTGATTAGGCCAGATTGTCAACTACCTAGTTTAGAATTTGTAATCAATACACCTGCCTTATGCATGCACCATATGGGAAAATCATGTTGGACATCTGAATAGAGAGGAATTTAGTATCTTGGAAGGGAAAAGCTGAGAGTCGTTGGATTCTTTGATCACGATTAATAGTGGCTACGCAAAGGTGTAACCCATTAGCGTATCCAGATCACAAAAGGCCCAATTTGCATGCTACACCAGCCCATCCCCATTACGAATGGCCTATTTTGCTATTACTACCTGAAACTGACTCAAATCTCGGTGTTCTTTCATGCTGTGATTGATATCAACACATACTTGGACATACATTAAAATAATTTGCGTGTATTTTGGACTCTAGTATTCCTCTATGCATGTGTTATAAATTACCACATGCATAATTATCTTTCAATTGCTGTATTTTCGGATGCTGGCCAGTCTAGATTTTTTGCCTATGACATCAGGCACCATCGCTGCTTGATTTTACTAATATTGTGATGATTCAACTATGAAATCATGAATTTATTCTTTGAAGAGCACAGTTTGAAGAAATACCATATCACTTAAATTGTATAAGCATTAATTTTTTCGAAGTTATCTATTTGCAGAGTGTTACACTTGGTGATGAGGAGGCTAGAAAAAGGAAAGTGCAGAAAACAATACTTGAAAGGAAAGGACCACCCACATTTACTTGTGCTGTTGAGATGATATCCAAAACTGAGTGCCGAGTTCATCACAAACTGGAAGCAACTGTAGATGCTATTCTGGCAGGTATTTAGTTATTTTCTTATACAAAATTGTGAACCATTATCCATATAGTGGTGCCTGTTTGAAAATATAATCAGTTTTTACCATTTGAGAAGATGAAATTAATTCAAGTGCTTGTATGAAAACAGGGAAATCTCCTCTCCTTGAAGTACGTAAGATGGATTCAAAAGACAGTGATTTAAGGAGCTCATTTCCAGTGCTTGAAAAATATCATGAAGAGGAACCTTTTATTAGTTGTAAAAATGACTCTTCCATGGAGATGATGCCTCCTAAAGATGATGCTAATAATAATGCTGGATATAACAAGAAAGTAAGAAGTAATTCATCTATGCCAAGGAGATTACCAGTTCGTGTATATACTTATAAGGTACATATCAAACTCAGTTCTATATTGTGAAATATTTCAGAATTTGTGGGAAAGTTTATGCATCTTAACTGTGCTTTTGCATTCACATGCTATGGTTCCAAAAGAAGGTTATGTCCTTGTACTCACTTTGGCTTGAACCACTAGGTCCTCCAATACAAATAGTGATGTAGAAAAAGCTTAACTACTTCTTATCACATAATTGCTTATTGTGGTGTGAGTCCTGGTATGCCCCTAACTCAGTGACAAGCTTCAAGTGCCTCCTGTACCATTTCCATCCAATTTCATTTCATATTCTTAAATTTGAGACTTCCTTCTCGTCAGCTATGACTCTTAGTTCGCATGACCAAACATCTCCTTCTAATCAAGTATAATAAGAAATCCCTCTGACATGATAAGCAGTGACTACTTTTATATCCCAAGCACTGTCCTTATTAGTTTTAGGCGTCTCCCTTGGTGGTAACATTGCCATTTAAAGTGAATCTCCTAATGACCATTCTCATAGCTTACTGGAAGCAATTTAATTTATCTACTTCACCACATTGTTCCTTTATTGTTTGCTGAATGGCTACGTGAAATAAATTATAGTTAGAGATGTTGATTCGATCAGATTAATTGATGTAAAATTGAACTTCATTTAGTGGCTCTTATGTTTGTATTGGTCCTCTATTAGATCTTGGAAGCTGATCTACTGCAAGTAGCAACTGTGATGGGGTATGAGGATGACATTGATGTGACTGATGACATTGGAACAGCAACTGCAATTCTAGCATCAACTTCTGAAATGAAGCAAAATCCTTGGATTCGCAGTGTTGCGAAATTCCATCAGCTGCCTATATTTGTGATTAAGGTAATTGATCTCATTGTTTGACTCTCCTGGTTTGCCTGTATTCTTAGGGTCCTTTGTTTTTCCTTACAGGAGAATACTATGGCCCAAATGGTAAAGGCAGTTAAAATGATTCTTGGGATGAATAATTTTGGATCTACACAAAATGAATCAACCAAACATATGGATAAGGACATTGAGGTCAAAGATGATGCACCTATGAGAAAACCTACCTTGGAGGAAATTGATGCATTGGAGGTATGTGCATCATATCATGAAAACCTTGTACATGCTACATAGGCCACATTTTCCATCATCACAAACTAATGTCTTAGATCATTTTGCATGAAATGTAATACAACTTTAGTTTGCAATTTTTATGTTTTGCACCTCTATGTACTTGCTCGTATAAAATAATCTGTATCCGTAGATCAGTCTGAACCTGATGTTAGGATGGTGAATAACTTGGCTTAGATTTAGACGAGGTGCCTAATATATCATGATCAACAAGCAGCAAATTTATCTAGGATAGCTATCGGCAAATTATCATGGCAATGTTCATTAGGTGTATTATTCTATATTAGATTAATATCAAGTCTCAATGGCTGCGAGGGATAGGCATGTGTGCAGACTTGATTAACCAGATATAAACTTTCTGGAACAGCATAAGGTTTTCTTTCGTTTCCAGTTTCCTGCAGTTGCACTTCAATCTTCATGCTTGATTCATGGTTGCTTAACAAATATATACACTGCTGAATGTAGGAGGTCCGAATGGCTATCGAGTATATCGTAATTCCCGGTGGAGAGCCCGTCGAACTCCTTCCGAGATGCTCAGAGATAATTGCTCGTCAGCTGGAGCTTGTGGAGAGCTATCAATTAGCCGCAAAGAGATCAGGCACCGAGCTGAACTCCAGATTGCAGATTCTTCCAGTGAAGCTAAGTAAGAAAAGTTTGCCCGCTAAGGGCGATGGATCAGAATCCATCGAGCAAGTCGACCTAAATGCTCTAACCAGTTTGAATGTGGGTTCTAGAGTTACTCGCCTGCCCCTTTTGCCTGATCATTAGGGACTCTCATCAAAATGTACATGTTAGTTTGTGTCATGTCTTGTACAGCAATGTAAATTATTATACACATCCTCAACAGCAAATGTGATTCATGTCATTCTTTCGATGGAAAAATAATTATTGAAATAAGTTTGTTTCATGTCATCATTTCACACAATGATACCTTCTTGTTGAAACACAATCAACAAGTCAAGAAAAAAAAAAAAGTGAAGTTTTGGTGATCTTTCTTATGTTCCTCAAATACTATACAGCTGGTGAGTTGGGAGTCCCACCGCTGAATATCAGTTCTTGGTCTGTATTTTTTGTAATACGGTCCAAAAAGACGATGACTTCTTGAAATAATAATCATACTGAGACCAAAATGAGAAAAAAAAAAAAAGAAGCAAGAGAGAGATGAAGCATCCTCAAATCATGTGTTCTTTTAACTTTATATGCATACAGGAAAAAGTTTCAACATCAACATAAACAGAAGCACCCTTCAATCATCGAGATCAAACTCACTTCCAGCTAAACGCGAGAGCGACAACTAGTGAACTATTATTATTGCTCAAAATGGGGAATTTACTGCAGATTCTACAATACATATTCTATGATGCAAACCTGAATAATCACTCAGATCAGATGACACTTAATGGTTCCCCACTAGGCAAATGACTGTAAGAAACATATACCACGATATATGTACATGAACCCGACCATGCGAAGTACTATACAACACAAGCACTAGTAAAAGCATCAGTCACCAACCTTAAACATGCATACTACTCTACAATCTTCTGAAGGAACTTGAGTCCGACACATCATCTGCGCCGTCGTTTGGGATCCACCTGCTCATAAATGAAGTTCTTTTAACTTGACGCAGGTTGAACAAATATTACTCAACAAGCTCAATGGATAAACACAATGGATGTAAAATAAGTTAAAGAACTAAATAATGTACTAAATCATGAAAGCTGAAAATGCAAGTCTAAGGTGCTTGGCACCCACAACACACAAAACACCAGAGAAGAAAGTCATAAAACTGAAAATTATTTTGTACCATATAGCACCATTTTTTAGGCAAGGTAATGGTGCATGATTGCCCATACTATGATGATGGACGTAGAAGAAGCTCGAGTTTTGGAAGAAATTCAAATAAGTCTTCCACATCTTCTGGAAGGCTTGGGACTCACAAGTTAAACCAGTAATGTTGGTAGAAATGCATCAAAAATGAGACCATCGTTTTCTATAAAGAAATTGAAGAAACTTACTACTTCTGTAGACACTTGGATCTGGAATATCTTATGTAGGCATCTCTAAATGTTGCGACATTGTCTCATTAGGTATTGGTGCTGCTTAATCATGAATGATCTAAAATATGGGCATCAAACTGTTATGGATGTCCTTGCTAAGTTAATCTTACCATGTGTTATATCACAATACTATATACTTGTAAATATTAACTTCCTGTGAAGTGCAGATGAGAAAATAGGTCAACACATGCACTATACTGAAATCAGTTACCTTCATATCTGATTGCTTTGAACCATTATGGGATTTTTCTGTCTCCTTCCCATTTTCAGTTGTGCAACTCTGACAAAAGAAGTGCTCAATTTTCTTAGCATCCTCAACAGCCATATCTATGCAGGTAGGATGGTACCTGGAACAGGGAGAATACAGGAATACCATTGATGTTTTAAGATCTACAAACACGAAATGATAGTTCTTGCAGCATGTATAAGTCACATGAAAAGAAATGGATCAATCAAGAATATGAAAATCTTTACTACACAAAATAGCATGAAAGGTAACAAAATATTTTGGGTGGCAACTCGTATTTAGCAGTGTAACAGAACTAAACTCAAGCTTCATTCAAGTAAAAGTTCACATACCAATTGACTCCTAGCTAAACTCGAGCTCTTTAATATAGGTTTATTTTAGCATCTGTAGTTAGATTTCAAAGTCAAAGTAACTAGGAAATTGTTACATATAATGATTGATGAAATTATCTTGATAACAAAATTAACAATTTATTCTAACCAAACATATATAATGATTCATACTTGTTATAAGAACAAACATGTGTATTCAATCTTGCTCTCATTTTCTAATTGTCATTTACAGCTGTTGGTAGCACATCACGATGAGGCCAAACAATTTCTATCAATCAGATTATGATCCCTCCAAAAAGTAAATACATAGTAGGAATTTTCACCTCATAGTAACTCCAGAAGCATTGTCTTAAAATATGGCATTGGCAAAAGGCAGATTAAATTAAAAATAGAGAAAGGCCACTTATAAGTCCTCTATAACTCTGGATGTTAAGTATTACTTCAATAGATTATCTCACTTCCCCTATGAGTAGGACAAATGGATTTGGAAACCTAACTCAAAAGGACAACCATCAACTAGATCTACATACTCTTTCTTGATTCACCAACATGCCAATTATAGAGAGGAGAACATTGATTGGAAGTCCTTACAGAAGATTCATGTTATACCCAGTGTGTTGTGTTTTTGTTGGAAACTTTTGAATGGTCAGTTGCCTCAGTTGTCTACTTCAAGATTTCTTGCTTGAGCAAATATCGTTGAATCTAGGGTGTGCTTTCTATGTAACCTTGAAAGTGATGATCTAATTCATATTTCATTACATCAAAGATTTGTTTGCTAAATTTATTTGGTCCTTTCTAGAATGTAATTTGTTTTAATCAAGTAATATATTTATTCCCTTTCCTTGGAAAGGAAAAGTAACACTATAAAGATGATCGATATTAACAAAGCAACTTACCAATCATAGCAGCTCTCACACTGAATCATAAGGTCATCGGGGTTGTAAGGCATCTCACACTTGCAGAACCTGAGACAGCAATTGATGATTAAATAATCAACTGATGATGATAACAGCAGCAACAACAACAAACCATAATGTCCCAACTTTTCCATGTTTTAACATTATCTGAATCATTTAACAGGGCAAGATATGCTAGACGAACTATGTTTTAGTTATTAATTGTTATGATAATAAATGAGAGGATATCCCTTTCTAAATTTTTTAAAGACAAACTGCCATACATATGAAAACATAACCAAGTATTATAATTTAAGAACAACAAAGGTTAGTAGAAAATGATAATACTTGTGATGTTAAACCTACAATAATTGTGACAACAAAGCAGTTAAACAGATCATTTCCCAAGATAAAGTCCAAACAGGCCCCAATACAAACAAAGTTGAGGCCTAGAGTTTCAAAGCACTTCAAGCCAAGGATCATAGTTTTGTACCGTACCGGAGTTTCGAGCGTAGCTCGGTATAGTATGGTACAGAGTACCAAGCGGTACACCAGGGTGTATCACTCGGTGTGTGTGTATATATATAGGTAAAAAAAAAAAAAGGCGACGTCGCCTCCTTTTTGTGCCTGCGTGGGGAGAAGAAACCGAGGTTTCCTTCTCCCCCCACAAAAAAGGGCGCGAGGCAACGACGTCGCCGCCTCGTTCGGGGAGAAGAAACATCGCCTTGACGACGCTTCGTTTCTTCTCCTCACGACGTCGCCGAGGCTTCTTCTCCCCATGTAGATGAGGAGAAGTCGCTGACGACGCCGAGGCCTCGTCGCCTCAAACGAGGAGGAGGCGACATCTCATCTGTGGTGTCCGGCGACGGATCGGGATCGTTGAGGGAGAGCGGTGCCGGATCTCCAGGTTCTCCCTCTTCTTTCTTCTCCCTCGGTTAATACCACCCGGTAGCGGGTAGCGATAGTCGAAATTGACCGTCACCGACCGATTTAGGATAGTAACGGGACGAAAGCAGCCACAATCGATGGTACCGTCAAGTAGCGGGAGGTCCGCGTACCAATCTACTGGCAGACCGGTACGGGCGATATTATTTGAAATTAAGATCCTTGCTTCAAGCAAATTTTATCCAATCTACATGCACCAGCATGCATGCGATGATGTCAAGTTAATCGAGGTTCTACATAGCTATACAATTATTTTTTCATCACAAATGCTCCAAAACAAAGTACACCTATGGAAGTTATAGGAAATATCTGACTAACAACTTTTACCCAAAACAACACAATGGCACCTGGCAGTAAAAGCAGTTAGAAAAGAATTTTCTAGATATTCTAACAATAAGCAAGATAGGTACGGAGATATTTTGTTGCCAAGTCTCACTTAAAACTTATATGGAGGTAAACAACTAATGAGGCTCATTATCTGCCTACCTTGGTCACATAATTACGTTGGATAAGAACCAATAAGATCATGAACTAAGTTTTCGATATAATGTTAAATTAATAACTAGAGACTTTTTTCTTGTAAATAATATAAAAAATAAAAGTTATGAAAGGGCCATACATGAGAAATTTGGTTAGGTATAGACTTCGAAAAATTAAGGTAAGGATAATATCTAAATAACAGAACCATCAAACCAATACTGGAGGATCATCATATGTTCAAAATATTTGGTTTTACCCCCACTTTCATTAATGTAAGTGAATAGATATTTTGCCTCGTCTTCACTTGTCTTTTACCAATAAGTAAAAGGGTAAACCCAATGCACAAACCTCCCGTCATTACAAGATCTAGGGAGAGTCAATATACCCAAACTTGGTCCTATAAGTAAATAGACCATTTTCGTGTTTTTTTTTGTTTTACCAAGAAATCAATTCTATCATATATTCAACAGTTCATATGTTGGAAGAGGATCCAATACTATCTATAGTAGGTATATATTTTATGAAGAAGTGTATTCTATGAAATAATTAACACAACCATTGATCTAATGCTATAAAGGATCATATGTTTCAAGTATAATGAGCCTTCTTGGCCATCAGTAGCTAAAAGCTTTAAGTTTTCTTAGAATGGGTAATGAGTCTTAGAGCTTTTCGAAAATAGTTCTATGATTCCACTGATTTGTTTCTATTTTACATTGATTTTAAACAGGAGAACAGAACTACTCAAAGGAAAAGTGAAAATGGAAAGGAGGGACATGTCAAACATACAAAATGCTGGGAAGAATGAAAATAAGACATGGATGCTGAGAATGCATTGTCAACCCTCTCTCAGAAACAGCATTTGATCTTTATATCAAAATTGTCAAAGTATATCCAGATATTTCCATCTTATTCCTTCCTTTTTTTTGGCGTTCATGATCGAAACCAATCATTTAAACAATTTTAAGATGTAAACACGTTTAATTCCATTATTGATAAATTGGTGGTGAACTCCAGTTCTATTTCAACTAAAAGTATACCAAGGCTGATAATATTTTCAGTTCCAAATTGATCATAATTTACAACATCTAAATAATCAAGTCAAAGCTTATTAACCAAATAATTACCAAATAAACACAGCCACACCCAAAATGCTGGACTACTTTGTAGGTCATTGTGTAATGCATCCAGATCAAATAAATTAGCTTGTTCTTTTGAGCCAAAATTAGAAGCACGACATTAGTAAAGTCTTTCTAGAAAAAAAGATTAGTGCTTAAATAATCTTAAATAGAATGTGTTTAGTTTATGGAACTAAGTGTTAACCAGCATAACAAATACATAAGTTGCTTGTATGTACAGATATATTTGATAGATAACTAAAGGTGTGGATCCACATACAAATAGGAGAATAAAGCAACAATGCTATATCGTATACAAATAGTTCAAAATCCTTGAAACACCAAATGGCCACCTTTATGAACCACAAAATCCAGTAATGATAATAATTGATAGCAAAAGAGATTGGAAAATAGAAAAGTTTGACTGCCGCTCAAATATCTTGCTTTTGGTTTGACTAACTTAAATGCACTAATTCAGATATACACAACTTGATGTATGAATATACATCATGTTGCTTATATCCACTGGATCATGCAACAGAAAAACAGACCACAAACAACTGGTACAGAAGAGCAACTAGGCTAATACCATACAGAATAGGCATAAGATTATTCAAACACAAAATTAGGCACATCTTTGAACTACGACCTATTAGAGATAATATTTGTAAGAAAAACTATTAGAGTTACAAAAAGCAAGAAAATGTTGAACCACAGCTCAAACTTCTTACTATACCTTTATTAACATCTATTTCTTTTGGTGATAATACTTGGATGAAGTGAAGAGAAAGTAACTTTGTAGCATTTAGTTGAAAATTTTGGAGAGAATTGACGTGAGATAGACAGAACCAACTTTTTAAACCCCTTCCTTGATTCTGTTAAAAAATAAGTTGAAGTGATAGTTTTGCTTCTCTTATCTTCATCCAAACAATGAGAGAGAAAGTGAGCTTCTGTTCCCATGTATTCTTTTCTCTCTTTTCAGTCTCGTCTTTTCCCAGCTTTTTTCTTCTTTTAATTTTCTCTTTTGCACATTCAAGCTTATAAGCTAAAACCAAAATTTTAAAAGAGAAATATTCTAAAAATTTCTTTTCCAAAAACTCGACAAATTTGATATGGAAACTGAATCAAAATCCACAAGCACCACTTAGAGGCGTCTCCTGGTACCCAAAAATAATAATGAAGTTTTCAAGGCATGAGATCAAAAATCATGCTTGAAGTTGCGTACCATCAAAAAGAAAAATCTTTTAAAGAATGAGATCAAAAATTATCTCCGTTGCATATTATCCAACCGTAAGAATTCAAGCATGCATTCATTGACCAAATGCATATAGACCATAACATATAAATCAAATACCAAAGAACGGAAGAAGGTGTGAATTCTGAAAGAGATATCACATTCTTACACTGCGATTCTATCTGGGACAAAGCTCCCAGTGGCGGACCTATACTCGAACCGACAGAAGAAGTCATCGTTCCCAACAGCATCGAGCCTGGTATAGTTCTTGAAGCTGTGCACGAAGCACTTGCCCTCGATGGTGTCGGCGCTCTGCACGTCGTAGTGGTCCGACAAAAACACCTCCTTGGCGCCGTGAAACTGACGCCGCCCACCGATGGACTCCTCCGGCCGATAATACCACCTCACCCTCACCTTCACCCCACCTCGCGCGCCCGCCTCGATGCCCTCCACCCTCGCCACGTACGGCGGATTCGACGAGTCCGGCGCCCGCATCAGCACACAGTCGCCGGCTGCCAAAAACCCGTCGGAATCGCAAGAGTTTAAGCCGAATTAGCACCAGAAAACGAGCAAGAAAAGATCATAAACCGCGTCCTTCTGAAGGGGATCGAAGGGGGAGAGAGGAATTACGCTTGATCGATTTGTTGGTCCCTTTGATCGTGTAGGAATCGAGGGTTCGCTTCCCCTGCCGCGTCTTGGCCATCGGGAGGAGACGAAAGGCGAGACAACGAGTCGAGAAAAATAGTATTAGAAAGAGCTAATAAATAAAAGATTAAAAAAAGATTCGAGAATTTTCCACACACAAAAAAAAAGAAAACGTTAGCGAGAAAAGTACTCATAAAATGTTTATGCGATATAACCAACGAACGGACGAGATTCATTTAAATGATAAAATGAACGGTGGATCTATCGGTAACGATAGATTAATGCATTCCGAAGGTTTATCTTGTACTCGAAACATTGTCCACCGTACAAATCACAGAGATGATGCATTTTAGACCGTCGGATTGATGATGGGTTTTGTTCCACCGGTTCGGTTTGCGTTAAATTGTCGTTGGGTCAACATCGACCCAATCCTCTAATTTTTGAACCAAGGATTTTGTAGATGATTAAAGTACGATTTTATATTTAACTTTGCCTCTTAATTAATATATAAAAAGGCTTTTCTAATCTTGATTCACTTTATTATTATTATTATTATTATTATTATTATTTTTCTTTTGATAGTCAATCATTTTTGTAACGTGACTGAGATTTAATTCACTTAAATATCTCTCTTTTTTATTTCTTGATCAAATCCTATAATAATAAAAACCACGAGCATTGAATTTTGAGTTTACTGATTTGACTTAGTCGAGGAATGCGAGACCGATCGACCAGACGAGATGAAAAAAGTCAAAGATACGTGATCGATGATTTGACATGCGGCACTCTTCTCCTGCACAATTTAGTCTGCATAAGATTGACTTCGACACTGGTACTATAATTCATGAATATTATGATGTTCTCTCTCTCTCTCTCTCTCTCTCTCTCTCTCTCTATATATATATATATATATATATATATATATATATATATATTCTGCATTTCATTTTAAGAAGATATAATCCTTTACTGAACCTTCCACCGGAAGAGAGACTCTACCATTCAGGAATAATGATGACAGCTTCATGATGATTACCTTAGTTTGCTATTACCAACATGTGTTTATCAGACAGATACCAAAATCAGTTCTGAATGAAGATTCCTCTCCTTGATTGAACTGTTTACTCATTACTTCATGACCACTTCAACTGTGATAAACTTGTCTATTTTTCTAAGATTTACATTAGATTGATAATGTCCAAAGACTCTTTTTTTTTTCTCTCTCCTGTTTATGAGAAAGTGAGGATAAGACCAAGTTTTTCTTCTTTTTTTTTGTCAGCTATGCAGCTAAATAATGCACCCAAGAAGGAAATTTTCATGGCATTGGTGAATAACCTGAGTCATAGACATTTAAGCCTGGCTTTATGTTACTCTCCCAGGCTTCATTATAAGACCTTATGCTGCAAACAGAGGGTTGGACCTGCAACAATGGCTAGTAGTTGTCAGTCTTTGATCAGTAGTGTTTCAGTAGTGTTCATCCTCTGTATCAGACTACTCATGTTGCAGATAATGACACTTGAATCTTCTGCCAAAAAGTCAGACCCTCTTTCTCAAGAAAACTCATTGTCTTGCTACACTGTAACAGATAAGAGAAAGGAGTGAACCAACCACTTCTCACATTCCTACATCTGCTCACACATCCACCTGTTTGGTGTCCTATTGCAATAGAAGAGATATGAATGCTGAACAGCTCTATTCCAAAATTATCAATCTAACAAATAGAAAGATAATTATTGAAAAAGGAATTTAAAAAAGTTATGCACTTTCATCCTCCAAAGTCAAAAAGTTAGATCCTTCCTCTAAGATAGATGTTTTGCTTTCTATACAATTTGTAACATCCTAAACTTAATCCCATGTCAAATGTGAGAGATTTAAGTTGATCTATGAGGATCACTAAATGATCAAGTATCATTAACTTAGGCTTAAATGATTTTAGGTATAGATTTACTAAGTTAATTAAATAATTATCATGTCGATCGTATTACGATAAATGATATAAAAACGACATGCTGGTTGTGTTTAGACGTTGATTAGTACAAAGAGAGAAAGATTATAATAATGCTTAGTTCTCTCAGTCAATAATAATTTAGGGTTAATTATAGATTGATTATCTATTATAATTAGACATTATTAATATTTTAATTTTTAGACTTAAAAAATTTATATTAAAATAACTATAATTATGAAAGTAAAACATATATATCTATTTATCCTACGATTGTCGTTCTTATCAATGGAAATACGAAAACAATAAATAAAAAGATACTTTCAAAATTCTAATTGATGATAATAAATGACATCAATGATGGCGGATGACAATGTCACTGATGGGTGCGAGTGACTATTGTAAGTAAGTAGAGCGATGACAAGAAATGAGGGCTACTTTACATATATATTGGCATCGACACAGTTGCCAACTAGCGAAAGAGCCACTCGATATTTGCATTGGCATCGATATAAATATATCCATTCCTTTTGTCGATCGATAATTATATCGATATTGATGTAAAATAGCTCTCATCTCTCGTTGTCGCTCTTCTCATCCACGACAATCACCCACGGGCTCCAATGCATCATTGTCTGCCACCACTGATGACGTCTATCACCACCAATTAGAATATTAAAATTATCTTTTTACTCGTTGATTCATGTTTTCGTTAATAAAATTGATAACATTAAGATAAATAAATCTAGATGTTTAAGTTTCATGATTTCAATGTAAAATTTTAAAATCTAGGAATCAAAACATTGATGAGGTCTAATTACATAGGATAATATATAATTAGCTCAATAATTAACTTAAATTTAATTATTTATACTCATCAAATTAATAAACTAATAATTCTATCAAATTGAATCGTGATGATTTATATATTTTATCCAGAAAGATGTAACATAAGAACAGTGATGAAAGAAAACATCGGTCCAAATTAGATTTGAGAATTTTTAGTATAAAACTTTATTTTGAAATATACACGATTTTAGAAGAATCGTATAATATCTCACAATGAAAGCGCATCATCACTCTTGCCGAGGAGCAGAAACGAACGCCGGCTTATACTTCCCCCCCTTCCCTGTGTACGCCACGGCCGCCGAATCATGACCAGTTCTTCCGGTCCTTCTCGCAAGGTTCTTTCTCTCCTTCCCCTCCTCCTCCTCCTCTATGTATGATCCTGTCCGATCCGCGATCACCAAAATTCCCCCTTCCGCCTCTTTTCCCTCTTCGCATGGCACCGGGACTAACCTAATTTGGTCGATCGTTTCGCAGTCTCTGAGCAAGATCGCGTGTAACAGGCTCCAGAAGGAGCTGGCGGAGTGGCAGGTGAGCCCTCCGGCCGGCTTCAAGCACAAGGTCACCGACAACCTCCAAAGGTTGCGTCTCGGGCCTTGTTCTTCCTTTTCTAATTCCGTTCCTGGTTCCCTGGATCTTAGTTTACTCGAATTGCTTGTTTGTTTTGATTAAAGATGGGTCATTGAAGTGGTTGGGGCGCCGGGGACTCTGTATGCGAATGAGACGTACCAGCTTCAGGTCGATTTTCCGGAGCATTACCCCATGGAAGCCCCTCAAGTGATGAATTGCTAAGATTTTTTTCATAAAGGCTGCTTTCTTTTTAGTTTGTTGTGATTTATTTTGTGGCTATTTGGTTTCATCAGGTCATATTTCTTCATCCTGCGCCTCTTCATCCGCACATCTATAGCAACGGCCATATCTGTTTAGGTAGTTATCATAGCACTTGGTGGTAACAAAAATTTTCATAGTAAATTGTATTAGTTGTTATTGCAAATGTAGCTTCCTGTTGTCAAAAGGGTTATTTTCTTGAATGGACACCACTTCCTTTTATTCTACCAGAAACTACCAATTAATTTGTTGGAATTATTGGATCTTTGTATTAGACTGGTGATGATTGTTGAGAATATTTCTTTGTTATTTTCTTTCTTCATTTAGTTACTGGTTTCTGATTAAAACGACTTTTGGTTATTCTGTATGTGTTACATCCTCTATCTCTTGCCCGGTATGGGGAGCTTATTGAGGAATATAATGTTTAGGGATCTATATTGTCATATTTAATCCCCTAGTGGGTTTAGGTTGCGCTGTAGTGCTTACTCATTTTTTTGTTTGTTTTCCCAACATTGCATTATTAAATTCTGAGTGTTGTTGGAGAAAGTAGGTTGGTCATCTGAGTATAAAGCAGATGGATCCAACCTTGTTAATTCATTGATGGTTGATCAACCCATGGATGCCAGAGGTAGACATCCAGCCAGCCCCTTCAATACCCCAAGTGATGCAAGGGAGTAGGGTTAAGGGGAAGAAGAGGGTTCTCAAGAGTGTACCTGGGGCTGAGGAACCTTCCTTTTTTTAATATGCAAAGCAAACACAACTAGGGTGCTGATTGGGGGACACACGTCTGAGTGATCTACTTCATTTTTCTTGTCGGGTGGATAGGTCATCCTAGGAGGTTGGTTCTTGAAGTTCATGAATTCACTTTGATCCTTTGGAGGGTTCACAAGGCAATGGTGGCAAATTCTGTTATGACATTGGAAAGACATATCACTTCTAATTGTTCAGTATGTATGACACCAATTATTTTGATATTGGGCTTAAGACTGCCATATCATCAGCTTCCCGCATATCTGAGGCCAAAGTTGCCCGGAAGAAAAGAGTAGACCAGTTTACACTTATTAATCATCTTAGCCAAATCTAGCTCAACTGATTGGGTTATGTGGGTGATGCATATATACATATGGTTCCTCCAACTGGCCAATGACAAAATGTTATGTATCAGGTGCCACAAGCGACAAACCTGCTCCACTTCTCCAACATGTTGTCCACAAGCACAAGTGCCTCCACTGCTACAACTAAACTGACAGAAACATCCTGTGCACCACTATTGTGATATGCTGCCTCTAATGGCTACTACTATCATGGCCAGTTTGACATCTCCAACATCGTTAAGATCATGTGTCTAGCCTATGACAAAAACATGGCCATCAAACGGTTTTAATATAAGAAATGCAAAACTGATTCCCATTCTGCCTATAATTAAACCTATGTACTTTCCCCTTTTTCCATTTTAGACCATAACTAGAGCATCAAAGGAGGACCAGATATACTTAAAATGACTAAAGATTTCATAAAATTAGCTACTAAAAGTAGCAAAGAAAATGAATATAAAAATATTAGAAAAATTAAAAGATACATCTACTGAGTAGGAGTTGGTCTAGGTCAACTTCTTGTAACAACTTGCCTTGGCTTGAGTTGGAAAAACCATTTCCCATCCCTATTTGCATTTGACTTGGAATTGTCTGCTCTTGTACAAAGTTGAAGTCTCTTTGCCTACTCCAAAACCATGTAGTTCTTCTGTGACTGGAATGTTGTCCCAACCTAGAGAGCAAGCATATGATGGCCAACATGTATTATCTTTTTGCATTCATATTTATAGTGCATACCTTTAAAAATGTGTCATTGATGCACTTTGGACGTTCATGAAGATAAATAATCATGGTACAGACATTGAATTCTGTATATATCATGGCTATAGTTGGGCAAACCTGTACTTGAAATATTTATAGCTTGGATTAAGCAAGTGATTAATGTTATATGGTCATTCATATGATAAAACAATTAATTAATTTTTTTATATACTTTCATGATCATTGGGCATTTCTTCCTATCATTTCTTCAAAGAATAACACTGCTCAAAAACCAGTTTTAGTTAAGAGATTATTACAATATAATTGAGATCAACTTTCAAAACATTGATAGTTTATCGTAAAATCCTGGGCTCAAATCCTGCTTTTGCCACTTACCCGTTGTGAAAAAAAGAAAAAATTCAAAACTTATATATTTAACAATGATTTTCTGCTTATGATACACACTAGAAGTTACTTTGTTGAAATTGCATGTCAACCGGATAACTGAATTGTTTGCATTGAACATGAACAATTTGATATCGAGTAGTGAATATGAACATGCTTTGATCTGTAACATGAATCAGACTGGTTTCTGCTATGAGAGACATTTTTGTTTCCAATGATGGTACAGAACAAATAGAACTTTGAACATAGACGAAAAATAATTAGAAAAGTCAATTCATTTCTAGGAAGAGTGCATCAGGAGAAGTTAGAGTTTAAACAGTCACATGAATTGTGAATAAGTACATTAGTGTAATTATGTTATGGAATAACTAGCTCAATATATATGTTTCTATCAAATAAATAACTAGTAAAGTAAATAGCACTATGGGTCTGTCAGCCTTTTGGACAAAAGTTTACCATGTTCCATTTACTGTTTCATTGATAATTTCCCTCCTTGATGGTTCCTCTGTTGGCGGTGCCAGATATACTATACGATTCTTGGTCGCCGGCAATGACTGTCAGCTCGGTTTGCATCAGCATTCTGTCCATGTTATCAAGCTCAGCTGTTAAGGTACCCAAACATTCCTGTGCTGCCAGTCACCTCCATATATTTTTTGGTGTTAAGATCAAAATCCTTTTTTCTGGCTGCAGCAACGTCCTGCTGATAACGACCGCTACGTGAAGAACTGCAGGAATGGTAAGTCTCCAAAGGAGACTAGATGGTGGTTTCATGATGACAAAGTATGATAACTGGTACTAATGCGTCTCCTGTACCATAGTTGACCACCCTTCTGAACTACCTGTCATACTCCATTTCCTATAACATAGGAGTATCAGGTGATCTAAAATCAGGGGTTTATAAGCTTACCAGTGACATGCTATAGTATATTTGTAAAGGAAACAGTAATATTGATCTTGACATATTATGAGGACCAGAAGTACGTGGCCAACTTTTTTGGTCAAACAATTGTGAAGTTAATTTGAACTCCATTCCTAATGGAATTACTTTTGGCACCATATCTGTCTCCTAAAGTTCCTACTTTTGATAAAGATGCTCTATATCATATGATTTCAGTTCAGATACCTGAGCAGTTGCTTGTCAGCTTGTTAGCAAAAACTGATAGAATGATACTTCTGTGTTGATCTTGTTGGTTTATGGCTTGGGAATTCAAGTCCAAGGAGCACATATTGCTTTGGATAATTTTCCTTGCGTCAATATGGAAACCGGTTTTCTTTGTGATCTGGGTTCATAATAGTTTCTGCCTTGCTAAAGGTTAAAACTATATATTTGTTAAGTTATATTTTAGTTATCCAACATTGTTTTGAATAATTTTCCTTGCATCAATATGGAAACCGATTTTCTTTGTGATCTGGGTTCGAAAATAGTTTCTCTGTTCCTAAAGGTTACACTATATATTTGTTAAGTTATATTTTGGTTATGAAACATGAATAACAATTCGAAGTCAATTAAGGTTCTTAATAATGTATGGTCTTAGTGTTTAAAGAAAGCATAAAATTGTATCGGGTGCATACCTAATAAAATTCTTTTAATACTTAAATTAATTTTTATTAAAATAATTTGGTCAAGTGTTGAATAGGAATGCAATAGTAAATCTGATGATGGATGGCATACTTGGGGTCCTTTTTTCTGTGACTCAACATGTCATGTCGATCGAACGATGAAGTGAAGATGATGTGTTAGATTAATGATACATAAGTCCGATGTTTGTTGGATGAGAATAAGATATCATCGCCATTCAGTGTCATAATCCCCATAATATTCATTTTGACAACCTCATAAAACCCATGTAATATCTTATTAGGGCTCAACATGACTTGGCCCGACCACCTCATCAGGTCTGTCTGGGTCAAGTAGCATTCGAATCTAAATTGATATCGTGGTAGTTGGAGCATTCTATCATACAAATTACGTTACCACAAGACTGACCCACGGTGGAGAAGCTGATGCTCCACTTCTCTAATTCTTTAATTGGGTCCCACTAGCGGCAACAACTCGTGTGGCGGGTAGGACGTAAACGGGTGCGTGAAAAGACGTCACTACATGGCGACGACGGTCGGATGCAACGATCCATTTAATTCATCACACCGACTCCGACGTTGTTGATTGCGGTCGGTCACCGCGACACCGCCTTCGGGGGCTTTCACGTTACGTCTCTAATTTCGCGAGGGTTTAATCTTCCCTTCCCGTTTTGGAGGTGGATTCGAGAGGGAGGCTAGTTCTAGGGTTTTCAGAGCATGGAGGGGGCGAGGAATGGCGGTGGCAGGAGGAGGTGGCGGTGGGGTTGGGTCGTTGGGGCGCTGATTGCCGTCCTCCTCGCCACGGCCGCGACCTCCAGGAACTCCCCCAGGAACCCGCTCTCCGGGATCACCAGCAAGCTCTGCCAATGCACCGTAAT
This sequence comes from Musa balbisiana, assembly GCA_004837865.1. NCBI lineage: Eukaryota > Viridiplantae > Streptophyta > Magnoliopsida > Zingiberales > Musaceae > Musa > Musa balbisiana. The sequence continues at coordinate 33,460,451 of CM017196.1, forward strand.
CTTCTCTCCGCTTCCTTCCCTTGCAAAGATCCGATCTTGATGTCCTTTTCCCTGAAAATCGATTCGAAATGGAGTCTTGGTGATTGTTATGTCAATTAACTAGTCGAAATTTGGGCTCATTTTATCAGGAGTCGAGGAAGTACACCGGCATTGTGGAGGATTGTTGTTGTGACTACGAAACCGTAGATTCCCTTAATAAGGAAGTGTTACATCCCATACTACAGGATCTTGTCACTACCCCGTTCTTTCGGTATTTTAAGGTAACTGATTGGTGGCTTTGATTCTTTTATCAATTCTTATAGTATGTTTTTTTCATATCTTGTGATTCGTTTTACTGCTGTTGGTGAGAATGGGCTTTAGGGCCTAATGCATAAGTATTAGTCGTTTCATATATTTATGCGAGTGAAAATTTTCATAATGATATGGATTGAATTGTCATCATTAATATGATTAAGTCTCAAATTTTGTTTTCCTTTTTTTCTTGAGCTGATCAGAAAGGAAAGAACTAGGGAATTTGGTCATCACAGAAGAAAGAAATGCGGAATATTTATTGAGCTTAGTTGTCTGCAGTTTAGTGAAATGTTCTTGATTTTTTTTCTTAAAACCACCACCAACACATACAGACAAGGGAACAAAAGGTTGCATCTGCCTCTATCTTTCTCTAATTCTTAAGAAAGTTCTAGTTATAACTAAGAGAAGAAACCAACAGAAATTGATCCCTTGAAGTGGAATGGGAATGTACAGAAAGTTCATTGCAAAAGCTTTCCTGATAAATTATTGCTTTGTATTTCTCCCTGTGTTTATCTGTTTGTTTCTGTCTCCTGTAGTTCTAGGTAAATCTAGGGGGCCGAATCAGTGGTTCACCATTTTTTTAATCCCAGCATTAGCCCAACTAGATGGCATGTTCTCCTTAATCAATGTTCATTTGAGTAGGCGTTTCCAGACTTATTGATACTATCGAAAAAGCACTGGTGTTTTCAGGTCAACAACATCTTGATACTTGTTACCTGTTACAAATTACATCATCTATATATTCAGTGAGGTTGTTTGGTTGATAATTTAAATGGTTTTCTATTCGATGAATTGCAAGGCTTATGAGGTTAAGTGCCAGTTTTTCCGAAGACAGATAAGCTTTGTGAATTGTCTATCTCTGATATTTCTGACTGATGCTTTAAATGGTACACTTGTATAAACTGTTCTTATTTGCTTGGGTAAGCCCATCCATACCAACATACAGTCTTCATTTGATCTTCTTGTAATTGAGCTCCCATATTTGCTTCATATAGCTTTGGTTCCCTTTCTTGTTCTGGCTCCTGTGTTGTTTTCCATTCCTCATTGTGGTATATCGCCATCCTAGATTTATTATCAAACATAGGATATCTAAGAGTGAATAATAGATTATAAAATCAGTTAAGATATTGATGAAAGTGGCCACAAGCAGTCAAGCATATACATATCTTTTTGATTTTAGGGTTCATATGGGATATTTCTGTCAAAACAAAGTATATTTTAATAATAGAGGAGATAAGTCATGATGTCAGCTTAACTTGAGATGCAATATTTTCTTTCTTTTGGCTTTTGTAGTTTAAGTCTCCCTTCTCAGGTTGCTAGATCAGCTGAGAGGATAGAGAGTTGATCTTTACTTTCTTATATATCCTTGATTTTTCTGAGTTATGAAACATAAATACAATCTCAATTTTGATTGATATCATGGTGCCTTTACTTTTGTAGTCTATCTTCCATTTCACTTGGCACGATTAATTGAAATGATCATGATATTCTTAAAAGAAAAAAAGAAATGATCATGATTGAACATTTTGGTGTCTGAGAAGCTGCATGCTTTGGTTGTAATTGTATTTAGTAGTTCTTTGGGTTGCTTAAGATCTCTGCATGAATGTTCAACTGCTATATTTTTTATCTTATCACTTATCTTTCTGTACTATTTTGTCACTTAACCTTCCGTGCTATCTGGAGAAGATAGATTATCTTTAACTTGTCCATCAAGCAGTCGTGGATGCCTTGGAGAAGATAAATATTTGTTTAATATCTGAATATGTTATAATATATTCTGCATTTTATTGATCAAAATGGGCATTTTCATAATTCTTATTTCATTTTAATAATTTAGTAAATGGATGCTTTGGTTTTCTTATTGACTTTTTGCATAATGCTTATCAAGTAGTGCTGGATAAAATTTCTCTGATATCTGATTTTATTCTAATTAAAAATGAATTTTATTGGTCTAAATGGGTATTTTTATAATACTTATTTCATTATCTAATTTTAGCTATGTTGTAAAACGAATGCTCTGCTTTTTAATTTAAATTGCCATTTTGCTTTGTTGTGGCATTGGAAGGTCAAATTATGGTGTGACTGCCCATTCTGGCCTGATGATGGTATGTGCCGTCTTCGGGATTGCAGTGTCTGTGAGTGTCCAGAAAGCGAGTTTCCAGAGCCTTTTAAGAAACCTTTTCATGGGCTTTCTGCTGATGATCTAATATGTCAAGAGGGAAAACCACAGGCTACTGTTGATCGCACTCTGGATAGTAAGATTTTCAGAGGGTGGATTGAAGTCGACAATCCATGGACTTATGATGATGAGACTGATAATGGTAGTGCATCAAGTATGCTTGGTATCTTATTAGTTTGAGATAATTGTTATACCTTTGTGGTAGTTTCATCATATTGACTGATTATTGATGTTCAACTTTTTCCTCTTCTTGGTGCAGCTGAGATGACATATGTGAACCTTCAGCTCAATCCTGAGCGCTACACTGGTTACACTGGCCCTTCAGCTCGGCGGATATGGGAAACTATTTATACAGAAAATTGCCCAAAATGTTAGCTCAATGCTGATTTTTGGGTTTTTAAAAGTCACACTCTTATTCTAGTGACCAACTTTTCTCGTACATTATTATCTAAGTGACCAACTTTTCTTATACAACTTTTTCTTATGTATATTATATGCGCTTTTGCTTGATTTGTAGTAGGTTTATTCATCTTGGTTACAATGAGACCACTTTGCTATCTAATTAACCTTTCTGACTATTTTTTATCATTAATTTTTCTTAAGCCTTTCCTACTGTTTTTAGTCATTAATGTTTCTCAATCCCTCCTGACTATTTTCATTCCAGCAGTTTCCTGGAAGTCAAATCTCTGTTGAAATTATCTCATCCCCTGATTATCGTTAATTATGCCACCAAAATTACTGTTGTACTGATTGAGCCTGATGTTGCAAAAGTCATGTATCAGCATGTCATTTTTACTAGGCTACTAAGTTTATAGCTTTTAATGTTCTTATTGGTGCTCATATTTTCAGATCCATCAGGAGAATTTTGTCAGGAGAAAAAGGTCTTGTACAAGCTGATTTCAGGATTGCATTCTTCCATCTCGGTTCACATAGCTTCTGATTATCTCCTTGATGAAACTGACAACTTGGTTATTTCTAACTCATGCTTATGCTCTGCATTGTTATTAGTCATGTTTAGGGTGCATTTAGTTGTATGTTCTTATTTTTGGGATCAGTTTTATGATATTTCAATTCTTTTCTTGATCACAGTGGGGTGAAAATCTTGAGTTGTTGTATGATCGAGTACTGAAGCACCCAGAGCGTGTGAGAAACTTGTACTTCACCTTTCTGTTTGTTCTCCGGGCAGTTACAAAGGTGATTTTCTTGCATGTTGCATTTTCTTCCTTTTGAAAAAACACCTGATACCACTATGCAGTGATCCCTAAATCTCATCATGATTTATCATGGTTGTTGTGACTTCCTTCAAGAATTCAACATATTTCCAAGATGTATCCAATTAATATCAGCATTATGTCATATGTAACATGCACAACGAGGTTTCTGTCTTTCATCAGAACATGTCTATTCTTGTTGCTGCTGTTATAGTTTTCTGTTTTTGACATTTCCACTGCACATTTTGAATGTATAGTTCCTTTTACTGTGTCCTTGGTGTAACTTTGCATGCTCATTGATGCATGAGAATAAACGATTGGAATGAATCATTCGTATTAGTTGATATGATGCTAAATATTTTATGAATGTCTCCCGGATACACTTGGAGAGAGAGAGGCATTAGTTACCAAAACAAATGCATTTAAGTTAGTTTTTATTGCTAACTGTGTCAAGATGGCAGCCCCGTTTTACACAACGGTTATGGTCAATCATTATGGTATTATGCTATAGATGCCATTTTCTGTCTCATAATTTTGGTGGAATTAATATAGTTACAGTTTACTACAAAGTGAAAGTTATTCTTTAGACCAATAGTTTGTACTGGGGTAATAATGGGGAATCCATCCATATTTCGAACTCAGACCCTGCTTTTCCATCTTCAGTCCTAAGCACATCCAGGATGAGAATCTGAATGTCTTTAACAGAGTTCAAACTGACGTCACCTGTACACCCATGGGATGGGGTTATTTACCACCATCTTGTGCAATTAATTACAACAGACTACTGTTGATGTACATACTCCACTCCATAGTATTGATAGGTTTTATTTACTAGTCAATTAATTTTTTTACTGTCATGACATAAAAATTTTCTCCATGGTATGTATAAACATTTCACTTACTGCATCACATTGCTCCAGTGATGACAAGATTTATTCTCAACTTGTTTGCAGTTAGTTATATGGATACTTTCCAACCATTTGTCTCTGTCAAGTGCAACATCTTCAAATAGTCCAACAGTCATATCTTGCCTTTGTATCTGTTTTTCTCTCAAGTTCTATGATTTTTCACTTCTTCTCTCAAAACCTTGAACTTTTTTATATTTCTTTTTTAATGGTGTATGTAAAGGAGGCCACATACTCTTACAATGTTAGGATTTTTTCCTAATATAAATTTACAAAACTGTGATTTTATTTCCAATTTATTTTTTTCACAAAAGAAAAGGTTCTTTAGCCCCTAACTTATTATATGTTTATTTTTATATAATAATGCCTCCTCTGCATGTGTACCGGTTTGTATAACCAATATTGTCATACCTCTCAAATTTTCTCCTAGCATAATTTTTCCTCTATATCTTTTCTTCATTTGGGTGACTCTTTTGCATGATGCTAATCTAGGGTTTATTACCCAAAATGAATCCAGAAGAATACTAGTTAATCATTTTAAATTCATTTCACTTAGTGCATTATCAATGTTAAAATTTTATATTGTACAATCATAATAATTTTTCTTATGCATGTTCAAGGATGAGAAAGAATTACTTTCTAACTTTGAACTCCTTGTATTGCTTGGTCTTTTCATAATTATGCAACGAAATTCCATTATTCCATATATAGTCATTCAAAGATATATTTTGCATCTTTCAAGTTATCAGTAGTTTTAGATGCTTAATGGATCTGTGTTGCCATCCGCATTTTTGACAGTTCTCTGTTACTCTCATCTTTTGGTTTCAATGCGGATGCACACTGAGGCTGTTTCAAAGTGTATATTCTGCATCTTTTCATTTGTCTCTAGTCTTGCATGCATGCTATATGGATCTCGGTTATTATACTAGCGCTTCTCTGGATCCATTTGTATCTATCACATCATTCTTCTTCTTTATGTGTCACAGGCTCCAGATTATTTAGAACAGGCTGAGTATAACACAGGCAACTTAGAAGAAGATCTTAAAACACAATCATTAGTGAGGCAACTAGTCTACAATCCCAAGTTACAAACTGCTTGCCCACTGCCATTTGATGAGGCCAAACTCTGGCAAGGTGAGAGTGGGCCTGAACTGAAGCAGCAAATTCAGAAGCAATTCAGAAATATCAGGTTTAAATGTTAAACTTGGCATATTATGATTGTAAAATCTAGAACCATCAAACTGAAGGGATCCATAATCAATTGCAGTGCGTTGATGGATTGTGTTGGATGTGAGAAATGCCGCCTTTGGGGAAAACTTCAGATTCTTGGTCTGGGCACAGCTTTGAAGATTCTGTTTTCGGTTGATCACCAAAACTATATTAATCAGCAGGTACATATCTTTCTTCATTACAATGGTTATGCACTAAGATGATGCTTATGTTTGCACTAGCAAAAGTGGGCTTAGTTTGATCATTAATCATATGTTACAACATACAAAATCTCTGTGTGCTTGTGTGTGTATGTGTTTTTCTTTTTTTTTTGAGTGGAGAACATGGTTGTGAAAATATAATAAACAACCCAAAAAAGTTGTGGTCGATCAACCAATTTTTTGGCATCATCTAAGTACTAAAATCATGAAGTTCTGATGTAAACTGATGAGTAAAAATGAATTCTGGTAATATGACATATAATTCCAACAACGTCAAACAACTTAAGAGCCTTTTTATCTTGCAAAAGTTTATTTCTGTTTTTGTAGTTACTCTCCAGGGTTCTTCTGGTCTTGTATTTTTATATATTTGGTTGGTCTTGGGAAATCATTTAAATCACATAGCTCACATTAATGGTGGCTCTTTGCTGGTCTTTCAGCTGCAGCTCCAACGAAATGAAGTAATTGCTCTGATGAACCTTCTAAATAGGCTGTCGGAATCTGTTAAATTTGTCCATGACAAGGGGCCATATGCTGAGAGAATCGTGGGAGGGAAGATTTCTTCTCCGTCCAGCAAGAACAGCTTATAGACAGCAATAGTTCTAGCTCTTTTAGTAAGATTTCTTTTTCCTCTGCTATCTCTGTTTGAATGACTGCATTTAATTTATAATCTCAATCTTAATCTTCCTTTTTGAACTTTCAGAATGCTGATTATGACAGTTTTAGAAACGTGAATTTTTTGGACCACAGTATAGTGGTGATGAGAGCTGCCTATTTATAGTTTTTGGGGTGATCCTGGGGAGATCTACCGCCTCTCTTTGCGGTAGATGACTCCGACATTGAAAGAAACAAAGATGCAGAGATGCTCCACAGAAGATCGATACAAACATTCGTCGCAATCGAGAGCTATGATGTGTGACTTGCTAAATCGAAGTACTGTAACTTGCATGAGACTTTCAAGCTTATTGTACTGTGTACAAACCGATTACCCCAAACAAACTGCTAAATTATACTAGTTTTTTTGGAACTTAAAAGCAATTGTTCTTGCTCTGGATATTCCTTATGGCAAGATTCTTTTGGAACTTCCTGTCATGCCTTTCTGACATGGGAACAAATTTTGATTACCCTATATTCTCGAAGGATGAGTAGTAGATGCTAAACTTTACAATCCACCATGGAAGAGAGAGAGTTGTAATCTTCTGGCTTTTCAAAATATATCTGGCGTTCAAACTCATTCACGGTGGTATTACTACTAGACTACCTATCACTGCCACTATGATTATTGCTGTAATTTTTTTTGGGAATTTTAAGACCAATTTTTATTTGTGCATCACCATTTTGTCACGAAAACGGTCGTTGCGTACCCGCAACAACTTCGTTCAACGAACCGTTCGTCGCTCACACTTACATGTACAGCTGGTTGGTAGCATGTTTTGTCTTGTTTTTGGGTCATTTTGCTCGTAAAAATGTAAGTTCGAACATGCTGCAGCATTACAAAGCGATCGCTCACCGAACCGAGCAAAACAGCGCAAAACAGCTCCGTTTTTGTGTGCCGCGGGTTGATTTCTAGAATTTGCCTCCGCTCACCAAAACGTCAGCCATCTTAGCCCCTAGGAACCCCCCGGGTGGCACAGGGCTGGATGGGGCTTCGGTTATATGTCGGGCGTTGAACAACCTTTCGTAAGTTCGCACGTTACCTTGACGGAAACTTGTTGTCGCGCCCGGCACCCGGTGAGCAGCTGTTTGTGGACTTGCAGCTATTCGTTCAACCCTCTAAAGACCTTGTTTTCCCCCTCTCCCTCTTTTCTCTTCTGCACGCAAGGTGCTCGCTGAATTGCTTGTAAAGCTTACCCTTTTCGCAAGACGTCGGGACTTGTCCGTCGCTCGTTCTTTCGAACTAATCAACTTTCTCTTTTATAGGTCCTTCGGGACCTGCAAGAGGTTGCAAGTGGGCTTTTACGGAGCAATATCGCAAGGGCGAAGCACGACTTAGGCAACGCAAGCTAAGTTCGCGTATTGGCCGTAAGGGTGCCTCACACCTTAGGCAATTCCAGCTAAGGTCGTGACATTGTGGTATCAGAGCGGGCAAGCACTTCGAGTGAGCAGCGAAGGAACTTCGCAACTTCGCCATGGCAAAGCATCGTGGCGAATCAAGCAAGACGGGGCAAGTCGGCCCCTTGCCCCAAGCAGCCGCAGGTGGGCTGCATGTGCACACTCGATCTCATGCTGTTGGAGCCGCTCAAGAGGAGCGCGGCAGCGAACGTGATGAGCGAGAAGTTGGCTACTCTCTGCGAGCGGAGGAAGCGCAATCTGGAGTGCTAATTGGGAAAAAGAGTCACAAGGAGAGACTCACAACGGCGGAAACCCGCCTGGATGTTCTTGAAGCGAGCGTGAAGGAATTCTACCACGGCCAACAAAGGCTTGTTGGGGTAGAGAGCTCGCAAGAGGAAGCAGAGTCCAGGATCGATAAGGTCGAGGCCCTAGTTGACCGACTATCAGATGACACCAAAGACTTCGTGCAGCACCTGCAGGAAGTGGTGGCGGAACTCACCTCAAGGGTGGCTATGCTCACTAGAGCACTAAATGCTGGAGGAAGCAACACCCGCGTTGCACCACCACAAAACTTGAGGGCACCTGAGCCTCATGGTTATGGAGGGGCCAGAGATGCCAAAGAGCTCGAGAATTTTCTATTCGACATGGAACAATACTTTCGAGCTACGAGGCCCGATTCTGAAGATACCAAAGTTTCTATAGCAACAATGTATCTGAACGGAGATGCGAAACTTTGGTGGCGAACCCGTTGGGAGGAGATCCAACAAGGTCGATGTCGAGTTGACACATGGGAGGACTTGAAGCGGGAGTTGAGAACTCAGTTCCTACCAGAGAACACAAAGTTCGTCGCAAGGAGGAAGTTGAGACAACTCCGCCAGAGTACTTCTATCCGAGACTATGTCAAACAATTTTCTACACTCATGCTGAACTTACAAGACATGTCCAAGAAGGACAAGCTGTTCAGCTTCCTCGATGGTCTAAAGCCGTGGGCTCAATAAGAACTAAATCGAAGGAATGTCACCGATATAGTTGGGGCAATCGCTGCTGCAGAAAGGCTCACTGACTTTGTTTCCTCCGAAGACCCGGGAAGAAGGAAACAATCTTCAAACAATCGCCCTCCAAAACATTCTCGAGGGAAGGAGCTCGGGGGCGAACAAAAGAAGAGGAGTTCCCACAAAGGGCCAAACCCAAAAGGCAAGGCCTCAAAATTGGAGGATGCTTCTTGTGCGGAGGGCCGCACATGGTAAGGGAGTGCCCACAAAAACAGGCACTCAATGCTTTAACAGCTTCCATCCACCCCCCGATCGGACAAGGGCAAAGCTGTCGCTCTTAGTTCGAGCAGTTCTGAATCCAGCAACGACGATGAGGAGTCGCAAGGACCCCGGATGGGGGCAATGCGTTTGTTAAACGCCATGCGGGGTCAAGTGGGGGAGAACACGAAGACAAAGCTACAAAAAGCAGGAATTGGTGAATTGATGTACGTGGACATCAAGCTAAATGGCCAAACGACCCGTGCTATGGTGGACACGGGTGCCACCCACAACTTCATTGCCGATTCAGAAGCAAAGCGACTTGGGTTGATCTTGGAGAAGATCCCAAGTCGAATGAAGGTGGTGAACTCGGAGGCTAGGCGAATCTCCGGGTTGGCGAAGGGAGTTCCCATCAAGATCGGAACATGGAGAGGGAACACCAACATGATGGCAGTGCCACTGGACGACTTCCAAGTGATTCTTGGAATGGAGTTCATGCACGTAGCGAAGTTGGTGCCAATGCCGTTCCTAAACTCCTTGTGTATGATGGGGGGTGACGATCCCTACGTGGTTCCCGTCTCTCGGAGAGGAACCAAGGAACCCCAACACATATCAGCTTTGCAACTGAAGAAAGGGGTGCGGAAAGGTGAACTAACATTCGTGGCTGCTATGAAGCTAGAGCCACTCGACGAGAAGGCCATTCAAGAACCTGCTGTGGTGGCGAACGTCCTGAAGGAGTTCAATGATGTTATGCCACCCGAGTTGCCGAAGACTCTTCCACCACGCAGAGGCGTAGATCATAGCATCGAGCTGGAGCCAGGAGTGAAGCCTCTAGCGAGACCACCCTATCGAATGCCCCCACCAGAGTTAGCTGAACTCAGGAAGCAGTTAGGCGAACTGCTAAGTGGTGGTCTCATCCGCAGCTCCAAAGCACCATTCGGAGCTCCAGTCCTCTTCCAGAAGAAACAAGATGGGAGTCTCCGACTATCCGTTGATTACCGAGCCCTAAACAAAGTGACAGTGAAAAACAAGTATCCCATCCCACTCATCGCGGACCTGTTCGACCAGTTGGGCAAAGCCAAGTATTTCTCAAAACTCAACCTTCGGTCGGGGTATTGGCAGGTGCGCATTGCTGAAGGCGACGAAGCGAAGACTACTTGTGTGACCAGGTATGGAGCTTTTGAGTTCTTGGTGATGCCTTTAGGCTTAACCAACGCCCCGGCCACATTCTGCACTCTCATGAACTAGCTATTCAAGGAGTATTTGGATAAGTTTGTGGTCGTCTACTTAGATGATATCGTCGTCTATAGTCAAACGCTCGAGGAGCATATCCAATACCTTCGGACAATTTTCAAGGTTCTCAGGGAGAACACTTTGTTCGTGAAAAGGGAGAAATGCTACTTTGCCCAAACAGAGATCTTGTTCTTGGGGTATCGAATCGGTGATGGCTCAATTCGTATGGATAAATCAAAAGTGCAAGCGGTTGCGGAATGGCGGACTCCAAAGAAGGTGCCAGAGTTGAGATCCTTCATTGGTTTCGTCAACTACTATCGACGCTTCATAGCGGGGTACTCGAAGCGTGCAACTCCACTGACGGAGTTGCTGAAGAAGGAGCAGCCTTGGAAGTGGTCTGACAAATGTGAAATAACATTCCAAGATCTGAAGGCTGCCGTTATGGAAGAACCAGTACTCAAATTGCCAAACTATGGGGAGCCTTTTGAAGTCCATACAGATGCTTCGGACTTCACTATTGGGGGAGTACTCATGCAAGAGGGTCATCCGGTGGCCTACGAGAGCCGCAAGCTCAACGAGACCGAGCGGCGTCCAGTGCACGAGAAGGAGATGATAGCGGTGATCCACTGTCTGCGAGTTTGGTGACACTACCTCCTCGGATCACGATTTGTGCCGAGGACAGACAACATCGCTCTGAGCTATTTCCAAACACAAAAGAAACTTTCCCCAAAGCAAGCATGGTGGCAAGACTTTTTGGCTGAATTTGATATGACAATGGAGTATAAGCCTGGGAGGGCAAATGTCGTGGCTGATGCATTGAGTCTGAAGGTGGAACGCGTGAATGCCGTACAGTTGGAGGGCGGAGGCCAAGCAAGTCAGTTGCACTCCAACTTCCTTTCCAGGATCAGGGATGGACTCTGTAGTGACCCCCAGGCAATCATCCTGATGCAGCTCATCAAAAATGGCAAGGCACGACGATTTTGGGTCCAGGAGGGACTCGTTTACACAAAAGGGAATAGGATTTATGTTCCCCGAGTGGACAATTTGAGGCGTGAACTCTTAAGAGAGTGTCACGATTCCCTTTGGGTTGGACACCCAGGTATTCACCGAACATTGGCTCTCGTGGAGAGGGCCTTCTACTGGCCGAAGATGGGGATTGATGTGGAGGAATATGTTCGAACGTGCCTCACTTGCCAACAAGACAAGGTGGAACAACGGAAGCCGGTGGGACTTTTGGAGCCGTTGCCCGTACCAGAGAGGCCGTGGGAGAGCATTTCCTTGGACTTCATATCGAGCTTACCACTTGTAGGGAGACTTGGATCGATACACGTGGTGGTCGATCGGTTTTCAAAGTATGTAACTTTCATTGCTGCTCCCCTACACTGTTCAGCAGAGCAGGCGGCCAAGCTAATGATGAGGGATGTGGTGAAGTATTGGGGAGTCCCGCACAACATCATTAGTGATCGAGATGCTCGGTTCCTGGGACGATTCTGGACCGAGCTATTCAAGTTGTTGGGGTCAAAGTTATACTTCTCTACAAGCCTCCACCCCCAGACGGATGGCCAGACTGAAAGGATAAACTCGCTCTTGGAGCAATATCTTCGGCACTACGTGAGTGCCAACCAACGAGATTAGGTGAAGTTGTTGGACATTGCCCAATTCTCCTACAACTTGCAGTGGAGCTCTGTGTCCAACAAGAGCCCCTTTGAGATTATTACAAGACAACAACCGTCAACTCCTCACATCATGACAATTGGATATACTGGGAGTAGTCCGTCAGCTTACCATTTTACAAAGGAGTGGCACCAAAATGCTGATATTGCACGGGCTTACTTGGAGAAGGCGGCAAGAAGAATGAAGAAGTGGGCAGACTTGGGAAGGCGACCACAAGAGTTCAAGGTCGGCGATTTGGTGTTGGTAAAGCTTCAACCAGCATCACTCCAATTCTTCAGGAACAAAATCCACAAAGGATTGGTGCTCAAATATGAAGGGCCCTTCCCAATTATCAGCAGGGTAGGCAATGTCTCCTACAAGTTGCAACTGTCGGCGTAGTTCAAAATTCATAACGTTCTTCACCCTAGTAACCTAAAAGCCTACCACTCGGATCCGCAAGATGCTTCCCGAAGTATTCCAACTCGGCTACCCCCCACCACTGCCTCCTACGAGAAGCGAGTTGAAACCATCCTGGCGGACCGTAAGATAAAGCTACCCAATGAAGCTGAACAGATAGAGTATTTGGTGAAGTGGCGAAAGCTTCCCCGAACCGAAGCCAGCTAGGAGCTAGAAGACTTCCTACGACATGAAGAAGCAATCATCAACAACTATCAACAAGCGTCGACGAGGGCATCGACAGTTTAAGTGGGGGAGAATGTCACGAACGGTCGTTGCGCACCCGCAACAACTTCGTTCAACGAATCGTTCGTTGCTCACACCTACATGTACAGCTGGTTGGTAGCATGTTTTGTCTTGGTTTTGGGTCATTTTGCTTGTAAAAATATAAGTTCAAACACGCTACAACGTTACAAAGCGACCGCTCACCGAACCGAGCAAAACAGCCCCAAAACAGCCCAAAACATCTCTGTTTTCGTGTGCTGCGGGCTGATTTCTGGAATCTGCCTCCGCTCACCAAAATGTCAGCCATCTCAGCCCCTAGGAACCCCCCGGGTGGCACAGGGCTGGATGGGGCTTCGGTTATATGTCGGGCGTTGAACAACGTTTCGCAAGTTCGCACGTTACCTTGACAGGAACTTGTTGTCGTGCCCGGCACCTGGTGAGCAACTGTTTGTGGACTTGCAGCTGTTCGTTCAACCCTCTAAAGTCCTTATTTTCCCCCTCTCCCTCTTTTCTCTTGTGCACATAAGGTGCTCGCTGAATTGCTTGTAAAGCTTCCCCTTTTCGCGAGACGTCGGGACTTGTCCGTCGCTCGTTCTTTCGAACTAATCAACTTTCTCTTTTACAGGTCCTTCGGGACCTGCAAGAGGTTGCAAGTGGGCTGATCTTTGCGGAGCAATATCGCAAGGGCGAAGCGCGGCTTAGGCAACGCAAGCTAAGTTCGCGTCTTGGCCGCAAGGATGCCTCACACCTTAGGCAATTCCAGCTAAGGTCGTGACAATTTGTCAATGTACTTGAAAGGTGAAATCTCAAAAATATTATCCTTTATGCAGCTGTTCTATATCATTGTTATGGTTGAGTTTGATCAGTCCGCATGCGGTTCTACTTATGTTTCCTTCAGCTTTAGCATCAGAGTTAATCCAACACATCAAAATCTTATGATCAAAACTGGGATTATTTTTGTTGAAGATCCAAACAAATCTCTCTCTCATTATTCTATAAGGATGTGGATGGATATTGCCAAATGAGTCCATGCTACAATCTCAAGCTCTAGAATTATTACAGCATCTCCATGCAAAACATGCTTCTTCTTACCCAAATCAGTGATGGTGACAAAATAATCAAACAAAGTATGAGTGAAAACAATGAAGATGAAGCTCAATGACGGGGCGGGCACAGTCCGCTGCCGCCGCTGGATCCATTGGTGCAATTTGAAGGAACAGAAGATCCATTGTCGCCTTTTGGCAGTGATTGGAACATTTCCAGAATCACCATCTTCCCAAATCGCGTTGCTTCCGCAGGGGATTGGAAGCTGAAGAGCAGCAAGATGAAGACTATGGCTGTCACTTTGGGCAGGTTTCTCCTCACAGAACTCATTGCTGTTGCTAATGCCTTGAAGCAAGAACAAAGATGAGGTAGGTGGATGAGGAAACTTGATGCGTAGATGAATGGAGAAGGGGATGTATATATAGAATCTGCCATCAGTGTGCGGTTCAAATCTCTTGAAGTGTTTGACCCGGAGAGAGAACTCTTTGCAGACGTTAAGGAAGCAGCAAGGCAATGTTGTCTTTGACTTGCATCAGTTGAAATGGTCTTCTTCTTTGTGTGTGGTTGGAAGCCCTGCACTAACAATGGAAGAGAGAGCAGATTTTTCCTATGACCCAGAAGTCGGATGACAGAAAACTTTGATGAAACATGAAACATAGAGTTGTCAGTATTGGATCATGGAAAATTCCTCAAATGGCCACTCTCTACATAAATGTTTTTGATTCAGCTGCATGTGAATGGCAATTGCATTAAGTCACCCAAAAAAACATTCATGGAACAGAAAGCTAATAGAATAACTTTTGTTAATGATCCAAAAGAATTTTTGTGTCTGCATTAGTGGAATTACTAATATTTCTTATGCAGGCAAAGTTGATTTTCTTTTTGTTTTTTTGACATAGGTTTGTATATTTTGGGAAACAACTACAAATATTCTTACTTTTCTATAAGTTTCTTTTGGTATATATATATATATATATGTTGATGGAAATTAATCACATAATTTCATGGAGCTCATAGGAAAAACTTAGTTCATCAGATTATTATTGTAACCTGTGGTTATCAATGTTGTTTGCTTTCAAATGCTACTTGCTAGTTTCAAGAATCACTAGTGATCAGCAATATCTTTTCATTAGAATATTTGGAGTGCCTCTGAAACATTTATCACAAGGACACTTGTGGCATTGAATGGATTCACCACTATTACAATATATGGTATGAATTCATGCAACCAGAAACAGAGTCATCAATTTACATGAAGAGGACCAGAAGTGATGTCAAGATGTATGAATGAATCTTCCTTTAGAATGAACTACTTTGACCAGATGACAAAACTTTGTGATGCTAATAGTTAGACACAACATTTTCTTGGTAAAAGTCAGGAGATTGAAGGCAATAGTTGATTGGAAACTCTCAGAAAGATGATGTCGTGAAATTTCCTCGAGATCTGATCGTCAACATCCACATAGTTGACTGGAAAAAGTAATACAAGTCAACACCAATGTGGACTTAGCTGTGGTTGACCTCTGGTCCAAGTTATATGTTTGGCCGTGAGAAAACTCCTGGTCAAATCATCTAGCAGAGTCATGCTAAAGTACAAACAAATACAAAGACCCCAAATATTTTCAGGTTTTGGTGCATCTTCTTTTGCAACAGTAGAGTTGCTATTTTCCTATACTTTATATACTGTCATTCAACTCTGCTTTTAGGTAAATAAGAGAAGTCAACATATTGTTTAATTAGGACAATATAATACAGGCTTCAATGGTACGCACTCTACTAAACTATACAATTAATGAGATTGCTATTTCTAACATACTATACTGCATATATATATATATATATATATATATATATATATATATATATATATATATATATATATATATGATATAGAATATTCATTTATCATCCAACATATAAACACCATGTGAAAGTTATCATAGAACGAAAAAGTTTAAGTCACTCTCCACTTGTTTACCTGCATAGATAATAGTCTAAGATATGTCATTCAAGACTGTCTCCCCTATGCTACCCACATGAACAAAAGATCAAGACGGGGATGTTGGGACGGTTACATGTTATCCCCTATAATTCTATGTATAAAAGCTAATCTCCAATACAATGTTAGAGGGCTCTCTTTTTGAGAAAAAATCCACACCCACTAGGCGACCTCGATCACTAACTTGAGTGTATGAGGGATTGGGTTAAAAATTTTCTTTTGACCTTAGTCTTAGTATAGGTGACTCATCGAGAGCTCGATATTTTGACCTTAAAGCCACCTTAGTCATCACCTTAAACACTTCTATGTCCTTGGGTTTAAACCATATCAAGTTGATTCAAATGTCAACGATGATTTTTCATAATATTTTTGGCCCTAGATTTAGGGTGTTATGTTATAGGAACGTCCACCTATTAATCCTCCTAATGAACGCTCCAGTGAAGAGGCCCTCCCTTCGACTCATAGCATATTTACTCAAAGGGGTAGCTGTCATCCTTCCCTCACATGGATTGTCTACTTTGGCATAAACACTAGTGTGGTACTGGTGTTTGTTCAATGACCTCAACCTTTCACACATAGGGATAACATCAAGTACTCATCCGTATTGAGGTGCTTCTGAACCTCACCCAGTAGGTGTATATGGTAATGGGCATGATGTAGGTTATTGCCCCACCTACCTAATTTGGCCCAACAAGTAACACACTATCTCAATCATAATCAATACATCAATTGCCATTGGCTCCGACGCCCATCGAGATGCATGACTCAAAAAAACCCGACTTGTGTTAAAAGAAATCCATTATGGTAAACGTGTAGAGGAAATGTACTCGAGGCATGTATCGAGAAAACCCAACTCGCACTAAGAGAAATACACTATGATGGAAACATATGACAAAACATATCCAAGGCATGTGAGTCGAGAATTCCCGACTTAAGCTAAGGGAAATCTATCACGATAACATAGGGCAAAATGTGTTTAAGGCATATGAGTTAAAAAAAACCTAACCTCTATCCGACCAACATGTATCCTTCTAATATCACGAAGGAGTAGGTTGGTAATGGGCCTGTCGAATGAATTAAACACCACACTCTAAGCTCCTATAACAAAGCGTCGAAGTATGCTATGGGGGAGACAAATGATAGAGAATATATTAACGGTCAATTATCGTCGATACATAAGCGCTATGTAGAAGCTATTATGGATGAAAAAGGTCCAGGTCACCCTCTACCTATCTATCCACGTGGATAAATGTCTAAAGCAAGTCATTCGAGATTTTTTCTCTCCTATCGTCCATATGGATAAAACACTAAGAGGGGGAGTTGAGATAATTACAAGTTATCTCCTCCCAGGTCAAATATAAAAGCTAATCCTCGACATAGTGTTAGGAGGCTCTTTTTTTGAAAAAAAACTCACACCTACTAAGATATCTCGATCACTAATTTGAACATTAGAATAATCAAATTGAGAATATCCTCCATACACTCTTCAATCTCAGAGTCATTTCAGAACTATCTCAAGCATCACCTTGGATACTCTGTACTCTTGGGTTTGAACGACATTGGATTCGATTTAGATGTCGATAATGATTTCCCCGAACTGCTAATAATTGACGGAGACTGTTATTTCTGAGAACAGATACATGATCTTATTTTGAAGGCTATTAAATAAAGAGACACGATAGTACTCATAGATGAATAGCAATTTCCACAAAGCTCCATTTACAGCTCAGTAATACATGGCATTTAAGCAAATGCAAAGAGACCTTAAATATATGGCATTTAAGCAAACCCTGGATACTATTATCTTTTCATGATCTCCTGCTCACCAGAAGTCAGAAATCAACAGACACAAGGATGTTGAACGATAGAGAATCAAAGGACAGACACATAGAAGAGGTAGGGAAAGATGCTGCTATTCAGGGCTTCACATATAGATGTATAGATAAGGAAGATTTCAATCGGTTTACAATGATCATGGAGTTTAGCATGTGCCCTGGAGATCAGCCCACAAAAAGTTGGAGAATGCCAAACGCCATTCTCCTCTCCAAACAAAAAGAGACCCGCTTGATCTGATTAACAAGCCAATTAGCACACTGATTCGCCTCTCTCTCTCTCTCTCTCTCTCTCTCTCTCTCTCTCTCTACACGAGAGACTATTTCATTAGTGAATGAGTTGATGAGATGAAAAATGGACAGCAATTTTGGCCCGTATCAGTTCTAAGTATAAAGCCACGGTGGATCTTTCACACACCCCAACCAGACTCCCTGCTTCTTCGGAGGGAGTGAAAGATCCAACCCGACGCAAACCCACACATACTTTCCCCTCTCCATCGAGACGGAGCACCCCCTTCACGTGCCAATACTCCACCGGCAACTCTTGAAGATGGATCCAGGCCGGGGCACTTTGGAATTGCTCCAGTATCGATCGGAAGTTTGGCTGCCAGGGGATCAGATATAGAACTAGAACATCACCCCTAAACGACCAAGGGCTTTCCGGCACGACCCTAACAACTTCATATTCAGAAGAGGAAAAATCCTCCAGCCAAATCTCAAACAAGGGGAGGAGATGAACATTTCCAGAGTTTGGTCAGCTATTCGGTAGTCTCGATGGTTTATACATTAATTTCCACCACATAATTTCTCATATTAACTGCATCCAGAAGTGCATGCCAAGTTTCCTTTTCTTTACCTTGCAAAATTGCTCGCATGAGCTCATCCACCGGTCACTGTGGCCTTTGTTGAAGCTGCAAAATATAGACTCTTGTGATCACTGCTTGATTGGAATCAACCATAGGCATGAAAGTCCGTTGTTCCATTTCTTCATCCAACAAGACCATAATACACTGCTATATATGTATAAAATAATTCATTAAAAGAAAATGGGTATTATAAGGATTCAACTCATGATGCTCAAACAAACAGTTGGGGGACAGACCAAGCAACACAACCATACACAGAGTGGCTTCCATGTCTTCAAGTGCATCTGGATGCAATACCAACATAAGCTCATCATCTAACCTTGAGTTGATTCTCGCCAAAGAAACCCAATGATGTTGATCATGATCTACTTGCTACCTGTGACGCTTTATATTGCACTTGTGTGATAACTTTACCTGGAAAACTAGACACGGACATCATTTAACCTGCAAGAAACTCGCTCATCTACTCAACATCCTGCGACAGAAGTGATGAGGTTTACCATACAAGAAAACATTACATTAAAAAAGAAAATGAAAAACTGAAGCTGTACAGTTGTTTGTTAGAATAAATAAGGATATGAATCAGATATAAAATGGGCACGGATGCGAATGGCATTTTGAGTTTTTATAGGTGGTAGTCACATTAATCATGTACCGGACCCATAGCGATTGCTGGCTGAACTAATATGTATCAGTCGGTACCAATCTGTTGGCACAGACACACAGTACATTGATACATTCTAGTGTTTCGATGTTTTGAAGATGAAAAAAGGAAAAGGAGAAGAGGAAGGCATAGTGGAAGAGGAAGGAGGAAGAAAGATGAGAAGGCAGTGGAGGAAGAGAAATAGGAAGAAAATAGAAGAAGAGGAAGCTATAGAGGAGGAAGAAAGAAAAAGAAGTGGTGAAGGAAGCAAGAAGAGGGGGAAGCGATGAAGGAAGAATGAAGAAGAAGAAGTGGTCAAGGAGGAGGAAGAAGAAGAAGAGAAGACGATGGAGGAGGAAGATGAAGGAATAAGAGAGTGGTAGAGGAGAAGAGAAGAGGGCCTACCAAGGAGGTAGGTGGCAACGACGTCGAATGACAATGGCGAGGCAAACAATGAGGTGAATAACAGCAACGATGACATCGAATGACAACAATGGCAACATTGATTACATGTCACCTGCGAGAAGAGGGCTCCAATTCATGAGCCTTAATCGATGTTTAGGTTTTATTTTTATTTTTATTTTTATATTGAGTTGGACTAGACCACCAGCAACAAGGCGATCCACATATAGGTTCACAATTGGACTAGTACGTACCCCCTGTGTTGTACCGATCCAGAAGAAACTGACTTCCTTGGATATAATAACTTGGCTATTGTACTTCATAAGAGTATAATTTCTAAAAGTTATTTTGCAGAAATAAGACATGAAAGCTTAAAGATAGGGCAAACACAGTGCACTAAGCTCCTGTAAATGTGAGGTTCAAAATTTTCAATGCACGTGGCATTACTTCCATACACACGTATAGCGACCCATCATATCGATGTCAGATGGTGACAAAAGATCCATGTAACCAACCCCAAATAGTTGGGGTTTACGGTTTTATATATATATATATATATATATATATATATATATATAGAGAGAGAGAGAGAGAGAGAGAGAGAGAGAGAAGCTGATTCCATTACTTGAACCTCAATCACTTAGATCACAAAAGAATAATGCTCTTTGAAAGCTCAAGAATCAAGAATCAATTGGACTGATTGGAGGCATATCACTTGGTCAACCTTTTCAGCCAAGAATAAGTTAAAAATCGCAAAATTGAAGAAAGAGAAAAAGAACACAGAAAATTCAAGTGGAAGGTTTCCATCAGCAGATTACTTATATTCCATATTTAGAAGTGATTTATCTAAATATTACACAAATAAAACAAGGATATTAGCACAAGGATTTCCTTTTCTGGTTTTTATCAGAGCACACTGGTGACTGCATAGAACACGTCCTCCATTCCAGGTGACAATAAAGTAAGTTATGCATTAACTCAGGTGGCTACAAAGAATAAATTCTCCTTTTTAAGTAGCAATTAAGTAAGATAGATATGCATACTTAACAAGACAAGAAGAGCTTCTATACAATTGCATAACAACCAAGTATATTTAATTCATAAATCCATGTTCACCAATCCAAATTCAAGCATGGCAGCTATTGGACACATATAATCCAACAAAGCAAAGATATGTTCAATGAAAGAGATGAAGGAACATACTTTTTCCCTGTCGCCTCCTCAATACGTTCCCCGGCTGTTGTTCAAGATCGATCCAAGAGTCCCCAAGACAGCGAAAGCCAGAAGGGGGCTGACATCGAGGGTATCAAAGACAGGCGGGATGATGTTCCTGAAGAGGTTGAGGTACGGGTCGCACAGGTCCCGGATCGCCGACAGAGGCTGGCGATCCCAAGGGATGTTGGGGAACCAGCTCAGCAGTACCCTCACCATCAACACTCCGCTGTAGATGTCCAACCATTTCGCCATGCCTGCCGCGACTACGGTGAGCGGGGTGTTGAGGTATCCCGACGGCCGCTTCATCCGGCGCGCGGCGAAGAAGAGGGGCCCGGCCGCCCAGGCCAGGTTGCCTTGGATGGAGCGGAGCTCGGCGAGCTCGTCCGGGGAGGGGGCGGCCGCCGCGGCGGCGCTCTCGGCGAGGCGACGGACACCGGAGAGGACGGCCTTGGAGGCGGAGAGGGCGAGGGCGAGGAGGGAGGCGAGTGTCCGGGTGGAGTCGGATAGGACGGAGGAGGGCGAACGGGGGGTGACGGTGGCGCGAGCGCGGAGACGGAGGTCTCCGGGGCGCAGAGAGCGGTGGGGGAGGCGGAGCAGAGAAGGCGGTGGAGAGGGCCGGTGGCGGAAGAAGAGGCTAGGGTTAGGGCACGGGAAGGCGGCGGTGGAGACGGCGGTGGCCATTGTTTATGCTCGGGCCTGTTCCCAGGGACACATCGTTTCTAAGCGACGATATAAAACAGCTACCGTGGAAGCATGAGCGGCCACGATTAGATTAAGATAATAACTTAACGGCTGAGATCAACATGATATGAAGCATCGAGAGGTAGCACAAATTTTAATGGGCTTGGGTTGGGCCTAATTATTCCAATATTGGGCTTTTGTGTCGTCTATTCGACGTCCATTAATAGATACTCACGTAAATGGTTGACTTATTTGTATCATCCTAGACATATGTTATCATGGGATTTACCTTTATATCATTATACATTTGATCCACGTGGCGCTTACACATGGTTGAACCAAACATTTAAAGATGGCTTGGTGCAATCTTGGAATGGCGTGTATAATCAATCAGATAGATGATCGTGATAATGCTTATATGAGAAGGAAGAGCTAATTATATATTATCTCTGTAGATAATTATCTTTAATATTTTAATTTTTATATTTTAAAAGATTATATTGGTATCTCTATAGTTATGAAATTCAAAAATCTAGATCTATGTATCCTAATGTGATCAATATATCAATAAAAATATGAAAATAAAAGATAATAAGATAATAAGATGACAATAGTATTATTGGGAGCTACAGCTGATTGTTGTGGATAAGAAGAATAACAACAATAGGTAAGGGTCACTCTATATCTGTGTCAACGCCTATATAGTTATTGAGCGATGCAGTTTTACATTATAAAAAACTTATTATAAACTTAAATAATCTAGTCAAACTTGATTTATTAGATTTATTTTCGAGATAATGTTATCAGGATTTCAATTGAGTGTTTATGATATTGTTCTATTAAGGTATGAGTATGCAGATGCTAGATCATATAAGTTAGCGAATCACAAGAATTTTCCCTCATGTTTATAATAGGGTGACTTCGAAGTTGGCATGTAGAGTTAGACTTATTATTATCGGATGGGCCTACGATGTGTTCAAAAGTCAAAAATGTTATCAATGAGACGCATCATATTATTAGTAGTGACAAAAGATAGACTTTATTTCACACTCCTCAAACATAGATGCCAGTAACACATTGGCATCCTTATTCATCATGGCACACAGAGAGATAGATAGCAAACACCCTCCACAAGGGTTGGCTAAGCCAGCATCACGTAGACTCCAAATGCAGTGAGATACTCTTCAGTTGCATGGCCAAAGAAGCCCTTAATCTCGTCATATTCTACATTGATTTCGAAAAAGGTTCCACCCCCGCCTCCATATGGACCGTATGTCTTTGCAAGATTGGTGGTAAACGTGAGTTGAGATACACATGGAAATTCAGAACAGTCGTGTTTGACATATCCAGAAACGGAGGTGAGGTATTCATCTTGCATGAGACTAAACTGCGAGGCAATTGGAGCAATGATACATTTAGCGACTTATATATTTGATAGCAGGTATTAGAAGGAGGGAGGGGAAGGCAAAAGAATAGATGCATGGATGGATGGAGGTTGGAGAGGCATGCCTGGAATAGTTCACCGCCGGAGCCTCCATATCTGGGAGTTACGCGAGTGGTTCCGTCGATGTCGAAGGTTATCTTAATGGAGTTTACGCATGAAGCAACGCCAATGCTGATGCCAGTGATTTTGTCTGCAGGTTCCATGGCCCAACGAGACTCGTTGCCGCATGGACATTTGGGGACGCCCCCTCGGGCATGCGAGGCCGTCTTGATCTGGTTTGAAGCCTGCACCACCATGCATCATCCATCACAAACCACATAGAGTAGAATAGAAACTGCAGTACTACATAGATAGGCCTCCCTCTAAAGGAAGCAAAGCTATATTCTGTCGGTGGAGGCAGAGTATCTATATAGCGTCTCTCTCACCATCGGCGAGGAGCTTATGAATGAAGGAACTCGTCTAACACCGGATGAGGATATGCAAACACACTCGACTCGATGGGGAGAGAGAGGATGGATGGGGGGGTATTTATAGAACCAAAAGGAGCATGAAGTTGTCCAATATTTATGTATGAATGGAACTTGTAACAACAACACAGAAAGAAGCAGTAAGGGGACCGATTCCAAGTCAATGTTGGATTTATAATGACCATTTACAGGTTTGGAAAATGTGAATGAATACTAGTTAAGCCTAAGCCTGTTGGATTACTTAAAATATGACTTCCAAGTTCAGCTCAATCCAAAATCAGTAGATATATTATCACTCCATGCTCATCTTCGTTTATAATATGAATGACTTGCATTCAATCTTTATACGAATGATTCTATCTTCTACATGTATTAACATCAAGCAGTCTTTCTTTTCTTCTTTTTTTTTTCCCTTCCTTTCAGTCTAGAAATCTTGTCGGTTCAAACATGATTATGTAATATCTTAACACCGCCTTCTTATCTTTGAATTCAGACTGGACAAAACAAATAGGGCTGATCATTTTCCACTTCATGCTGATCAGAAGACTCCTGCCAGTATTTTGCTATTTTATTTTGATTAAAGAACTTTTAATAATAATACTAATTATGAATTTATGTTTGTCTCCTCGACCATTGGGCTTTGGTCATATTTAATTAAAAGACCAAAAAAATAATATTATGGGCTTAATCTTCCAAGCCAAACTAGTGAAATTTGACATTTTAGATAATCCATTCTCATTCACCACATTAGTATATTTATCTTGTATCCAAAAATAATGACTCCTTCAAATGATCATACCATTGTTTATAATTTTGCAAGAGACCATATTTAATGTAAATCTGTTATACTATGAGTATCATTGGTGGCTTCGCATTGTGATGGGCCTGTAGTTCCTTTCACATGTTGCACTCCCAATTTCAACTACTAATCTAGTTAATCTACTACATGATACTTTTCATATCAATATCATAAACAAAAGAAAATAAAAAATCAATAATCATTTTCATATGACCTCTTTAGAAAAAACATCAATCTTTCAATAGTCCTCAATCAACCAAAACCCTAATTGGAATAGCTCAATTGACTTAAACCAAATTCAATTCGATTATGATCTAACGGAACCAACATCAAATTCTTATAGAACCAGTCTAGAATCACCCTAGACTAGTCTAATTTAGATTTGATTGATCTCGATTAGGTCAAATAGGTTTGAACTAGTCAAGTTAGTTTTGAATCATCCGAAACCAGATTTCATTAATCAAACCTATTTGATTTAGTCAATTAATGAGTTCAAACTAATAGAGAGGGAGGAAATTAGACTATGTCATATAGTACTAACTCAAATCGAACCAACTCACCTGAGTCTTGGACGGGTCACATACACTACATATACCTATTCCACATACACTGCATATACCTGTTCCAAGTACTAGGTTGAGTTAAGGTACGACGAGCTATATAAAAGGAGCGACGATATGTCTAATGCCAATCACGTAGCTGGGCAGACTTAACTTCATGAACTAGGCTAAGTCTCACTTATAAGTTAGGCTGAGCCTTGCCATTGAACTAGGCCTTGCTTGGCTCGCGAGTTGGTCCTATACACATGAGTTGAGGTCGTATCTAACCACATGGATTGGGTCGTACCAAATCGCATGAGCTGGTGATGCCTGACCATATGGTTGGGTTGTACCTTACCATATAAGTTGGGTCATACATGGCCATATGGATTGGATCGTACCTAGCCATATAAGCTAGCTCATGCCTAACCATATGGTTGGGTTGTACCTTACCACATGGGTTGGGTCATACATGGCCACATGGACTAGACCGTACCTAACCACATGGGTTGTGTCATACTTGGCCACATGGGTTTGGTCATACCTTGCTATATGGGCTGGCTCTTACCCGACCACATAAATTAAATCATACCAAGTCATATTGGTTAGGTTGTACTTGGTCATATGAGCTAGTTGTACATAACCATATGGGTTGAGTCGATTCGATCTAATCGATCGACTTGATTTAAGTTAGAACCTAATTAGACTCCTCTTATCAAATTAGATTTCAACATTTAAAATTATAAAAGAATGACTTGAATCCATTAATAAAAATTTTAAATTCATAATCTTAAATTTAAAACTAATTACATCGTACAAATTCACACATAATTCTTGAAACATAGATATATCTAATTAAATAAATTAGAACTATTATGCTAATCCAAAAATAAGAATTTTAATAACTAATCAATATTAAAATTCATTTAAGCTTAAGAGATTAAGATGAATTAAATAATCATTCTAACATCACAAAATAATTATCATTATTCATTAATCATAAAATTTTAAAATTAAAACATCATTATACATCAAAAAGTATAACAATCTCAACATCAAGATTTTAAAATATAAATCAAAACTAGTTAAAAAGAAAGGATCCTATCTCTCCTCGGTTATCCTTTCTTCGATATCATCTCCTCAAGAAGTTCTCTCCTCAATCCTCTAATTATTATGCTTTGTGAGAAATGAGAGAAGAGTAGTCTCATTTATATAAGAGAAGATGAGATCTTCGTACAAGGTAAGTAATAATTTAATTCTTATTTTTAATTTATTTTTATTTTTTTTTCACATACGAAGAGAGAAATATAATATTCATTTCTTATAGTTCACACATGAAAATGGAATGTAAACTATTTACTTTCTAAAAATCAAATCACTCATTAGGAAATAAATTAATTAATAATTTACTTGATTAGTAGAATTCTTAATTTATCCATGTGATTAAAGAAACTAAATTTAATTATTTCCTTAACTATAGTACATAAATTAAGGGAGAAATTATCACTCATTACACTTAATCTTCCTAGCCAAACTAGTGAAATTTGACATTTTAGATAATCTATTCTCATCCACCATATAAAATATTTATCTTGTATCAAAAAATAATACTCTGCTAGTCTTTCATTATCTCTTAGACGATTGGGCTTCAGTCATATTTAATTAAAAGACCAAAAAAGTAATACTGTAAGCTTAATCTTCCAAGTCAAACTAGTGAAATTTGATATTGTAGATGATCCATTCCCATTAGTCACATTAGTACATCTATCTTGTATCTGAAAATAATGAATTCATTATTTCATACTTTTTTAACAGACTTACTATAAGAAATTTAGTAATAGAAGTTGAATTTAAACCAGTTGTTACGATGGAGATACATGATTACACCAATAGTTTTACTATATTTGAATCAACAAAGAAATATTTTTTTTTATTTTTATATTTTCACCTATTATTTTAGTGTTTTGATCTAAAATCGATGCTATTAAGATAAATGTATAAATGACTTTTTAGCATTGCTTTGCTGGTCTTTAATTGAATATGAGCAAAGCCTAATACGTGAAAGACAAACATAAATGCATATTATTCTTCTATCAACTCTTAAATAATGACTTTGATACCATATTAATTTTAATGACTCCCAACAGTATTGAATTATTCCAAACACATATATGGTCATTATAAAAATTTGAATATTTTTTTGAGATTAAGATGTTATCCACACATGGATGTATCAATCGAATATCCGGACTAATTATATATTATCCTCTATAGTTAAATCTTATTATTATCTAGGTCTCTATACATATAATTATGAAAGCGAAACATGTAGATCTATTTAACGTAATGTTATCGATTTTATTGACAGAAATATAAAAATAACAGATAAAAAGGTAAAAATTAAAAAAAATTCTTTCTTTGTTATCCTCATAGTTATTGTGAAATTTAAGGAGATATAAAAATATACAAACTAAAATCTTGATTCAAATATAGTAAAACTATTGGTATAATCATATATCTCCATCTGACATGTATAGGATTGGTAACAATCGGTTTAAATTCAACTTCCACTTAAACTTGAAATTTCCAACAGTAAGTATGTTAAAAAAGTATGAAATAATAGTATGATAATTTGAAGGATCCATTATTTTCAGATACAATACTAATGTGGTGAATGGGAATGGATCATCTACAATGTCAAATTTTCACTAGTTAGGCTTGGAAGATTAAGCCCATAGTAATGCTTTTCTGATCTTTTAATTAAATATGACCGAAGCCCAATGATGTAGTAGACAAACATAAATTCATAATGAAAGACTAGAAGAGTATTATTCTTCCTAGTTCTTTAATAAAAATAAAATAGTAAAAGACTCCCGAGAGTCTTCTGATCAGCTTGAATTCATAATGATATCCACATTGGTTCTTAAATTTTTAAAACGATGGAAAACTCTTTCCAGTTCTCTCTCCTCAAAACCATGCAAAAACCACAGTGATAAGAGAAAGAGATATTTGGATTAATCGAAGATGAGCATGGAGTGATAATATTTCTATTGACTCGGAAGTCATATTTTAAGTAATCCAACAGACTTAACTATAAATTGGTCATTATGAATCCAAAGCTTAAATTTTTAGGTTATTGATGATGTTATCCACACATAAACCTAACTAAAAAGAAGAAAACAGCAAAGAACTCAATCCTCTCGGTTTAAGTAAAACATTGACTTGGAAGCGGTCCCCTTACTGCTTCTTTCTGTGTTGTTGTTACAAGTTCCATTCAGACATAAATATTGGACAACTTGATGCACCTTTTGGTTCTATAAATACCCCCCCCCCATCCATCCTCTCTCTCCCCATCGAGTCGAGTGTGTTTGCATATCATCATCCGGTGTTAGACGAGTTCCTTCATTCAGAAGATCCTCGCCGATGGTGAGAGAGACGCTATATAGATACTCTGCCTCCACCGAAAGAATATAGATTTGCTTCCTTTGGAGGGAGTCCTATCTATGTGGTACTGCAGTTTCAATTCTACTCTATGTGGTTTGTGATGGATGATGCATGGTGTTGCAGGCTTCCAACCTGATCAAGACGGCCGCGCATGCCCGAGGGGGCGTCCCCAAATGTCCATGCGGCAACGAGTCTCGTTGGGCCATGGAACCTGCAGACAAAATCACAGGCATCAGCGTTGGCGCTGCTTCATGCGTAAACTCCATTAAGATAACCTTCGACATCGACGGAACCACTCGCGTAACTCCCAGATATGGAGGCTCCGGCGGTGAACTATTCCAGGCATGCCTCTCCAACCTCCATCCATCCATGCATCTATTCTTTTGCCTTCCCCTCCCTCCTTCTAATACCTGCTATCAAATATATAAGGCGCTAAATGTATCATTGCTCCAATTGCCTCGCAGTTTAGTCTCATGCAAGATGAATACCTCACCTCCGTTTCTGGGTATGTCAAACACGACTGTTCTGAATTTCCATGTGTATCTCAACTCACGTTTACCACCAATCTTGCAAAGACATACGGTCCATATGGAGGTGGGGGTGGAACCTTTTTCGAAATCAATGTAGAATATGACGAGATTAAGGGCTTCTTTGGCCATGCAACTGAAGAGTATCTCACTGCATTTGGAGTCTACGTGATGCTGGCTTAGCCAACCCTTGTGGAGGGTGTTTGCTATCTATCTCTGTGTGTGCCATGATGAATAAGGATGCCAATGTCTGTTACTGGCATCTAATAAAGTCTATCTTCATGCATCTGTCACTACTAATAATAATATGATGCAACTCAAAATCATAATGAGCTGTTAATGTCATAATGATTCTTAATAAGTTCATTTAAAAAATTAAAAAAATATCTCGTTATGATCGGTGTATTCCTAATGAGTAAAATTTTTGACCAAAAGTTTGATTTTTATATCATTCGATGTTACTCTTTGAGTCATGTTTATATAATAGATATTTTTATAGTTATTAGATAATTCGATGGACTATTCTGGTTCGGTTCATTGGTTTCAACTCTTCTTTTCTACATTATATCATTTTTCAGAATCACCGTTTTTCATAGCTCATGAAAATAATGAAGTATCATTTTGATTCATATGATGATTCTTATAGATATACCACATAATAATAAAAATATCTCGTTATGATCGGTGTATTCCTAATGAGTAAAATTTTTGACCAAAAGTTTGATTTTTATATCATTCGATGTTACTCTTTGAGTCATGTTTATATAATAGATATTTTATAGTTATTAGATAATTCGATGGACTATTCTGGTTCATTGGTTTCAACTCTTCTTTTCTACATTATATCATTTTTCAGAATCACCGTTTTTCATAGCTCATGAAAATAATGAAGTATCATTTTGATTCATATGATGATTCTTATAGATATACCACATAATAATAAAAAATAATATGCCTTTTTTTCTTTTGAGATATTATCAAAACTACCTATATTGTGTCTATTCTATAAGATCATTAGCGACGACATCAACATCACGTGAAAATTCATTAATATTATTTTATTATTTAATCTCATCAATTGTTTTAGTGATTTGAGGAATAACATTCTTTTGAAAATAATAAAAATGTACTATCATCTAAATATCAAAAATTAAAATTTATATTTTTCACTTTTACTATAAAATATGATGAGATTAAGAGCTTCTTTGGTCATGCAACTACTGAATATCCCATTACTTTTGGAGTTAGCCAACCCTTGTAAAGTATGTTTAATATCTATCTCTATGTGATGTGTGCCATCCTTGCATTGGCTGTTTAATATCTATCTCTATGTGTGCTTGCATTGGCTGTTTAATATCTATCTCTATGTGTGCCATCCTTGCATTGGCTGTTTAATATCTATCTCTATGTGTGCCATCCTTGCATTGGCTGTTTAATATCTATCTCTATGTGTGCCATCCTTGCATTGGCTGTTTAATATCTATCTCTATGTGTGCCATCCTTGCATTGGCTGTTTAATATCTATCTCTATGTGTGCCATCCTTGCATTGGCTGTTTAATATCTATCTCTATGTGTGCCATCCTTGCATTGGCTGTTTAATATCTATCTCTATGTGTGCCATCCTTGCATTGGCTGTTTAATATCTATCTCTATGTGTGCCATCCTTGCATTGGCTGTTTAATATCTATCTCTATGTGTGCCATCCTTGCATTGGCTGTTTAATATCTATCTCTATGTGTGCCATCCTTGCATTGGCTGTTTAATATCTATCTCTATGTGTGCCATCCTTGCATTGGCTGTTTAATATCTATCTCTATGTGTGCCATCCTTGCATTGGCTGTTTAATATCTATCTCTATGTGTGCCATCCTTGCATTGGCTGTTTAATATCTATCTCTATGTGTGCCATCCTTGCATTGGCTGTTTAATATCTATCTCTATGTGTGCCATCCTTGCATTGGCTGTTTAATATCTATCTCTATGTGTGCCATCCTTGCATTGGCTGTTTAATATCTATCTCTATGTGTGCCATCCTTGCATTGGCTGTTTAATATCTATCTCTATGTGTGCCATCCTTGCATTGGCTGTTTAATATCTATCTCTATGTGTGCCATCCTTGCATTGGCTGTTTAATATCTATCTCTATGTGTGCCATCCTTGCATTGGCTGTTTAATATCTATCTCTATGTGTGCCATCCTTGCATTGGCTGTTTAATATCTATCTCTATGTGTGCCATCCTTGCATTGGCTGTTTAATATCTATCTCTATGTGTGCCATCCTTGCATTGGCTGTTTAATATCTATCTCTATGTGTGCCATCCTTGCATTGGCTGTTTAATATCTATCTCTATGTGTGCCATGATGAATAACGATGCAACTATTTGTTATTGGCATCTATATTTAAGTTGGGTGTTTGTTTGAGTTGTGTGAAATAAAATCTATTTTCACTTAAATGCCACTACTAATGATATGATGTGTCTCTTTGATAACATTTGTGACTTTCAAACACACCGTGGGCCTGTCTGGTAATAATAAGTCTAACTCAACGTATCAATTAAAAATAATAAAAAAATACTTGTACTTCACTAACTTATATGATATAACATCGTCATAGTCATACCTTAATAGAGAAATATCGTAAATACTCGATTTAAGTCATGATGACATCATCATAAAAGTAAATTCGATAAATAATGTTGGACATGATTATTTAAGGTCATAATAAACCATTTATAATCAACAAATTCTTCTAAGTGGATGACCATTACAAGGAGAGTAGATATATACATTTATATACTCTCTAAAAGCAATCGAAATTGTGAAACTAACATCATAAATTTCAAGTGCTAATATGGTATAAATAATAGTAACGTAAATATACGATCATAAGAATTATAATTTTACTCTATATTTAGCTCATCCACTTTTGAAGTCAAAATCTAAACGACATTTTATTTGTTATGGACTGTTGCCTTGAACAAAACTATCATATTTTATGCTAAATTTGAGATACATATACATGGGTATCACTAAGGATAGATTGAAGATTGAAGGGGTAGTCGAAAAATTTTGAACCAACTTTGAGTCTTGATGTCTATGGTACATGTCACTAAATCATAAGCATCAATACCACCACTGCCTCGTGTTAATTACATCAATATAAACTACATGTTAGATGGGATGACTCATGCAACTCCTATATTTGGAGGCTTCAATGGTGAATTCTTCTTGGCATTGTCATTGAAACTCCATTTTTGTCATAATATAATAACTTGTTCAGTCTTCTTACAAGAGAGAAGAGAGGAAATTAAAAAAAAGTATTTATTTATTTTTCTTTGTTATTCTCGTACTGTTGTTGTAATGATATTTACGAAGATAAAAAAATATCAACTAAAATATTAATTCAAATATAAGAAAACTGTTGGCATAATAATGTATCTATATGTCCATGTAACAATTGGCTTAAATTCAAACTTTGATTAGATTACTATTCGAAACTAGAACTTTCCAACATTCAAGTCTGTCGAAAAATTATGGATGTGGAATGGATCGTCTACAAAGTCAAATTTCACAAGCTTGGCTTGGAAGATTAAGCTCATTGTATTGCTTGCTGGTGTTGGGAGACAAACATAAATGCATAACGAAAGAGTAGAAGAGTATTATTCTCACTAGTTCTTTAATAAAAATAAGATAGTAAAAGACTCCCGGGAGTCTTCTGATCAGCTTGAATTCATAATGAAATCCACATTGGTTCTTATATATTAATGCCTCCCATCCCCTTCTCTCTCTTTCCAGTTTTCTCTCTTCAAAACATGGAAAACCACATTGATAAGAGAAAGAGAGATTTGGATTAATCGAAGACAAGCATGGAGTGATAATATTTCTATTGACTTGGAAGTCATATTTTAGGTAATCCAACAGACTTAACGATAAATGGTCAATATGAATCCAATGCTTCAATTTGTAGGATAAGATAGAGTTTTCATTATAAAAATAAAAATCCTAACTATACTACTGTTCTACGAAAAAATTTCATGTCAAAAGTTAAAATTAAATAACGATAGATCAAGTATACGATATATATTTTTCGATGTCAGAAGTTTTTATCTGATTTGTAGGTGCATCATCGATGAATCCAAAGAATATGATGATGTCAATTTATAAGAAGAACTATATCATCTTCTCCTTTCTTCTCATCTTTCATAAAATCGTTATAAACAATGAATTATGAATAAAGCTAAGATGAGAGAAAATTTATTATTTTTCAATGATTGATTCATATAGATAAGAGAAAATATATAATATTTTAATAATTTCATATCCTTAGAAATATAGATCGAATTGAAGCTGACTCCCGAGAGTCTTTTACTTTTTCTTATTTTTATTAAAGGACTAATAAGAATAATATTCTAATCTTCCATAACAAAATGTTCATTATGCATTTAATTAAAAGACCATCGGGCTCGGGTCATATTCAAATTGTAAGACCAGCAAAACTATGAGTTTAATCTTCCGAGCCAAGCTGAAATTTGACTGTGCCGATGATCAGTCTATATTAATATCACATCCACCACATTAATATCTCACATCAATCCACTTTGTTTCTCCTTCTTTGTTTTGGAACTTAGAATCACTGATAACTAAATATATCACCCTTATTCACATCTTCACGTAGTTTTAGAAGATGTGAATAATAACAATAATAATTACGTTTCGTGGTCCTTTAATCTGACTTGAGAGCATGTCTAAAGTTAATATTTGAAATTTCATGAGAGCCTATCTAAAATTATTATTTACATATGACATGAAATTTCATCATGAATCATAACAATCAAGCGATCTCCTTATGAATTGATATGTTAAAAGGATTGGTTGAGTTATTAGTGCTTTTGTTGAGTTATTGAAGGTTCCATTATCATGTTAAGGGATTGTTGATGCACGTCCATGACCCTCTTAAATTATGGTTATCGATGTTTTTTTTAATGATTTTTTAAGATGCAAATTGTACAAGCTATCAAGTGTCTTGTTTGGTTGGTTGGAAGCATAGGGGTCAAAACAATCTATTTGCTCTATTAGGGGAATCCAATCTATTGGATTTGTCTGTCCTCAATTACCGTGTACCTATAGTCTCTCATCTATCTAATATCCCAAAGACCATATATCAGGCATGGTGCTGTCAGACCCATGCGATTTCTTCTCGAGTTTTGCTCTAATCGGATTCTCCCGGAGAACTCTTTCTCTCTCAACCCGAATGACCCTGGCCAGGGATTTGTCTGAGCAAGAACATATGGGATATTCCTCTCATGACGCCGAGAGTGGATGATCCTCTATCGATACTCAATGACACTCGTAAGGTCGACTGCCACTCCCAATGACTAGCTGTACTAGATCTTGGACATCCAACCTATAAGTCTGGTATCAAATAGTGGAGCACTCATACAGAACATCCTCGGTGTCTCAAGTCTAAGGAACAGATACACCACTAGGACTACGGAATCGTTGTTTGACAATAAGGCATCATCAACCATCCAGTATTCCGTAAGCGGATCAATCAGTAAACTCATTCTCCAATGAGCACTTATACTGTATCTCTAATGTCCCACACGAGCAGCTGTGAGACCAGCTACATCCATCATACGGACCGGTATACAGCACACCAGTCTGTCCGGTTATCACGATGTCCCTCTCGAGTAACCTATGACCGGGATTATTTAGGATCTGTGTTTAAAGGTGAATCGGTCTCATTATCGTGATCTCATCACGATCTGATTCCCATTGCACGGATCAAAGGACATCACAATATATATATGCATATATGTAATAGATAATATAAAGTGATAAATTTTAAAATATAATAAGCAAAAAGATTCCGTGTCAAGTCACACGTGCCATCACTCACGTGATTGGCTTGTTGGGCACTTATGACTAGCAAATATATCCGAAGCCCAATATGTGAAAGACAAATATAAATGAATGATGAAAGACTATAAAAATATTATTCTTGTATGAAGTTTTAAATAATGACTTTGATGTCATATTAACTCAACCTATTACTTGGAATAGGTATATGCAGTGTATATGAAATAGGTATATGTAGTGTATGTGACCCGTCCAAGACTCAGGTGAGTTGATTCGATTTGAGTTAGCACTATATGACGTAGGCCAATTTCCACCCTCTCTATTAGTTTGAACTCATTAATTGACTAAATCAAACAGGTTTGATTAATGAAATCCGATTTAGGGTAATTCAAAACTAACTTGACTAGTTCAAACATATTTGACCTAATCGAGATCAATCAAAGAATTTGATGTTGGTTCCGTTAGATCATAATCGAATTGAATTTGATTTAAGTTAATTGAGCTATTCCAATTAGAGTTTTGGTTGATTGAGGACTATTGAGAGATTGATGTTTCATGCTTTTATGATTTGATGAATTTAAAGGTTTTTTCTAAAGATGTGATATGAAAATGATTATTGATTATTTATTTTCTTTTATTTATGATATTGATATGATGAGTATCATGTAGTAGATTGACTAGACTAATAGTTCACATTGGGAGTGCAACATGTGAAAGGAGCTACAGGCCCATCACAGTGCGAAGCTACCAATGAACATAGTATAACAGATTTACATCAGATCTCTTGCAAAATTATGAATAATGGTATGATCATTTGAAGGAGTCATTATTGGTGAATGAGAATGGATTATCTAAAATGTCAAATTTCACTAGTTCGGCTTGGAAGATTAAGCCCATAATATTATTTTTTTGGTCTTTTAATTAAATATGACCAAAGCCCAATGGTCTAGGAGACAAACATAAATTCATAATTAGTACTATTATTAAAAGTTCTTTAATCAAAATAAAATAGCAAAATACTCGCAGGAGTCTTCTGATCAGCCCTATTTGTTTTGACCGGTTTGAATTCAAAGGTAAGAAGGCGGTGTTAAGATATCACACAATCATGTTTGAACCGATAACATTTCTACACTGAAAAGGAAGGAAAGAAACATAGAAAAAAGAAAGACTGCTTGATGTTAATACACGTAGAAGAAAGGATCATTCGTATAAAGATTTAATGCAAGCCATTCGTATTATAAACGAAGATGAGCATGGAGTGATAATATTTCTACCGACTTTGGATTGAGCTGGACTACTTGCAAGTCATATTTTAAGTAATCCAACAGATTTAACTAGTATTCACATTTTCCAAACCTATAAATGGTCATTATGAATCCAACATTGACTTGGAAGCGGTCCCCTTACTGCTTCTTTCTGTGTTGTTGTTACAAGTTCCATTCATACATAAGTATTGGACAACTTCATGCACCTTTTGGTTCTATAAATACCCCCCCATCCATCCTCTCTCTCCCCATCGAGTCGAGTGTGTTTGCATATCATCATCCGGTGTTAGACGAGTTCCTTCATTCATAAGCTCCTCGCCGATGGTGAGAGAGACGCTATCTAGATACTCTACCTCCACCGAAAGAATATAGCTTTGCTTCCTTTAGAGGGAGGCCTATCTATGTGGTACTGCAGTTTCAATTCTACTCTATGTGGTTTGTGATGGATGATGCATGGTGTTGCAGGCTTCCAACCTGATCAAGACGGCCGCGCATGCCCGAGGGGGCGTCCCCAAATGTCCATGCGGCAACGAGTCTCGTTGGGCCATGGAACCTGCAGACAAAATCACAGGCATCAGCGTTGGCGCTGCTTCATGCGTAAACTCCATTAAGATAACCTTCGACATCGACGGAACCACTCGCGTAACTCCCAGATATGGAGGCCCCGGCGGTGAACTATTCCAGGCATGCCTCTCCAACCTCCATCCATCCATGCATCTATTCTTTTGCCTTCCCCTCCCTCCTTCTAATACCTGCTATCAAATATATAAGTCGCTAAATGTATCATTGCTCCAATTGCCTCGCAGTTTACTCTCATGCAAGATGAATACCTCACCTCCGTTTCTGGGTACGTCAAACACGACTGTTCTGAATTTCCATGTGTATCTCAACTCACGTTTACCACCAATCTTGGAAAGACATACGGTCCATATGGAGGTGGGGGTGGAACCTTTTTCGAAGTCAATGTAGAATATGACGAGATTAAGGGCTTCTTTGGACGAGCAACTACAGAGTATCTCACTGCATTTGGAGTCTACGTGATGCTGGCTTAGCCAACCCTTGTGGAGGGTGTTGACTATCTATCTCTTTGTGTGTCATGATGAATAAGGATGCTACTGTCAGTTATTGGCATTTATGTTTGAATTGGGTGTCAACTTAAGCAGTGTGAAATAAAGTCTATCTTATTAATACTATGATGTGTCTCAGTGGTGACATTTGTGACTTTTCAACATATCTTTTGCCCATCCGGTAATAATAAGTCAAACTTACCATAGCCACTTCTAAGTCATCCTATTATAAATTCACCAACTGATATGATATAACATCTCTATGTGTGCCATGATAAATAACGATGCAACTATTTGTTATTGGCATCTATATTTAAGTTGGGTGTTTGTTTGAGTTGTGTGAAATAAAATCTATTTTCACTTAAATGCCACTACTAATGATATGATGTGTCTCTTTGGTAACATTTGTGACTTTCAAACACACCGTGGGCCTATCAGGTAATAATAAGTCTAACTCAATATATCAATTAAAAATAATAAAAAAATACTTATACTTCACTAACTTATATGATATAACATCGTCATAGTCATACCTTAATAGAGAAATATCGTAAATACTCGATTTAAGTCTTGATGACATCATCATAAAAGTAAATTCGATAAATAATGTTGGACATGATTATTTAAGGTCATAATAAACTGTTTATAATCAACAAATTCTTCTAAGTGGATGACCATTACAAGGAGAGTAGATATATACATTTATAGACTCTTTGAAAGCGATTGAAATTGTGAAAAGAAGCATAACATCATAAATTTCAAGTGCTAATATGGTATAAATAATAGCACGTAAATATACGATCATAAGAATTATAATTTTACTCTATATTTTAGCTCATCCACTTTTGAAGTCAAAATCTAAACGACATTTTATTTGTTATGGACTGTTGTCTTGAACAAAACTATTATATTTTATGCTAAATTTGAGATACATATACATGGGTATCACTAAAGATAGATTGAAGATTGAAGGGGTAGTCGAAAAATTTCGAACCAAAGTTCGAGTCTCGATGTCTATGGAACATGTCGACTAAATCATAAGCATCAATACCACCACTGCCTCGTGTTAATTACATCAATATAAACTACATGCTAGATGTCATTGAAACTCCTATATTTGGAGGCTTCGATGGTGAATTCTTCTTGGCATTGTCATTGAAACTCCATTTTTGTCATATACTAATAACTTGTTCAGGTCTTCTACAAGAGAGAAAGAGAGGAAATTTAAAAAAAATAGTATTTATTTATTTATTTTTCTTTGTTATTCTCATACTGTTGTTGTAATGATATTTACAAAGATAAAAAAAATATCGACTAAAATATTAATTCAAATATAAGAAAACTGTTGGCATAATAATGTATCTATATGTCCATGTAACAATTGGCATAAATTCAAACTTTGATTAGATTACTATTCGAAACTACAACTTTCCAACATTCAAGTCTGTCGAAAAATTATGGATGTGGGAATGGATCATCTACAAAGTCAAATTTCACAAGCTTGGCTTGGAAGATTAAGTTCATTGTATTGCCTGCTAGTGTTGGGAGACAAACATAAATGCATAACGAAAGAGTAGAAGAGTATTATTCTCACTAGTTCTTTAATAAAAGTAAGATAGTAAAAGACTCCCGGGAGTCTTCTGATCAGCTTGAATTCATAATGAAATCCACATTGGTTCTTATATATTAATGCTTCTCATCCCCTTCTCTCTCTTTCCAGTTTTCTCTCTTCAAAACATGGAAAACCACATTGATAAGAGAAAGAGAGATTTGGATTAATCGAAGACAAGCATGGAGTGATAATATTTCTATTGACTTGGAAGTCATATTTTAAGTAATCCAACAGACTTAACGATTAATGGTCAATATGAATCCAATGCTTCAATTTTTAGGATAAGATAGAGTTTTCATTATAAAAATAAAAATCCTAACTATACTACTGTTCTACGAAAAAATTTAATGTCAAAAGTTAAAATTAAACAACGATAGATCAAATATACGATATATATATATATATATATATTTCGATGTTATTCAGAAAGTCTTTACCTGATTTGTAGGTGCATCATCGATTAATCCAAAGAATATGATGATGTCAATTTATAAGAAGAACTAGATCATTTTCTCTTTTCTTCTCATCTTTCATAAAATCGTTATAACCAGAGATGAGAGAAAATCTATACTCTTTGATTGATTCATATAGATAAGAGAAAATATTTAATATTTTAATAATATCATATCCTTAGAAATATATATCATAGAGACATATAAATCATTAAGACATTTCGCTGATGGTGTTTGCACGATCGAATTGAAGCTGAGGTGACTTTCGGGAGTCTTTTACTTTTTCTTATTTTTATTAAAGGACCAGATAATATATAATTAGTCTAGATATTCGATAGATACATTCATGTGAGGATAACATCTTAATCTAAAAAATATTCAAATTTTTATAATGACCATATATGTGTTTGGAAGAATTCAATACTGTTGGGAGTCATTAAAATTAATATGATATCAAAGTCATTATTTAAGAGTTGATAGAAGAATAATATGCATTTATGTTTGCCTTTCACGTATTAGGCTTTGCTCATATTTAATTAAAAGACCAGCAAACCAATGCTAAAAAGTCATTTATACATTTATCTTAATAGCATCGATTTTAGATCGAAACACGAAAATAATAGGTAAAAATATAAAAGTTAAAAAAATCTTTCTTTGTTGTTCTCATATTATTGTTGTGATATTTAAGAAGATACAAAAATATATAAACTAAAATCTTGATTCAAATATAGTAAAACTATTGGCGTAATTATGTATCTCCATAGTAACAACTGGTTTAAATTCAACTTCTATTACTACTCGAAACTTGAAATTTCTTATAGTAAGAAGTCTGTTAAAAAAGTATGAAATAATGAATTCATTATATTTCTCTTGTGAAAGGAAAATAAAAATAAATAAAAAAATAAGAATTAAATTATTACTTATCTTGTAGGAAGATCTCATCTTCTCTTATATAAATGGGACTACTCTTCCCTCATTTCTCATGGAGCATAACAATTGGAGGATTGAGGAGAAGACTTCCCGAGGAGATGATATCGATGAAAGGATAATCGAGGAGAGGTAGGATCATTTCTTTTTAACTAGTTTTGATCTATATTTTGAAATCTTGATGTTGAGATTGTTATACTAGATTGTAGTGGGTTTACCAATAGGACTAAATGTCTCAGTGAAATCAACTCCAGGTCGTTGATGAAACCCTTTGGCGACGAGGCGTGCCTTATATCGGGCAATAGAGCCATCTGGGTTCCGCTTAATTTGAAAGACCCACTTACACCCGATGATATTTTGTGAATGATGAAAGAGTATAAGATCCCATGTTGAGTTATGGAGGAGGGTATTATATTCCTCATACATGGCAGTACGCCAATACAAAGATTTTTAGGCTTGAGTGAAGGTGGTGGGTTCAATGGTGGGGGATGATGAATCCATGATAGCATGCAGGTTAAGAACTTGACGTGGTTTGAAAATATTACTCTTAGAGCGTGTGGTCATAGGATGGTTGGAGACTACAGGATTGGGAGGCGATGTTGTTGGAATAAGCGGTTGAGGGTCAAGTGGAGACACGTCAAGGGCACTTGGTCGAGAAGGAGGTAAAGAGAATGGTTGTGTTTTAGAACATATTGCCCCATTAATTGGGGAAGAGAGGAGTGGAGTAGGAATAGAAGGAATGGGCAATTGCTAAACTGGAATGGTATAGTGTAGATCAGGAGGGGAGGAACTGGACGATGTCATGGGAGGCTCGTTCGATTAGTTCAAAGGTATACTCTAGTGAGATAGTAAAGTGGTCTGTATGACAAGAGAGTGAAGGTTTTGGAAAGGAAATTTAGACTCAACAAAAACAACGTGACGTGATATGAAAATTATGTGAGTGTAGAGATTATAGCAGCGAAAAGCATTATGTTCAAGTGAGTAACTAATAAAGATGCAAGGAGTAGATCGTGATGTTAATTTATGAGAGGCATAGGGATGTAACCAAGGATAACATAAACAACCGAACACTCTGAGTTTATGAAGGTTAGAGGGTTAGTGAAATAGTGTGTCAAAGGGGGACTGGTATTGTAGTACTGGTGTAGGCATTCGATTAATAAGGTAGATAGCAGTTTGAAAGGCTGCGATCCAAAAAGTTGAATGCATGGAAGCCTGATATAGAAGTGT
Source organism: Musa balbisiana (assembly GCA_004837865.1). Classification (NCBI taxonomy): domain Eukaryota; kingdom Viridiplantae; phylum Streptophyta; class Magnoliopsida; order Zingiberales; family Musaceae; genus Musa; species Musa balbisiana. The sequence continues at coordinate 33,501,644 of CM017196.1, forward strand.
GAGCCTAGTTTTTATGATATGCCGATGTTTGCGTTTGACGGAGCCAACTAATTGAGTAGTATGCAGGGGAGACTTGAGGTGTTGAATTTCACAAGCTGAGAGATAGGATGCTAGGGCCTGATATTCACCGCCACCATCAAAGTAGACCGTTTTGATGATAGACTAAAAATGGTTTTCGACCAACTTCCGGAAGGTGGGAAAGATGGTGGAAATATCAGATTTATGGTGAAGAGGATATATCCATGTGTACTTAGTGAAGTGATCTACAAAAATGATATAAAATCTAAACTTATCAAAAGATAAGATTGGAGCAGGACCCCAAACATCGGTATAAATAATTTCAAATGGTTTAGAGGAGGAAATGAAAGATGAGCCAAAAGGCTATCGATAACTCTTATTACTAAGACATGCATCACAATGCATCATAGAATTAGTGGATTTAAAAATAGGAAGAGAGTATCGAGAAAGTAATTTCAGCTAAATAAGAGACGAGGGATGACCAAGTCGACGATGCAACACATCAACTGGAGCTACAACAGAAGAATGAACAGTGGGCTGGGTTATTTGGGAAGCTAATGACCATTCGTAAATGTTGCCTTTATTCAGGCCTTGGACCAAAGATGCCCCCGTGCTCAAGTCCATAACAAGAAATGAATCAGGAAAAAATTCAATTGAAGTATTGTTATGTTTCCAAAATTGAGAAACAGAAATGAGGTTGTATTTAATATGAGGTGCACATAAGACATCATCGAGTGTAAATGTAGTAGAATCATAATTAAGCATTGTAGAATTAGTATGAGTTATAGGAAGTCCTTTACCATCACCGATGATGATATCTTCATCACCACCATAGGGGTTGTGAAGAGACAAATTCTAAAGATCGGCGGTAATGTGATGAGAGGCACCAGAGTCGACAATCCAGTTGGACTAGCTAGTTGTCGGAATAGTTAGGAGATTTGCCTGAGGCCAGTGTGATGGAGTAGGAAGGCGAGGACAAGACCGGCAAACTTTAGCGGAGTGTCCGACTTTGTCACAACGTTGGCAAACGACCCGTTTTTGATGGCTCGGTGGGGTAGGATGCTAAGACATATGATTGTTGGAGTTGCCACTTTGCGAGAAGTGATGACTAGGTGGATAAGAGGGGTGTTGCATATGACTCATAGGATCAAGATGTGCATTAGCCAAACCTTTGGTGATGTTCGGAGGGTACCGAGTGCTCTTCCGTTTAGACTTGTGACTGACTTGAGCTGTGATAGTTGATCCAGGCAGTTTGTCCGTACGTTTCAAATATGTCTCATAGTCAGTCAGCTTGTCATAGACTTATGATTGACTGACTTGAGCAGTTTGTCCGATCAGAAAAGGAGGCGAACCTTGTATTTGATATACGGTTGAGAAGCAACAGCGCAATAGCACAGCGGCGCCGCCCTTTCCAACCAGATGAGGAGAAGCAACGGCGCAGCGGCACAGGTGTATGCAGGCAGCAGCGCATATGTACGCAGGCAGCGGCGCAGGTGTACGCACTCAGCGTACGCAGCGACGTAGGTGTACGTATGGAAGGGCTTCTCGAACTCGCCCTCCTCGAGTGCACTGCTGCTGTCGAGGTTCTCTTTGAATAAGGGCAAATTGGCTGTGGTGGAATACTTGATTACCATGGATCTGAAGTGAGATAGAGCTCTCAGATTACTAGGGCTGTGGCTCTGATACCATATTGAAAAAAGGGATAGAGAAAAAAATTATTTATACATATTAGGAGAGAGAATTTTCAGAGATTTCCTCAAACAGTTAAGGAAATCTCATATACTATCAAGAATAATATTCTAATCTTCCATAACAAAATGTTCATTATGCATTTAATTAAAAGACCATCGGGCTCGGGTTATATTCAAATTGTAAGACCGGCAAAACTATGAGTTTAATCTTCCGATCAAAGCTGAAATTTGACTGTGCCGATGATCAGTCCACATTAATATCTCACATGAATCCACTTTGTTTCTCCTTCTTTGTTTTGGAACTTAGAATTACTGATAACTAAATATATCACCCTTATTCACATCTTCATGTAGTTTTAGAAGATGTGAATAATAACAATAATAATTACGCACCGTGGTCCTTTAATCTGACTTGAGAGCCTGTCTAAAGTCAATATTTAAAATTTCATGAGAGCCTATCCAAAATTATTATTTAAATCTGACATGAAATTTCATCGTGAATTATAACAATCAAGCGATTAAACAATCAAGTGGACTCGGAGGGAGTGGCACAAAATTGCAATACTAGATCTACTTACAAATTGATATGTTAAAAGGATTGGTTGAGTTATTAGAGCTTTAGTTGAGTTATTGAAGGTTCCGTTGTCATGTTAAGGGATTGTTGATGCACGTCCATTACCCTCTTAAATTATGGTTATCGATGTTTTTTTAATGATATTTTAAGATACGAATTGTACGAAGTGTCTTGTTTGGTTGGTTGGAAGCATAGGGGTCAAAACAATCTATTTGTTCCATTATGGCACGTATTTGCAGATATTATATCATATAAGTTAGTGAAGCATGTTTATAATACGGTGACTTGGAAGTTGGCATGTTGAGTTAGACTTATTATTATCGGATGGGCAAACGATGTGTTCAAAAGTGAAAAATGTTGTCAATGAGACACATCATATTATTATTAGTAGTGACAGATGCATGAAGATAGACTTTATTAGATGCCAGTAACAGACATTGGCATCCTTATTCATCATGGCACACACAGAGATAGATAGCAAACACACTCCACAAGGGTTGGCTAAGCCAGCATCACGTAGACTCCAAATGCAGTGAGATACTCTTCAGTTGCATGGCCAAAGAAGCCCTTAATCTCGTCATATTCTACATTGATTTCGAAAAAGGTTCCACCCCCACCTCCATATGGACCGTATGTCTTTGCAAGATTGGTGGTAAACGTGAGTTGAGATACACATGGAAATTCAGAACAGTCGTGTTTGACGTACCCAGAAACGGAGGTGAGGTATTCATCTTGCATGAGACTAAACTGCGAGGCAATTAGAGCAATGATACATTTAGCGTCTTATATATTTGATAGCAGGTATTAGAAGGAGGGAGGGGAAGGTAAAAGAATAGATGCATGGATGGATGGAGGTTGGAGAGGCATGCCTGGAATAGTTCACCGCCGGAGCCTCCATATCTGGGAGTTACGCGAGTGGTTCCGTCGATGTCGAAGGTTATCTTAATGGAGTTTACGCATGAAGCAGCGCCAACGCTGATGCCTGTGATTTTGTCTGCAGGTTCCATGGCCCAACGAGACTCGTTGCCGCATGGACATTTGGGGACGCCCCCTCGGGCATGCGCGGCCGTCTTGATCAGGTTGGAAGCCTGCAACACCATGCATCATCCATCACAAACCACATGGAGTAGAATTGAAACTGCAGTACCAAATAGATAGGCCTCCCTCTAAAGGAAGCAAATCTATATTCTTTCGGTGGAGGCAGAGTATCTATATAGCGTCTCTCTCACCATCGGCGAGGAGCTTCTGAATGAAGGAACTCGTCTAACACCGGATGATGATATGCAAACACACTCGACTCGATGGGGAGAGAGAGGATGGATGGGGGGGGGGTATTTATAGAACCAAAAGGTGCATCAAGTTGTCCAATATTTATGTATGAATGGAACTTGTAACAACAACACAGAAAGAAGCAGTAAGGGGACCGCTTCCAAGTCAATGTTTTACTTAAACCGAGAGGATTGAGTTCTTTGCTGTTTTCTTCTTTTTAGTTAGGTTTATGTGTGGATAACATCATCAATAACCTAAAAATTTAAGCATTGGATTCATAATGACCAATTTATAGTTAAGTCTGTTGGATTACTTAAAATATGACTTCCGAGTCAATAGAAATATTATCACTCCATGCTCATCTTCGATTAATCCAAATATCTCTTTCTCTTATCACTGTGGTTTTTGCATGGTTTTGAGGAGAAAGAACTGGGAAGAGTTTTCCATCGTTTAAAAAATTTAAGAACCAATGTGGATATCATTATGAATTCAAGCTGATCAGAAGACTCTCGGGAGTCTTTTACTATTTTATTTTTATTAAAGAACTAGGAAGAATAATACTCTTCTAGTCTTTCATTATGAATTTATGTTTGTCTACTACATCATTGGGCTTCGGTCATATTTAATTAAAAGATCAGAAAAGCTTTACTATGGGCTTAATCTTCCAAGCCTAACTAGTGAAAATTTGACATTGTAGATGATCCATTCCCATTCACCACATTAGTATTGTATCTGAAAATAATGGATCCTTCAAATTATCATACTATTATTTCATACTTTTTTAACATACTTACTGTTGGAAATTTCAAGTTTAAGTGGAAGTTGAATTTAAACCGATTGTTACCAATCCTATACATGTCAGATGGAGATATATGATTATACCAATAGTTTTACTATATTTGAATCAAGATTTTAGTTTGTATATTTTTATATCTCCTTAAATTTCACAATAACTATGAGGATAAGAAAGAAAGAATTTTTTTTAATTTTTACCTTTTTATCTGTTATTTTTATATTTCTGTCAATAAAATCGATAACATTACGTTAAATAGATCTACATGTTTCGCTTTCATAATTATATGTATAGAGACCTAGATAATAATAAGATTTAACTATAGAGGATAATATATAATTAGTCCGGATATTCGATTGATACATCCATGTGTGGATAACATCTTAATCTCAAAAAAATATTCAAATTTTTATAATGACCATATATGTGTTTGGAATAATTCAATACTGTTGGGAGTCATTAAAATTAATATGGTATCAAAGTCATTATTTAAGAGTTGATAGAAGAATAATATGCATTTATGTTTGTCTTTCACGTATTAGGCTTTGCTCATATTCAATTAAAGACCAGCAAAGCAATGCTAAAAAGTCATTTATACATTTATCTTAATAGCATCGATTTTAGATCAAAACACTAAAATAATAGGTGAAAATATAAAAATAAAAAAAATATTTCTTTGTTGATTCAAATATAGTAAAACTATTGGTGTAATCATGTATCTCCATCGTAACAACTGGTTTAAATTCAACTTCTATTACTAAATTTCTTATAGTAAGTCTGTTAAAAAAGTATGAAATAATGAATTCATTATTTTCAGATACAAGATAGATGTACTAATGTGACTAATGGGAATGGATCATCTACAATATCAAATTTCACTAGTTTGACTTGGAAGATTAAGCTTACAGTATTACTTTTTTGGTCTTTTAATTAAATATGACCGAAGCCCAATCGTCTAAGAGATAATGAAAGACTAACAGAATATTATTTTTAGATACAAAATAAATATACTATGTGGTGGATGAGAATATATTATCTAAAATGTCAAATTTCACTAAGTTGGCTAGGAAGATTAAGTGTAATCATCGATAATTTCTCTCTTAATATAAATTAATTACTACAATAATGTACTACTTAATTACTAACTTCTGTATTTGTGTACTATAGTTAAGAAAATAATTAAATTTAGTTTCTTTAATCACATGGATAAGTTAGGAATTCTACTAATCAAGTAAATTATTAATTCATTTATTTTCTAATGAGTGATTTGATTTTTAGGAAGTAAATAATTTACATTCCATTTTGGTGTGTGAACTATAAGAAATGAATATTATATTTCTCTCTTTGTGTGTGAAAGAAAAATAAAAATAAATTAAAAATAAGAATTAAATTATTACTTACCTTGTATGGAGATCTCATATTTTCTTATATAAAGGGGACTACTCCTCTATCATTCCTTATCGAGCCTAAAAATGGGAGGATTGAGGAGAGGACTTCTTAAGGAGATGATATCGATGAAAGGATAACCGAAGAGAGATAGGATCCTTTCTTTTTAACTAATTTTGATCTATGTTTTGAAATCTTGATGTTGAGATTGTTATAATTTTTGATATATAATGATGTTTTAACTTTAAAATTTTATGATTAATGAATAATGATAATTATTTTGTGATGTCAGAATGATTATTTGATTCATCTTAATCTCTTAAGCTTAAATGAATTTTAATATTGATTTAGTTATTAAAATTCTTATTTTTGGATTAGCATAATAGTTCTAATTTATTTAATTAGATATATTTATGTTTCAAGAATTATGTATGAATTTCTATGATGTAATTAGTTTTAAATTTAAGATTATGAATTTAAAGTTTTTATTAATGTATTTGAGTCATTCTTTAGTAATTTTAAATATTGAAATCTAATTTGATAAGAGGAGTCTAATTGGGATCTGACTTGAATCAAGTTGATCGATTAGATCGAATCGACTCAACCATGTGGTCGTGTACAACCTAGTTTCATGTGACCAAGTATAACCTAGCCCATATGATTCGGTATGACTCAACCTATGTGGTCGGGTAGGAGCCAGCTCATATGGCAAGGTAGGACCAACCCATGTGGCCAACGAGGGTTCCTACCAGCATATATGGTTGTTGATATATTTTTATTTTATATGTATTTTTAGAATAATCACGTACTGTGTAATAGATCTAAAGCTTAGTACAAGAAAACTTGTGACCCTATCAAGAAGATATAGTCATTTTCTAATTATAGAATATTTATTACTTAAGGACAAGAATTGAATTCAAAGACGAAAAAAAGAGGATTTATTATGTAAATTATGAATAATAAATTACTAATTTATTTTTCTTTATTATAAACCCGGGATGTGAGTATTAAGCACATAGTATTGGTTTTTCCGGTATTTATTAAATATGAACTGAAGCCCCGATACCCTAATGTGACAAGATACGATCTAGTCATGTGGCCATGTATGACCCAGCCCATGTGGTAAGCTACGACCCAACCATGTGGCTAGGCATGGGCCAGCTCATGTGGCTAGGTATGATCCAGTCAATATGACCATGTATTACCCAACTTATATGATAAGATACGACCCAACCATATGGCTAGGCATCGGCCAGCATATGTGGCCAAACATGATTTTTTCGAGGTTCCTACCAGCATATATGGTTGTTGATATATTTATATTATTTATTTTTAGAATAATCAACTACTGTGTAATAGATCTAAAGCTTAGGTACAAGAAACTTGTGACCCTATCAAGAAGATATAGTCATTTTCTAATTAATAGAATATTATTACTGTAAGGACAAGAATTTGAATTCAAAGACGAAAAAAGAGGATTTATTATGTAAATTATGAATAATAAATTACTAATTTATTTTTCTTTTTATAAACCGGGATGTGATATTAAGCACATAGTATTGTTTTTCCGGTATTTTAATTAAATATGACTGAAGCCCATTGGTGTAGGTGATAAACATAAATTCATAATAAAAGACTAGCAGCTAGCAGAGTATTATTCTTAAAAGTTCTTTAATCAAAATAAAATAGTAAAATACTCCCGAAAATGATCTGCCCTATTTGTTTTGTCCAGTTTGAATTCAAAGGTAAGAAGGCGGTGTGCACAATCATGTTTGAACCGACAAGATTTCTACACTGCAAGGAAGGAAAAAAAAAGTAGAAAACAAAGACTGCTTGATGTTAATACATGTAGAAGATAGGATCATTCGTATAAAGATTTAATGCAAGTCATTCGTATTATAAAGGAAGATGAGCATGGAGTGATAATATATCTACTGACTTTGGATTGAGCTGAACTTGGAAGTCATATTTTAAGTAATCCAACAGGCTTAGGCTTAACTAGTATTCATTCACATTTTCCAAACCTGTAAATGGTCATTATGAATCCAACATTGACGTGGAAGCGGTCCCCTTACTGCTTCTTTCTGTATTGTTGTTACAAGTTCCATTCATACATAAGTATTGGACAACTTGATGCACCTTTTGGTTCTATAAATACCTCCCCATCCATCCTCTCTCTCCCCATCGAGTCGAGTGTGTTTGCATATCATCCGGTGTGAGAGGAGTTCCTTCATTCATAAGCTCGCTGATGGTGAGAGAGACGCTATATAGATACTCTGCCTCCGCCGAAATAATATAGCTTTGCTTCCTTTAGAGGGAGGCCTATCTATGTAGTACTGCAGTTTCTATTCTACTCTATGTGGTTTGTGATGGATGATGCATGGTGTTGCAGGCTTCAAACCAGATCAAGACGGCCTCGCATGCCCGAGGGGGCGTCCCCAAATGTCCATGCGACGACGAGTCTCGTTGGAGCATGGAACCTGCAGACAAAATCACTGGCATCAGCATTGGCGCTGCTTCATGCGTAAACTCCATTAAGATAACCTTCGACATCGACGGAACCACTCGCGTAACTCCCAGATATGGAGGCCCCGGCGGTGAACTATTCCAGGCATGCCTCTCCAACCTCCATCCATCCATGCATCTATGCTTTTGCCTTCCCCTCCCTCCCACTAATACCTACTATCAAATACATAAATCGCTAAATGTATCATTGCTCTAATTGCCTTGCAGTTTACTCTCATGCAAGATGAATACCTCACCTCCGTTTCTGGGTATGTCAAATACGACTGTTCCAAATTTCCTTGTGTATCTCAGCTCACGTTTACCACCAATCTTGGAAAGACATACGGTCCATATGGAGGTGGGGGTGGAACCTTTTTTGAAGTCAACGTAGAATATGACGAGATTAAGGGCTTCTTTGGACGAGCAACTACAGAGTATCTCACTGCATTTGGAGTCTACGTGATGCTGGCTTAGCCAACCCTTGTGGAGGGTGTTGACTATCTATCTCTATGTGTGTCATGATGAATAAGGATGCCACTGTCAGTTATTGGCATTTATGTTTGAATTGGGTGTCAACTTAAGCAGTGTGAAATAAAGTCTATCTTATCAATATTATGATGTGTCTCATTGCTGACATTTGTGACTTTTCAACACCGTTTGCCCATCCGGTAATAATAAGTCGAACTTACCATGCTCACTAACTTATATGATATAACATCTCCATAGTCGTACCGTAATAGAGTAATATCATAAACACTCAATTGAAGTCACCATGACATTATCACAAAAGTAAATTTGATAAATCAAGTTCGATAGGATTACTTAAGTTTATAATAAGAAGAGTCCCTTCCATTAATGTCATATCTTAACAAATCATATCATAATAAAATAAATATTAATTAAAAAATTTATCTAATTAAATTCTCTAGTGACTTAATAATTGAGTCTGATAATTATTTGATTATTTAATAAAATAATTATGTTATTAGACAACTCTAATATATACATAGTATTCTAACTATAAATTTGATATTTGTTTGGTACAAGCTTAGCACGTCATAGACTTTCAATTGCATTACATAATAAATATTTTTTCTTTATCATATTTTGTAAAGTTATTTTAAAAACACTTAATTTGATTAAAAATTTTAATCTTATCATTTGTCGAATAAAGCTGTATATTAAATCACACTAAGACTCGATTAATATATATTTTTAAGATAATCATAACAATATTTGAGATCGAATTTCTCAATGCTAATGACATAAGATGCTTTATTCATATCAATAATCTTAAAATTCTTAGTGAATTTTTTTTTTTAGTTTAGTACAATAAACCATGATCCCTATTGCTAAGAAAAATATTATCTATAATTAGACCAATATAATAAACTAGCTCCTACTAATTATCAGATATAAATATTGATCAACAATATTTTTTAAAATTTTAAGAAAGTAATAGTATCAAAAAAACTTTATACATGATTATGTAGAAGTTTGTTTAATGTTATAAATATATTTTCTAAATTTGTATATCAAATTTTATATTTTTTTATTTTCCAAAAAATCATTTAAGTTATCTATATAAATCTAGATTCCCATTAAAAAGAATTATTTTTATATTCAAATGATGTAACTCAAAATCATAATGAGCTGCTAATGTCATAATGATTCTTAATAAGTTCATTTAAAAAATTAAAAAAATATCTCGTTATGATCGGTGTATTCCTAATGAGTAAAATTTTTGACCAAAAGTTTGATTTTTATATCATTCGATGTTACTCTTTGAGTCATGTTTATATAATAGATATTTTTATAGTTATTAGATAATTCGATGGACTATTCTGGTTCATTGGTTTCAACTCTTCTTTTCTACATTATATCATTTTTCAGAATCATTGTTTTTCATAACTCATGAAAATAATGAAGTATCATTTTGATTCATATGATGATTCTTATAGATATACCACATAATAATAAAAAATAATAGGTCTTCTTTTCTTTTGAGATATTATCAAAACTACCTATTGTGTCTATTCTATAAGATCATTAGCGACGACATCAACATCACGTGAAAATTCATTAATATTATTTTATTATTTAATCTTATCAATTGTTTTAGTTATTTGAGGAATAACATTCTTTTGAAAATAATAAAAATGTACTATCATCTTAATATCAAAAATTAAAATTTATATTTTTCACTTTTACTATAAAATATGATGAGATTAAGAGCTTCTTTGGTCATGCAACTACTGAATATCCCATTACTTTTGGAGTTAGCCAACCCTTGTAAAGTATGTTTAATATCTATCTCTATGTGTGCCATGATGAATAACGATGCAACTATTTGTTATTGGCATCTATATTTAAGTTGGGTGTTTGTTTGAGTTGTGTGAAATAAAATCTATTTTCACTTAAATGCCACTACTAATGATATGATGTGTCTCTTTGGTAACATTCGTGACTTTCAAACACACCGTGGGCCTGTCCGGTAATAATAAGTCTAACTCAACGTATCAATTAAAAACAATAAAAAAATACTTGTACTTCACTAACTTATATGATATAACATCGTCGTAGTCATACCTTAATAGAGAAATATCGTAAACACTCGATTTAAGTCATGATGACATCATCATAAAAGTAAATTCGATAAATAATGTTGGACATGATTATTTAAGGTCATAATAAACCGTTTATAATCAACAAATTCTTCTAAGTGGATGACCATTACAAGGAGAGTAGATATATACATTTATATACTCTCTAAAAGCGATCAAAATTGTGAAAAGAAGCATAACATCATAAATTTCAAGTGCTAATATAGTATAAATAATAGTAACGTAAATATACGATCATAAGAATTATAACTTTACTCTATATTTTAGCTCATCCACTTTTGAAGTCAAAATCTAAACGACATTTTATTTGTTATGGACTGTTGCCTTGAACAAAACTATCATATTTTATGCTAAATTTGAGATACATATACATGGGTATCACTAAGGATAGATTGAAGATTGAAGATTGAAGGGGTAGTCGAAAAATTTTGAACCAACTTTGAGTCTTGATGTCTATGGTACATGTCACTAAATCATAAGCATCAATACCACCACTGCCTCGTGTTAATTACATCAATATAAACTACATGTTAGATGGGATGACTCATGTAACTCTATATTTGGAGGCTTCAATGGTGACTATCTCTTGGCATTGTCATTGAACCTCCAATTTTTTGTCATATAATAATAAACTTGTTCAGGTCTTCTACAAGAGAGAAGAGAGGAAATTAAAAAAAAGTATTATTTATTTTCTTTGTTATTCTCGTACTGTTGTTGTAATGATATTTACGAAGATAAAAAGTAGAAGAGTATTATTCTCACTAGTTCTTTAATAAAAATAAGATAGTAAAAGACTCCCGGGAGTCTTCTGATCAGCTTGAATTCATAATGAAATCCACATTGGTTCTTATATATTAATGCCTCTCATCCCCTTCTCTCTCTTTCCAGTTTTCTCTCTTCAAAACATGGAAAACCACATTGATAAGAGAAAGAGAGGAAATTAAAAAAAAAGTATTTATTTATTTTTCTTTGTTATTCTCGTACTGTTGTTGTAATGATATTTACGAAGATAAAAAAATATCAACTAAAATATTAATTCAAATATAAGAAAACTGTTGGCATAATAATGTATCTATATGTCCATGTAACAATTGGCTTAAATTCAAACTTTGATTAGATTACTATTCGAAACTACAACTTTCCAACATTCAAGTCTGTCGAAAAATTATGGATGTGGGAATGGATCATCTACAAAGTCAAATTTCACAAGCTTGGCTTGGAAGATTAAACTCATTGTATTGCTTGCTGGTGTTGGGAGACAAACATAAATGCAAAACGAAAGAGTAGAAGAGTATTATTCTCACTAGTTCTTTAATAAAAATAAGATAGTAAAAGACTCCCGGGAGTCTTCTGATCAGCTTGAATTCATAATGAAATCCACATTGGTTCTTATATATTAATGCCTCTCATCCCCTTCTCTCTCTTTCCAGTTTTCTCTCTTCAAACATGGAAAACCACATTGATAAGAGAAAGAGAGGAAATTAAAAAAAAAGTATTTATTTATTTTTCTTTGTTATTCTCGTACTGTTGTTGTAATGATATTTACGAAGATAAAAAAATATCAACTAAAATATTAATTCAAATATAAGAAAACTGTTGGCATAATAATGTATCTATATGTCCATGTAACAATTGGCTTAAATTCAAACTTTGATTAGATTACTATTCGAAACTACAACTTTCCAACATTCAAGTCTGTCGAAAAATTATGGATGTGGGAATGGATCATCTACAAAGTCAATTGGTGGTTGGGAGACAACATAATGCAAAACGAAAGAGTAGAGAGTATTATTCCTCACTATTTCTTTATAAAAATAAGATAGTAAAGACTCCCGGGAGTCTTCTGATCAGCTTGAATTCATAATGAAATCCACATTGGTTCTTATATATTAATGCCTCTCATCCCCTTCTCTCTCTTTCCAGTTTTCTCTCTTCAAAACATGGAAAACCACATTGATAAGAGAAAGAGAGATTTGGGTTAATCGAAGACAAGCATGGAGTGATAATATTTCTATTGACTTGGAAGTCATATTTTAAGTAATCCAACAGACTTAACGATAATGGTCAATATGAATCCAATGCTTCAATTTTTAGGATAAGATAGAGTTTTCATTATAAAAATAAAAATCCTAACTATACTACTGTTCTACAAAAAATTTAATATCAAAAGTTAAAATTAAATAACGATAGATCAAATATACGATATATATTTTTTGATGTCAGAAGTTTTTATCTGATTTGCAGGTGCATCATCGATGAATCCAAAGAATATGATGATGTCAATTTATAAGAAGAACTATATCATCTTCTCCTTTCTTCTCATCTTTCATAAAATCGTTATAAACAATGAATTATGAATAAAGCAAAGATGAGAGAAAATCTATTATCTTTCAATGATTGATTCATATAGATAAGAGAAAATATATAATATTTTAATAATTTCATATCCTTAGAAATATAGATCGAATTGAAGCTGAGATGACTCCCGGGAGTCTTTTACTTTTTCTTATTTTTATTAAAGGACTAATAAGAATAATGTTCTAATCTTCCATAACAAAATGTTCGTTATGCATTTAATTAAAAGACCATCGGTCTCGGGTCATATTCAAATTGTAAGACCAGCAAAACTATGAGTTTAATCTTCCGAGCCAAGCTGAAATTTGACTGTGCCGATGATCAGTCCACATTAATATCACATCCACCACATTAATATCTCACATCAATCCACTTTGTTTCTCCTTCTTTGTTTTGGAACTTAGAATCACTGATAACTAAATATATCACCCTTATTCACATCTTCACGTAGTTTTAGAAGATGTGAATAATAACAATAATAATTACGTTCCGTGGTCCTTTAATCTGACTTGAGAGCCTGTCTAAAGTCAATATGAGAGCCTATCTAAAATTATTATTTACATATGACATGAAATTTCATCATGAATCATAACAATCAAGCGATTAAACAATCAAGTGGACTCGGAGGGAGTGGCACAAAATCGCAATATTAGATCTCCTTATGAATTGATATGTTAAAAGGATTGGTTGAGTTATTAGTGCTTTTGTTGAGTTATTGAAGGTTCCGTTATCATGTTAAGGGATTGTTGATGCACGTCCATGACCCTCTTAAATTATGGTTATCGATGTTTTTTTTTATGATTTTTTAAGATGCAAATTGTACAAGCTATCAAGTGTCTTGTTTGGTTGGTTGGAAGCATAGGGGTCAAAACAATCTATTTTGCTCTATTAGGGGAATCCAATCTATTGGATTTGTCTCTCCTCAATTACCGTGTACCTATAGTCTCTCATCCATCTAATATCCCAAAGACCATATATCGGGCATGGTGCTGTCAGACCCATGCGGTTTCTACTCGAGTTTTGCTCTAATCGGATTCTCCCGGAGAACTCTTTCTCTCTCAACCCGAATGACCCTGGCCAGGGATTTGTCTGAGCAAGAACACATGGAATATTCCTCTCATGACGTCGAGAGTGGATGATCCTCTATCGACACTCAATGACACTCGTAAGGTCGACTGCCACTCCCAATGACCAGCTGTACTAGATCTGGGACATCCAACCTATAAGTCTGGTATCAAATAGTGGAGCACTCTTACAGAACATCCTCGGTGTCTTAAGTCTAAGGAACAGATACACCACTAGGATTACGGAATCGTTGTTTGACAATAAGGCATCATCAACCATCCAGTATTCCGTAAGCGGATCAATCAGTAAACTCATTCTCCAATGAGCACTTGTACTGTGAGACCAGCTACATCCATCATACGGACCGGTATACAGCACACCAGTCTGTCCGGTTATCACGATGTCCCTCTCGAGTAACCTATGACCGGGATTATTTAGGATATGTGTTTAAAGGTGAATCGGTCTCATTATCGTGATCTCATCATGATCTGATTCCCATTGCACGGATCAAAGGACATCACAATATATATATATGCATATATGTAATAGATAATATAAAGTGATAAATTTCAAAATATAATAAGCAAAAAGATTTCGTGTCAAGTCACACGTGCCATCACTCACGTGATTGGCTTGTTGGGCACTTATGACTAGCAAATATATCCGAAGCCCAATATGTGAAAGACAAATATAAATGAATGATGAAAGACTATAAAAATATTATTCTTGTATGAAGTTTTAAATAATGACTTTGATGTCATATTAATTTTAATGACCCTAACAGGATTAGTATGGAATTCTTTCAGAAAAGTAAATGGTCATTGAAAGTTTGAATGGTTTTTAGATTATGATGACATCCACACACATGGATGTATCTATCGAATATTCACTCGATTTAAATTAAATATTCACTATCAATTTTTTTTCAGACTAATTATAGATTATTCTCTATAGTTAAACCTTATTATCTTGGTCTCTAGACATAAAAAATTATATTGAAAACCCAAAGTGAAACATCTAAGTCCATTTATCATAATGTCATTGATTTTATCGATAAAAATATGAAAATAATATATAAAAAATTAAAAAAAAATTAAAAAAATCTTTCTTTGTTATTCTCATATGGTTGTTGTGATATTTAAGAAGATAAAAAAAAAACATAAACTAAAATCTTGATTCCAAAACTATTGGCATAATTATGTATCTCCATGGACATGTATAGAATTGGTAACAATTGGTTTAAATTTAACTTACATTACTATTCAAAACTTGAACTTTCCAATAGTAAGTCTGTTGTAAAATTATGAACAATGGTATCATCATTTGAAGGAGTCATTATTTTTGGATACAAGATAAATATACTAATGTGGTGAATGAGAATGGATTATCTAAAATGTCAAATTTCACTAGTTTGAATTGGAAGATTAAGCCCATAATATTATTATTTTGGTCTTTTAATTAAATATGACCAAAGCCGAAGGGTCTAGGAGGCAAACATAAATTCATAATTAGTATTATTATTAAAAGTTCTTTAATCAAAATAAAATATTGAAAGGAAGGAAAGAAAAAGAAGAAAAGAGAGACTGCTTGATGTTAATACACGTAGAAGAAAGGATCATTCGTATAAAGATTTAATGCAAGCCATTCGTATTATAAACGAAGATGAGCATGGAGTGATAATATTTCTACTGACTTTGGATTGAGCTGAACTTGCAAGTCATATTTTAAGTAATCCAACAGGCTTAGGCTTAACTAGTATTCATTCACATTTTCCAAACCTGTAAATGGTCATTATGAATCCAACATTGACTTGGAAGCGGTCCCCTTACTGCTTCTTTCTGTGTTGTTGTTACAAGTTCCATTCATACATAAGTATTGGACAACTTGATGCTCCTTTTGGTTCTATAAATACCCCCCCATCCATCCTCTCTCTCCCCATCGAGTCGAGTGTGTTTGCATATCATCATCCGGTGTTAGACGAGTTCCTTCATTCATAAGCTCGCTGATGGTGAGAGAGACGCTATATAGATACTCCGCCTCCGCCGAAATAATATAGCTTTGCTTCCTTTAGAGGGAGGCCTATCTATGCAGTACTGCAGTTTCTATTCTACTCTATGTGGTTTGTGATGGATGATGCATGGTGGTGCAGGCTTCAAACCAGATCAAGACGGCCTCGCATGCCCGAGGGGGCGTCCCCAAATGTCCATGCGACGACGAGTCTCGTTGGAGCATGGAACCTGCAGACAAAATCACTGGCATCAGCATTGGCGCTGCTTCATGCGTAAACTCCATTAAGATAACCTTCGACATCGACGGAACCACTCGCGTAACTCCCAGATATGGAGGCCCCGGCGGTGAACTATTCCAGGCATGCCTCTCCAACCTCCACCCATCCATGCATCTATGCTTTTGCCTTCCCCTCCCTCCCACTAATACCTACTATCAAATACATAAATCGCTAAATGTATCATTGCTCTAATTGCCTTGCAGTTTACTCTCATGCAAGATGAATACCTCACCTCCGTTTCTGGGTATGTCAAATACGACTGTTCCAAATTTCCTTGTGTATCTCAGCTCACGTTTACCACCAATCTTGGAAAGACATACGGTCCATATGGAGGTGGGGGTGGAACCTTTTTTGAAGTCAACGTAGAATATGACGAGATTAAGGGCTTCTTTGGACGAGCAACTACAGAGTATCTCACTGCATTTGGAGTCTACGTGATGCTGGCTTAGCCAACCCTTGTGGAGGGTGTTGACTATCTATCTCTATGTGTGTCATGATGAATAAGGATGCCACTGTCAGTTATTGGCATTTATGTTTGAATTGGGTGTCAGCTTAAGCGGTGTGAAATAAAGACTATCTTATTAATACTATGATGTGTCTCATTGGTGACATTTTTGACTTTTCAACACATCGTTTGCCTATCCGGTAATAAGAAGTCGAACTTACCATGCTCACTAACTTATATGATATAACATCTCCATAGTCGTATCTTAATAGAGTAATATCATAAACACTCAATTGAAGTCACCATGACATTATCACAAAAGTAAATTTGATAAATCAAGTTCGATAGGATTACTTAAGTTTATAATAAGAAGAGTCCCTTCCATTAATGTCATATCTTAACAAATCATATCATAATAAAATAAATATTAATTAAAAATTTATCTAATTAAATTCTCTAGTGACTTAACAATTGAGTCTGATAATTATTTGATTATTTAATAAAATAATTACGTTATTAGACAACTCTAATATATACCTAGTATTCTAACTATAAATTTGATATTTGTTTGGTACAAGCTTAGCACGTCATAGACTTTCAATTGCATTACATAATAAATATTTTTTCTTTATCATATTTTGTAAAGTTATTTTAAAAACACTTAATTTGATTAAAAATTTTAATCTTATCATTTGTTGAATAAAGCTGTATATTAAATCACACTAAGACTCGATTAATATATATTTTTAAGATAATCATAACAATATTTGAGATCGAATATCTCAATGCTAATGACATAAGATGCTTTATTCATATCAATAATCTTAAAATTCTTAGTGAATTTTTTTTTTAGTTTAGTACAATAAACCATGATCCCTATTGCTAAGAAAAATATTATCTACAATTAGACCAATATAATAAACTAGCTCCTACTAATTATCAGATATAAATATTGATCAACAATATTTTTTTAAATTTAAGAAAGTAATAGTATCAAAAAAACTTTATACATGATTATGTAGAAGTTTGTTTAATGTTATAAATGTATTTTCTAAATTTGTATATCAAATTTTATATTTTTTTATTTTCCAAATAAATCATTTAAGTTATCTATATAAATCTAGATTCCCATTAAAAAGAATTATTTTTATATTCAAACGATGTAACTCAAAATCATAATGAGCTGCTAATGTCATAATGATTCTTAATAAGTTCATTTAAAAAATTAAAAAAATATCTCGTTATGATCGGTGTATTCCTAATGAGTAAAATTTTTGACCAAAAGTTTGATTTTTATATCATTCGATGTTACTCTTTGAGTCATGTTTATATAATAGATATTTTTATAGTTATTAGATAATTCGATGGACTATTCTGGTTCATTGGTTTCAACTCTTCTTTTCTACATTATATCATTTTTCAGAATCACCGTTTTTCATAACTCATGAAAATAATGAAGTATCATTTTGATTTATATGATGATTCTTATAGATATACCACATAATAATAAAAAATAATAGGTCTTCTTTTCTTTTGAGATATTATCAAAACTATCTATTGTGTCTATTCTATAAGATCATTAGCGACGACATCAACATCACGTCATTAATTGTTTTAGTGATTTGAGGAAAACATTCTTTTGAAAATAATAAAAATATACTATCATCTGAATATCAAAAATTAAAATTTATATTTTTCACTTTTACTATAAAATATGATGAGATTAAGAGCTTCTTTGCTCATGCAACTACTGAATATCCCATTGCTTTTGGAGTTAGCCAACCCTCGTAGAGTATGTTTTATATCTATCTCTATGTGTGCCACCCTTGCAGTGGGTGTTTAATATCTATCTCTACGTGTGCCATGATGAATAACGATGCAACTATTTGTTAGTGGCATCTATATTTAAGTTGGGTGTTTGTTTGAGTTGTGTGAAATAAAGTCTATTTTCACTTAAATGCCACTACTAATGATATGATGTGTCTCTTTGGTAACATTTGTCACTTTCAAACACACCGTGGGCCTTTTCGGTAATAATAAGTCTAACTCAACGTATCAATTAAAAATAATAAAAAAATACTTGTACTTCACTAACTTATTTGATACAACATCGTCATAGTCATACCTTAATAGAGAAATATCGTAAATACTCGATTTAAGTTATGATGACATCATCATAAAAGTAAATTCGATAAATAATGTTGGACATGATTATTTAAGGTCGTAATAAACCGTTTATAATCAACAAATTCTTCTAAGTGGATGACCATTACAAGGAGAGTAGATATATACATTTATATACTCTTTAAAAACGATCAAAATTGTGAAAAGAAGCATAGCATCATAAATTTCAAGTGCTAATATGGTATAAATAATAGCACGTAAATATACGATCATAAGAATTATAATTTTACTCTATATTTTAGCTCATCCACTTTTGAAGTCAAAATCTAAACTATATTTTATTTGTTAAGGACTGTTGCCTTGAACAAAACTATCATATTTTATGCTAAATTTGAGATGCATGTAGGTGTGTCACTCACTTGAGAAAACCTCATATTTGTATCAAGCCAAATGTTATGATGTTAATAGATTCGATGGTCTTATTTTTATCATTTTATCATTTTTAGGTTTAAGATGAAACTACTAATATATGAATGTATTGTCATTCAAAATAAAAATCCGATAGTCATGATGAAATTTCAAATAATAAGGGCTCTCAAGTCATATTTGAAAGAAGGAGGAGCATAAATAATTATAATAACAATATATTATTATTATTATTATTATTATTATTTATTATTATTATTAACCCACTTGAAAAAAATTTTGTTTCGTTGGTTCTATCCAGCCAAAATATAATTTTTTGTTTGTTTCTTTATTATTAATTCACATTCATATAACAATTAGGGACGATATGAGATGAGCAGGGTTTTCATTAATTCTTCTAAGTTCCAAAACTGAGAAGAATAACAAAGTGGACCGATGAGAATGTGGAGTTTAAAAAGCTGGATATGTTGATGTCATTGGCATGGCTGATCTACAAAGTCAAAATAATGCTAGTTTGGCTTGGAAGATCAAAGTCATAGTTTTTGCGGGTGTTTTAATTAAAATAGGACCGAATGAAGCCAATAGTCGCGCATACTTGGACATAATATGGGACGCATATATGCTATTATGGATTCAAATCTTGGTGCATTCAATATGTCCCATGTTGGTTATACAGAGAGGATAATTGAGTTGGTGTACATGCATGGAAGGATCGACTAAAGAATGATCGTGACATTTTAAATGATGACTTTGATGTTATATTAATTTTAATGACCCCTAGCAGGATAAGCATTGAATTCTTTCAAATACGTAAATGGTCACCGTGAAAGTTTGAATATTTTTTAAGATTAAGATGTCATCTACACATGAATGTATCCATCCAATATCTACTCGATTTAAATTAAATATTGATTATTATTTTTTTTGTAGTTAGATCTTCTTATTATCCTGGCCTCTAGACCTAAAAAATTTATATTTGAATCTCTATAATTATAAAAGTAAAATATTTAGATCAATTTACCCTATCGTCATCGATCTTACCGATCAAAACATTAAATTCTTTGTTGTCCTCATACTATTGTTGCAATATTTAAGAAGATAAAAAAAAAACTAAAATCTTGGTTTAAATGTAGCAAAACTATTAGTACAATCATGTGTCTCCTTGTACATGTATAGAATTGGTAATAATTGGTTTAAATTTATCTTCCATTACTCAGAAACTTGAACTTTCCAATAGTCAAATTTGAAGGATACATTATTTTCATATACAATACCGATGTAACAATGTGGTGGATGGGAATGGATCATCTACAACATCCCTTGGAAGATTAAGCTCATAGTCTTGCTTTGCTGGTCATTTTAATTAAATATGACTGAACGACAAACATAAATGAATGATGAAAGACTAGAAGAATATTATTCATCTATGAAGTTTTAAATAATGATTTTAAGATCATATTAATTTTAATGACCCTAACAGGATTAGTATGGAATTCTTTCAAAGAAGTAAATGGTCATTGTGAAAGTTTGAATGGTTTTTAGATTAAGATGACATCCACACACATGGATGTATCTATCAAATATTCACTATCAATTTTTTTGGGACTATTTATAGATTATTCTCTATAGTTAAAATTTATTATCTTGGTCTCCAGATCTAAAAAATTTGTATTAAAAACTTAAAGTAAAACATCTAGGTCCATTTATCATAATGTCATTGATTTTACTGATAAAAATATGAAAATAATAGATAAAAAATTTAAAAATAAAAAAAATCTTTCTTTGTTATTCTCATATGGTTATTGTGATATTTAAGAAGATAAAAAAAAACATAAACTAAAATCTTGATTCCAAAACTATTGGTATAGTTATGTATCTCCATGGACATGTATAGGATTGGTAACAATTGGTTTAAATTTAACTTACATTACAATATAACTTTCCAATAGTAAGTCTGTTGCAAAATTATGAACAATGGTATGATCATTTGATACAAGATAAATATACTAATGTGGTGAATGAGAATAGATTATCTAAAATGTCAAATTTCACTAGTTTGGCTTGGAAGATTAAGCCCATAATATTATTTTTTTGGTCTTTTAATTAAATATGAACAAAGCCCAATGGTCTAGGAGACAAACATAAATTCATAATTAGTATTATTATTAAAAGTTCTTTAATCAAAATAAAATAGTAAAATACTCCCGGGAGTCTTCTGATCAGCATGTAGTGGAAAATGATCAACTCGATTTGTTTTGTCTAGTTTGAATTCAAAGGTAAGAAAGAGGTGTTAAGATATCACATAATCATGTTTGAACCGACAAGATTTCTACATTGAAAGGAAGGAAAGAAAAAGAAGAAAAGAGAGACTGCTTGATGTTAATACACGTAGACGAAAGGATCATTCGTATAAAGATTTAATGCAAGCCATTCGTATTATAAACGAAGATGAGCATGGAGTGATAATATTTCAACCGACTTTGGATTGAGCTGGACTACTTGCAAGTCATATTTTAAGTAATCCAACAGATTTAACTAGTATTCACATTTTCCAAACCTATAAATGGTCATTATGAATCCAACATTGACTTGGAAGCGGTCCCCTTACTGCTTCTTTCTGTATTGTTTGTTACAAGTTCCATTCATACATAAGTATTGGACAACTTCATGCACCTTTTGGTTCTATAAATACCCCCCCATCCATCCTCTCTCTCCCCATCGAGTCGAGTGTGTTTGCATATCATCATCCGGTGTTAGAGGAGTTCCTTCATTCATAAGCTCCTCGCCGATGGTGAGAGAGACGCTATATAGATACTCTGCCTCCACCGACAGAATTTAGCTTTGCTTCCTTTAGAGGGAGGCCTATCTTTGTGGTACTGCAGTTTCTATTCTACTCTATGTGGTTTGTGATGGATGATGCATGGTGTTGCAGGCTTCCAACCTGATCAAGACGGCCGCGCATGCCCGAGGGGGCGTCCCCAAATGTCCATGCGGCAACGAGTCTCGTTGGGCCATGGAACCTGCAGACAAAATCACAGGCATCAGCGTTGGCGCTGCTTCATGCGTAAACTCCATTAAGATAACCTTCGACATCGACGGAACCACTCGCGTAACTCCCAGATATGGAGGCCCCGGCGGTGAACTATTCCAGGCATGCCTCTCCAACCTCCATCCATCCATGCATCTATTCTTTTGCCTTCCCCTCCCTCCTTCTAATACCTGCTATCAAATATATAAGTCGCTAAACGTATCATTGCTCCAATTGCCTCGCAGTTTACTCTCATGCAAGATGAATACCTCACCTCCGTTTCCGGGTATGTCAAACACGACTGTTCTGAATTTCCATGTGTATCTCAACTCACGTTTACCACCAATCTTGGAAAGACATACGGTCCATATGGAGGTGGGGGTGGAACCTTTTTCGAAGTCAATGTAGAATATGACGAGATTAAGGGCTTCTTTGGTCATGCAACTGAAGAGTATCTCACTGCATTTGGAGTCTACGTGATGCTGGCTTAGCCAACCCTTGTGGAGGGTGTTTGCTATCTATCTCTTTGTGTGTCATGTCATGATGAATAAGGATGCCACTGTCAGTTTTTGGCATTTATGTTTGAGTAGTGTGAAATAAAGTCTATCTTCTGTCACTACTAATAATAATATGATGCGTCTCATTGATAACATTTTTGACTTTTGAACACATCGTAGGCCCATCCGATAATAATAAGTCTAACTCTACATGCCAACTTCGAAGTCCCCCTATTATAAACATGAGGGAAAATTCTTGTGCTTCGCTAACTTATATGATCTAATATCTGCAAATATGTGCCATAATAGAGCAAATAGATTGTTTTGACCCCTATGCTTCCAACCAACCAAACAAGACACTTCACAGCTTGTATCTTAAAAAATCATCAAAAAAACATCGATAACCATAATCTAAGAGGGTCTTGGACATGCATCAACAATTCCTTAACATGACAATAACTCAACTAAAGCTCTAATAACTCAACCAATCCTTTTAATATATCAATTCGTAGATCTAGTATTGCCATTTTGTGCCACTCCCTCCGAGTCCACTTGATTGTTTAATCACTTGATTGTTATGATTTACGATGAAATTTCATGTCAGATTTAAAAAATAATTTTGGATAGGCTCTCATGAAATTTCAAATATTGACTTTAGACAAGCTCTCAAGTCAGATTAAAGGACCACATAGCATAATTATTATTGTTATTATTCACATCTTCTAAAACTACATGATGATGTGAATAAGGGTGATATATTTCCAAAACAAAGAAGGAGAAACAAAGTGGACTGATGTGAGATATTAATGTGGACTGATCATCGGCACAGTCAAATTTCAGCTTTGCTCGGAAGATTAAACTCATAGTTTTGCTGGTCTTACAATTTGAATATGACAAGCGCCCGATGATCTTTTACTTAAATGCATAATGAACATTTTGTTATGGAACATTCTTTCTCTATCCCTTTTTCCAACAATTCTTACTGGTCCTTTAATAAAAATAAGAAAAAGTAAAAGACTCCCGGGAGTCATCTCAGCTTCAATTCGATCATGCAAACACCATCAGCGAAATGTCTTGATGATTTATATGTCTCTATGATCTATATTTCTAAGGATATGATATTATTAAAATATTATATTTTCTCTTATCTATATGAATCAATCATTGAAAGATTATAGATTTTCTCTCGTCTCTGCTTTATTCATAATTCATTGTTTATAACGATTTTATGAAAGATGAGAAGAAAAGAGAAAATAATCTAGTTCTTCTTATAAATTGACATCATCATATTCTTTGGATTCGTCGATGATGCACCTACAAATCAGATAAAGACTTTCTGAATGACATCAAAAATATATATATATTGTATATTTGATCTATCGTTGTTTAATTTTAACTTTTGACATTAAAATTTTTCGTAGAACAGTAGTATAGTCAGGATTTTTATTTTATAATGAAAACTCTATCTTATCCTAAAAAATTGAAGCATTGGATTCATATTGACCATTTATCGTTAAGTCTGTTGGATTACTTAAAATATGACTTCCAAGTCAATAGAAATATTATCACTCCATGCTTGTCTTCGATTAATCCAAATCTCTCTTTCTCTTATCAATGTGGTTTTCCATGTTTTGAAGAGAGAAAACTGGAAAGAGAGAGAAGGGGATGAGAGGCATTAATATATAAGAACCAATGTGGATTTCATTATGAATTCAAGCTGATCAGAAGACTCCCGGGAGTCTTTTACTATCTTATTTTTATTAAAGAACTAGTGAGAATAATACTCTTCTACTCTTTCGTTATGCATTTATGTTTGTCTCCCAACACCAGCAAGCAATACAATGAGCTTAATCTTCCAAGGAGTTTCAATGAGAATGCCAAGAAGAATTCACCATCGAAGCCTCCAAATATAGGAGTTTCAATGAGAATGCCAAGAAGAATTCACCATCGAAGCCTCCAAATATAGGAGTTTCAATGAGAATGCCAAGAAGAATTCACCATCGAAGCCTCCAAATATAGGAGTTTCAATGAGAATGCCAAGAAGAATTCACCATCGAAGCCTCCAAATATAGGAGTTTCAATGAGAATGCCAAGAAGAATTCACCATCGAAGCCTCCAAATATAGGAGTTTCAATGAGAATGCCAAGAAGAATTCACCATCGAAGCCTCCAAATATAGGAGTTTCAATGAGAATGCCAAGAAGAATTCACCATCGAAGCCTCCAAATATAGGAGTTTCAATGACATCTAACATGTAGTTTATATTGATGTAATTAACACGAGGCAGTGGTGGTATTGATGCTTATGATTTACGATGAAATTTCAAATATTGACTTTAGACAAGCTCTCAAGTCAGATTAAGCTTGTGAAATTTGACTTTGTAGATGATCCATTCCCACATCCATAATTTTTCGACAGACTTGAATGTTGGAAAGTTGTAGTTTCGAATAGTAATCTAATCAAAGTTTGAATTTAAGCCAATTGTTACATGGACATATAGATACATTATTATGCCAACAGTTTTCTTATATTTGAATTAATATTTTAGTCGATATTTTTTTTATCTTCGTAAATATCATTACAACAACAGTATGAGAATAACAAAGAAAAATAAATAAATAAATAAAAACTATTTTTTTTATTTCCTCTCTTTCTCTCTTGTAAGAAGACCTGAACAAGTTATTAGTATATGACAAAAATGGAGTTTCAATGAGAATGCCAAGAAGAATTCACCATCGAAGCCTCCAAATATAGGAGTTTCAATGACATCTAACATGTAGTTTATATTGATGTAATTAACACGAGGCAGTGGTGGTATTGATGCTTATGATTTAGTCGACGTGTTCCATAGACATCGAGACTCGAACTTTGGTTCGAAATTTTTTGACTACCCCTTCAATCTTCAATCTATCCTTAGTGATACCCATGTATATGTTTCTCAAATTTAGCATAAAATATGATAGTTTTGTTCATGGCAACAGTCCATAACAAATAAAATGTCGTTTAGATTTTGACTTCAAAAGTGGATGAGCTAAAATATAGAGTAAAATTATAATTCTTATGATCGTATATTTATGTGCTATTATTTATACCATATTAGCACTTAAAATTTATGATGTTATGCTTCTTTTCACAATTTCGATCACTTTCAAAGAGTCTATAAATGTATATATCTACTCTCCTTATAATGGTCATCCACTTAGAAGAATTTGTTGATTATAAATGGTTTATTATGACCTTAAATAATCATGTCCAACATTATTTATCGAATTTACTTTTATGATGATGTCATCATGACTTAAATCGAGTATTTACGATATTTCTCTATTAAGGTATGATTATGACGATGTTATATCATATAAGTTAGTGAAGTACAAGTATTTTTTTATTATTTTAAATTGTTATGTTGAGTTAGACTTATTATTACCTGATAGGCCCACGGTGTGTTTGAAAGTCACAAATGTTACCAAAGAGACACATCATATCATTAGTAGTGGCATTTAAGTGAAAATAGATTTTATTTCACACAACTCAAACAAACACCCAACTTAAATATAGATGCCAATAACAAATAGTTGCATCATTATTCATCATGGCACACATAGAGATAGATATTAAACAGCCAATGCAAGGGTGGCACACATAGAAATAGATATAAAACATACTCTATGAGGGTTGGCTAACTCCAAAAGCAATGGGATATTCAGTAGTTGCATGACCAAAGAAGCTCTTAATCTCATCATATTTTATAGTAAAAGTGAAAAACATAAATTTTAATTTTTTTATATTCAGATGATAGTATATTTTTATTATTTTCGAAAGAATATTATTCCTCAAATCACTAAAAAAATTGATGAAATTAAATAATAAAATATTATTGATAAATTTTTACATGATGTTGATGTCGTCACTAATGATCTTGCAAAATAGACACAATAGGTAGTTTTGATAATATCTCAAAAGAAAAGAAGACCTATTATTTTTTATTATTATGTGGTATATCTATAAGAATCATCATATGAATCAAAATGATACTTCATTATTTTCATTAGTTATGAAAAATGGTGATTCTGAAAAATGATATAATGTAGAAAAGAAGAGTTAAAACCAATGAGCCATAATAGTCCATCGAATTATCTAATAATTATAAAAATATCTATTATATAAACATGACTCAAGAGTAATATCGAACGATATAAAAATCAGACGTTTGATCAAAAGTTTTACTCATTAGGAATACACCGATTGATTTTTTTTAGTTTTTAAAATAAATTTATTAAGAATCATCATGACATTAGCAGCTCATTATGATTTTGAGTTATATTTTTGAATATAAAAATAATTCTTTTTAATGGGAATTTAGATTTATATAGATAACTTAAACGATTTGTATAGAAAATAAAAAAATATACAATTTGGTATATAAATTTAGAAAATCCATTTATAACATTAAACAAACTTCTACATAATCATGTATAAAGTTTTTTTTTATACTATTACTTTCTTCAAATTTAAAAAAATATTGTTGATCAATATTTATATCTTATAATTAGTAGGAGCTAGTTTATTATTTTGGTCTACTTATAAATAATATTTTTCTTACTAATAGAGATCATGGTTTATTGTACTGAACTAAAAAAAAAATTCACCAAGAATTTTAAAATCATTGATATGAATAAAGCATCTTATGTTATTAGCATTGAGATATTGAATCTCAAAGATTATTATGATTATCTTAAATTATTAGTATTAAAATCTTGATTTAAATGTAGCAAAACTATTAGTATAATCATGTGTCTCCTTGTACATGTATAGAGTTGGTAATAATTGGTTTAAATTTAACTTCCATTACTCAGAAACTTGAACTTTCCAAGAGTCAAATTTGAAGGGTACATTATTTTCATATATAATATCAATGTAATAGTGTGGTGGATGGGAATGGATCATCTACGACGTCCCTTGGAAAATTAAGCTCATAGTCTTACTCTATGGGTCTTTTTAATTAAATATGTCCCAAGCCCAATATGTGAAAGACAAACATAAATGAATGATGAAAGTCTAGAAGAATATTATTCTTGTATGAAGTTTTAAATAATGACTTTGATGTCATATTAATTTTAATGACCCTAACAGGATTAGTATGGAATTCTTTCAAAGAAGTAAATGGTCATTGAAAGTTTGAATGGTTTTTAGATTAAGATGACATCCACACACATGGATGTATCTATCAAATATTCACTCGATTTAAATTAAATATTCACTATCAATTTTTTTTCAGACTAATTATAGATTATTCTCTATAGTTAAACCTTATTATCTTGATCTCTAGACCTAAAAAAATTATATTGAAAACCTAAGTGAAACATCTAGGTCCATTAACCATAATACCATTAATTTTACCATAAAAAATATGAAAATAATAGATAAAAAAAATTAAAAAAAAATCTTTCTTTGTTATTATCATATGGTTGTTGTGATATTTAAGAAGATACAAAAAAAAAAAACATAAACTAAAATCTTGATTCCAAAACTATTGGCATAATTATGTATCTCCATTGACATGTATAGGATTGGTAACAATTGGTTTAAATTTAACTTACATTACTATTCGAAACTTGAACTTTCCAATAGTAAGTCTGTTGCAAATTTATTAACAATGGTATGATCATTTGAAAGAGTCATTATTTTTGGATACAAGATAAATATACTATATACTATGTGGTGGATGAGAATAGATTATCTAAAATATTTCTTTTTTCTCTTTTATTATAAGCTTAATAAACTAAAGTAAATATAAAATATTCTTTGACATCAACGTATTATAAATTAACTTTCATATCCTGTCTTACGAGGGATTTCACGAGGTTAAACAAGAAAACTGAACTCGATCATCATTTCTCAAAGTTAACTATGACAGGATTGATGAACAGTTATTATAGCAATGATAAATTTTCATAATCATGAATTTATTTTTTATTAATTTTTATTGTGAATATTTTGTTAAGTAATATATATAATTTTAAAAATAAAGAATAGATGTATAAATATAACTGTTAAAGCATTGAGTGCCTATTTTTATGGGCACTCCCTCACCATGTGCGGCCCTTCGCACAAGAAGCATCCTCCAAGTTTTGAGGCCTTACCTTTTGGGTTTGGCCCTTTGTGGGAACTCTTCTTCTTTTATTCGCCCCCGAGCTCCTTCCCTCGAGAATGTTTTGGAGGGCAATTGCCTGAAGATTGTTTCCTTCTTCCCGGGTCTTCGGAGAAAACAAAGTCGGTGAGTCTTTCTGTAGCAGCAATTGCCCCGACCACATCGGTAACATTCCTTTGATTTAGTTCTTGTTGAGCCTATGGCTTCAGACCATCGAGGAAGCTGAACAGCTTGTCCTTCTCGAACATATCCTGTATGTCCAGCATTAGTGCAGAAAATTATTTTACATAATCTTGGATGGAAGTACTCTGGCGGAGTTGTCTCAACTTCCTGCTTGCGACGAACTTTGTGTTCTTTGGTAGGAACTGAGTTCTCAACTCCCATTTCAAGTCCTCCCATGTGTCAACTCGACACCGACCTTGTTGGATCTCCTCCAAACGGGTTCGCCACCAAAGTTTTGCATCCCCGTTCAGATACATTGTTGCTATAGAAACTTTGGTGTCTTCAGAATCGGGCCTCGTAGCTCGAAAATATTGTTCCATGTCGAATAGAAAATTCTCGAGCTCTTTGGCATCTCTGGCCCCTCCATAACCATGAGGCTCGAGTGCCCTCAAGTTTTGTGGTGGTGCAACGTGGGTGTTGCTTCCTCCCGCATTTAGTGCTCTCGTGAGCATAGCCACCCTTGAAGTGAGTTTCACCACCACTTCCTGTAGGTGCTGCACGGAGTCTTTGGTGTCATCTGGCAGTCAGTCAACTAGGGTCTCGACCTTATCGATCTTGGACTCTGCATCCTCTTGCGAGCTCTCTACCCCGACAAGCCTTTGTTGGTCGTGGTAGAGTTCCTCCACGCTCGCTTCAAGAACATCCAGGCGGGCTTCCGCCATTGTGAGTCTCTCCGTGTTATTCTTTTTCCCAGTTAGTGCTCCAGATTGTGCTTCCTCCACTCACGGAGAGTAGCCAACTTCTCGCTCATCACGTTCACTGCCACACTCCTCTTGAGCGGCTCCAACAGCATGAGAGCGAGTGTGCACATGCAGCCCACCTACGGCTGCTTGGGGCAAGGGTCCGGCTTGCCCCGTCTTGCTTGATTCGCCACAATGCTTTGCCATGGCAAAGTTGCAAAGTTCCTTCACTACTCGCTCGAAGTGCTTGCCCGCTCTGATACCACAATGGCATGGCCTTAGCTGGAATTGCCTAAGGCGTGAGGCACCCTTGCGGCCAAGATGCGAACTTAGCTTGTGTTGCCTAAGTCGCGCTTCGCCCTTGCGATAGTACTCTGCAAAGATCAGCCCACTTGCAACCTCTTGCAGGTCCCGAAGGACCTGTAAAAGAGAAAGTTGATTAGTTCGAAAAAATGAGCGACGGACAAGTCCCGATGTCTCGTGAAAAGGGAAAGGTTTATAAGCAATTCAGCGAGCACCTTGCATGCACAAGAGAAAAGAGGGAGAGAGGGAAAACAAGGACTTCAGAGGGTTGAATGAACAGCTGCAAGTCCACAAACAGCTGCTCACCGGGTGCCGGGTGCGACAACAAGTTTCCGACAAGGTAACGTGCGAACTTACGAAAGGTTGTTCAACGCCCGACACTATACCGAAGCCCCATCCAGCCCTGTGCGACCCAGGGGGTTCCAAGGGGCTGAGATGGCTGACGTTTTGGTGAGTGGAGGTGGACTGCGAAAAGCAGCCCGTGGCACACGAAAACGGAGCTATTTTGGGGCTGTTTTGCTTGGTTCGGTGAGCGGTCGCTTTGTAGCGTTGCAACTTGTTCGAACTTACATTTTTACAAGCAAAATGACTCAAAACCAAAGTAAAACATGCTGCCAAATATTTGTACATGTAGATGAGAGCGACGAACGGTTTGTTGAACGGAGTTATTGCGGGTGCACGATGACCGTTCGTGACAAGCTGGAATGGGGCAGTCGAAAAATTTTAAACCAACTTCGAGTCTCGATGTCTATGGAACATGTCAACTAAATCATAAGCATCAATACCACCACTGCCTCGTGTTAATTCCATCAATATAAACTACATGTTAGATGGGATGACTCATGTAACTCCTATATTTGGAGGCTTAGATGGTGAATTTTTCTTGGCATTGTCATTGAAACTCCATTTTTGTCATATACTAATAACTTGTTCAGTCTTCTTACAAGAGAGAAAGAGAGGAAATAAAAAAAATAGTTTTTATTTATTTATTTATTTTTCTTTGTTATTCTCATACTGTTGTTGTAATGATATTTACGAAGATAAAAAAAATATCGACTAAAATATTAATTCAAATATAAGAAAACTGTTGGCATAATAATGTATCTATATGTCCATGTAACAATTGGCATAAATTCAAACTTTGATTAGATTACTATTTGAAACTAGAACTTTCCAACATTCAAGTCTGTCGAAAAATTATGGATGTGGGAATGGATCATCTACAAAATCAAATTTCACAAGCTTGGCTTGGAAGATTAAGCTCATTGTATTGCTTGCTGGTGTTGGGAGACAAACATAAATGCATAACGAAAGAGTAGAAGAGTATTATTCTCACTAGTTCTTTAATAAAAATAAGATAGTAAAAGACTCCCGGGAGTCTTCTGATCAGCTTGAATTCATAATGAAATCCACATTGGTTCTTATATATTAATGCCTCTCATCCCCTTCTCTCTCTTTCCAGTTTTCTCTCTTCAAAACATGGAAAACCACATTGATAAGAGAAAGAGAGATTTGGATTAATCGAAGACAAGCATGGAGTGATAATATTTCTATTGACTTGGAAGTCATATTTTAAGTAATCCAACAGACTTCACGATAAATGGTCAATATGAATCCAATGCTTCAATTTTTAGGATAAGATAGAGTTTTCATTATAAAAATAAAAATCCTGACTATACTACTGTTCTACAAAAAATATTAATGTTAAAAGTTAAAATTAAATAACTATAGATCAAATATACAATATATATTTTTCGATGTCATTCAGAAAGTCTTTATCTGATTTATAGGTGCATCATCGACGAATCCAAAGAATATGATGATGTCAATTTATAAGAAGAACTAGATCATTTTCTCCTTTCTTCTCATCTTTCATAAAATCGATATAAACAATGAATTATGAATAAAGTAGAGATGAGAGAAAATCTATAATCTTTCAATGATTGATTCATATAGATAAGAGAAAATATATAATATTTTAATAATATCATATCCTTAGAAATATAGATCATAGAGACATATAAATCATGAAGACATTTTGCTGATGGTGTTTGCACGATCGAATTGAAGCTGAGATGACTCCCGGGAGTCTTTTACTTTTTCTTGTTTTTATTAAAGGACCAGTAAGAATAATATTCTAATCTTCCATAACAAAATGTTCATTATGCTTTTAATTAAAAGACCATCGGGCTCGGGTCATATTCAAATTGTAAGACCAGCAAAACTATGAGTTTAATATTCCGAGCAAAGCTGAAATTTGACTGTCCCGATGATCAGTCCACATTAATATCACATCCACCACATTAATATCTCACATCAGTCCACTTTGTTTCTCCTTCTTTGTTTTGGAAATATATCACCCTTATTCACATCATCATGTAGTTTTAGAAGATGTGAATAATAACAATAATAATTATGCTCCGTGGTCCTTTAATCTGATTTGAGAGTCCGTCTAAAGTTAATATATGAAATTTCATGAGAGTCTATCCAAAATTATTATTTAAATCTGACATAAAATTTCATCGTGAATCATAACAATCAAGCAATTAAACAATCAAGTGGACTCGGAGGGAGTGGCACAATATTGCAATACTAGATCTACCTATGAATTAGCATGTTAAAAGTATTGGTTGAGTTATTAGAGCGTTAGTTGAGTTATTGAAGGTTCTATTGTCATGTTAAGGTTCTATTGTCTTTGATGATTTTTTAATATACAAATTGTACAAGCTGTGAAGTGTCTTGTTTAGTTGGTTGGAAGCATAGTGGTCAAAACAATCTATTTGCTCTATTATGGCACATATTTGCAGATATTAGATCATATAAGTTAGCGAAGCACAAGAATTTTCCCTCATGTTTATAATAGGGTGACTTCGAAGTTGGCATGTAGAGTTAGACTTATTATTATGGGATGGGCCTACGATGTGTTCAAAAGTCAAAAATGTTATCAATGAGACGCATCATATTATTATTAGTAGTGACAGAAGATAGACTTTATTTCACACTACTCAAACACACACCCAACTCAAACATAGATGCCAGTAACAGACATTGGCATCCTTATTCATCATGGCACACAGAGAGAATGATAGCAAACACCCTCCACAAGGGTTGGCTAAGCCAGCATCACGTAGACTCCAAATGCAGTGAGATACTCTGTAGTTGCATGGCCAAAGAAGCCCTTAATCTCGTCATATTCTACATTGATTTCGAAAAAGGTTCCACCCCCACCTCCATATGGACCGTATGTCTTTGCAAGATTGGTGGTAAACGTGAGTTGAGATACACATGGAAATTCAGAACAGTCGTGTTTGACATACCCAGAAACGGAGGTGAGGTATTCATCTTGCATGAGAGTAAACTGCAAGGCAATTAGAGCAATGATACATTTAGCGATTTATGTATTTTTGATAGTAGGTATTAATGGGAGGGAGGGGAGGGGAAGGCAAAAGAATAGATGCATGGATGGATGGAGGTTGGAGAGGCATGCCTGGAATAGTTCACCGCCGGGGCCTCCATATCTGGGAGTTACGCGAGTGGTTCCGTCGATGTCGAAGGTTATCTTAATGGAGTTTACGCATGAAGAAGCGCCAATGCTGATGCCAGTGATTTTGTCTGCAGGTTCCATGCTCCAACGAGACTCGTCGTCGCATGGACATTTGGGGACGCCCCCTCGGGCATGCGAGGCCGTCTTGATCTGGTTTGAAGCCTGCACCACCATGCATCATCCATCACAAACCACATAGAGTAGAATAGAAACTGCAGTACTACATAGATAGGCCTCCCTCTAAAGGAAGCAAAGCTATATTATTTCGGCGGAGGCAGAGTATCTATATAGCGTCTCTCTCACCATCAGCGAGCTTATGAATGAAGGAACTCCTCTCGCACCGGATGATATGCAAACACACTCGACTCGATGGGGAGAGAGAGGATGGATGGGGGGGTATTTATAGAACCAAAAGGTGCATCAAGTTGTCCAATACTTATGTATGAATGGAACATGTAACAACAATACAGAAAGAAGCAGTAAGGGGACCGCTTCCACGTCAATGTTGGATTCATAATGACCATTTACAGGTTTGGAAAATGTGAATGAATACTAGTTAAGCCTAAGCCTGTTGGATTACTTAAAATATGACTTCCAAGTTCAGCTCAATCCAAAGTCAGTAGATATATTATCACTCCATGCTCATCTTCCTTTATAATACGAATGACTTGCATTCAATCTTTATACGAATGATCCTTTCTTGTACATGTATTAACATCAAGCAGTCTCTCTTTCCTTCTTTTTCTTTCGTTCCTTTTCAGTATAGAAATGTTGTCGGTTCAAACATGATTGTGCACACCGCCTTCTTACCTTTGAATTCAAACTGGACAAAACAAATAGGGTTGATCATTTTCCACTGCATGCTGATCAGAAGACTCCCGGGAGTATTTTACTGTTTTATTTTGATTAAAGAAATTTTAAGAATAATACTCTTCTCGTCTTTCATTATGAATTTATGTTTGTCTCTTAGACTATTGGGCTTCGGTCATATTTAATTAAAAGACCATAAAAGCAATACTGTAAGCTTAATCTTCAAGCCAAACTAGTGAAATTTGACATTGTAGATGATCCAAACGCATTCACATTAGTATATCTATCTTGTATCTGAAAATAATGAATCTATTATTTCATACATTTTTAATAGACTCAGCCAAACTATTAAAATTTGACATGGTAGATGATCCATTCCCATCACCACACATTAGTATATTGCATTTATTAGACCATTGGGCTTCGGTCATATTTAATTAAAAGATCAGAAAAACAATATTATGGGCTTAATCTTCCAAGCAAACTAGTGAAATTTGACATTGTAGATGATCCATTCTCATTCACCACATTAGTATATTTATCTTGTATCTAAAATTAATGATTCCTTCAAATGATGTAAGTTAAATTTAAACCAATTGTTACCACTCCTCTACATGTCCATGGAGATACATGATTATGTCAGTAGTTTTGCTATATTTGAATCAAGATTTTAGTTTATAATTTTTTATATATTATTATATACCACAACAATGGTACGAGAATAACAAAGAAAGATTTTTTTTTATTTTTACCTTTTGACTTATTATTATCATGCAATCGGTAAAATCAATGGAGTTGGGGTAAATAGACCTAAATATTTTACTTTCATAATTATAAAAATTTTAATATAATTTTTTTAGGTTTAGAGACTAGGATAATAAAGTTTAACTATAGAGGATAATTTATAATTAGTTCAAAAAAATTGATAATTAATATTAAATTTAAATCGAGTAATATTCGATAGATACATCCATGTGTAGATGACATCTTAATCTAAAAACCATTCAAACTTTTATAGTTACCATTTACTTCTTTAAAAGAATTTCATACTAATCCTGTTGGGGTCATTAAAATTAATATGACATCAAAGTCATTATTTAAAACTACATTGAATAATAATACTCTTCTAGTCTTTCATTATGCATTTATGTTTGTCTTCCACATATATTGTGCTTTGGTCATATTTAATTAAAGACCAGCAAAGCAATACTATGAGCTTAATCTTCCGAGGGATGTTGTAGATGATCCATTCCATCCACCACACTATTACATCTATCTTGTATATGAAAATAATGTATCTTTCAAATTTGACCATTTGAAAGTTCAAGTTTCGAGTAATGAAAGTTCAATTTAATTTTTGTATCTTCTTAAATATCGCAACAATAGTATGAGAACAACAAAAAAAAAATTTAATTTTTATTTTTTACCTATTATTTTCATATTTTCATTAGTAAAATTAATGATGTTAGGGTAAATGAACCTAAATATTTTATTTTTATAATTATAAGGATTCTAATATAATTTTTTAGGTCTATAGACTAGGATAATAAAATGATTTATCTACAAAAGATAATCTATAATTAATTTTAAAAAAATTAATAGTCAATATTTAATTTAAATTGAGTAGATATTCGATGGATACATTTGGATGATATCTTAATCTTAAAAAACATTTAAACTTTCATAGTGACCATTTAGGTGTTTGGAAGAATTCAATACTTGTGACATCAAAGTCATTATTTAAAACTACATTGAATAATAATACTCTTCTCGTCTTTCATTATGCATTTATGTTTGTCTTCCACATATATTGTGCTTTGGTCATATTTAATTAAAAGACCAGCAAAGCAATACTATGAGCTTAATCTTCCGAGGGATGTTGTAGATGATCCATTCTCATTCACCACATTAGTATATCTATCTTGTATATGAAAATAATGTATCTTTCAAATTTGACCATTTGAAAGTTCAAGTTTCGAGTAATGAAAGTTCAATTTAAACCAATTGTTACCACTCCTCTACATGTCCATGGAGATACATGATTATGTCAGTAGTTTTGCTATATTTGAATCAAGATTTTAGTTTACATTTTTTTTTTGTATCTTCTTAAATATCGCAACAATAGTATGAGAACAACAAAAAAAAAATTTAATTTTTATTTTTTACCTATTATTTTCATATTTTCATTAGTAAAATTAATGATGTTAGGGTAAATGAACCTAAATATTTTATTTTTATAATTATAAGGATTCTAATATAAATTTTTTAGGTCTATAGACTAGGATAATAAAATGATTTATCTACAAAAGATAATCTATAATTAATTTTAAAAAAATTAATAGTCAATATTTAATCTACTCTTTAGTCTTTCATTATGCATTTATGTTTGTCTTCCACATATATTGTGCTTTGGTCATATTTAATTAAAAGACCAGCAAAGCAATACTATGAGCTTAATCTTCCGAGGGATGTTGTAGATGATCCATTCCCATCCACCACACTATTACATCTATCTTGTATATGAAAATAATGTATCTTTCAAATTTGACCATTTGAAAGTTCAAGTTTCGAGTAATGAAAGTTCAATTTAAACCAATTATTACCAATTCTATACATGTACAAGGAGACACATGATTATACCAATAGTTTTGCTATATTTGAATCAAGATTTTAGTTTACATTTTTTTTTTGTATCTTCTTAAATATCGCAACAATAGTATGAGAACAACAAAAAAAAATTTAATTTTTATTTTTTACCTATTATTTTCATATTTTCATTAGTAAAATTAATGATGTTAGGGTAAATGAACCTAAATATTTTATTTTTATAATTATAAGGATTCTAATATAAATTTTTTAGGTCTATAGACTAGGATAATAAAATGATTTATCTACAAAAGATAATCTATAATTAATTTTAAAAAAATTAATAGTCAATATTTAATTTAAATTGAGTAGATATTCGATGGATACATTTGGATGATATCTTAATCTTAAAAAACATTTAAACTTTCATAGTGACCATTTAGGTGTTTGGAAGAATTCAATACTTGTGACATCAAAGTCATTATATAAAACTTCACAGTCGTTCTTCACGCATGCACACTGTGGTCGTTCCTTCCATGCATGTACACCAACTCAATTATCCTCTCTATACAACCAACATGGGAAATATTGAATGCACCAAGATTTGAATCCATAATACGCGGATTGGCATATATGAGTCACGTATTATGTCGAAGTATGCGTGACTATTAGCTTCATTCGGTCCTATTTTAATTAAAACACCCGCAAAAACTATGACTTTGATCTTCCATGCCAAACTAGCATTATTTTGACTTTGTAGATCAGCCATTCCAATGTCATCAACATATGCAGCTTGTATCTGAAAATTAAACTCCACATTCTCATCGGTCTACTGTTGGGCTGACAGCCCATATTCAACCCAATGTGGGCTTTATCAGCCCACACCCTTTCTTAACCTAATCCTAGATTAATGTGGCTACGTTTTGCAGGTGTAGGTGGTTACATTTTTTAGAGAAAAACTGTAACAACGTGGACATCCTCGCAGCAGCAAAGAGGAGAAGAAAAAGATAGAAAAACAAGAGAAAGAAAGGTAAGAAGACAAGGACAATGCAAAGAGACTATTCTCAATCATCTAGTAGTGTTCTCATCTCAAGTTAGATCAAATCTATAGTAGACTCTTACTATGATTACTAGGGGAGGTTTTAGATATTGTGGACAGTGACGTGATCCTTGTATCCCAGTTATTCTCTTGTGATTGTTGCTAGGGTTTAGGGCAAGAGATTGAGATTTGTATATTCAGTATTCTCATAGTGGATTATCTCTAGTTTGCCCCATGATTTTTACCCTTCACATTGAAGGGGTTTTTCACGTATATCTTGGTGTTCTATTTGATTATGATTCTATTTAATTTCGCTGCGTATTATGTTAATCTAATACTTATTCATATACAAATATTATTCCGCTTTATATCTCATCATCTACTTTGTTATTCTTCTCCGTTTTAGAACTTTGAATTAATGAAAACCCTGCTCATCTCATATCGTCCCTATTGTTATATGAATGTGAATTAATAATAAAGAAATAAACAAAAAATTATATTTTGGCCGAACCAACAGAACAAAAAAAAATTCAAAGTGGGTTAATAATAATAATAATAATAGTAATTTATTATTATTATTATTATTATTATTTATGCTCCGACTTGAAAGTTCATCCAAAGTTATTATTTGAAATTTCATCATGACTATCGGAATTTTATTTCGAATGACAATAAATTCATATATTAGTAGTTTCATCTTAAACCTAAAATGATGCATACAATACAATAAAATGAGAAAAATAAGGCCATCGAATCGATCTATTAACATCATGACATTTGGCTTGATACAAATATGAGGTTTTCTTAAGTCAGTGACACGCCCACATGTATCTCAAATTTAGCGTAAAATACGATAGTTTTGTTCAAGGCAACAGTCCATAACAAATAAAATGTAGTTTAGATTTTGAATTCAAAAGTGGATGAGCTAAAATACAGAGTAAAATTATAATTTTTATTATCATATATCTACGTACTATTATTTATGTCATATTAGCTAGCACTTGAAATTTATGATACTATATGTATATATATGCCCTCCTTGTAATGGTCATCCACCTAGAAGAAATTATAGATTATAAAAGGCTTATTATGAACTTAAATAATCATGTCCAACATTATTTATCGAAATTACTTTTATGATGATGTCATCAAGACTTCAATTAAGTATTTACGATATTGCTTGTATGACTATGCTGATGTTATATGATATAAGTTAGTGAAGTACAAGAATTTCTTTCTTGTTTTTAGTTGATACATTCAATTAGACTTTTTTATTACCGGATATGGCCACTATGTGTTCGAAAGTCACAAATGTTATGAGTAGGGGCACATATGTGAAAATAGACTTAATTTCACATAACTCAAACAAACACCCAACTTAAACATAGATGCCAATAACAAATAGTTGCATCCTTATTTATCATGGCACACGGAGATAGATATTAAACACCCTCTACAATGGCTAAGCCAGCATCACATAAACTCCAAAAACAATGAGATATTCAATACTTGCATGATCAAAGAAGCTCTTAATCTCATCATATTCTATAGTAAAAATAAAGATCTCAAATTTTAT
Organism: Musa balbisiana; assembly: GCA_004837865.1. Taxonomy (NCBI): domain Eukaryota; kingdom Viridiplantae; phylum Streptophyta; class Magnoliopsida; order Zingiberales; family Musaceae; genus Musa; species Musa balbisiana. The sequence continues at coordinate 33,541,641 of CM017196.1, forward strand.
TTTTTTTACTGACAATATCAAATCAAAAAAAATTTCTGTAAAAATTTTAAGATCATTGATATGAATAAGACATCTTATGTTATTAGTATTGAGGTATTACTTATCTTAAGAATTGCTAGGATTATCTTTATATATATATATATATATATATAGTCTTAGTATGATTTAATATATAGTTTTATTCAACAAATGATAAAATTAAATATTTTAATTAAATCAGGTGATTTTAAAATAATTTTAAAAAATCTGATAAAGAAACATATTTATTATGTATGTGTAATTGAAAGTCTATTACATGCTTAAGCCTATACCAAATCAGATATTAATTTTATAGTTAGAATATTGGGTGTATATTAAAGTTATCAAACACTAAAAGATTATAAAGAAAATAATAAGATATATAAAAAGGATGAAGGATTATATGCTCACATATATGAAAATAAATTAGCTTGAAATAATAGTATTTTTCATATGTTGATTTTCTAAATTACCTCGATAATAAGAAGTCCATTTTATATTTTATTATTAAGTAATATATTATTATAATTTTAATAATAAAATCTGATTTTATGGTATATTTTGATGTCACTAATCAAGCTTTATGATTGTAAAATTTTATCTTAGGATTTGATATGGTCAGATTCAATTATCAAGTCACTAAAGATACTTTGTGATGTATTTTTCTTCTATAAAAATAGCAAGTACTTTAGTAGTTCTATGCATTATAATAAAAATTACTTAGTGGTTAAAGAAAAGAATCTAAAAATAATTAATATCAATTAAAAACTTGAGTTCTATTGTATTAATTTCTAATCAATTCACTTAGAACTTATAGTCTAAAGTGTTTGAAAAAATATATTTTTATGATTGTGTTTGTAAATAACCTGTAAAAGATACGATGATACATATTTAAGTAGACATTATATTTGACATTCTTATTTACGTAATTAAAATTATTTATTACTACTATCTTATTTATATTTATGTATGTACATATTAGGATTGAATATATAATAGGATTGTCATAAAATCATAATATGAGGTATTTTTTATTACATTAGAAAGGACTAATAGCACTGTGGTATACAGAATAAAGTATGATATTTATGACAAATAATCGCTATGACTCACATTAGCAATCATACTTAATGCGGTATTATTATGTTTATTAGACTTATTTATCTATTTTATAAAATTCATATGCATATGTAAAATATTTTTTCAAAGATTAAAATCTAATTAAATAAAATTATTTTTAAATATTTTTTTTATTATGATACGATTTTTTAAGAAATGACACTGATGATGGGAGGGACTCTTCTTATTATAAACTTAAGTAATCCTATCGAACTTGATTTATCAAATTTACTTTTGTGATAATATCATCGGAGTGTTTATGATATTGCTCTATTAAGGTACCACTATGCAATGTTATATCATATAAGTTAGTGAATTTATAATAGGATGACTTAGAAGTGGCCATGGTAAGTTCGACTTATTATTACCGGATGGGCCGTGTTCAAAAGTCACAAATGTCACCAATGAGACACATCATAGTATTAGTAAAATAGACTTTATTTCACACTACTGAAGCTGACACCCAATTCAAACATAGAGGCCAATAACAGACAATGGCATCCTTATTCATCATGACACACGTAGAGATAGATAGTAAACACCCTCCACAAGGGTTGGCTAAGCCAGCATCACGTAGACTCCAAATGCAGTGAGATACTCTGTAGTTGTTTGTCCAAAGAAGCCCTTAATCTCGTCATATTCTACGTTGACTTCGAAAAAGGTTCCACCCCCACCTCCATATGGACCGTGTGTCTTTCCAAGATTGGTGGTGAACGGAGGTGAGGTATTCATCTTGCATGAGACTAAACTGCGAGGCAATTAGAGCAATGATACATTTAGCGACTTATATATTTGATAGTAGGTATTAGTAGGAGGTATGGGAAGGCAAAAGAATAGATGCATGGATGGAGGGAGGTTACGTGAGTGGTTCCGTCTATCTCGAAGGTTACCTTAATGGAGTTGACGCATGAAGCAGCGCCAACGCTGATGCCTGTGATTTTGTCAGCAGGTTCCATGCTCCAACGAGACTCGTCGTCGGATGGACCTTTGCGGAGGCCCCCTCGAGCATGCGCGGCCGTCTTGATCTGGTTGGAAGCCTGCATCACCATGCATCCATCACAAACCACATAGAGTAGAATAGAAAGTACTACATAGATAGGCCTCCCTCTAAGAGAGGCAAAGCTATATTCCTTCGGCGGAGGCAGAATATATATATAGTTTCTCTCTCACCATTAGCGAGCTTACGAAGCAATTCCTCTCACACCAGATGATATGATGGGGAGAGAGAGAGGGGGGGGTATTTATAGAACGGTGCATGAAGCTGTCATGACTGGGACTTGTCACAATAAAAAGAGAACCAGCCCCAATACCTGGACTGATGGGGTATTTACAGAACCAAAACCTATTATGAACCTGTTATGAATGGGATTTGTATCGATTCATTATGCATTTAAGCTGATCAGAAGACTCCCGTGAGTCTTGTACTATTTTATTTTTATTAAAGAACTAGTAAGAATGATACTCTTTCTTTGTGCATTTATATTTGTCTCCCAAATCATTGAGCTTTCTTTCATATTTAATTAAGAGACTAGCAAAATAATACAATGAGCTTAATCTTCCAAGCCAAACTAGTAAAACTTGACATTGTTCATACGATCATACCAAAATAATGAATCCTTCATACGATCATACCATTATTCATAATTTTTCGACACTTGTTCATTAGAAAGTTTTAGTTTCGAGTAGTAATCGAAGTTGAATTTAGACCAATTGTTACATATACATGGAGATATATGATTATACCATTGGTTTTCTTATATTTGAATTAAACTTTTATTTTATAATTATATTTTATAATTATATAATTAAGATCCACAACAAGCAAAAACTATCTTAACACTTTGGAACCCCAAGGTAGGGGGGGGCATGCCAAATAATACTTTGATTATAAGGATAGATCATTGCATCGCATGAGCACTTTTACCTTAGATTGTTTGGAAGCTTGTACGTGGGGTGCGAACGGAGGGTCCCACTGGGACATGGGGCCTGCCGACCACATCAAGGGCATCAAGATATACGCCAAGGGAGTAGTCGACTCCATCGCCTTCATGTACGTGGTCGGAGAGACGGCCGACGACACTCCCCGATATGGAGGCCCCGGCGGTGCACCCAACCTGGCATGCCTCCTGCTTCACCTCCGTTTGCCTTTTCACCTGCTATTTATTCCCTTCCATTAATTAGGCATCAAAGGAACATAGAACACAAACAGTACTGATTCGAGTGGGAACCCTACCAAACAAGAACTAGGAATGGTAGGAAGAATGTTAGTCCATACTATCACTGCTAGGCTACTTAGACATCACAAAAATGGCTTCTTATCCTTCGCTACAAGCTTTTTTACACCTCAGTATTCAACAACGTAAGAAAATGCAACAAAAAAGGAAGAAAGAAATCATGCGCATGCTTATTCGTCTCTAACCATGAAATCAACACCTCAATAATCCATACGAACTCTGTGCCGTTGCAGATCAAATTTTTTGACGAGGAATACCTCACTGCAATCTCGGGATACATCGGAGAGTACGGTGGAACTCCTTGCGTATCTCAGCTCACATTTACCACTAATATGGGAACCTATGGACCGTACGGAGATGGCGGCGGAACTCCTTTCAACCTTCCCGTGGAAGAGGGTAAGATCGCGCGCTTCTATGGACGTGCAGGTACCTATCTTACTGCCATTGGCGTCTACTTGAAGCCAAACTAGAAGCAGCTCAATGGAGTGGAATTGAAGCTGTCTACTACTTGGGTGATCCCATAAATAAAGGATGTCATATACTACCGTTGACATCTCTCGATGTTTGTCTTATGTTTAAGTTGTGTGCCTAAGTATGTCGTTGTGATCCTACAAATAAAATGGGTTGTGCTTATTATGTGACTCAATAACTTACAGTATAATGCACCTCCTTATCTTTCTTTAGAATGTTTATGAAACTAAGGCGAGCGTGTGCTTATATAAGGCCGTGATTATTATGTGATTATATTCTAAGCAAACTTAAGCAATAGATATCTCGTTCGAGGTAGTATATTACGTACACGTTGAGTTACCTAAGCTTCAGAATTATATATGAACTGATCATATGTTATGCTTTCACGTTGACTGAATTTGTGCCACTGTGCACTAATCAATAGGATGCCTCAATAGAAACTTCAGACGATAGTTCTTAATGAATGCTAATCTTCTCCCGAATCTTTGTATAAAAATCTGAATAATTTATGTTATTGATATTGTGAATTTTTCTGCACTAAGTTAAGATCGATGAATCCTAACTAATGACAAGCAATTGGCTTTTGGGTAAAAGACACTTCCCTATACTTATATGATCCCTTTGGCAATTGCTAGTATAGTGCAGTCTCGAAATACTGATATAGAAAGTGATATTTTTTTCATGATTTCTTCAGCAAAGATGATTGAAATTAACACCAAGAGAGGTTTAATTTATGAAGTGGCTTAAAGCTCATGAAGACAATAGATGACTACTTATCCCAAATGGAAATTAGCTGATTAAATCCTCAGAGAGTTGTAATGAATGCTAATCTTCTATCAAATTACTTTGAATCTCTAATATCTGAATTATTTAAAGGGCTATATTATTCATGAACATAATCAGCAGTCACCAACATAATTACCCAATGGCTTTGCCCCCTCTTCCAGTTGATTGTGGATTTAACAAGGGTGAAGAAGGCAATAAGAATCTCATTAGGGATTCCTAACTACTTCAAATATAGATACAAACCCACACACTACATACCATTAATAACATGTTGAACAATCTATTAAACACACCAACAGGGGGCCACACAGACATAAAAAGAGATAAAAATAAAACAATCAAGAAATGATGCTGACAAACATATATATATCACTAACATATGTGGAAACACAATACACATGCAGATGCACCACTTGATCCAAACCCAGCATGGTGTTTGTTGTTGTCACTGTGCTGTGATGGAGGAGGAATCTTCAGCTTCTGTTCTTGCATTTCTCCATGGCTCTTGGGGCTGCAATTAGGAGACCGAAGCATTATGCTTTTCTAAAGAACGTACAAAGATATGCATTCATCAAATTTCGATGATGGAGAATGATAGCTAACATCCATGTCAAGTAGACGATTGATGAACAAGAAGATACTCACCGAGTCCAATGGCTTCTGATCCCTTCATTATCCTCAGACGCTTGCAGGAGTCAACAAACATCCTGGACCAAGTTGACATGGAGTCAGTGATGCAAGTTTGTAAGACCAACTGAAACAGGATGATCACAAAGATTTCAATGGCCTGCAGTTCCCTCGACAACATAGAAACGTACTCCCATGGAACATCTCCGACGAGCATCCAGTCGCCATCCTTGTCTTCGTAGGTTGGCACATACTCGGATCCATTCAGAAGATCCATCACCTCTCTCTCGTTCATGAAGTCCCTCCCGCTCATCCCCTGAGAGCCACAGTTCCCTGACAATTGAACCGGGGAAATCAACACTCTCTATCTTGCATGCTGTAGAGGTTAATTATTGTGTGTATTTGGATACACAGCTTTACCACATGCTTATACTAGAATTATAGACACTGAGCTGGAAACGTATGCATGCTAAGTGTTCCACACCAAAACATAGTTGGCTTGCATGAATGCTGTGTTCTGGTAGGGATACAGCATTGCTCATAATTAGTGGGTCGTCTCCATGTGGCGAAGCAATGTGTGCTGCCAACCACATGGTGTGTCTCACACACACTGATTCCCTGATTCTGATGGATCCAACGGCGGACATCACTAATGCATGCACGTAGTTAGGAGATTGATGAAGCCAAAGATGTACCACTGGTGAAGGAGCCGAACATCTTCTGCAGGGCCATGGAGAGCTCTTGGTAGCTTCTGTACATCTTCAGATCCACCTTACGGAGGTACGGAGCGCCGTCCGTGCTGACCTTGACGAAGGCGGCCACCGGGTTGCCGGGCTTCTCACCTCCCTCCTTGCTTCCCTTCTCAGAGTGAGCAGAGAGGACGTTCTTCCTGAATGATCGAACTGGAGGCCAACCCACAACCTGTGCCCTGATATTGACCACATATAATGATACTGATCAATCATATGCCCTGAATTTGTTACTGTAGTTGTGCATATATGTAGTAGGATTATACTGACACCCTATCTTCTGATACTTTTGACCTTTACCTTTGTAGTAGCCAATAACTCTCTTTGAGATGTAAGATCAAGAAAAAAGCAACTTTTATCCAAAAGGAATTGAGAATATACATGTGTGTGTGTGTGTGTGTTCTTTTTCTTGTCTCAAAACCCAAATTTAATTGATGAAAAATAACTGATTACAGAAGATCTTGTTTACTGATCACAAGAGAACAAAAACTATGTATTTGTTTGATAGAATTATCAAGAAAGAGAGAGAGAGAGAGAGAAATCCATAATCTTGGAGATGGCATCTTTTCAACTATGAGAACAAAACCTTTTCAGCAAAAGACACATCAAACATTAGAGAGAATTGGGAAACATACTTGGGAGCAGGTGGCTTCTCGGGGTCGTTGCCACAGGAAACACCAAGGTTCCTCTGGCTCGGCAAGCTGCCTCTCGCTTTCTCCGTGATCTGTTCCTCCGCGTCCACCGGGGTCTGAAGCTTCAGCTTCAGATCGATAGTCTCAGCGAACCCCCTCTTGCAGGAGTTCTTCGCGGCCTCGGCTTCCCCACCGCCGCCGCCGGGCAACCCCAGGCGCAGCTCGGTCTCCTCCAACCCCAACGACCCACTCGCCATCCTCCTCCGACGACGACTCTCTCACCCCTCCAATCTTCTTCTTCCTTCCTTCTGCAACGCTTTCACTGGAAACAGAGTAAACTAATCAGAATCGAAATGTGGTTTTTAGAGGCGGCTTTCTGCTCTCTACTTTCGCGTACATTTGTAGAGTCCGTCGTACGCTGCAACGCTTCTGAAATCGCGACACGTGCACATGTCAGCGTGTTGGATCTCGAGGGCTTTGTCGGGAAACCCAAATAAGAGAACAAGATAATCGTCTTACTATTCAAAATTTACTCGCTTGGCACCTTTCTTTTGAGTGGACAATATAGCGGGCTCCACAGGTTGTCGAATCCCCATCCGAGTAACTTAGATAGAGCCCTTCATGACGAGTAATACAAGTAATTATCAAATGGAACTGCATGTTCAGTTTAATTATAAATAAAATAATAATATAAATATATTTATATGTCAAAAAAATATAGGGATTTCAAGATATAGAAATTATTTTTCCCTTAAAAAGTAAAAACATATTTTATCATTTTGGAGCATTTTGATTTCAAACAAAAAATTAAAAATATATTTTAATGTGTTAAATCTAATTCTAGAAACTTTATTCACAATCATAAAATTGAGGGTTGAGATGTGATTTGAAAGGGTCAATGAATCTTTGACATATGGATGATGTCGGCAGATCAAATTAATCAACGACTAATTAAATAAAAGAACTACTTACATATTATCTCCTATAATTAGTTATTTTTAGAATCTCAATTCCTATATTTTTAAAAGCTACATTATGATCCTTATACTTATGAAAGTGAAATATTTAACTTCGTTTCTTCTCACGTTATCAATTCTGCTAACGAAAATACCGTATAGTTTATCATTGAGTATGTACTGATTCTACCTCACTTCGGTTTATCACTGAGCATATGTGATATTTTTATCAGTAAAATTGACGATATGAAGAGAAACGAGATTAAATATTTTACTTTCGTAAATATAAGAATCTCAATATAACTTTCAAAAATATAGAAATCAAAATACTATAGATAACTAATTATATGAACAATTTATAATTAGCCCTCAACAAACCGATATGTCTTCATTTAATGCTTTTGATGCATTAGTATATCATTAGTTACTTCTAGTTTTGAGTAAGTAAAAGAACTCTACAGTAGCTATACAAAACTTGGAAATGTAGCATTTTTATTGCTTTAAGCAATGGATGCAAGTGAAGGATAAACGAAGCATGCATCCACCATTTCTCTTGTCGTCATCCTGCGTAGTTATTTCATGTACCACAGACTTTGAACACGCTATTACGAGGATTCGTTGGCTGTAGACAAGGGCACATTGGTGCTGCATTATATAAGGTTGGTACGTGGGATCACTCACCGAGGTGCATGAACTGATAGATTCTCTCTAGGGGATGTATATAGACTTAGGACAAGACAATCCTATAGTTAGATTCTAGCTTTTAAGTCCATAACTTAGATGCTAACTTCAGTTGAAAGTAATCCTCACCAAATCTTGTATGTGCAATCAATTTCTGCAGTGAGTTGCTTCTTTATTGCTGGTATTTCCCCACTTTCTTCCTTCTTTATTGCTGCCATGGGGGGGTGAACTGTGCAAATTGTGCAAAACTGAAGCTCGAAATAATGTGTGGAGGAGCAGTTATTGTAACATCATCATGAAGTAGAAAGGAAAAAGGAGATAACAACAAATGTAGCTACAAGTTTCATGACATTTCTTAAATGATCATAAGATAATGCAGCTTTCAGAACTTTGCTTTTCTGTAGTTGCTTTATGAGACAGCCAAATGCATCATTCACCATCCTACAGTGATGCCTTCTGTACTCAATAAGTCATCCTTTCTTGTGGAGGAGTGCTGAGAAAGGTAAAGGACTGCCATGAGATCAACATCATACTCTCTCTAAGTCAGATATATACATGGCTAGAATAGCTTAATGTTGACTGCTTCAGCTACACAGCATGCAGTTGCTTCTCCTTCTTTCTCTCTGAATCCTTTTCCCCATCATTGTGGAGTGTTGTTGTTTCTCAATGCCAAATATATCAAACCAATCCACAAGCTTATCTTATCAAAGGCCATCATCCAAGATTGATTCTTCTTTTCAGCTAGCATTACATGTCCAAAACTTTTAGCATCAAATTCCTTTAATTTAAGAGAACAGTATGCAGCTTTCTTGCCTTCAGATGGTGTAGCATATGATTGGCAACATCATAGATCATGTGCTATTAATTGGCTTAAGACAGTCATCAAAACTTTGAGATGGTATCAGAGCATATGAATAGGTGTGAGCACACTTAGCGCATATGTAATTAATTAGCCGAGGAAGATGTTGACTTTCTTTAGGCTATATGTGTTGGGTTGACAAGGAAGAGAAGCGAACGAGATGAGACAATGAGTGCATGCTGTAGTTTCTCTCCTGCAAGCAACAAGATATCACCTCCTCATTTAATATAGTGAAGCAAAGAGAAACTAATGGCATAGTAAGATAGCCAAACTTAGGGTTTGGCATATGTTCTCTTTCATGTTCCGGTCATGTTCAAACTCTTCTTGTATACAGTAGGACAGACATGTCAGTGTTCTCTACTATAATTTGACTCAGAACACAGTGCCTTCCCCCAATGTAGTTCTGATTCAGTGTACAATGCTACTTCTCCATCTCACCATATGAAGCAGTTCCCTTTACCCAGTAAGTTGCTACAAGAGGCTTATGTAGGGTAGCAACAGAAAGGGTGGCTGGCCATTGATGTTGGCTTCCCTTCTTCTACAAACAAAGTTAGGGACGCTGGCCACGATTTCATGTAGCGTTCTTGTAAGAGCCCCACCGATGACGCCAAAGGAGAACGCCCGGGCACCGGACACTCTGTGTCGACATGTCGACGTTACATGCTTCAGCTGGAGAGGCCATGCTCTTCCCACAGGCAGCTATTGTTCGGCTTCGCTTGTCGAGATGCGGGCACTGATTGATCGTTTCTATGGCAGTGCATGGTTACACGTCGCTCCTCTTCTAAACATGCATCCTTACTTGTTAGCTGGAGGAGGAAGTGCAGATTGGAACTGTGACATGATGATTTCCGGGTTGAAACAACAAGGATATCGATCTTGGGGTTGAGTAAGATGATGATCAATTTGGTGAGGAAAAGTCAGCCTTAATTACGAATCAAGGTTTTTCTCTAGCGCAAAATCAATCAAACCGATGTACGTTCGACATGTACCACTATATCAACATATGAATTAATTGATGTTGACCATAAAATAAAATAAAATAAAAGAAGAAGAGAAAGAGAGAGAGAGAGAGAGAGAGAGAGAGAGAGAGAGAGAGAGAGAGAGCATAATAATAGTAGTAGTAGTAGTGGTGGTGATGGTGGTGGTGGTAGTAATAATAATAATAATATTATTATTATTACTACTACTACTACTATTACTATTATTATAGATGATTATTGAAATTTGTAAAAGATTTTTTAAAATAATAAAATGACAAGTTTATCCTCCACTTCCACATAGGGTATCAAGAATATAAATTAAGATCATATTTATAGATTAAATATAAATTTTAAAAAAATCTCATAATTAGATTTCAACAATTGGCTTAGGCACTTCGAGATGAAGTGACATTGATTATAACCTTAATTTGTCAGAAATAAAACTGTGATATGGAATAATTTAATTCCATAATTGAAATCGTAAATATCATAGATCTAAGAAAAAGAATAGATATCTTTTAGATACGATAATCAATAAAGTATCTCTTTCATCGCAAAGCATCATTGTAGCATCATATAAATTTGCATAGGACCACTATGATTGATGAAACAGAGACATATCAATAATCTATTAATGAGATACGAGAAAAAATTTTATGATGTATTGATCCTTACGAGGCCCTCTGACGAGATCTTGTAATCTCCTAAGACATCCTAAGGACTTTTCTTTTATTGATCAATAATTTTAATTTAAAGATATTTAACATATCTTAATCAAAATTAAATAAAATCACATAATCTAACATAATTATTGCATGTTCATGTACCCAAATAAAGAAAAAACTGATCGAATATTCGTCTCTGCACATAAACACATTACAAACAACATAAAAGTCGAGCCTGTCCGGTATGACAGAAAGTATTTACAAGAATCCTCAACATGGTGAATAATTGATGGAAGTTGATTGAACACCCGAATGACTCAGATCAGTGGGTAAACATCGGCAAACTCATGGGAGTGCATTAATGCAACCCAGAGGAGTGAAGCAGGATACAAAGTGCATTGATATTATGAGTCGTCCACTAAGCTTCATGGAAGGATCGATGAAACCTGCAAGAAGAAGAAGCTGAGTACCTCCATGCTAATCTATAGCAGTCTACATGAATCAAGCACAGGGGGGAGAGAGAGAGAGAGAGACTAAAACAGGCTTTAAACGGGCCATGTGTTTTGATCTCAAATCAAAGCAGGCTTTCGGCTAGTCATGATGATCATGAGATGATATATATATATATATATATATATATATATATATATATATATATATATATATATATATATATATATATATATATATATATATATATATATATATATATATATATATTATATCTAAAATATATTTATTATTTGTAGATTTGATTACTGTATTTTCTTAGAGTTCTTCATCAAAATAGGTAATTTGTTTCTTTTCTTTCCCCTTATATTGCATGATGCTTCAATCTTAGAAGATAAATGGAGACCTTGCATTTACAAAGATAACAAAAGAGAAAGGGATTAAGTTAGAGAGTTGAATTTGACTTGTCCATTTTTCTAAACCATAGTTCAAATAACCAGTCTCAAGCAGAAGTTTTCTATTATCAAATCAGGGACATGAGAGAAGCACTTTGACAAAAGGAAGAACATGTAGAGAAAGAGTGAACTTTCAGTATGTTGATATTACATGGTATTTCTTAATTACTATATATTCATGTCATAGAAGATCATATCTATAGTGCTTTTATTTTTATTTTTTTCTCAACTAGTCAATAAATACACTGCACAAGAAAAGCAAAGAGTGCAGATGGCAAGATGGCCAGTAGGCTCAGTTCAAACATGAAATTAAGTTGAAAGGTGAGGAAAAGATCTCTATCCATTAGATCAGCAAGCCACACCCCAATAAAGCACAAACCACTAAGGAGACAAGCACCACTAAACAGCAAGAATGAGTGCCTGATAGAAAAATATAACATCGCGATCATTATCATCAATGATCATGTCAAACTTGCTTTCCATTTCTATGAAAAGTGTGTAAATCCACACTCATCAAGCATGCTGCCCACTACACTACAATACAGCAATCCCCACCCAAAAGTACTAAGCTTAGTGCATTACAGTACCCGACAAAACAATTAAGAGCAAGTGAGCACTTTGGCAGCTAACCTCTTTCACTTAGAGATACAATGAGAGATTTAGGTAATCGAGTAGAATCTTTACCATGGGATTGTAATAATAACACCTTCATCAAAAGTAGGGGAAAGTAAACAGGAGAATGACATCATCTGGCACTTGCGCGACACACAGGACCTTTTAGGTCACATCCAACATGCCGTTGAAGGTCGGAGAGTGCTGGTTTCTACACACTGATGGAGACACGTATTTGCTGTCGCTATAGAGCTCTTGTTGATTGCTCGATCCTATGAAGGGGTATTTGGTTCAGGCTTGACTGTCTTGGATTCAGACTGGTGATGTGTCTCGAGGATTGCCATGGCTAGTGAAATTGGCATCATGCAGAGGGATTTGGATTGAAGGAATTGCATTGCAGCTCCAATATCTTCTTCCATAAGTTTTGCAACTTGCCGTTCTGTACCATCTGTTGACCACTTCTCCCAAATATGCTGTGTGCTCCCGCCCTCACTAGTTTCCCCCTTCACAAGTATATAATGCAACCCGGTCAAACTATTTATAAGACAGTTTAATCGGACACCCACCTAAATAAAGTATCTTCTATAAAATTGTGCATGATCAATGTGAATACGTAGAAAATGTCAACAAGCATGTAGAATATATGATGGGATGAGAACACGATAATTGGGAAGTGCTTTGCCACTTTACAATTGTAGAAAACATCATCCTATGCTCGCAGGGTCTAGGGTTTAAAGATATGGAACAGTGTGATGGGCTGAAAATTTGGAAGTCAACATTCCAACTGACTGTGTGTACTCCATAAGTAAACTAAAAAGGCTTTTATTTAAACATAAGAAATGCTTCAGATATCAGCAGAATGCTTGGGCTTAAACTCTCCATTAAGGTTTAATGACATAAAATCTACCAGAGTCAAAGAAAAACGAAATCATTCCGTATTCTTAAGTTTAATTTATCAATCATAGCAGCAAACAATTCTTTACATCAACTCCTAAACTTCTCACATTTGCATCTATTACTTCCTTGTCTAATAAAACCACACAGCCGAGCTCCCTATTCTCATGAGCTCAAGCCACATGATAAAAAAAGGTTTGGCCTCAACTCAATCTATTTTCTCGATTTCAGGCATGCCTATGAGCCTTTTTATGCAATGCCTCAATTTGTGGCACATGATGGCAAAAGCACCATCAACAGCAATACATTGTTCCCAATTATTTCTGGTCAACTACATGAAGTTTTTTCCAAAATATAGCTCCTGTTAAGGAAAGTGTCACTGGACGATCAAAAGTCATCATCTTCCCTATATATCTGGCCCCCTTTTCTGTTATTCCAGGCTTCCACTAATTGAACTGATTCACTTTACCTTAACATAGCCTATGCAATATTAGTTCTTCCATGGAGCAAACCACTTTAGATGGTATTCTTTATTATATCTTTAATTAGTACAACCAGTACCTTTCTTTCTACTCCACCTTTCAACTAATGTCCAAGGGATGTTGACATTGTTATCTTCTAACATTCTTATTCCTTTTAACTTTCAATATGTTCTTAAAGAATAACCTGTTTTCACATTTAAAGTCCAATTAGTTCAAAAATTTTCCTTTTACCCTTTGTTTCCTCTTCAAATTTCATACACATACATCTATTACCAGTATTTATGTGGCATAGTCAAGTTTTTTCCTAAGCACAAACTATACCTTCAATTATCCTGTGCAACAATAAATGATATTAGCACTAAAATCTGCAGTCGTTTACCTTCAGATTTTTTTAAAAAAAATTCGATCCATGAGTTAGCTACCTATGCACATGCAATATATTATATAGCACATGAATTTCAACTACTACTTACCTATTTGAACTAGGAATCAACAGCAGATAAAGAAAATACACAGAAACAACTTAGATGCATATTACATAGAGTGACCATAGTAGTCCCTAAAAACAATGATTTTATCCACCAAATGGAGTTTTAAGCTTACCTCAACTGACATTGGAATATCAGCTACCAGCTGGGCAACAGCACCTGCACCACCTAATCTGCTCATGCTTAGGACCTGCCATTAGTGAATAAAAACAATAAAGATCCACTTTCAAGAAAGATTTACTAAAGAAACACAAAATCTGAAAAGAAACACTTAGTTAACTTCTCAGATCTCAGAATATGCTCTTATTTGAATTATTGAATGCAAGGTTCAAGGAAAGACATACATCGTGTTGCTTGGGAGAAATACAAATAAGAAAAAGATCCAGACAAAAACAATAATAGCACAAAACAGAAGTTTTGAGCCTCAAAGAAATTCTTAAATTTACCAAAAATAAGGTAAACTTCACATTTATTCCACCTGGCTTGGGTATTTTTCATCAACCCTCAAAAACTGATGCAGATGGAGTATCTGAAATTAATACAGAAGATCTAGGCTAGAGTTTACAATAAATCCTCTTTTATGTTGCTTCAAAATCATAAAAATTAACTTTAAGTATGTGTTAGTCTAGAATAATATGTTATCTACTGCAGATGGCTGTTTTTTGGAACAGAAATAGAGGTTCTGACTCATTCAAGCTATCACTAACTTCACTTCTGATTAATTTACTATAGTTGCAAGCTATAGTCACTCAAACAAAACAAGATGGTAATATTATTCAGTTAACATATAATGATCCTTTAATGTGGACTCAAGAATAATGACCGAGATATCTAGATGTTTGACACAGTTAAAACATATATAGTCTATAAGAAGCTCAAGAGAGAGAGAGAAAGAGATACTTACTGATAAGAAAAAGTATTTAAGGCAAATGTATTGTTTTACAAGGAAGCCAGCAAAGACAAGCTAGGGCTACAGCTTTAGACTTTGTCACCATCAAGTCATGAGACTTAAGATCTCCTATAATAGGTTGGTTATAAATTAACAGCAATGGCGTATCCTTTCAAAATATTCCTCGCTTAGCATCTTGGATGAAATGCTAATCACATTATTACAAATTTGACAAAATGCCATTAAATTTTAATAAAAGGGTGAAGCAACTGGAAAAGTAAGAGTACATCAAATTTTGTTATGTTTAATGTTTTGAAATCTTAGCAGGTAAAAATTGTTTAACACATAAATCTAGCAGAAAAGAAACTAAAGATATAACTATAAGCATCATTGTTGTTTCTAATAAACTATATATCATAAATATTGCTCATTCAAATCAGATAACAATTACCTTCACTTGCAGCCTCAAAAACTTTACATAGTCTAGAATCTCATCGAGCATGGCTGCTCTATCAGTCTGCATATGTAAAATAAAATTATTGGTACATAAACAAGATAAAAATGTTTTTGTCATTGTCAATAAGAATCACACTTTTAACAAACAAGTAATTAATCAAATTTAGAGAGAAATATTTGACATTTATTTCTCGAGATTCACCAGTCTTATTAGTCTGGTGACTAAATGGCAAGAATACCATCCTTAAAAAATGTAGTTCATTTAACTAACATGTATTCGGAGTTTTTTCACCATGTTACCGCATAACTTGGATCTGCAATCAGCAGATATATCTCTTCACTTCATGCAAAATATAAAATTGTAATCCCAACAAAGCAACTCGGGGTCAACAATAAAAGAACCAATTAAGTTACGGTCACAATAATACCAGACAAAAATGTTCTTCCAAATACCAGGCAGAAAGGTATATGCCGACTCACATTTGCTGGTCTACC
Source organism: Musa balbisiana (assembly GCA_004837865.1). Taxonomy (NCBI): domain Eukaryota; kingdom Viridiplantae; phylum Streptophyta; class Magnoliopsida; order Zingiberales; family Musaceae; genus Musa; species Musa balbisiana. The sequence continues at coordinate 33,557,639 of CM017196.1, forward strand.
TACGGACAGATATCAGACCATATAGCTAGCTACCAATCAGTTCTTTTATTTATTTTTCAGTTACGCCGGACAGTACTGGTCATTGTGCCACCTGGTATACCAGTACCATATTGGTGGGACAGGGTGACATAACCAGTATCAATCACCCGGTATACAACCACCTGGTTGCATAGTTTACATATGCTGTTCTCTAAAATTTTCTCAACTCCCCAATATATGACTAGAATAACAAAAAACCAATCATTCTTTTACTTTTTGAACACTGGAAATGAATCACCAAGGGTTGGTAACAAAGCTAAGTTCTTCTCAAGGCAACCAAATCAGATTTCAAAACAACAAAAATAATTCCTCTAAACATGCAAACAAACAAATAGTTACAATTCTACGTGCTTTGTATTTTTCTAATAACATAATATGCAAGGTACTGACCTTATTAGTGTTGGGGACCAATTCCTGCAAAGCCCTTAGTCTTTCTGCTATTCTTTCTCTCCGTTGCTGCAACCACAAAAGGCCCATTCAAAATGCCTTCAAGCAATATGAAAATAAAAAATGGACAAAATGACAAGATATAACTAGATCATAAACACTTTATGGCTTGGTATTGCTGTTCTTGTTGAGTGTACTAAAAAAAATAAATCAAGTTGGAATATAAAAGATGATTGACCAATGCTGATCCACTTATTTGCACATTTTCTGACAGTATGCATCGAAAAATTTCCACACAGTGTAGATCAATATTAATAAAATGCTGTTGTTCTCTAATGAAGAATGATTTCATATCCCACAAGAAGAAAAAGTACAAGAGAAAAAGTAATATTTGGATCCTGGTGCTTAACAAGTCAATTGATACTTCAGGTCATGCTAGAAAAACGGCACAAAAGATCATACCTTGCCTAAGCAATTAAAGATTTACTGCAGATTGCAGGTCTGAATAAGCAAGGGCTAGAAAACCCATTTGAGTATAGATATGACTCCCCAAATCCCATAATCAGATTAAAAAATAGTCAATTGAATAACTCACTAACAGAATGACAAAATGGAGATCATTGTAAAGTTTTCCTTCTGAGATTCACTAAAAAGAATTAATTTCAATATAGGAGACATGTTGATGCAGAAAAATTGGGGAACTGCAAAAAAGGTACCAGACAGCCAAACATTACCCGCTCTGCAATGCTATGAGGATCTGTGGCTTGGCCACGCCTGGCTCGCACCTTTGGTCGTGGGGCTGGAGGCTGTGGCACTGTAGTGACTCCACCTTGTTTCACTTGTCCATGGAAAGCCTGTAAAACAATTGATAGAAAAAACTCCCAAAAGGCATATATTACCATGTCAAACATATGAACTTTCCAAAGAATGTCACATATGATAAGCCTCTAGCCATGCACTGCATGAGAGAAGAGTGTGTCAAAGCAAGTGCATGGATTGATATGCTCCTACTGGTCGAATAGTAGAAGTTCCTCTTCTCTTTTTCTTTACCCTTTGGTACTCGAGTACAAAGAAGAATACACAGCTCACCAGTTAGCATCTTTGAAATGAGAGTTCACTCCAGTAAAATGTTCTTTTTTTTTTCATATTAGCCATTCACACTTGAAATTGAAGAGAGAAAATATCTTCAAAAGTTTCATCCTCCAACACAATTGACAATCGCAACAAATTAACAGTAATATACTAAAACCTATATTGTTTTGTCCTTATCGATTTTTTATCTAGAAAACCCAACTATACATCAGTTGGTAAATTTATGTTTCCATAATGATAGTCAATTTAAACCTTAACATAACACCTTCAAAACTTGAAGTCACCACCACCAACACAAAGGAAAGATAAAAGACTCCGGATGGGCGTATTTCATGTTTGAGCAGATGACACCTTCATCGAACAAGATTCTTCCTAAATGAGCGTTATGCTGACACAACTACCACTTAAATTATTTCCAGAAAACACAATTTTTTCGTTCCATTAGCAACCCAATGGCATAAAAGATCCACTTTTTCAAGTATTCAATGAGTGACATTCAAGAATTTAAATTTCCAACCAAATCAGAAATAGAATAAACAAAATATAAGGTTTCTAGAAGCCAACGCACCTGCGGAGGAGCATTAGACCGGATTTGATGAGGATGGATGTGTCCAAAGCCCGGTGGGAACAATCCCGCCAACTGCATCGAATCTCTCTCCTGCTCCACAGCCACACCCAGTGAGCTTCCCAAGTCAAATTCACCCCCAACACCAGACTGCCAATTGGGAAACGAAGGCGCAGGATTCTACACACCCAACATTAAGGAGAAATCCAACGGGAAAACAAGACGAAACAAAAGAGACGATGCGCTCACCATCTTCGTGTCCTGCCCCTCGAAGAGCCGCTTCCCGGCCGAGGACCCCTGTTCCAGGCTCAGCCCCAGGGGGAACGCCCCGCCCCCGCGGGCGGCGACGGAGGACCCATCGCCGGAGCTCCGATGGAGGGCCATCCCGGCGGCCAGCGAGGCGTCGTTCCCACCGCCAAAGGACGAGGGCATGGAGAGGATTTGCTCCAAGAAATCGTCGCCTAGGCCCTCCGACGGGGGCGGGGGCGGGTGGCTCGCCATGACGGCGGCGTCAGCGGCCGGGAGGTTTGGATCGAGGCGAACGCTGCACGAAGCAGGCGGCGGCTTCGGGCACCGACGACTCAAAGCGCATCCAAAGGGGCCGAGGAAGAGGAAGAGGAACCGTGTGATGTAGGTGGTGAAACAGAGTGCTTGTTTATATACATATATAGAGAAAGGAAAAGACAGGCAGCGAAAAGGATGTGAAGAGGGAAAAAAAGAAGCTTTCTTTAGAAGAGGGAGAGAGAGAGAGAGAGAGAGAGAGAAATATTTTTCTTTTAAAAAGAAATTGATATTATTATAAAAAGTAGCGTTCTAAAAGTATTTAATTCTTTTTTTGTCAGTACAAAACAAGATTATGTCTAATAATTTAATGACAATAATGATGAAATAAATGTGAGCTTATATTATCAATCACACTGTTTAATCGCCGTCCGTAGGGCTAATGCACGAATCTTGAAGCTCGGGCTTGGCTGGTCCTGACACCGTCGGCATCTTAAGTCCGCTTGAGGAGTGGCGCTCGCAATAGAAAGAGCGAGGGGAGAGAGATGTCGTCGTTAGGGACGTCGTCGAGGGGGCTGTTGGAGATCGGCAAGTTCGCTCTGTACGTGACGGTACCCGTCGTTGCCACCTATTGCTTCGCCACAGACTCCAAGACCCTCCACAAGCTCATGGCCTTCGTACGCTCTTACCCCGTCTCCTGCTGCCTCTCTCCCCTTTTTCCCTAAAGTCCTAGTTTTTATTTGTTTGTGTTAGATATTTGGCTGATTATGAGTAGTGAGGGGATATATGGAAACTCTTGCTTGTGATCTCTTTCTGCCAATTCGATTCCTGATTACTTGATTTTGTGTGTGTTTGCTTTTCCCCTCGACATGAAACATTTAGGGCTTTAGGTTTTCTCTCTTAATTTCGCCTTCCAATCGTTTATGAAACGACTTGGATACACGAAAAAAAAATTATTTTCGTGAATGCTGCCTCGGTACTTTGATTTTGCTTGTTTGTATTCATTTTTGCTCTCAATTTCTTTGTATTCTTGTTTGCTCTCAATTTCCTATTCGAAAGTATCAAATGGAAAAAAAAGACGATTGTTCATGAGTGTTCAATTCTCCTTTTGAAAAGTACAAGGAATCGATTTTCATCCTAAAAGAGTGGGCTTTGAGAACAATAAATAAATATCAAACATGAGTTATATGCCAATGGGAATCATAGTAACTGGAAGTGGCTACGAAGGATCAGTGGTTATCGATCATGTGGAACAGTACACTAGCATACAATTCTTTCTGGACGATTTATTGCGACTTCTGGTCAAGACCGATGCAGAAATTGCCCCTGGCCATGAATTGAATGAACTTTTTTCGGCCTTGGCTATCATAATTTGAAAATTAATTGGGATATGCATCAAGAGTCATGAGACCTTTTGGTTCCAAGGTGTAAACATTCTAAACAAATTTAACTGGTGGCCCCATTCTGTTCAACCTTTTCCAGGTCAATCAAGCTAGACACCTATCCATTCTAGCTTACACCCTTCAGTTGCTCCACGGGGAACAAAAATTGAATATTCCCATGGGTGAACAAATAAGCTGATTGAAGGTCTGAGATCTGAGATTTTGTGAGGTAAAGACTAATGCTACATGACAATTCTCACCTATCTTTTTTTCTTTGATTAGCTGTGGTCTAAGGTTTCACAATATTGTTAAATGTGAATGTGTTGATGAGTGACTGTCGATCTTCTTGTATTGTTTATCATATTAACCAGATAATGTGGCTTATTCTCTATTCATACACAACAGGTTTATGTGATGAAGAATCATTTTTTTAAATGCAAATTTCTTAAACATTTTTTCTGCACTTTAGATTGTGTATCTAATCATTCCAAATCCAGAATTTCCTCCGCCATCATAGATGGCACTTGGACTCATGTACCCATTTTCAATACATTTCTTTCTTCTGGCCTTTTCAATGATATAAACAAATTCTTTCTCCTGTTCTTGTGGTGGTACTTCATCATCTCAGTGATGCTTAGTTTGAGCAGTGAGGATTTTCTGACTAAATCATACAATGTATGAGAGTTAATTTTTTTTCCCACTTATTAAATTACAAAGTTTCAATGAAAAATAAATGGAAGAGCAGTGAATATTAACAGTTAATCATCAGTTAGATTGTGAATTAATTTGCATTAGCACCATATCATTTAATTCATGTGTTTAATTTTTTGGTAATGAGACAGTGGTCTGTTAGTGTGTCTCATCTTCTTGAACCAAATATATATCTGAAGTCAACTGGCAGCAAGATTTTGTGGCTTGTACAAATCTTGGTATCAACCAATATCAGCTACTTGGTTGTCTTGAATGCCTTGGATGAGTCCTGAATCATCACCCATTTGATATTTAGATAGTCATGTGTCTTACTTTTGATCAAGCACCCCTTATTCTTGGTTAAAACCCATAGCATATTTGCTAGAATAGTTAAAGGATGCAACTGCTGAAGTCATTGCTGTATCCATTATCTAAGAAATAGGAGAACAACCATTTTGATAATTGTTGATTTAATGGAGATCCCATACGTTTTGTTTCTTTCTTGATATTTACCTCTGCTGCATTTGTGCATCAATAAACTTATTTCGGCTGAACTTTGTTACTTGAGATAATTCCCAATCCGATGGCCATAATTGTTTGACCTGTTAAAGCAAGAGGCATTTTGAACTATTCGGGTAGCTTTTAGAATGTTTAATACTTACTGCATTTTGGCAAAAGTACAAATATATTGGAAAAACTAAGTAGTGTATAGCTTATTTTATAAACTTATTGCAGAAAACATGAGATTAGTCTGGCTACTTGGTTAAACTTCTTGATCTGATTACCATTCCAGTCGTTTTGATAGTGGTTCTCTTTTTGTTTTGTGAACTCAGGAGAAATTCTCTATTTAACCATAACAGAAAGTGTTACTAATAATGAGCTTTATGCAGCGTTCTTATGTAGTTTATCCGCCCGAGGGTCCTCGCCCTCCTTCACCAGAGGAACTCAGGGAGATGGCCCGACAAGTTGCTCGCAAGAACAACAACCAATGAATAATTCACAGTGCAAGTTTAAGGTAATAAGAACTTCTTATGGTGTTGCTAAGTTGCTACAACACTGATCATTGAGATATTTTTGTTGCTTGGTGCTGTGGTAGGTGTTTGCTGGCAAAAGAATGATGTTATTTGCTGGTTAATTTCGGTCTTGAAGCTAGCAATAAGTTATGTTAAGAAAGGAATACCCTTTTAATCTCAACATTTAGCTTGTTTTATCTTGATGCTTTTCTGTAATTTCATATAATTTCCTACAATCCACTGATATCCAAAATAAATGAATTACTTTGTTTTCTTTGGGTTGCATTGTTAACATGTGGTCATAGTTTGCTATGACGGGAAAAGAATCCGAAGACAGAAAACACCCAAACAGGAAATTGTCATAGAATTGTAAGGTTTAGGATTTCATAGAAACTATAATTTGATCGTAAATGCTCAACTCTCCAATTGCCTCTGATAGATGATTCTGATTAGACTTATGCTTGCATTAACAGGGACTTGAATGAATAATGTTCAAGGAACATCCACATCCTTTTCTCGTTTTTCTCTTTTGAGCTTTTCTACAGGTCTCATTTTGCATCTGTCTTATTTTTTAGAACTTGAAGGCTGCTAATTAAAGATTGCCTTTCAAGCATATGCTGCGAGCTATACCTCCTCCAATTGTGGTAGAAGTTCTCTTATGAGACATACAGTTCATAGGCCATATGTCACAAGTTTTATGTAATAAAAGGTGATTTATATAAAAGTAAATTGCAATTAGAGTTTGTTTTCATTTCACTTGGCTGTGGATTATTGGAAGTGCATGTACAGTGGAAATCAAGATCTTCTCATCTACCGGTCAACCCCTTTGAAAATGGAAAAAGACAGGATCTAGAAATCATCTGTAAGTCAACCCCATGAACGAAAAAGCAGATCAGGAAAATGGAAAAAGGCTGGTGTAGAAACTTTGAGGTGCTCTGGAAAATAGAGAGATCATGATTCAGTCGTGGAAAATAGATGCTTTGTTTCTGGATGTTGAAGGTTCCAAGGAGGACAAGTCTGATATGGCGACTGTGGGATGGGTGTGGATAAGAACTCTGACTTCCTTGTCCATACTTGGATTAAAGTCAGTCAACCCCTGGACTGGTTGTTAGATTTCGACTATGAGAGAGGAGTCTCAAGGCATGAGTCGATTCTTTTTCTAATCTTTATTTACATTTAACACAATCATTTTAAATTTTTCTTAATCCAATTTGACATAATCTAGCCTAATCAAACATCTGTTAGATTATTTTTTCTTGTTCCTCAATCTATAATCTCTATATTCTTTTTTGGTTCTATAAATCATCATGACCTCCCTCTCACACTCTTACGTGAGATAATAATTGACTGCTGAGTGTGTAACTTACCATTATAAATGTGTAGAAATAAGGGAGAAAATTAGGTGGCAATGATGCAATCATCCGCCACCTATTGACCGAGTGCCGTCAAACATCACGTTCCACCGAATCCGCATTCAAGATGTTACACGCTCGGATGCGTCGTGTAGACGCTGTGTTGCCCAACCACAGCACAGGGTCAACGGTGCCTCAACCAATCACGTATGACTGTCGTGGGAAATCCTTAATTAGTGGCATGGCACAGGGCTCGAAAGCCAACCCGGATTCGGATCTGTGGGCATATTGTATCCGACCCGATAGCATCCCTGTCAAGTTTGGCGCACACAGTCTGTCCTTCACAAATCATCATCGAGAAAGCGAACTATTGCTTTGGTGCCATCGTCACGAACCCAAAAATTGATCCCACAAGCTTTGCCGGCTGCATAATCTATTCGACATCTTAAATGATCGATGATTTTGTTTCTACTCCTCTAAGAAAAATTTAATCTCATTAGCATAATATAATGGATCACATGCAAGTTTCAAGCATATTTATGCAATAAATTTGAATATGGAATCCGGATCCGTGAGGATCCGAATCCGACTAAGCACACCAAGTGGACGTCTATAAGTGGTGACCCCGTCACATGGTCGCAGCCAGGAATCTAATGGCTTCCTTGGCTGTCTTCTCTCTCTTCTTCCTCCTCCAAGCTCTCATCTTACTGCCACCTTCCGCCGCCTCGAGCTCCAACCTCTTCAGGGAGTACATCGGTGCCCTATTCAACGGCGTCCGCTTCTCCGACGTCCCCGTCGACCCCGGCGTCGAGTTCCACTTCATCCTCGCCTTCGCCATCGACTACACCGCCCTCGACGCCCCCTCCCCCACCAATGGCAACTTCAACATCTTCTGGGACAGCCAGAACCTGTCCCCCGCGCGTGCCGCCGCCATCAAGCGCAGCCACCCGAACGTGCGCCTCGCGGTCAGCCTCGGTGGCGACACCGTCGGCGGGCGCTTCGCCAACTTCACCCCTTCCTCTATCGACTCCTGGGTCGACAACGCCGTCGCTTCCCTCACCGGCATCATCAAGCAGTACCACCTGGACGGCATCGACGTCGACTACGAGCACTTCAAGGCCGACCCCGACACCTTCGCGGAGTGCGTAGGACGGCTGGTGACGAAGCTGAAGCAGCGCGGAGTCATATCCTTCGCCTCCATCGCGCCCTTCGACGACGATGAGGTGCAGCGGCATTACTTGGCTCTGTGGAAGAAGTATGGGCAGGTCATCGACTACGTCAACTTCCAGTTCTATGCGTATGACGCGGGGACGACGGTGTCTCAGTTTCTGAGCCACTTCGATCAGCAGAAGTCCAACTACAGGGGTGGAAGAATCCTCGCAAGTATCTCCACTGAGAAGAACCCCGGCGGTCTGTCACCACAGAATGGATTCTTCAGGGCATGTAGAACTCTCAAGAAGCAAGACAAGCTCGGTGGCATCTTCATCTGGGCTGCAGACTCTTCCAAGAGCGATGGTTTCAGGTACGAGAAGCAGGCGCAGAGCCTGTTGTCAGTCTCCAGTTGATCGAACCTCCATGATCTGTGGTTGTAGTGCTTGTGTTCTTGGTGTTCTTCGCCAGAATAATTCTTCACTTCATCAGTCGAGTGGCAATCCTGTTTCTTTACTACAATAATGAAATCACCCATTGGTTTGGTTTGGTTTGGTTTGGTTTGTCTAAAAGCAAGAAGCAGAATGAGGACAAAAAATCCAATTTGTTTTCCTTGATAGCGACATGTGAAGAACATAATGGTGTAGCATTTACAACATGCATATGATCCATACAAAACGTTGACCTTCTCACATGAGACTTTTGATGGTCTCGGATCATCAATGGCAGTAAGCTCTCTGGAAGTCTGTGGACCCTCAGATAAGTTTTTGATGGATAGATATGTCCATCAAAGACAGGGAATCTGTCTCAAGGCAACATTGCTTTCAGTTCTGACTATTTCATCTTATTAGTCATCGATCTCCAGCCACCTCTATTGATATTTTGATGCTTATAATCTGCACACCTAACAGTCATCTCAGCTGACTCTTTACCATCTTTGATCAAGACAACAGAAGTCCCAAACTGCAGCTAAAAAACTCTCACACACAGAGAGAGAAAGAGAGGTTATTGAGTGGAAAATCACAAGAAATTTTATCCAAAATAATATTTTTTTTGGCAGCAATCTGAAACATCCACTAAAAGACTTGCAGTGTGATAGAACCAGTTTTAGGATAGGATAAGGTAGTTTATGATCACAAGAGTCTACAGATATCTATTAAACAGGACCAATAAATCTTATTGAGCAGCATGATGATTCTTCAACTGAGTTAATCCAAATATTACTGAAGGAAATTTTTATTGACTAATATGTGCATGTTTTTAGGACATAGGATTATTATTAGGTGTTTGTGGACTATATTATTTATTATTTATTATTTTTTGTTTTATTTTCTTTCTTCTTAACTCCCTCAATGTATCATGTAAAATTATAGGTGTATTCTAACTCTCCTACCTTCTTCTCCAGCCAGTAAGTCTGATAATATCTGATCAAAAACTATAAAACAAACAGTAAAATCAAGCATTATAATCTGCACAACAATTAGCTGTATCAAAGTAATGCAGAAAGGGATAGCAGTGGGAGTGATGAAACAATTTTCTGATACACATGTAAAAACTTAGGGTTAGGACCACTGAATCATAGCCTCTGCTCAGAAGAAGAATGAGCATATATATGATCAAGGACATCTTCTGCCATGAGTCTCAACTTGTCTGTCTTGAAGTCTTGTACCATCTGCCTGGAGGTCACTTTGTGGAATGGGTTTTCATCAATCAAATCATTTTGTGGTCATTCATGTAGATAACACTATGATCAGTTCTGAGATGCTTAAAGCTGCAAAGATTAATGGCATCAAGAGACTTAAATCTCTTTTTGGTTCCTGCATTGATTTCATGACTAGCTTGGTGAGGATATATAGAACTGAGCCATAACCCACATCAAGTTTTAATCTTAGCTTGCAGGGAATCTCATCTAATAGAATGATTTCATAGATTTAGACCATCTTCCACAAGAAAATACATACATAGTCAATTGTAATTGTAGTGAAGTTGCAATAGAATGATGAGATTTATCACATTAAGCATCATCTTATAAACATAAATTGCTGCTGATGTTTGTCTTGCAGAACATAAATTGCTTATACTGAGCTGAGCTGAGACACTTTGCTCCTCTGAAATCTTACAAAGAAAGCACTGATGAACTTATGATTATACTGAAATTTAGATTTAGACACACATACAACTACAAATGTTGATAATTCTATGCTTTGTTTGATTACACTTAAAAGTTCAAAAGAAAGAAAAAAAAGAAAATTTTCTAAAAAGAATTCATGCACAAAAGGAAAAATTAAAGGAAAGAAGAAGTATAATCTATATATTTAGGAGATTAGAATCAAAACAATGGTTAACCTGCCTTAGCACCAGAATGATTACCTGAACAAATGTTCATCATTTTTTCTATGCCACAGTCTCCAGAATTTTCTTTCATAGCTGACAAATGCTGCAGAAATGATTACTGAGAATAGTACACTAAGAACAGTATTCTTTTTAGGTAGGAAACCAGGTGAAGCTTTAGGTGTTGCAATTCTTGCTGTTGGCAGGGAATCAAACAATGACAACTTTAGAGCTCTGCTTTCCTTTGCTTTCCATAAGATTTTTGCAGCACTGTCTTCAAAATTGATGAGACTTTAATAAAGGAGGCCCAGAAACTATAATGACCTCAACAACACTGAGGAATGCAAGGATGGCAGAGGGTGGGAAGTTGCTTTCCTGAAAGCAATGCATAATTACTAGTATCATTACTGCTGTTGTTGTTACTCATCTATATCTTTGCACCAAACCCAAACACATAAATATTAAATCTGATTAAAATATTAATAAATGTTATTAATAATCCAAAGCTGTCTGAAGTTAATTTTTCATCTCTCATGTGAATTTTAATTAAGATTTTCATCCTAAGATATAATCGAAAGTAATTTTTCTTTGAGAATATTCGTAAAAAAATATGATGAAGACGAAACGTCTCAACAACAAAATAATGTACTAGAAAATGAATTAAAACTTAACTTCATGCATAAAATTAAGATCATAGATCTCAATACATCTCTCTCCTCTCCCAACTAATTTGGGAACATAAAATAATGGTTAAATAAAAAATTTTGAGAAAAGTCATGAAATTTAATTAATGGATAGAATCTTTAATTGGATGAAAATAAAATTAAATCAACAATTGGTATCATTTAGGATTAAGAGATGAAGATTTCGAGGCTTTCCTCTCGTAATCTCTGACAAAATGCAAGCAACATTTAGATTAAACTATGGTGCGCATGGTGGCACTGAGCCTTTGAATTGGGAGCCACTGCAAGTCCTCGAAGGCAGGGATGGTTGCCTCCAACGTCCCAAAGTGAAAGGAAAAGCAGAGTTGCAAGTTTCGAAGTCATGGCAGTGCACAGGAAACAGAGAACCCCTTAGAATATTAGAACAGTGAAAGCCGGAGGCAGCAAAGAAAAGTAGATCCCACGTAGTCCTCATGGCGGTGTCTCTCCTGCCACCACCACTCGAATCGAGACGGCACGAGTCTTCCTTTCCCTTTGCTTTTGTGCTCTCAGAGTTGGGAGTCTCGGGGATTGAGAGAGAGAGAGAGAGAGCTTTACTTTGTGTGCCCTTCTTGGTCATGCTCCCCTCGGAGAGACCACCACTGCCATGGCTTCTGCGACCCAAGAAGACAACCCCAAGTTCTACAGGAAATGCTTCGATCAGTACGATAGTCTCAGTTGCTGTCACAAAGCTTACAGCAGAAAAAAACTGTGATGACTACTACCTTAGAATATTTTATGGATAAGAAGTGCTAAGATGTGTGCATCACTTTTTACGTGAAGTCCTTTTCATATGTTCTAACACAATCTCTTAATGTTTAGAAAATCAAAACGGTAATAAAATTGATAAGATCATTTAATCTGATAAATACGAGAATCAAGGTCTTATAAGTTCGTCATGTTTCTCTTACTCTCAAAAATATTTTTTAAAATTTATATGTTTCGAAAGGATAAAATCGTACGAGTACGTCCATCGTCCAAAACGGACAATTCCTCACGAACCTACTGGTCGATGAACAATTCCTCACAAACCTACGGACCGCTTCAATAACCGATCGATCAAATGGTCTCTTATTAAAAACCATATAATTTTTTCTTCTTTACATGTCATATTAAAATATTTTGTGATAATTGGTTTGGTCTCATATGATTTATAAGAATATAAAGGTTTTATGAACTTGAATGTTTTGAATTAATAAAACCATGTAATTATCTTAAATACACACTGTAACAGCTGAATGTAAAGAGTTTACAGAAGTTCTCAAGGTTTTTCAGGAACAAAATTATGATCTTTCATAAATCCTTCTTAAAAGTAATAATCCATCAAGTTTTGTTTCATTAGAACAGCAGAGGCAGATATCCTCTTCTCAACTCTTACAACTGTAACCATGATTATAGATTTCAACTCTAATCTTTCACCATCTCCAAATAATTTCTAGCATTAGATTTCATAGCAAAATTATTCTTCTTTCCATCTCTTGCAAGCATAGTTTGTTCTTTTGCTATGCTCAAATTAATTGTTAGATATTAGGATGTCCAGATTCCATTATAATTGCAGTATTCTACAGATGCAGAGTTCCTCTTCTTATCAACTCTCACAAAATCCTTTTATATGGGCAAAAAAAGGGGGTAAAATTATACATATTACTCGCTGAACAAAGAAAGAGGAAAAAACGCTTCTTTGCTTCCTTCGTTAACTCCTTAGAGGACCAAAGCAAGGCCGGTAATGGCCTTAACCCCTGCCGTCGGCCTCGCTGGCGACGGCCGCCATGGCGAAGCTGCCACCTCGGTCTTCTTCTTTGCTACTGCCGTCGCAACAGGGCTGTCATCCCCCAACTTTCCGACGCTGGATTCCTTGAACTCGCCAGAAAAATTGACGGCCGAGATCGAACAGGGGATTATGCCGCCCCCGCGGCCGCTCTTCACCCCTCCGCTCGCCGACTCCTCCTTGGCTTCCATGGCGGTCGTCCGCTGGTAGGGGGAAAGCCACTTGGCCCTCGTGTACTCGGGCTGCCTCCACGGCGGAACATGGAGGCCCTTCTTCTTCAGGCTCTGCCGCCCCGCTTCCGACGCGAGGGCGACGATCGACTGCAGCCGCTCGGGTCGTCCGACGAACACGGATGGCAGGTGATGGAGGACCGCGCGGTACGACTTGCTGGGCCGCGCGACCTCGAACTCCGATTTGAAGTCCACGTCCACCAGGAGGCGGTCACCGCCGTCGACGACCACGTCGATGTACTCGTACTCCCCTGCCGCGCGATCCACACGTCAAATGGCGATGATGGAGAGACGAAAGGATTGGAAAGTTAAGAAATCGGAGGAAAAGTGAGACGATACCGGCCGGGAAGGAGGAACTTTTATCCCACCGTGACTTGCAAATTGCGGCATCGTAGCCGAGGGATCGAAGCCCGTCGACCACCATCCTTCGGCAAACGTCCTTGTTCTTCGAGTTCCTCGCCTTCTCGAGGATCTTTGACGCATCCGCCAAGAGATTTCGCTCCGCTACGCTCGCGCAGGGTACCAAACCCTGCTCAAATTGCCGAGACGCGTTTAAATTCGAGTAGGAAACTCCCAAAATCGAAACTTTCGAGCAAGAAACTACCTCGATTGACTCGGCCGCGTCTCCCGTGGGAGAGGAGGAGCCCGAGACATCGCCATCGCGGGCATCGAAGCCGTCGTCGGAGCTGTCGTCGAAGCTGGCGTTGAAGCAGTTGCAGCGGCCCCGCGGCGGCTTCTCGTGGTTACCATTCTCAATGAAGCTGAGGACCATCGTATCCAAGCACACCGAGCTCGGTTCGACGTCGCCACCGTCCTCCTCCCTCTCCTTCTCCCTCCAGTCTCCGGAGCCAGCGAGCTTCTCGGCCAGGGAGGGCCTCAGGACGCTCGGAAACTGCCGCTCGAGGAGCCGCTTCAGCCTCGACTTGGCCGCGGCCTTCCACGGGTCGCTTCTCGGCGCGAAAGCGATCGCCCCTTCCGAATCGATCGGCCGAACCTTCATCTGGAACGGCATCGCTCAAGCGATCCCGACCAAAACCCCACCTTTCCTCCTCCGCTCACCGCTCCTGTCACGCCATCTCCTACCACTGCCGAACCCTATCAAAAATCGCAGCCTATAACCCGAACACCAGGAAGAAATGACCGAATCCGAGGTCCACCTAAAACAAGAAACACAAAAGAACTAATTTTTCGACACGAAGAAGTTGGAAGAAGCACTGCGACCAAGAACTCGTTCAGCATTCAAAAGAACTCCGACATCTCACCTCACTTCCGCAAGGATTCACCTATTTCAACCACAAAACGGCGATCTCCGAGGTCACCGACGCGAGGAGACACTCCCCGTCGATATTCCAGCGAGGGTCGGCGCCAGAGATGCGATTTCCTCCATTGATTCCGATGAATGAGGTCGAAGAGTTCGGAGTCGCCGGAACGGAGAGGTTTAAAAAGGCATGGAAAAAACCCATCGCTTTTAGCTCCGCTACGTGGCGGACTTCGCCGAGCGGCACGGAGTTTCCCTCTGATCATGGCGCGTGTCCATTCTGGGTACTACCAGTGACGCACAGCCGTCCAGTATTTACAAGTGTAAGACGCAAAATGTCCGAAATAGATCTAATCGATGACTTAATTAACTAATTATCCTCCTCATTATCAATAACCTCTCGTTAGACACGTGAGGGGTAGATCAGTAAATCTAGACATGAGGCGAATTCCGCGGCTCGGCATTAAATTTCCTTCTGATAATGACACGTGTCTTATCCGCCCGGATGAGGCGGCGCGCAGCCGTCCACCAAATTTTTCATCGCGGACACGAAACCTCAGAATAGAATAGATTAACGTACCATTTTGCCCTCACTTAACGAGCTTTTTACCAGCATAGCCCACGACACGTGAGGGCCAAATCAGGGAAACGATCCTGTAGATGTACTCGATCGATGGTATTTCGGTGAATAACGGAAGCGTAGAGGAATGATACGTCATTACGCTCACCGTCTCGAGGGCGACCCACTCGTGCAACAAATCGTAACCCGACGACCGCGATGGTCCTGGCCTTCAGTCATCCACGTTTATAACGTGACTACATAAACCGTTATTTACAATATAACGTTTTTAAGAGAGTGCGCCCACTCGTGACCCAAGTCGCGGGCCCCCGGGATTCATAATCTTTTGTGGTACTCACGTTCGTAACGTGAGTACGGCAACCGTTATTTCCGACACAGCGGTTTTCTACGCGAGGAGTTGACCGCCACGGGGACGGTGGCGCTCCGGCGAATAATGGAACCGTGAGGAGGGTGCGACACTCGTGACCCAAGTCGTGTGAACGGCCTTTCTCGACGCGGAGATTCGTGAAGAGTCGAGATTATTCTTTCCGCGTGAGTGCAGGAAAAGAGAGAGAGAAGGAGACGACGCATCGGCATTAACTCCATGTTTGAACTCCGAGGAAGCTTCGTGTCTTTTCTGGATCGAGAAAGTATGCAGAAACGTACTGTTTGGTGTGACTTGATTTAATAAACGTACTGTTTCAGATTTTGCAAGAATTATGATTATTTTAATGATTAATTTGATATAAATATGACAGGCTCTCTTGATTGATCAAAGTTTTGCACACAAAGGAGCTATGATAATGTTTGATAATAATGTCATTAAAAACACTGAAATAATTCCACAGTATTATTATTATTATTATTATTATTATTATTATGAAAATGAGTGAAATGAGAAATAATTGCTCTAAATCTTTAATTAAGTATGATCATATCCTATACCATGAATGGCACACATCATTAGCTAGTCGGATGTGCATTGCTTACATAAGCATGGAGGTGTTTGACTAGCTTGCAGTGTAAGATCAAAAGCCAGAAACATAGTTTTTAGAAGGGTGATTGACAGAGAAGAATCTGAATCATATCAGACATTTTATCTATGCACCATATAAAAATCACACATGAGAAGCTAAAGAACTTTAGTGAAAATGTTAGAAGAGAGGACACACGAGTCAAATCTTCTCACCAAAGCCAATTACTTTGACATGAAGAAAGCATTGCAAATAAAGTTAAAAGAAGCAATCTTTTCTATGGCTAAGAGAGAAAAGCAAAGTGAGAGGGAGCCTTGTGAAAGAGAAATAGGAGTTGAAAGCACTGGCTACACTTGTGTTGGTGTGTACTCCATCTCTAAGGTTAAAACAGGTGTCTAAAGTTCATGAGAGAGGTTACATCCTCAAGTTACTTTTGCTTTAAAGACACTCAGATGCCTCACTTTGATTTCCCCACAAGTCATTCTTGTACTCTTTCTTTGTATTCTTTCAACAAACAGTCAATTGATAAGCTTTTGTTCTACTGTGGAAGGAATGTTGTTACCTTGCTACCTTGAGATTATTACTATAGTCTAGTAATTATTGTACTAGTAATTACATCCTCATCTCTGGACAACCAATTTAATTATTGTTAATATTACTATAGTCTAGTAATTATAACAAAAGGGTAAACACATCTCTCATAGAGAAGAAATCTTTAATATTGAAGGAATAATTAATACAACCAACAAAATAGAACATAAAGTCAAGAATAATAAATAGAAGATTTACTTAGTTCCAGACTCTTTACTTATATTCATTCATTCATTCATCATCATAAAAAAGAAAGAATGTAAGAAAAAAAATTCCTTCTTAACTCAATTTAAATCCAAATTCAAACACAAAATCCTCATATATTCCATCAGATTTTCTCTCAAATAGTTGAATCTGCTATAGAAAAAATTTATGAGCATTCAAACTTTTTTTTTTTTTTCTTCCACCTCACCTCACCTCCCAAAACCTCAAATTACACATGAAATATATAGATCTATGAATTTATAATCTTTAATAAATTTTTTAATCAAAGCAAAAGAATTTTCAAATATGAATTTCTTATTAATTACTCAAATGCATCCTGCCAGTAAACTTACCCTCAAAGCAACTTTTATTCAAGTTTTCCTGCAAATAAACATATTTCTAATTACAGATTTTCATAATAAACTGATTGTCCATCTCAGACAGATTTGTCCAGTTGTTACAAGATGGAGATTTGGTTCTTGCAGTGTATATCCCAATTTAAATCAATATATTCCTAAAATTGAAATTATATCATGAACACTTCATCAGCCAATCTTTTTTTTGACTCCACCAGCTATAAATATGATTCTTTATTTAGGTACACCTTGCAATCACTCATTTTGGCTAGAGATTCTGACAAAAGAATTGGTAGAAATCCTTTTCTATCAACCTGCAATGGGTTAGAGGTAGGTGAGGATTTGCCATCATCAGGCAGGACCTTAGTCATGTCAGCCAAAAGTCTGCTGTTCACTGAAGTAATTTGCTATCCATCTCCAAGGAGTGAATATATTAATGTTAAAGAGTGTTGTAGAACCATTTGTAAGGGAAGATTAGTACTAAACTTTTTCTCTCTGAACAGATACAGCAAACCATCCAATTCCATCTGAAGTAATTAGAAACTTGCAGAGGATTTTAAAAGATGTGGTAGGTGAGATTTTGTAAAATATAATAGCTTAATTTTAGCATCACAAGTCAGCAATAGGGATCTGTATTTTATTATATTTATTTTTTAGTATAAATATTAAGCGAAAAAGATGGGTTTTGATCCGATAATTTTACGATAATATAAAGTTTTTATCAATAAATCTTAAAAATTTATTAGATAAGATTTCGAATCTTCGATCTTTAATAAGTCTAATGCATTATTATTGAGTCAATATTTTAAGTATAAAATAGGAAACTATTATTTTTTTTTATGTCTAAATCATTCTTTCTTCCCCTGCTTCTCCCATTATTTTTCTCTTCCTGCACTTTGCTCCATATCATGTTTGCAAGATCAGCCTTATCCTAAATGCAAAAGATGAGTATGATGAAAACACTTAGGTTGTTGCTTTTGCATGAATATAAAGGACAATCTTATTATTATTTCTTGAATCTACATACATACTGCAACAGAAGCAGAAGCAACTCTCAGCTGATCTGACTTTTTTTGACAGATGAATATAATTTCTTGTCTCAGGCTGACAATGAAGAGATTAAGTTTGATTTGATGTGCAGGATCTTTGTGAGTATCCATGAAGCTTTTCATTTGAGATTATCTTGGCAACATAAAGCTTATTAGATTGTGAGATCTAATCAACAATTTATTAGCAGATAACCCAGCCCCTCAAAGAACAAAGAGATGATACTGTGTTCATCCTGAAGTGATGGCTTTGAGGCTCCAACAGGAACTGCTCTTGTGAGGCTTTAAGATTCATAAGAAAAGAAATTTTATCAGAACTAAGTCTCCCTGATTCATCATCTGCATTCTGTAAAGGTGAATGAGAAGCTAAGGTAGAAAGAAAGATTTATTTGATTAAAAATGTAGAGTTATACTGAGCTTAATTGAAAATTTTGGCATGAATGTCACACAAAAAAAATGAAGAACATAAATCATGAATATAGATAGCCATCAAGACTTAAATATGATGATAATTTGATTTCTGTATCTTTTTTGCCAGAGGTTATATTTATCAAAATATATATTTAATTAAGTGTTGTTGATAATGAACTGCACATATGTAATGAATGAAATTACTGTATATATTTGAGTAAATCTCAGCTAAAATTACTTAATTTCCCATCTTTATTTTTTGCAAGTAAAAGAGTTATTAGCTAATTATAATTGTGCACTTAAATTATCTATCAAGTATTTCATAAAAAGATAGAATCCGACCCGTCAACCCATTGGGTTGTCTTAAACGGATCGAGTCCCGTCGTTTCCAGTTGCATTGTCATATGCCCGATCCGATAAAGACAACTTTTTGGAGATATTCGATCCGCGCGCAGTTATCGGGTCGGGTCATGATTGCTTAACGGGTTATAAGATTCAATTACTACCGTCATCTCCTGTTTGTGTTGCACCCCCAAAGCCTCGCCCTCCACTCCGACCATGAATCAAATGGAGTCGTCTCTCCGCGTCCGCCGCTTCGAAGGGCTCCCCTCCCCCGATGAATTCTCCTCCAAGATCGAATCCGCCAATGTTGCCGCGGTACTCGATCTGCCTCCCAATCGTTCTTCCGTAGTTTCCTTCTCGTGTTTTGATTTCATAACTCTTCCTTTTCACCTCTTCACGAAAATGATCTCGGTCCTATTTTTGCCCTCTTTGTAGGTCTTTCACGGCGCTGTTAAGGATTGGAAAGCCATCTCACGGTGGAACCCTTCAGATGGAGGTCTCGACTACTTGGAGGTTACTTCTCTCTTGCTGCTTTTCTATTTCATAACTACTCTCTGTCTCCGAATGAAATCTTGAATATTTTAAAAAAAATTGTCTTTTTTTTATTAATATGAACTTCGAGAGGTCAGAATGATTGGAGATGTTTCGGTTTTATGGTTGGGTAATTCTGTCAGTTTGTTGTATAAGATGCGGGTTGGGTGCAAATTACTTGTGTATTCTAGAAAATAGCTGGTACTGACAGCAGATGAATGAACAACACGTTCGGTGATAACTCTGTAATTACAGTATTCTTATAGGGGTTTGGTTTGTGATAAGAGCACAAAGAACTCAGGATAAGTGTTTGTTGGTTGTTGATCTGTTTGCTGATACGATGATTAAGAGTTTAAGAACGTTTAGTTACAACTGGAAGTATCAGATTGCTTCAAGTTGTGTGGATCAGTACCTCCATCGCTATATGTGATCTCAGGCCTCGAGTTGGATGCAAAAATTTCTTGCTAAACTAAATTACTGAAACAACTTCTCCAGCACTAATGAAACTTCCAGATGAATGCTGCAGAATAACGGCTTCACTTTGATGTGATATTTACTATTTAGATATGCTAATTCTGAAAATCCATTGTTTTACAATGTTCTGGTGGCAGACTAGTGTGTTCATAAATATTGTTGTAAATATTTGATGAGGGAATGTACACTGGCTGGAGTCCTATTGGAAAGACATTCTCTGTGTTTTTCTTACACTTTTAAGGATGTGCCTTCACAAGTTTCACACCTGTAAAAATTATGGGCGACTGCTGACAGACTCATAGGCAATTTGAATGTAAGTGCTAGATATTGTGTGAGGCTTTTTGGAAAAAGACTGGATGGCATGGGACGACCAGGTTTTATTATTATCTTGATTGAAATTGCAATCTTTCTTTTCTCAACACTTCAATTGACATGTCACATTTTCTATGTAAACATGGGTAAAATGACCTGTGGGTACTGCCTGCTATGATCTATTTTAGGAGATCCAGAAGTAGATTACAATTTCTAGTAAAGTAGGAACTTTCATGGGTGGCCATCTTTTTTACACGACACTTTATCCTTAGTTCACAATAGTGCAATGTTATGTGAAAGATGGTAAAATAACTGCAGGAAAGTGTTGGGTCTTCTGTCTTAGAAGCTATGCTGTCAAGATCAGGGCGAATTTTCTACGGTGATATTAGAAGTCATGAGAGGGTATGATCCCCCTTCATTCTCTCTCTCTCTCAATTGCTTTTTAATATTATAAATCACATATATCTATGCACATCATGTTCATGGTTTTCACAGACTAGCTTCCTTTGCTTGGCGTATCTAAATCTGATTATAGGTACCAATACCGTTCTCTACATTTATTACCTCTTGCAAGAAGCATCTCCAAAATTTGGATGTTGGTAGCTCTTTTGAGGCACAAGTCTGTTCAGAAGATTCAGACTTGGCTAACTCAGATATCCCTGGTGAACTATTTGTAGCTCAGGTTGGAACCATGAAATATTTTTAATATGAATCATTTAGCACATGTAGTACAAATGGTTGAAGTTGTTCTGAAATTTCTTTGCAATCATGAAGCTAAGAAATAACCTTGTTTATGTGTGACAAAATGAGCTGACTGCATCCACAGGTTCCCATCATGAACACGGAAAGAAATGAAAGGTGTCCGTTGGAGACTCTGACAGAAGACATCCAGATGGTTCTGCTCAGCCTTCATTTTCCTTTGTTATTTTCCTAGTATGAGACCAGATCTTTCAGTTAGGATGCATATGGACATATGTAATCGTGGTTGACTTTCTTTGTGATGTAGCCTGCGTTTCTAGGGATCAAAACTTTGGCATCGATTAACTTCTGGATGAATATGGCTCATTCTAGATCAAGCACTCACTATGATCCACACCATAATCTGCTTTGCGTGGTATCTGGTTGCAAAAGAGGTATTTCTTACTTGACAAAAATCCTAAATCTGTTCCAATTGGAGGTTTTTTTTTCTTTACCTTTTTACAACTTTGTGACCATGGTTTATAGCGGTTGAAGTCATTAGTTTTTTCTCCTTTATTGCATTGTAGGTTGAACAATTTGTTTGAGAACTGGTTGAGTAAATAGATTGAGCTGTATTTTAATAATAGATCTATTAATTGGATGCCAGTGTATGCCTTGATAAACAACATGGAACTAGATAAGCTTATATTTCAAGCCTTTCTGGCATTTCAATTGGTCTGTAGAGCTAAATGGATTACAAACTAGAATTTGCTAAACCTAGTGGGCATGTCTTGCCTTGTGACATTTTTTTTCTAACTTACCATGAAGTTTCTGATAACCATACAATTGTTTTGTCTGGATTTTTGACAGTAGTACATACTGCAAGTACATGTATTACACATCATACTTTAGCTTTGGTAGGATGGACTTTTAAATCATAATGGCTGGTCAATGCACAAACAGTATCGAAGTCAATCTGTAACAGAACATCATGCAACTAATAACTTTTGACCTGATTTAAAATAAACTTCTGGTTAGATGTATCAGGTGATGGTCTGCCCTAGATTGATATGTACTTTCGACTTGGGGGACATGGATTTTTGGGATTCACTCAAGCTGAGAGTTTGTTTGTCTGAAGTGACACTTCATGATGTAAAGACTAACAATTTGCTTGTCTTGTTGCACTTCTCTTCATGTTTGATAACTCACACATGCCGTTATACATGGTTGTAGTTGTCCTTTATTCTTCCCACTGACAAACTTGTGTTTTTGAATGTGTATACACATAGTGAACACAAACGATGTAATGGTTATCCAGTTAGTTCCTATAGTGGTCTATGGTGCATAAGCTAGATTTTTTTTTAAAAAAGATGTGAACTCCTTCCATCATCATTTTGTGATCTTTTTCCTATATTTTGATCATGACTTATAGTTAGTGCTTGTTATATTTCGATGATCCTGCACACAAGTGGTTAGGTCTCTATATTATAATTGATGGTGCCATCATGCTTCTATCTTCACACTCTATATTTTAATAGTAAACTGTAAACTTTAACTTTCTTCATGAATTGTTTTGTTGATAAGCTATGTGAGTCATATCTCATCTGGCCATTTGTGTGGCTTAGGTGTACCAGTATGACACGTGATAAATAGTCATTTTACGTTTTAATATAATGTATGTTGATTACACCATCTGTCAAACTCTTCCTTCTCAGTTGTCTTATGGCCCCCTTCTGCATGTTCCATATTATACCCAATGCCAGTGTATGGAGAGGCCTCAAACCATAGGTATGATGTTCTTTGATTATACAAGGAAAACTATATAACCTCTTAAAATCTTCATTTTTCTCTGCAGTGCTGTTAATATAGACAAGCCTGATATTTTGGTCCATCCAAGAGCCAAAAACTATGAGGAGCATTCTCAGAAGATCGTTCTACATCCTGGAGATGCTCTTTTTATTCCTGAAGGATGGTAGGGTAAATTGTTTGTTTGTTTGTTTATAATACATTTTCTTACTTGCTATCTGAAGCATAACTTTTTACATTCATCTATGCTATAGGTTACAATTCTTTGTTTTTGTTTTGCAAGACACGTATGCTTGTTAGTTTATTTTTTTTCAAGAAACACGGTGCTAACTCGGCAACTTAGAGGAACAAACTCTTCTTGGTAACTTTGCATCCTGGCCTATCTGGTTCTTGTGCAATAAAAATAAAAAGATAATAATTCTTAATTTCTATAAAATGCTGAAAATATTATTAAAATCTCCAGGAAATTTTTATTTGATATACTAATAGGAGTGCTAATTGTTATTGATTGTTGAAGATTATAGTAAGTTTAGGTTAAATTTTGTACTTCTATCTAATTGCAATTGCCATATACTCCTTTTGGGAGGGAGAAAAGTTTATCCTGCAAAATTGACATTGCATGTGTGTGTATGGATGATGCTAGGTTGGTCATGCCCAGTGTTTTTAATAGGTGCTCGGGCGAGGTGAGGCCCGATCACCTCGCACGACCTCTAGACGACACGATTCACTAAGGTGCCGCCGCCTGGGCGCTCACCCGAGTGAAAGTGGCGTAGCATAAGAAATTAGAAGAGAAAGGATGAGATTGGAAGAGAAAGGGGTCCAGGTGAGGAGGGCACTGAGTTGAAGACGAATACAACAGAATCGATTAGTGCTCGGCGGCGAAGACTTGATCTGTGCTCGGGTGGTGGATGAGAGGGTAGAAGATGCGATAGATGGGAGGGCAAGTGATCTTGCTGGAAGACGAAAAAATAAAGTTTTGAAGGCGGCAGATGGGAGGGCAGAAGACTTGCTGGAAGATGTGATCTCTCTCTCCCATCTCTTTCTCTTTCACAGTCTACCTTTTCTCATGCTCAAGACATGATGCGTGATGGACGTGAGAAGTAATTAGTGCGCTATGAAAAGCAATAAGTAGTGCCCAAGACATGATGCATGATGGACATGAGAAGCAATCAGTGCGCTGTGAGAAGCAATAATCAGAGCACTAAGTAGCAATAAGTGGCATAATAAGTAGCGCACTAAGTATTAAATCACAATAAATAGCACTCTTGATTTTAATTCTGTTATGTCAAGATGCCAATTGACTCATTCATTTCTAAATTTGGGTCAGGAATCACTCTATCAAATGCTATTGAGCTCAAATTATATATATTTTAAGTTGGCTATGGGAACTCAATTTGATGTGGTATTTTTATTTTTATGATCATATTTATCTATTTTTTATATTTTTAATATATATTTTATATTTTAATATTCTTGAGCGTCTCGTTTTGCTCGGGCAGGCATGTAGCATCTTGAGCGTCTTGGGACCTTGACGCCTTTTGGTGCTTAGCACTTTTAGAAACATTGGTCGTGCCATTGTGAGCTTAACCTTCGAAATTCTGAAGCATGCCTCACCCTTTTTACCTATGAATAAGGACATTGGAATAGCCTTGTTATGGTTTTAAATGGGCCTAACCTATTGGCTTAGTTTCCATCTTGACCATGACTTTTAGTGCACATGTCTATCTCTCTGTAACATTAATAACATTAACACAGACATATATATACATATATACATATATACATATACATATACATATACATATACATATACATATATACATATACATATACATATATATACATATATATATGTATATGTATATATACATATACATATATATACATATATATATGTATATGTATATATACATATATATATGTATATATATATCTAGAGATAGACACAATTACAAGGATTAAATTGTGGTGAGGGTGACATCATTGACCTTCCTTGTAAAATGTATGGGTGGGCATATGTGAGAGTAAGGTGAACAAGATGGAAACCAGCTGTGAAACAAGAGAAGGGAAATAAGGCCTGAAGAGGAAACATTTGGGGGTTGTAAATTGATATGTATTAAACAAGACCTGGTCTAGTCGGGTTATTTGGAAATTACTTTTCCCTGCTCGCCCAATTGGAGCTGGAAAACTTTATATGAGCTTGCTGAAATTTTGATAGGTTCTGGTGTCCTTTTCCTTTTCTTTCTTCATATAGTTTTTGGAGTGTCTCAAAAAATAGATCTTTCTTAATGTAGTATCTAGACTCTAGAGTGTGTCAAAAAATAAAAAAAGACACCTTCGATAATCGAGGGGTTAATGAAAAAGATTTGCTGAAATGATCCACACAAAACAATTCTAACCTCAGTATGCGTAGTTCTATGGTTCTATTCCTTTATTATGTGTATTAGATTATTAAAGCTATAAATTTCAGTATCTATTGTATTTGATTTGACAGTTAATGCTATTGTAAGAATTTATAAAAGCATAAAAGACAAATTGTTGCACTGGTGTAACTTGTGTGATTGTCTTGCTTATTATCCTTGATACAATTTTGGAGGCTCGTTGCTATATTTGTTAGCAAAGAATGCTTAGTATAGTTGCTGCTATGATTACGATATGTATTTCTTCTTTGAGTGAATCTGTTCTTTGTGCTTGCTTTATATGTTTCATTGATTAGGAAGATTTTAGCAGGTTTCACCAAGTGGATAGTGATGATTTAACCATAGCAGTAAATTTTTGGTGGAAATCAGACATGATGTCTAACATGTTGGAACACATGGATCCATATTATTTGAGGCGGATATTGAATAGGTATTATGTTGCATTACCCTTTTGAAATGTCTTTTCCTTGCAGTTGCTGTATTTTGTCTGGCATAACCAAACTATATGCATGTTAACCCTTGGTATTCATATCCTAATAAATGTTAATTTTTTCTATTCTTCTGAATGTGCTACTGTTTTTGTGGATATCTAATTAAGAGTTTACATCTTTTTTCTCTTCTGTTTGCCTTCTGGGATGGCATTTCTATCTTCCTGATGTATAAATAGATTGGTGGAGAAGGAAAAGGTACACATTTTTCAGTTTCAATCATATTATTTTAATGGTAGGAATTTTCTGTTTTGTGGAATCTTTCTGTTTAGCCTCCATTATTACATTTTATACCTATTCTCTTGTTACTGATAAACTATCCTTTTGTCAGAATAAGAATTATCTAAGTTGACCTTGTGTCTTAGTTACCAAGTCCTTCGAATTTTCTATGCTTTCAGTTATTTACTTCATCAAATATAGTAATGTTTAATTATTGGTCATTAATTAAAAAGCTTGGAGGTAACACTTCAATAAAATGTGAAAAAAGGCAAATAGGATGAAAAAAGGAAGATAAGAAAAAATAAAAAAACTCATGGAAGCAAGGTGCTTAAGGCAAAATCAAGCAAATATAAATAATTTAGGTTGAAGATTGTTACTGTAGGAAAATTCCTAGCATATCGTAGCTTGAATCTTGTGCTCCATTAAGTGCATAAATATTTAGAATGTTAGGAAAATAATTTAATTTACTTCACTGTTATTAGTCTGAACAAGTTTTACAATTTAATAGGTTCCTAAATCCACTCACATTTTGGAACTCCTATTCTCATCTCCATGGTTGTACCTTTAGTTTTCTACATCAAAATCTCTGTGACACCATATCTGTATTTTTTCTAAAGAATTTTAACATGTAGTTTGTGTCTCATGCAATGTTAAACCATGCTAGCAAATGTAATCTGTTGATCAGATGGATCAAGTATTTCTTCTTTGCTTTCAAGTGTCTCTTCTTAGCCCCAAAGACCATCCATTTAATCTTATAGTTTATGCCTCAATTAGCCTGTATCTGCATTTTGGATGTAAAGTTTCTCAGCAATAAATGTTTTAAGTTTACTACCCACACTTTGCCTTGTTTTAGTGACCACCTCTGTTCTAACTTAACTATAGCTGCATTTTGTCTTATTTATTTAATCACCACCTCCACCAGTGGCTACAACAAATATATCGGAGTCTGCAAACTACATCTTTGTTTTCAATGTTTAATGGGCTATATATGAAGATGTTCTGAGAAGAATGTTAGGCTTGTTGATTTGAATATGTGATTTTTTATTGTATTTTTCAATGACTCTTTAACTGATAGGTAACTTATTGAATTTCAGTTGCAATTTAACTATGTAATCTGTTTACATTCTGCTGGGAATAGGACAGAATCAAATGTTACATGAGAGCTTCAGTGGTGGTTCCAAATTTATAGAAAATTATCAACTTGCTGATGATGCCTCAGAAGGTTAGCCTTCTTCCTGAACAAATTTTAGATTGATCCTTGCAACTGCATGACTTTTATGCATCTTTTCATGTCATTGGCCTGTAATGAACACGAGTTTGATGAAGACTTGTAGACACTATTGTCGAGTAGATTATTTTTTATTAATATATAAGTAGTTGAAGATGGAAGCTTCAATCGCTACCTTGGATGTCTAATCAACTCTAAATTTTAGGAGTTGTTTTAACCTGTGTGTGAATTAAAAGTTATCTTAGATTTATGAAATGAGGTGCAGAATGCTCTGCCATAATATAGTGCCTTATGCCCATGTTGTGGAGTAATAGAACGAGCGTGTATCCAGAATTTATATTCTGATGGTCAACATGAGCATACATGTGGCATGCAGGCCCAGTGATGACGCCGTGTATCCAGAATTTATATTCTGATGGTCAACATGAGCATGCATGTGGCATGCAGGCCAGGCGCAGTGATGACACTGTGTATCCAGAATTTATATTCTGATGGTCAACATGAGCATGCATGTGGCATGCAGGCGCAGTGATGACACTGTGTGTATCCACAATTTATATTCTGATGGTCAACATGAGCATGCATGTCAGTGATGACACTGTGTATCCAGAATTTATATTCTGATGGTCAACATGAGCATGCATGTGGCATGCAGGCGCAGTGATGACACTGTGTATCCAGAATTTATATTCTGATGGTCAACATGAGCATGCATGTGGCATGCAGGCGCAGTGATGACACTGTGTATCCAGAATTTATATTCTGATGGTCAACATGAGCATGCATGTGGCATGCAGGCGCAGTGATGACACTGTGTATCCAGAATTTATATTCTGATGGTCAACATGAGCATGCATGTGGCATGCAGGCGCAGTGATGACACTGTGTATCCAGAATTTATATTCTGATGGTCAACATGAGCATGCATGTGGCATGCAGGCGCAGTGATGACACTGTGTATCCAGAATTTATATTCTGATGGTCAACATGAGCATGCATGTGGCATGCAGGCGCAGTGATGACACTGTGTATCCAGAATTTATATTCTGATGGTCAACATGAGCATGCATGTGGCATGCAGGCGCAGTAGTGCTTCAATCTACAGTTCAGCTTGTTGCCAGGAACATGTTGGGCCATGCTTTGCTTGTGAATTGAATATTTTACTTCTGGGTCATATTAAGGTCTTTGGAGTTCCATAATATTACTTTGAAAACAATACGAGTTTTTGTATGTGGTTGAACATGCCATTATTTTGTGCCATTTGCATATAAATGAAAAGATTAATATAATGCATTCTGGCCATGTTCAATGGGCTTTTGTACAATGCAATGACATGTAGACACAATGTCAGTCAGTCACAAAACTAGGGTTCACCATTTCGGGTATTGGACTTGTCTCGGAGATTGGTCGGGTCGGTACATACCGATTTGTACTGATGTACTGACACACTGTCACGAATTGTCACGGCCTTAGCTGGTTTTGCCTAAGTCGTGCGACACCCTTGCGTGTCCGTCCGTAAAGGTCAGCCTCCCCGAAACCTCCCATGGTCCCTTAGGACGTACAAAAGAGAAAACGGGTTAGAGAAAACGCCTCACTCGGGATCCACAAGCAATTATCTCCGGAAACACTTCTTAGCCAATGCAAATTACAAACAAACTTTACAAGCTCTGAACAGTTGCACAACAAAGGGGTAAAATGGTCCACTACAGACCGAAACTAAAATGGGACTATTAAGCCTTCGACCGTCCCTCTACATGCTGTTCAAAGTATGAACATACCAAAAGACACGGACATACATAAGTATTACATCAAATATCCTATTTTGAAGTTTGTCCGTGACATTCTCCCCCACTTATTCCTTCGACGTCCTCGTCGAAGCCTTTGCCGACACTGCAACTCCTCGCCTTTGCTGAGTCTTCAATCTTCTACTCCAGCTGCAATGCGCCTCTTGGCTCCCAACTGCTCTCCGCTGCTGTTTTTAAGTAGTCGAACCTTTGATCCGCCATACTGCTTCAACTCACCAATGACTCTGACTTTAGTGTGGGGTTGGCTGAGTTGTGTTGATCCTTGTTGGTTCCTGCGGATCCTCCAGATGAAGGAAAAGACCATCCTTACTATGAGCTAGTCTCTCAAATGCCTCATAATGCTTGAACTGGGTGGATGCTTGTTGGAGCTTTAACGAGCATCGCCTCGCAAACTTCTGAAGTTTTGGGTCCTTCCTCCACAAAATTTGTTCATCGACTCTTCTTTCACTTAGTTGTCATTTCCAAGTAGATTCGCATCACTTCCGCTTTCGATTGGCATTCTGTTGGGAAATGAAGCGGATAATCTACTCTCAGTAGCATTGATCACCATTGGTGAGGATTTGACAACTATTGTCTTCTAATATCTTTGAAGGGCCTTTGAACCTGTGTAGAGCTCCTCTACTGGATAGATAAGAGAATTGGGGTACTCGGTTTCGCCCATTCTCTTAAGAGTTGAGAAGGCAATGGTTACTTGACTTCGCTCGCCTCCTCAAGGGTTGTACTCCATGCATCGAGCTGGTTACTGGCCTTCGCCTACTCTTTGCTCACACTTCTGAAGCACTTGAAGTGTTTGCACTCCTTGCATTGAGTTAGCTACTGTGATTCACTTTCTTAATACCATCGAACTTCTGGAATGCAGGAAGTTTTCACCCCAACTTGGAGTAAGTCTCTAATAGTTTTGGTCGCATCTGGGATTGTACCGTCTTCTCCATCAACCCTGCCGCCTACTCCACTGAGTAGCAAAGGTACAGCACCACGTACTGCCTGCTTCGTTCCTTGGTCCTGCACTCTTGCACGACCCGAAGTCCTTCACTTTCGGCTATCTTGATGAGAAGCTCGTTGACATCGGTCTTGTGAAGTTCCTTGGCCTCTGCCCTTCAACTTTGTCTTGGTACTTGGAGTTTGCCTCCACATTCTCCACCTTCTCGGCC
The DNA here is from genome assembly GCA_004837865.1 of Musa balbisiana. NCBI lineage: Eukaryota > Viridiplantae > Streptophyta > Magnoliopsida > Zingiberales > Musaceae > Musa > Musa balbisiana. Next base: position 33,587,692 of record CM017196.1, read on the forward strand.
CTATTCATGACCAAGCGCTCTCCCTTCATGAAAGCAAGGGATCGATGACTCCACGGAAGTCCCACCTCTGTGGTACCATGGCGCTGCCATGCCCATGGCTCTACTATCCGTCGCCTCACATCTGTATCCCTTTCTTCACGATCGGTAGATATGCCTCTGTGGCACTCCTCTGAGTCCACCTCCATTCTAACCGATGCTTGATTTTGGGTAGCTAAGTCCCTCTGGACTCATTGTCGCTTCCTCGCCCCTTTCGACCCCCCCTGCTTCAACACCTCTGTGTTCTCCAAGTAGATCCCTTTGGTCGATGGAAAGACAGACTGCAACTCCCATGCATGGCCTCTGCCATCACGTTATAGGGTTTACACCGATTCTGTTCTCCTTAGCTTCCTTGGTAGCAACGTTCGCTTACTCGACCTTGTCCTTTGACTTGCCGGGCTCCCTTAAGCGAATATGGGCTTTGGAGCAGTCTAACTCTCCAGCTTGCTTCGATCATACCTCTGCATGATCAAGTCCCTCTCATGGGACTCACTGGCACTTGCATTCGAACTTTTTCCTTGGTGGAACACAACCCCCATATGCTGATGGCCAAGGCTTCTATCCGATGCAAAATTCGATGCACGCACGGAAGACCCACCTCTACAGTACCATGGCCTTCACTCCTTGAATCCATAGCCCTTCTTGCCGTCGTGTTGTTCACCGAAGTGGAGCTGCCAGTAGCTCCTGATCATACCTCCGTATGATAAAGTCCCTCATGGGACTTCACCCGTGTGTAACGCATTGCCATGAACTGTTCCACCATGATCCGCTGCACCATGTCGCCTCCTGGTGACATCTCCATTGCATTCTTGATCCTTGTGGGATGAACTCAAATTGTGGTCCCTCCATTTGTGGTCTCTGCCAACACATTGCAGGGCCTCTTCCAACTTCGATTTTGTTCTCTCCTTTGGCAATCGACCCTCGTCCACCCGCTCTCGGGTCATACTTAGACGAAGCATCGCTCTAGGACAGTCCATCGCCTAGTAGTTCCCGAAGTCCACTGACTTCGCTGAAATTGGTGCACTATTGTCTGGATCCTGGGCCTCTGCCCCTACCAGCACAATCTCCGCTGTGCACCGCTTCCTTCATGGCAACTTGAATGGCAACACTGTGACATATTCTTCAAGAGTACCCGCCTCCGCGTCCTCTTGCCCCGTGCCAAGGCCTTCTGAACCCAACTTCGCCTCCGCAAATTGAGTCGCCTCAGTTCCTCCATCAAATGCTTCTCCGAGATAAGGTGCATGTGCCCAGAAGTTCCCTTCATCTTTGGCACCATGCAAGACGAGTCCGCTCCATCAGAATGAAGGACCCATGGAACAACATGATCCTGCTCTTACCTCTGCAAGGGTTCATGTCCTTGACCTGTGTCCAAGGGAAGTTCTGCGCCTCCGCTCCATGTTCCATCTTCTATGCCGGCTCACTTGATGCAGCTTGGATACTTCGCCAAGTTACACCCAAGTTACTCCGCTCCTCATTTTTGCATTGAGTTGATGGTGGCCCTTGCGCCACCATTCCACGAGTCAGCCCTCCCTTGAGTCTGATCTCTATATCGACTCCAAGTGTGCCTTCATTTGTGTTGCTTTGGGTCGCTTCCCGACTTGATCTCGCAATGCATCCACCAATGCATTCTCTCAAGCGAGATCATGCGACGTCTCTTCGTCGCTCGCTCGGTCCATTGAGCTTCGTGGAGTTGTTATTTTTGAGGTACTATTCCTCAACATGTGCGGTCTATTGCACATGATTCTCCCTTTGGAGAGTCGGGACTTATCCCTCCTGGATATCTATCCCGTTGGAGCAACATCACTCTTCGTTTTGGAGACCACCATCCCCTTGGACTACTCTGATTTGCTGAACAAACTGTGCATTGTTCTGCCTCCTGCAAACGCACTTACTAGATTGTGACTCCACGTCAATACAGCCCCCGCTGCACCACTCAAGGCCTAGCAACATGCTGAACTTGCTGCACACTTCAGCCTCCTACGGACGTATCCTTCACATGCTGAAGAGAAAGTTTCAATGCTCCATGACGTCGAGTTTCGGTCGCCTCGGGATGGTCACGAACATTCCATCGTCCGCATACAAGCCCTTGCATGAGTACCGAATTCTTCTAGTTAGCAGTTCCCCTCACATTTGTGAGCTTTGCACAACTCTTTCGGTTGCTGAGCAACTCATTCCACCTTGCATGATCTCACCCTTTACCAAGCGCCTCCCTTACCTTGAGTACCATCAAGTATTGTTGCCAACGTTGAGCCATAGCTCAAACTCAACCATCCCAACCTTTGTACGCTTCACATTCTTCCCAGCTTGCTTGTCCTCGTGGTGCCTCTCACGCGAAGGGTTGGCCATTCCTCTGAATGCCAATCTCAGATGCTCGCTCCTCTGAGCGACTCTATTTCCCTACATCGCCATTCTCGTTTTCCCCAAAACGGTCGCGTGTGCTGGCTGCCCTCAATGCAGCCCCGCTAGGTCCCCCACGTTTGCATGCCAAGTGTTTCTATGAGTGCTTGTCCCGCTCTGATACCATTTGTCACGGCCTTAGCTGGTTTTGCCTAAGTCGTGCGGCACCCTTGCGTGTCCGTCCGCAAAGGTCAGCCTCCCCGAAACCTCCCATGGTCCCTTAGGACCTACAAAAGAGAAAACGGGTTAGAGAAAACGCCTCACTCGGGATCCACAAGCAATTATCTCCGAAAACACTTCTTAGCCAATGTAAATTACAAACAAACTTTACAAGCTCTGAACAGTTGCACAACAAAAGGGTAAAATGGTCCACTACAGACCGAAACTAAAATGGGACTATTAAGCCTTCGGCCGTCCCTCTACATGCTGTTCAAAGCATGAACATACCAAAAGACACGGACATACATAAGCATTACATCAAACATCCTATTTTGAAGTTTGTCCGTGACAGAATGGTCGTCGCGCATCTGCAACAACTCCGTTTAACGAACCGTTTGTCGCTCTCAACTACATGTCCAGCTGCTTGGCGGCATGTTTTGTCTTGGTTTTAAGTCCTTTTGCTTGTAAAAATGTATGTTCGAACAAGTTGCAGTGCTACAATGCGACTGCTCACCGAACCGAGCAAAACAGCCCAAAACGGCTTCGTTTTCACGTGCCACTGGCTGATTTCTGCAGCCCGCTGCTGTAGCCAAAACGTCAGCCATCTCAGCTCCTTGGAACCACCCGGGTGGCACCATGGGGGATAGGGCTTCGGTATAGTACCGGGCGTTAAACACTCTTTCGCAAGTTCGCACGTTACCTTGATGGGAACTTGTTGTCGCGTCCGGCACTCGGTGAGCAGCTGTTTGTGGACTTGCAGCTGTTCGTTCAACTTTCTAAAGTCCTTGTTTTCCCCCTCTCCCTCTTTTCTCTTGTGCACGCAAGGTGCTCGCCGAATTGCTTGTAAAGCTCCCAATTTCGCGAGACGTCGGGACTTTTCCGTTGCTCGTTCTTCGAACTAATCAGCTTTCTCTTTTACAGGTCCTTTGGGACCTGCGAGAGGTTGCAAGTAGGCTGATCTTTGCGAACGCAAATCGCAAGGGCGAAACGCGACTTAGGCAACGCAAGCTAAGTTTGCGTCTTTGTCACAAGGGTGCCGCGCGACTTAGGCAACGTAAGCTAAGTTTGCATCTTTGCTGCAAGGGTGCCTTATGCCTTAGGCAATTCCAGCTAAGGTCATGACATTGTGGTATCAGAGCGGGCAAGCACTTCGAGCAAGCAGCGAAGGAACTTCACAACTTCGCCATGGCAAAGCATTGTGGCGAATCAAGCAAGACGGGGCAAGTCGGAACCTTGCCCCAAGCAGCCGCAGGTGGGCTGCAAGTGCACATTCGCTCTCATGCTATTGGAGCCGCTCAGGAGGAGCGCGATAGCGAACATGACAAGAGAGAAGTTGGTTACTCTCCGGGAGCGGAGGAGGCGCAATTTAGAGCGCCAACCGGGAAAAAGTCATAAGGAGAGACTCACAACGGCGGAAACCCGCTTAGATGTTCTCGAAGCGAGCTTGGAGGAACTCTACCAAGGCCAACGAAGGCTTGTTGGGGTAGAGAGCTCGTAAGAAGAAGCAGAGTCTAGGATCGACAAGGTCGAGGCCCTAGTCGACCGATTGTCAAATAACACCAAAGACTCCACTCCGTGCAACACCTGCAGGAAATTGTGGCGGAACTCACTTCAAGGGTGACCATGCTCACAAGAGCGCTAAATTCGGGAGGAAGCAACACCCGTGTTGCGCCGCCACAAAACTTAAGGGCACCCGAGCCTCATAGTTATGGAGGGGCCAGAGATGCCAAGAACTCGGGAATTTCCTGTTCGACATGGAACAATACTTTCGAGCTACGAGGCCTGATTCCGAAGAAATCAAAGTTTCCATAGCAACTATGTATCTAAACGGAGAGCGAGCTTGAGGAACTCTACCAAGGCCAACGAAGGCTTGTTGGGGTAGAGAGCTCGTAAGAAGAAGCAGAGTCTAGGATCGACAAGGTCGAGGCCCTAGTCGACCGATTGTCAAATAACACCAAAGACTCCGTGCAACACCTGCAGGAAATTGTGGCGGAACTCACTTCAAGGGTGACCATGCTCACAAGAGCGCTAAATGCGGGGAGGAAGCAACACCCGTGTTGCGCCCCACAAAACTTAAGGGCACCCGAGCCTCATAGTATGGAGGGGCCAGAGATGCCAAAGAACTCGGGAATTTCCTGTTCGACATGGAACAATACTTTCGAGCTACGAGGCCTGATTCCGAAGAAATCAAAGTTTCCATAGCAACTATGTATCTAAAACTTTGGTGTCGAACCCGTTGGGAGGAGATCCAACAAGGTCGGTGTCAAGTTGACACATGGGAGGACTTGAAGCGGGAGTTGAGAACTCAATTCCTATCGGAGAACACTGAGTTCGTCGCAAGAAGGAAGTTGAGACAACTCCGCCAAAATACTTCCATCCGAGATTATGTGAAGCAATTTTCTGCGCTAATGCTGGACATACAGGACATGTCCGAGAAGGACAAGCTGTTCAGCTTCCTTGATGGTTTGAAGCCTTGGGCTCAATAAGAACTACATCGAAGGAATGTCGCCGATGTGGTTGGGGCAATTGCTGCCGCAGAAAGGCTTACCAACTTTGTTTCCTTCGAAGACCCGGGAAAAAGGAAACAATCTTCAAGCAATTACCCTTCAAAATATTCTCGAGGGAAGGAGCTCGGGAGTGAACAAAAGAAGAAGAGTTCCCACAAGGGCCAAGCCCGAAAAGCAAGGCCCCGAAACCCGACAGATGCTTCTTGTGCGGAGGGCCGCATATGGTGAGGGAGTGCCCACAAAAACAGGCACTCAATGCTTTAACAGCTTCCATCCATCCCCCCAAATCGGACAAGGGCAAGGCTGTCGCTCGTAGTTCGAGTAATTCTGAATCCAGCAGTGACGACGAGGAGTCGTAAGGACCTCGGATGGGAGCAATGCGTTTGTTGAACGCCATGCAGGGTCAAGTGGGGGAGAACACGAAGATAAGGCTACTAAAAGCAGGAAGTGGCGAGCTAATGTACGTAGACATTAAGCTCAATGGCCAAACAACCCGTGCAATGGTAGACATAGGCGCTACCCACAACTTCATTGCTGATTGAGAAGCAAAGCGACTTGGGCTGATCTTGGAGAAGAGCCCAAGTCGAATGAAGGCGGTGAACTCGGAGGCCAAGCAAATCTCCGGGTTTGCAAAGGGAGTTCCCATCAGGATCGGAACATGGAGCGGGAGCACGAACATGATGGTGGTGCTATTGGACGACTTCCAAGTAATCCTTGGAATGGAATTTATGCACGCGGCGAAGTTGGTGCCAATGTCGTTCCTAAACTCCCTATGTGTGATGGGAGATAACAACCCCTGTGTGGTTCCCGTCTCTCGGAGAGGAACCAAGGAACCCCAACAAATATCGGCGCTACAATTGAAGAAAGGGGTGCGGAAAGGTGAATTAACATTCGTGGCTGCTATGAAGTCAGAGCCACTCGACGAGAAGGCCATTCATGAACCTGCTGTAGTGACAAACGTCCTGAAAGAGTTCACAGACGTTATGCCACATGAGTTGCCGAAGAATCTTCCGTCACGCAGAGGCGTGGATCATCACATCGAGCTGGAGCCAGGAGTGAAGCCTCCAGCGAGACCATCCTATCGCATGCCCCCACCAGAGTTGGCTGAGCTTAGAAAGCAGTTAGGTGAACTGCTAAGCGGTGGTCTCATCCGTAGTTCTAAGGCACCATTCGGAGCTCCAGTCCTTTTCCAAAAGAAACAAGATGGGAGCCTCCGACTATGCGTCAATTACCGAGCCCTCAATAAAGTGACGATGAAGAACAAGTATCCCATCTCGCTCATTGCGGACTTGTTCGACCAATTGGGCAAAGCCAAGTATTTCTCAAAACTCGACCTTCGGTCGGGGTATTGACAGGTGCGCATTGCTGAAGGCGACGAAGCGAAGACTACCTATGTGATCAGGTATGGAGCGTTTGAGTTCTTAGTGATGCCTTTCGGCTTAACCAACACTCCGGCCACGTTTTGCACTCTCATGAACCTGCTATTCAAAGAGTATTTGGATAAGTTCGTGGTCGTCTACTTGGACGATATCATCGTCTATAGTCAAACGCTCGAGGAGCATGTCAGGCACCTTCGGACAATTTTCAAGGTTCTCAGGGAGAACGCTTTGTTCGTAAAAAGGGAGAAATGCTACTTCGCTCAAATGGAGATCTTATTCTTGGGGCATCGAATCAGTGATGGCTCCATTCGGATAGATAAATCGAAGGTGTAAGCGATTGCGGAATGGCGAACTCCAAAGAAGGTGCCAGAGTTGAGATCCTTCCTTGGTTTCGTCAACTACTATTGATGCTTCATAGCGGGGTATTCGAAGCGTGCGACTCCACTGACGGAGTTGCCGAAGGAGTAGCCTTGGAGGTGGTCTGATAAATGTGAAGTTGCATTCCAAGATCTGAAGGCTATTGTTTTGGAAGAACCAATGCTCAAATTGTTGGACTATGGGGAGCCCTTCGAAGTCCATAAAGATGCTTCCGACCTCGCTATTGGGGGAGTACTCATGCAGGAGGGTCATCCTATGGCCTACGAGAGCCGCAAGCTCAACGAGACCGAGCGACGGTATCCAGTGCACGAGAAGGAGATGACAACGGTGATCTACTGTCTACGAGTTTGGCGACACTATCTTCTCGGATCGCGATTTGTGCTGAGGACAGACAATATCGCTCTAAGCTATTTTCAAACTCAGAAGAAACTCTCCCCAAAGCAAGCACGGTGGCAGGATTTCCTGGCTGAATTTGATATGACAATAGAGTACAAGCCTGGAAAGGCAAATGTCGTGGCCGATGCATTGAGTCGGAAAGTGGAGCGTGTGAATGCCATACAATTGAAGGGTAGAGGCCAAGCAAGTCAGTTGCACTCCATCTTCCTTTCCAGGATCAGGGATCGATTGTACAGTGATCCCCAGGCAGTAACCTTGATGCAGCTCATTAAAGAAGGCAAGGAACGACAGTTTTGGGTCCATAAGGGACTCGTCTACACAAAAGGGAATAGGGTTTATGTCCCTCGAGTGGATAATTTGAGACGTGAACTCTTGAGAGAGTGTCACGATTCCCTTTGGGCTGGACATCCGGGCATTCATAAAACCTTGGCTCTCGTGGAGAGGGCCTTCTACTGGCCGAAGATGGGGACTGATGTGGAGGAATATGTTCGAACGCACCTTACTTGCCAATAAGACAAGGTGGAGCAGCGGGAGCCGATGGGACTTTTGGAGCCGTTACCCGTACTAGAAAGGCCGTGGGAGAGTATTTCCTTGGACTTCATATCAAGCTTGCCATTAGTAGGGAGACTCGGATCGATACTCGTGGTGGTCAATCAATTTTCTAAGTATGCAACTTTCATTGCTGCTCCCCTACATTGTTCAGCAGAGGAGGCGGCCAAGCTGATGATAAAGGATGTGGTGAAGTATTGGGGTGTCCCGCACAATATCATCAGTGATCGAGACGCTCGGTTCCTGGGACGATTCTGGATCGAGCTATTCAAATTGTTGGGGTCGAAGTTATACTTCTCCACAAGCCTCCACCCTCAGACGGATGGCCAAACAGAAAGGATAAACTCGCTCCTAGAGCAATATCTTCGGCAGTACGTGAGTGCCAACCAATGAGATTGGGTGAAGCTGTTGGACGTTGCCCAATTCTCCTACAACTTGCAGCGGAGCTCTGCGTCCAACAAGAGCCCCTTCGAGATTATTACAAGACAACAACCATCAACTCCTCACACCATGGTGATCGGATATACTGGGAGTAGTCCGTCAGCCTACCACTTCGCAAAAGAGTGGCATCGAAATGCAGATATTGCGCGGGCTTACTTGGAGAAAGCGGCAAAAAGGATGAAGAAGTGGGTAGATTTGGGAAGGCGACCACAAGAGTTCAAGGTCGGCGATTTGGTGTTGGTAATGCTCCAACCAGCATCACTCCAATTCTTTAGGAACAAAGTACATAAAGAATTGATGTGCAAGTATGAAGGGCCCTTCCCAATTATCAACAGGGTGGGCAACGTCTCCTATAAGTTGCAGCTGCCGACTTGGTTCAAAATTCACAATGTTCTTCACGCCAGCAACCTAGAAGCCTACCACTCGGATCCACAAGATGATTTCCGAAGTGTTCCAACTCGCCTACCCCCCTTCAGAGTCTTTTACGAGAAGCGAGTTGAAACCATTTTTGCGGATCGCAAGATAAAGCTACCCAATGGAGCTGAGCAGACCGAGTACTTGGTGAAGTGGCAAAAGCTTCCCCGAACTGAAGCCAGTTGGGAGCCCGAAGATGTCCTGCGACATGAAGAAACAATTATCAATAACTACCAACAAGCATCGACGAGGGCGTCGACAGTTTAAGTGGGGGAGAATGTCACGAACGATCGTCGCACATCCGCAACAACTCTGTTCAACGAACCGTTCGTCGCTCTCAACTACATGTACAACTGCTTGGTAGCATGTTTTGTCTTGGTTTTAAGTCCTTTTGCTTGTAAAAATGTAAGTTCAAACAAGTTGCAGTGCTACGGTGCGACCGCTCACTGAACCAAGCAAAATAGCTCCAAAACAGCCCAAAACGGCTTCGTTTTTGCGTGCCACGGGTTGATTTCTGCAACCTGCTGCTGCAGCCAAAACGTCAGCCATCTCAGCCCCTTGGAACCACCCGGGTGGCATCATGGGGGATGGGGCTTCGGTATAATACCGGGCGTTGAACACTCTTTCGTAAGTTCGCACGTTACCTTGATGAGAACTTGTTGTCGCGCCCGGCACTCGGTGAGCAGCTGTTTGTGGACTTGCAGCTGCTCGTTCAACCTTCTAAAGTCCTTGTTTTCCCCCTATCCCTATTTTCTCTTGTGCACTCAAGGTGCTCGCCGAATTGCTTGTAAAACTTTCCCATTTCGCGAGACGTTGGGGCTTGTCCGTCGCTCGTTCTTCGAACTAATCAATTTTCTCTTTTACAGGTCCTTCGGGACCTGCGAGAGGTTACATTACAAGTGGGCTGATCTTTGCGGACGCAAATTGCAAGGGCGAAGCGTGACTTCGGCAACGTAAGCTAAGTTCGCGTCTTTGCCGTAAGGGCGACTTAGGCAACGCAAGCTAAGTTCGCGTCTTTGCCGTAAGGGTGCCGCGCGACTTAGGCAACGCAAGCTAAGTTCGCGTCTTTGCCGTAAGGGTGCCGCGCGACTTAGGCAACGCAAGCTAAGTTCGCGTCTTTGCCGTAAGGGTGCCGCGCGACTTAGGCAACGCAAGCTAAGTTCGCGTCTTTGCCGTAAGGGTGCCGCGCGACTTAGGCAACGCAAGCTAAGTTCGCGTCTTTGCCGTAAGGGTGCCGCGCGACTTAGGCAACGCAAGCTAAGTTCGCGTCTTTGCCGTAAGGGTGCCGCGCGACTTAGGCAACGCAAGCTAAGTTCGCGTCTTTGCCGTAAGGGTGCCGCGCGACTTAGGCAACGCAAGCTAAGTTCGCGTCTTTGCCGTAAGGGTGCCGCGCGACTTAGGCAACGCAAGCTAAGTTCGCGTCTTTGCCGTAAGGGTGCCGCGCGACTTAGGCAACGCAAGCTAAGTTCGCGTCTTTGCCGTATTGCCGTAAGGGTGCCGCGCGACTTAGGCAACGCAAGCTAAGTTCGCATCTTTGCCGCAATGGTGCCTCACGCCTTAGGCAATTCCAGCTAAGGTTGTGACAACACGGTATGCTTGGGCATGCCAATGGGGACTCGGGTGATCTACGTCTTGGTCGCCAGTTGTACTTGTCCATACCACCCATGTCGTACCAACTTGGGCGGTACAACAAGCTTTGCACAAAAGCACGACCTTTTTGTTGATTAACAAGTCTCGTGCCTACGCATTCCCAGCACAATTCCTTTCTACGAAATTGAACATCTTTGCTTGGACCTTATGAAGTTATAAATTCCAAAGCCATCATTAACTAAAAATGCTAACAGTATATGCTAATAAGTTTCTTGTACATGTAGCATTGACAAGAGAATTGAGGGGTTAAAGAATTGGTCTGGACAAAGTCTTAAGTCCACTAGAGATGTGAGGGTTTTGAGGGAAACAAAGGTTTTCGAAATTGGAAGAATGAGCAGTGTAGATGAATTAAACTTGTAGCAACTATTTAGATGCAATTTTAAAACCAAAAGTAATTTCCAAGCAGTGGTGATTTTTATCAAGAGTTAGCATGATGTCCATATTGTTGCAAATTAATGAGAGTTAAAGTTATCTTTATCTTTTTATCCATTGTATTTTAATTAATGCTTCTTTTAGATAAATGTAATATTGATCACTTTGAATAGGACACTGTTGGATGCAAATACCTTTATCAAGGAACAATTTAAGACAACAAATGACTTTCCTAGTTTATTTGAACATATTTTCAGAAAGAAAAAAATTATTAGCCCAAATTAAGAATGTTTTTTGGGAGATGACAGAAATAGATTTTTCATGTCTAGACGAAGGTTAGAAGTATTGGTTTCAGTTTTAACTAATACTTACAACAAAAAAGAGAATTTTTTGCATAGGCTCCAAATTGGTTGATCTCAAGTCAAATTTGGATCAATCAAATGCAAATTAAAAAAATAAATTTGGATGCAAATACCTTTAATTTTTTGCATAGGCTCCAAATTGGTTGATCTCAAGTCAAATTTGGATCAATCAAATCCAAATTAAAAAAATAAATTTGGCCAGAATCGATCAGAAATAAGTCCAAATTGATCAGATTTTGTTGGAATCAGCTGATTTTGGGAAAAAAATGGCTGAATCAAACAATTTCCAGCCAATTTTGGCAAATTTTTGGACAATTGAGTCATGAAGTCTTTATCTAATGATTAAATAAAAAGAAAGGAAGGAGGAATGGACATGAGAGGAGAAACAAAAGAGAAGGAAGAGAGGGGAGGACCGAAGTAGGAAGTGGAAGGGGGGGGGGGGGCTAAAAGAGTGGGGAGAAGATAGAGAGAGAGAAAATACAATATACTTGTGCTTGTACATCCTTTATTTTTAGAAATTTTAAAATTTTCTATTTTCATTTTTCATTTTTAATATTTTTAATTTTTTCAGATTGGTTTAGATCTCACCAGTCTTATTCGATTGGTCTGGTCGATATTGATTCTATTGTTGCTGGCTAATTATGACTCCAATTTTGATTTTGTATAGGGTGATGAGATGCTTTTTCTTTTAATAAATAAATAATTAGGTGTCTTATTTCATTGCTCATGTAAAGATCATTTCCTCAATGCACATAGTTGCAAACATAGGATAACATGGTTGTTGGGGAAAAAATAGTTATCACTTAGTGTATAATGAGTTGTGATAATCTCCTACACTGGCACCAACCCATTTATTTACTTGTACAAGCAGCTAAATCACATGAAACACTTATATTACATGCACAAGCAAACTTACAAATCTTACTACAGAACAACTGCACTTGAAATGCAACTGCAGAATTGCTTTTCTTTGGATACCAGGATTTCCTTTCATAGAATTAGGATATTTATGGAAATCAAGCAAATAGCTTCTGGTGTAGGATTCTTGATGATTCAGTATGCTGACGTATAATCTGTCCCATGTTTAATCTGTTATAACATTTCCTCATGCAATATGATTCTCTTGTAATAACTTGATCAGACAATCATGAAATGGATCGCTGTAAGCTGAGAGATACTACAAAAGAAAATAGCAGGAGGCATGGAATCTTGCAGCAGCTGGAACCCTTTGCACTTCATGTGCTATATGAACTTGTCTCTTTAGTTCATAATACTATTAGTGTTGATAATCAAAATGGATCTACTGAGTCCACTTCAAAAGATTTGTCTAGCCCAGATGTTGAAAAGGAGCAGATAGTGAAAGATAATCCACCCTTGTCAGAAATTGACACAGTTGCAAACATCTTTTCGGCTGTTGAACCACTTGTGCTCCGAAATATTCTGCTGGGAATGGTGGTAAGCATATACTTTGCTTATATTTCAAAGGCATTAAATGTGATTGACATAAGTTGCCTTATAAGCATATCAATGAGAAAATTTGTTAGTCTGAACTGTATTCTTATAATGTTGCATTAGATTGGTCAAGTAAGCAAGCAAGCACAAATGATGAACTGGAGTAGTGCATTTTATTTCAAGTACTTTATTTCCAGGCACAAATTATGAAATAAGTTGATGTAACAAGATAATTTCTTGAGATCATCTTGATTGTAGGAACAAAAGTGCCCTAGATCATCTTCTGTAACAGAAGTGTATCATCTTGAGATAATCTTTTATAACAAAATTCACATCCTTGAAATGTGAAGATGAAAAGATGCAGTTCCAAGAAACTAAATCTGTAAAATAGTCCTGATCCTCTACCTTAGGGACAAGGTGGATCTGAGAGACATGGAGTTACGATCCAATCTAAGGACATGTGGCAATTCATTTGTGAGCAAGTTGGCGTTCAGACCTTAACAATTTAAGCTAGGCCATATTATTTGTTCAAAAAATTGCTTACTTGTTATTTATCTGAATTGATTTTGAGTGTATCATCCTTTTCATTAACCATTTTCAAGGAGACAATATAGAAACCATTACCTACTAGCTATCTAGAAGGGTTATTGGTTCTTCTTTCATTCAATGTAAGGCTTTTTGCTAAATTATCACAATAGAAATGACTTGTTTTTGCAAGTGAGTCACCGAGGATTAGCCCTACTGGAGGGAAATAAAAAAGTTACTGTAGTCCTACTTGAGGGAAATACAAGTTACGGTTGGTTTTGCTATCATACTATTACAATGTTCTAACAGCCTACATTATCAGTCTAAATTGAACTAATAGAGAATCCACACTTCTTTTAGCATCACTTTCCAAGGACATTGGAAGCCCTTATCTTGCACATGCTTTCACCAAAGGGAGCCGAAGTTCTGACGAGGAAGTTTGATGAGATGGATCAACAAATCATGAAAGAAGAACAGTGAGTGGATCCTAACTTCTTTTTTCATAGACATGCAACTTGAGATATGAATTTCTTATTGCCTCCCTTCTGTTGATCCAGGTGTGAGTTTTACCGTCAATTTTATGGTGTTTTCGATGACCAGTTTGCTGCAATGGATGCAATATTGAATGGGAAAGAATTATTTGCTCTTCAGGTACTTGATTTTCTGCAGTGATGTATCCATTCTGTGAACCGTCTTCTTTGAGCTAAATATCTAGCACAGGCATTGTGCCTATCTAACACTAATAGGAATCCGCTGATATGATGAGCTTCTATGCTATCAGCTTTTTTCCCTAGGGAAGATTTTTTCTGCATGGATGCGATAGATTTCTTTTCCTTTTATTCAGAAAAGAAAGTATCATGCACATAAGAGAGACTACCAAGGTTGCATTGCTTTGCTAATAATAATCACGGAACTGCATTGCAGGCATTCAAGAATGTGCTGGATAAGTACCTTGGGGCACATCCTGACCAGCTAAATAGTTGACGGAGCTAAAGCCGTTTGAATTCAAGATCAAGCTTTCTGCAAAAAACTTGGAAAGGTTCCATCCTTGCCGGTGGATCATTTGAGAATGTCGAGGTTAGAAGCCCGTGCTCAACTAGAGATGAGTAGTTTATGACGTAACTTATCAAGTATGTAAAAAAAAGAATATCTGTTTTGATTAAAAGTCACATTGTTTATTCCCAATTGTTAAAATTTGACATAGATTTGCGTCTTTTGTTTACCACCCAAGTTCTTGGAATTTGTGATAACCCACCCAGTTCAAAGTATTTATCATGACAAGCTGTGAGCATTCTTTATTTTACTTGTATGTAACGTCTATCACTCTAGCTTTTCTTATCGATTTGCACCGTACTCTTGAATTCAATTTCTTGTGTCTAATTTGACTCGCACATGATGATGTTGAAGCTTAATATAAGTTGGTTTTTTTTGCTTCTGACAGTTTTAAGTTTTTGGGTAATCCTTTTCATAATATGTATCGATCAAGTGTTTTGTTTTCCTCTCTCTATATATATCTCTCTCTTTTCTTCATGTGGTAATCTCATTGTAGGTAAGCCTTTTTTAGTTTCTTTTTCTATTGCTGTGTTTGGTGGAGCATGTGATCTGTTGAAAACGATCGCTAAGGATTGATGTAATTGTGGACAAATCACAGTGAAATCGACAATGCTTTCTTGAGTGACTCCATTTGTGCGCGATTTGTTTGTTTAGGATAAGGAAACATTCAAGGTTTCTACCATTCTTTTTGCGTGTGATGCATCCATCCAGCATTAGAAAGTATTCAAAGTTCTTGATGCATTCTAAACTCTCTTTCGCACTCTTTCGTATATAATACACTCACTCAGGACACAAAAGCATTTGAGTTATCCAATGTAACTAATAATGTGTTCTCTTTGCAAGTGATATTTTTGCCCAACATAAAGAAGCAAGTATGTGATGTGGCCAATGCATCCCCTTTGCACATAATGTGTTTGTTAAAAGGAAAAGAAAATTGAAGCGCATGACATGATCATCGATGCATCCTTTTTTGTGCATGATGTGTTATCTTGTGACGAGACAAAGAATCATACTTCCAAAGCACCTCTTAAAGGATAACTAATAATATTTTAATGTAGGAGACAACAAACAAGATTCCAAAATTGACATTATACTCCGAGAGGGACAAGTTTTTGCCTCAAGCACAATAATATGATCATTATTTTCGAGCAATTAAAAGTTAGACATATGAAATCCTATTAGTGCATGATAATAACCAATTGGGCAAGCCACATCAACGTAAAATCTAAAAGGAATATTACATAACTATATTAAAGCAACCTTCATGCGTATTCTTTTATTTGATACTTACAAAATAAACTTGTTGATGAACTAATGCACCGTGGCTGATGGGTTAACATGGCCTGGTCCACGGGTCGATGTCGGGAGTTCACGATTGGTGGGGCAAGGCGTCGAGGATGATTACGTTCGTAGGTCGGGATGCCGACATCGTCTAAGCGAAGGTGGCTCTTGGTCGGGGCACTGACGTCGTCTTCGGGGAGGGCGTCTCTCGGTCGGGGTGGTCACACTTCTAGGGGCGATTGCGCTCCTACACAAAGGCCCTTGTCATGGGGTTCCCAACTTTGGCCCATCGACGATTAAGTTAGTGATTGATTTTCCTCCTTTTTTGCTCTCCCCTTGGCCAAATGCCAATCAAGGGCTTTTATACTACTGTGCGAGGATCGACTGTACGTAGGTTTGGCGCGATGACCAATCCCCGAGTAGTGAGATTGTACCTTCGCACAATCGTCGTCTCAGAATGCATGGAACGACGCCAAGCGATGTCGTCCTGAGCTTTCCAGGACATATCGAGGGGTGCCTTGGCATGGCTCCTGTCTTGGCGCGTGGAAGTCCCCCGTAGTGTTGATGTGGCAGGGGCGCGGGTGGTAATACAGCTGGAGTCCAAAATATGCCTTATGAGTGTATATTAATTTATAATCAAAGAATAGAATTTCTGTGACACAAACTATCATCAAAGTCTTTTATAGAAAATAAAATACGTGCATCTTCCATATCCAATCGAAATGGGATAAGATACATTTGAAACGAACATTGTTCGTCTAAAAAATTCTCTTTATCCAAGTTTTGAATACTTAATAAAATTTTCTCTTCTGATAATACATGAAAAATAAGCCATGTTGGATCAATCTCGTCAATCTCGTCAAATTGACTTTATAATCAAATTGGACTTTATCCCATAGGATAGTTTGATAAAAAAGAATATTATTTAGGGAATAATATTGATCGAAGCCCACTGCGTCCTACTTTTTCGAACAATGTCCAACTTTATATTTTCATTTTGCACAAATTACTTCCATAAATTATTTATAATATATTATCTATTAAATTATATATATGTATTTATGTATATATGTATATATATCATGTAATTGATCTCATTGTTACATTAGATATGTAAAACTACAAAACATATATATATATATATATATATATATATATATATATATATATATATATATATATATATATATATATTCTGAGGATGGATATGTAAATAAGTTGTTATTTATTGGATTTTATATAAGCCCTTCTTTTCTTTCTGCTTTCCTTTATTCTCTCTGTAGCGGAGAAGAGGGGAAGAGAACCCTAACAAGCGAAACAGAAGAGAAGGCGGAAGGATGGATGTGGTGAAGGTGCAGCAGATGTCGGGGAGGGCGGTGGAGAAGGTGATCGTCCATCCGCTGGTGCTGCTGAGCATCGTCGACAACTACAACCGCGTCGCCCGAGACACCCGCAAGCGCGTCATCGGCGTCCTCCTCGGCTCCTCCGCCAAAGGCACTGTCGACGTCACCAACTCCTATGCAGGTCAGGGCGTAATCCGCCACCAGATCCCTTTCCCGATCTCTTGCCATCGTCTTCTGGTTTAGGTGTTGCATACTTTGTTTCATGTTCCTAGAGTATCTAGAAATAATATGGAACTATAGGTTAATGAGTCAGTTGTCTTGATTCTTTCCTCTTTTCCTTCTCCATTTCTTCGTGTCAAAGGTTGCAAAAGATAAGTATGGAAGATGTCTCACGGCATAATTGGAATCAAAATCAGGTTTATATTGTTGCCCTTTACTTATGTTTTTGCAAATAAGTATAAGGAACCTATGGGTTAAAAGTTTGGTGTAGGTGTGAATTCTTTCTTTATGTTCTTTTTCTGTATTTTTGTGTGTCTCTGTTTGTTTATTTCAATCTATTGCTTAAGAGAAGTATGGAAGACGATATTTATCTTAACTGGAAATCAAAATAGAGTTTTTGTTGCTGTCTTCTACTGATGGGTACTGGCTTCAGTTTGCTGGTATTGCTACTTGAGGGATATTGTTGATTTATTATGCGGATTGATTTCTGTTGTAAGTTTGACTAGGTTTGAGTATAATTAGAATTTTTCTGTACCCAATAGTTATTTTTATAAATTAATTTTTCATTATTTGTATTTGATGTTGTTAAGTGCAGATGCACTATATTTTAGATGTATGTTGAGTTAGGATAGGTTTCCAAATTCTTGGTAGTCCACCTCCACCAGTGTTGTTTGGGAGCTTAAATGATTTTTTAGTTCCAGTTAAAAATAAAGGGCTACTTGAATTATGATAGGGGATAAATAGTCAATTGGAACATTATAATTGACTGATATGGTGGTGACCTATCTTGATCAGTTGCTTTAGTATAACTTCTTTTGATCTGAGCATTACTCACTGTCTATAATTTCTTATCTCCTGCTGGCTGTAATTTATAAGCTTCATAGTGAAACATACAAAATCAGATTAGCACGTCATTTGGGCTGCTACCAACTGTTCTGAACCAAAATGTGGAATGGTTTTGTTATCCCAAGTCACCAATGCACTTAGCAAAAGCATCCAGACAAGATCGTATGAGATTAGTCTTGAATGTTTCCAAAAAATTTAACATAAATGTAAAGGATTCTAAGTTTATGTATATGCTATCTTCATGCAGCATCATGTAATCAACAATGTTATGTTTATGTCAGCACAATTTGCAGAATGTGAATAATTTACCTCTGACTCATTTGAGTTTGTTTTCTCTATTTGCATAAAGTATCATCTGCACATCCTACATATATGCTGAAGTATGCATCATACTATTAGGAAGCATTTGACCAATATCTGTTTTTGATATAACTATGCCATGGATGCTGAAAGCATTTTGAAGTGATTCATATTTTTCTCTTTTTCCATGTATGTTAAACAAAGAGCAAATATTTTCTCATCTTGAATTTCTTTTCTCTTCTTTTCTCCACCAAATGCCCAAAGAGAGTAATGAAATGCCAACATCAAAACTTATTGTAGAAGAACAAGGATATATGTAACTTGTTATCGTGGTTTCAAGGTTTGAACAAATAAGAATGCAAAGAGCAGAATGTCTACCTTAGGTAGAACAAAGTGAAGCCAGATGGCAAATTGGTAGAGCAGAGTTATATGTCAAAATAATTGCCTTTTATTTTGATTTTCAGATTACTAAGTGATTTATGTGAATAATCTGCTTAATGTTCTAAAAAAGGTGTATTTAGTTTGCAATTAGTGGGGTTTACTATTTTTTAAGTTATGCATCATTATAATAGTGAGGCGAAGGGCATTCTATACTTTGAATAGAATTAAAGAATCAAAGTTAACAAATAAATTGATATAGATGTTGGATCATGTTAGACAGCTTTTGTTATAATTAGATTATCACTAATTTCTGAGACCTTGCTTAGCATAATTCTAGCTGAATGCAGTTGTTCAAATGGATAAGTAGAGGTTTGCTCCATAGTTTAATGAATTGGTGAAATTGTGAGATAACGATTCAAGCAGATACTATAATGCAGGGATGACCAATTCTAAATGATTAAGCACCATATAAGTTGCAAATTTTGAGCTGATGCATTATTTTTATGTAAGTTTCTTGGCTATATTTCTTTATTGTGCTTCGTGCAGTTAATTGGGTTTCTTGGACATTATTCTATCCTGTTATATTAGTTGTCGTTGTTATCAATCAGATTTTTCAGTACCCTGTTTATTTCATTAAGTGTTCGTATGTTTGATTTATTCTTATATAATACATACTGTTCAACCAGTCAGATTGGTTTTGTTCTAGTTCCTTAAAGCATATTGCTCATGTGTTTTATGTGCAGTGCCTTTCGAAGAAGATGAGAAAGACCCAAGCATTTGGTTTCTGGATCATAATTACCATGAGTCAATGTTCTCCATGTTTAAGAGAATAAATGGTACCACCTTGTTCATACTTAAATATGTGTCCTTAAAGAGTTCAAAAGTTTCATTCTATGTTTGAACCAAACTTTTTGTTCTGCAGCCAAGGAGCATGTTGTGGGTTGGTATAGCACAGGACCAAAACTAAGGGAGAATGATTTGGACATTCATGCTTTGTTCAATGAGTAAGATTATGAAATCATCCAACTTGCTTTTCTTAGTTGTGAACCATGAGATTTTTTTGTGGATTTTTTTTCAGAAACTTTATTTCCTAAAGCTATTTGTAGAGGATCAAAAAGCTTTTCTGGTTTCTTCATGAAGACATGACCGGTGGTTCTCTATATGGCTCATCGATAGAGTTTCTATCATGTGATCATAATTTGCGCCTTTGCACAATGGTAGCTAGTTGCAACATCTCAAAGATTATTTCAACTTGAATCTGATTTATTTGTTCAATTATTCTTTGGCTTATCCTGCCAAACATTGGCAATATTAGATGTAAGGCACTTCCAACAAGTCTTTCCATATTTGTGACTTTTAAGATGGTTAATGGTGGATATCACAAATACGGTGACAAGAACCCATGAGGCCTCAGTTATTTGTGGTAGACAACATCAATATATTCTTTTGCAGAAAAGACCAATACTTCACATGTTTTCTATTTTTTAAAAAATAATAGGTCTGTCAGAAGTACACAGACCCACCTGTGTGGTTTCTGGATTATGCTCCCTTTCACTTTCCATTTGTTTTCATCGGTTACCTGTGAAGTTCTTGTTATGTACTGAAGTTTGCTGGTTAAGTTTAATTTCTTTTAAAATAACATATGCAGAGGTAAATTGATATTCAGGTTTTAATTTAATCTTATGCTTCTTACTGCAGTTATGTTCCTAATTCTGTTTTGGTGATTATTGATGTCCAACCTAAAGAACTTGGTATACCTACCAAAGCCTACTATGCTGTTGAAGAGGTCAAAGAGGTAAGGTTGACTGGTCTAGTGTATTATTCTACTATGCATTTTCCAATTTTATTTGGTGTGGTGTGCCTGCAAGGCTCTCACTCTTTAGTACACATTGATTGCAGAATGCTACCCAGAAAAGTCAGAAGGTGTTTGTGCATGTGTCTTCAGAAATTGCTGCTCATGAAGTTGAGGAAATTGGTATGCATTAACTAAGATTGTTTAATTTGAAACCAGCTTGGTTTGTTTAGATAATTTAATTCTTTGACTAGTTGTTGAATAACCTCGAACTGCATTATGCTCTATACAATGAAGAAAATTTAGCAATTTCTTTACCTTAAATGACTCAAAATAACAATTGTTTCTTAATTGCTTGTGTTTTTATAGGGGTGGAACACTTGTTGAGGGATGTCAAGGATACAACAATCAGTACGCTTGCAACAGAGGTTATTTTCTTCAGTGTGCTGAATGATTCTTTAAAGAATTGTGGCTAATTTCAGAGATGCTATTTACAAGATTGGATATCAAACTAATGACATGATTTAGAGATGACGATAACAACAAGCTAATTTTCCTGGACCTGATACAGGTCACCGGCAAACTTTCAGCCTTGAAGGGGCTCGATGCAAGGTTACGTGAGATACGTAGTTATCTAGATCTTGTAATTGATGGCAAGCTACCACTGAATCATGAGATTTTGTACCATTTGCAGGTACATCTGTTTTCTATTTTCTTTTGTTCATTTTATGTCAATACTTTTCACATTGCACATGCATATATATTCGCGTATATGATTCCTGTAGCTCTAGCAAATTAGGGATGATATATTGCACCTTTGTTTTGTTAAATATTTGTTTATATCCACTTGTCTTATGTGCATGAAATAGTGGAATTGATTATGGCATAATATTGCTTGTTCTTTGGAATTGCTTGCAATATAAATCTTCCATTTATGATTGGTGAAACAGTAGTTATACAGTGACTTCTTGAAATAAATGACCCTTATCAAGGTGAGTTTAACTAGAGAAGATTTATCCATAGTTTAGATTTGGGGACTTGTTTCCGTTTTTACGTTCATAAAAGGATCTTCTCTAGTATGGGTTTTTGTATCCCAGCTTGTGCAACTTTCTTCGCTGCTAATGTTTAAAAGTTGTTACACATACTACTTACCAGTTAACAGTTTAAGATGATCGTTTAAATTAACATAGTTGATCTTAATGTATTTTGTCTTGATGTATTTTGAGTACTTCAATTTCCAATAAGAATATCAATGCGTAAAAGCAAGGGATGCAATCTTGTATGGGACCCTTGTGTTGGTTTCTAGCTGGACTGGTACATACTACAGGTACCAGTGTTTCAACATTCGGTACACTGGTATGTATCGTTTTCTGAAAAAGGCTGAAAAATTAGCTGAAAATTGAAAGATTAGAAGAGCGGAAGTGGCAGAGTAGGGAAGGAGGACACATGGTACAGAAGGAGAGAATGAAAGGTGGCTGCGGAGTATAGGAGGAGAGGTGGTGGCATAAAAGGAGAGGGAAGGAGGTGGAGGACGAAACGGGGCAAACAGGAGAGGAGGGAAGGAGGAGAGATGGCATCTTAGCAGGGAAGAGTGGAGGAAAGGAGAGGAGCACAAGGCAGAGGATTAGAGAAGAGTACTGACACTAGGGCTCATGGTGGTAGACATGGGCAGCGCTGGATGCACATGCAGATGCAGGCAGGCATAGGGGAGAACACACAAAGGTAACTTAGGTTTTAGGGTATTAATTTTAAATATTAAAATTTAAAAGTAAAAAATGAGTTAGGCTTATTGCTTGGTTCACAAGGCTTATGGAGTGGTAAGTTTGGTATTTCCGAAATTGGGCTGGTCCTTGTGCTGGTTGATGGTAGGACCAGGAATACCAGTCATACTGTACCAAACCGGGCCAAGTTGCTTTCCATTCTTAAAAGTATGTCATTTTCTTTCTAAAATGTCTGGTCTTATGAGAAACACTAAGCACTTGCTTGTTTGCTTATCTAAATTTTGCTTGGATTTATACTTCATCATTTCCTGGTTACGCTGCTGAAGATAACGGGGTTTTGGCCTAATTGTTGAGCTAAATTTGTCATGAGCAATTGTGCATATGAATGTCTACTTTTTGAAACTATTTTGCTGTACTATTTCTAATTAACTTTTTTGTCTATCTATCTAAATGTTCACTATATGCAATTCAGGTAAAAGAAGTATGTTGTTCGTCTATCCTTGATATTTCTAGTATTTCATCATATAAATGTAATTATATATATTTTTTTGGTTTCAGTTTTGTGCATTTTATACTACTGAAGTCATTTTGCATTCATCAACCTGTGCAATTCTATCCTAGATGCCAAACTCCTGGATAGAAATTCTTGGCATAGATTTACAAATTTTTATTGTTCAATAATATATTGAATCTCAAGTGAAATTTCTTTTACAGGACATATTCAATCTACTTCCAAATCTTAACGTCAATGAATTGATCAAGGCTTTTGCAGGTAAGGCTCCTGCCGCAAATGAAGGAGAGAAGTGTTCTTAACTTAGCACAAATTTACTCTTCTTTTATCCTTTTTGCAGTGAAAACAAATGATATGATGTTAGTTATATATCTTTCTTCCCTCATCCGGAGTGTTATCGCACTTCACAACTTGATAAACAACAAAGTAAGTTAAGCTTCTTTTCCATTTTTTTAATTATATATGTTTATATATTAATTTTGTTTTACTGGTTAGGAAGTTTCAGAATGGGTAAATTTGGTTATAGATTTCAACAGTTTGGATTTTGTATGTAACCGCAGCATTAACACCTCATCCGACAGCGTACTTTTTGGGATGATTTGGTGAACATCTAGATTTTTTAAAACCTATGATTCGAAATTGGTATATACTTTATGGTTTGAATCAACAATTTAGATTCATCTGCTGTTGCTCTCTCTCTATAGAGAGAGACACATACATATATACCATGTTCAATTAAATTAATCGTGGAAGGGCTTTCTTGTATCTGATATTGCGGTACACTTCTATTGTTCTGTATGAAACAAACATTTGACATTGACAGTGTTTCATGATGTTAGATGCTCAACAAGGAACATGAGAAAGCCGAAGACTCGAAACCCACTGCCATACCGAGTGCAGCAGGAAGCTAAAGTTAAAGATCATACAGCCTGAGATCTTCCCATTGGGGAGATAGAGCTAATGCTCTTTATT
Organism: Musa balbisiana; assembly: GCA_004837865.1. Taxonomy (NCBI): domain Eukaryota; kingdom Viridiplantae; phylum Streptophyta; class Magnoliopsida; order Zingiberales; family Musaceae; genus Musa; species Musa balbisiana. The sequence continues at coordinate 33,611,128 of CM017196.1, forward strand.
TTCAGTAGTTATCACTGTGCTGTGGTTCCATTTTGATGTGTTCTACTAGTGAAATACAAAAGAATTAATTGATCGAGGATACATATGTTGAAATTCTCTGTAATCAGTATGTCATTATGTTTTTCTAGTTTAGTACATACACTCTGAAACAGAGGGTTTATTTTGATTTATAGGCCTTTTAACACCTGAAAGGTTAATCACTACATTGTTTCTTAATCTTTGGACTAAGTGAAGATACTACCTCACTTGTGTCAGTGGCTAGTGGCACATATGAGAAGCCACCAGAGATTGGTTACAGGCATTATTAAACACAAATTCATATTCTCTTTTAACTTTACCGTAACTGTAAATATCATACTTGATGCTTTTTTGTAGGGATGACAGTGGTTTATCTGATTCACTTAAATTGAGTTCACAGTGGTCAGGCTTTGGGAGGTTTAGTTATATTTAATATTTTTAAAAATTATATTGAGATTCTTATATTTATGAAAGTTAAACATTTAATCTTATTTTTTCTCACATCATTAATTATATTGTTAAATAAATATCATATAATGTGTGAAAAATAATTTTAAAATAAAATTAAAAAAAATAATTTCGTTGACATTAATTTTTTCTTTTGTAATTTCCTTTCGTAATTTTTATGAATGCACTCTTCTTCTCCAGTTTTTTAGTAGTCAATAGGATTATAAGAGAGATTTTTTCTATTTGAGTATTTTGCTTCCCGATAAAATCTTCAAATATGTTGAAAACACAAATTTACTTGCGATATTTTTTATTGACAGAATCAACAATAAAAAGCTATGGTATCCAGTTTGGGTGGGAAAAAAAATTTTACAAGTGCCCTAATCCTATGGTTAATCAAATGTTAAATGACAATTCCAACAAATTGTTTATGTGACCTTATGAACACATATATACTTGAGATTCGAATCCACATTGGATAATATCTAAACCTGATTGGGTTCTGGATTTCCATGGATATTATCTTAAAGATAATATAAGTCAATGCTTAGATTAGAGGTTGGAGTCGAAGCCTCTTAAGTCATGTGAGGTTATAGCGACGTCTAAACCTTTTTTCATATAGTATCAGCCGATGACGATCATCAAATCCATGCAACAAGAGGCACAATATGCTAAGTAATATGCCATGCAACAAGAGGCACAAGATAACGATCATCAAATCCACCACAAAAGAACACATAAAAGACACCACATCACAATCAAAAGCAGGAAGCGAATGGAATCTGAGAAAATGCACCTCAACTCTCATTAAAGGAGAAAAAAGGTAACGAACGTAAAGCAGTACAAGAAGCATTCTGCAGAAGCTACATAGGATAGCTTCATTCCATCTGTTAGATGTATACTACAGGTGAAAAAGAGGAATCACATCTCACCTCAAGCGAAACGGTAAGATGTATTAGTGCTCTTCTATCTTTTTCAAATCTTTCATGTTTGTGGTATCGACCCTGCAAGTACATAAAGTATAAGCCAATGAAGATTAAAAATTGTAGTTTGCAACTTAAAGAGAGCTTTCTCTAAAAAAATATAACACATGTTTCATGGACTGTATACATGGCTGCTCCGATGAAACAAAGATCACAGAATCACAATCGGAAGTCTAAGATTTGAGGTTATGCTCAACCCGGCCTGTTCGAAAGTTACTTCTAACTTCCACTAATATTAAGTGAACCTAGTCCCTGTAACAAGTAGTGAAGCAATATTCTGTTCATTTGGTAAATCAAGAAAAACTATTGTGTCATTATTGACTGGCTTAATGTAAGTCGCAAGAATACTGGAGATGGCAATACAAGCCTAAGCTATAAGACACAATAACAAGCATAAGATGTTGACGTTGAACACTTTGTGAAAAAGATAATCCAAATTCAAGCAAAATGTAGCTAGCATTTACACAAGAAATGGTATAAAACTCATGTATTAATTGAAGTTCTTGTTTAATGATTATATTTATCCTTAAAATTTATCTTTTATAATTTTTATCAGGCAAGTCAGTTTCTAACGCTTTGGGCAACAAGGATCCTTGGTGTCTTATTGTCTAGCGCTTTTGACAACACTACTTTCTAGTATACTAAAGTTCCCACACTACCTCTGCACATACATAAAACATGCTAAACCCTTTGTGTTTAGCATGTGTTCAACTCTTGGCAAGTTTCAACATTATTATTGCCAAATTTGAGGGCTCTAACCACAAGGATAAATAGATAAACATCTACAACAACACAAAATATAAGCCATTTAATCAAATCAGGACATGATTACTCACGTTGTTCCCAGAAAAGCAATCTTCTGAACTTTTGTGACATCACTACCACCTTGGTTGTCTTCAATAAAAATCGTTAAGCTGAGAAAATATAGTTAAATGAGATAACACTTATTTCTTGTTCGAATATCTACAGAAAACATTATTAGCTAAGGTTTCATGAAACATACCTGTGAATATTTTGAAACTTGACATACTTCACCGTAACAGGCATCCCCTGGAAATGAAACACAGCTAAAAGATAAATTATATGCCTACAGGATCTTATCCAAAAAAAATCAATGGTACAGACTACAGACACAGAAGGATTATAAAGACAAAAAACATAAACCATACCTTAAGATTGTCAAGTGACAAATCAATGGAATCACTAGGTGGATAGTCATTAACATTGCTGCAATATTATCAACCCATCAAATAAACAATACAAGTATGAAACATCCAATCTTGATGAGATGAACAGTTCAGAAGCTAATAAAGCAATACCTGAAGCCCATGTGCTCTTTGTTTGCAAAGAGTTTTACTGTCTTGGGACCTGACATTACAAAGTAGAGCTTTGGCATGTGATATTTCAACTTGTTTAAAAATGAACATAACAGAATGCGCAAGAAGCACAAATTTCAAAATCAGGACAACGAACTTAGAGTCACATACGTGGGTCCATGTGAAATCCATGAGTGAGTGACACATGTATGTTACATTGGTACAACATGGATGACATATGTTTTGCACTCGTTGGACTGGGAAAAAAATGAAGAAACTATAATAAGGTGGAAATAAGAACACCTGTAACTGGCCAGTCATTGTAGAGTGCCAACCCAAATCATAATGAAGTTTCCCTTTCGAAGTTGAACTTATCATGGTGAATAGATGGAACATACAAGATCTTATACTTATTTACTAATGTTATAAGTCAGATAAATTACGGTTTAATTGAAAATGAGTTATATTAGTAGATGGGTTGCATGTGTAATAAGAGAAAAAGGACTCATCAGTTAGAAATCTCAAGTTAAATTGAACGGTACAGGTGAGGCAGAAAACCGTTCAGGCTCTCCTAGGAACTAACATGTACAGTTTTTATATGGATGGCATACTATTTGCAGTTGTGGAACTGGAAAAAGAAAATGAAGACATTACATTAAGATGGAAATAAGAGCTTTTGGAATTGGCATCCAATTGTTGTAAAGTGCCAACCTAACTTATAGTGAAGTTTCCCTTTTAATATTGAACTTATCATGGTAAAGTAAATATATTAATATAAGAGATCTCATACTTCTTCTCTAGTGTAAGAGTTATATTAGCAGATGAGATACATGTGTAATAATACATACACACACACAAAAAAAGGTAGAAGTCATATCAGATAGGAATATCTCAAGTTAAGTTGGATAGCACAGGCGAGACATCAAGTTGCTCAGGCTCTTCTAGGGGGTAAGCACCTACAGATTTTACATGGATGACATTCTTTTCCACTTGTTCAACAAATGAAATGACAAAACTACATTAAGGTGGAAATAAGAATATATGTAACTTGCATCTAATCATCGTAGAGAGCCAATCAAAACTATGGCAAAGTTTCCCTTTGGGATTGAACTTATCATGGTGAATATATGGAAGAGATCTTATATTTTGCAAGTCACTTCATTTATTAGTCACAGAGAACTCCTGTCAGACAGAAATATAAAATTTGGATGGTACAGGTCACACAGAAAAATACTCAGGATAAACATCTAAAAGTTTTATATTCAAATCATGTACAGAGAGTTCTGCCACTCAGGTACCAGATCAATCCAGACCCTTGAAAATGTAGTAAAGAGCTCTTGGAAACCCAACCAGTGTAAGCCATGTGTCTGACCTTTAAGATTGTGCCAAGCATTATTCTTGCAATAATGTGAAGCTCAACATAAAACCGTACAAAGCAAGGTCTAATTAAACCAATAAATTCCAGATGATGGGTATGCATCCGAACAACAAAAAGCAAAGCTTTAAAGGATTACCTTCCCACTGTATACCCTAACTGATCTCCCAGGAATTAAACTAAATCAATGCCAGATCCAATATCTCATGATTTCCCACCTTCATGTTACAAATCTCTCTGGAACCATACAGATTATCACAAAAGAGCCACATCTTGGGACACAACTTGACATTCACTTTCCACACAAAAGACTAGCTACAGCTAACACCACCTGGTTATTATAATGTAATCAGAACACCCTTTTCCTTGTTGCTAATAGCAAGCCTAGCAACAACCATAGTGTTCCTGGTGTAGAACTTAAGACATCTACAACTTAAGCCTTACCATCCTAGTTCAGAAACTCTCTCCTCCAGTCCTCCTAATTCACCAACCACCACCTTTATACAATTGTCGCCATATTCCATGAATATAACAATAAATTTTGATCATTTACCTATGTAACAAGCCAATGATCAATGAACCATTTATCTAAGATGTATTCTTCACTTACTTGGAATTTTTAAATCACGAAGAAAAATAATATCTTTGTCACATCAGTCGTACCAGACAAACCATTGTAACCCAAAATTTGTTATTCGATTAGTAATTGGTCTTGTTTCGCCTAACCTACAGTTACTAATAACGTTTGCATTTTGATTAAAGAGTTCCAATGATTTTGTAAAACTTTCTGATTTGGTTTTTCTGAAGTTTAGGGTTGCAGCACATACAGGTAGGAAATCTATAACCTTAACATAATGAGATCTCGTTTTCCATGCAAAAAGTTTCTCAACCAGAAAAGAAACCAGAACCATATAATGAGTATAGGATTTAAATCAATAGAGCATACAAAAAGCATCAAATAAGAGAAAGCAGAGGCAGCATACACTTTCTATGAATATAGGAAACATCTCATAACTGTTTAAAAAGCACAATACTACTTAAATTTCACTAGGATGCATCTCAAAGTTGCCAATAGCAACATCAAGCAACTGGAACACGACATTTGATAGTGCATAAATTGTAAGCGCAACTTGACATTATCTATAACAAACAAAGGGTGCAATATCGTGAACACTATAATTGATGAAGGTACAACTAACTTCTGATGAAAATCATCGAAGAAACAATTAAACCAAAGTTTAATCATTTCTTCACTGATTCCTCTAATTCTCTTTCCCATCCATGAAACTATTCTTGATGTTTCAATCAATTAAAAGAGAATGAACTAATTCTGTAACATGATATTATGACAGAGCTCTAGAGCACCTTCCTCTTCCGGTCCCACGATGACAACCGAATGAAGCTTTATGACTTGCAGAAAAGGAACGTAAATCAAGAGCTGCTCATCCGCGTCGCTCTCCAGATGCAAACCATCGTCATCCCTGGAACCCTAAGATCAACAAAGACGCAAAATAATGAAACAGGACAGCAGATTCAGTAGAAATGCAGGAAAGTGCATCAGATACGAGTAAGGAACAAAGAAGATAGCTGCCACATGTGGACGGGTCACCTGCTTCAAGGCATTGACGATGGGGTGACTCGTTGTCTGGTTGAGGCACTCGACGCCGCTCCAGTCCACGAATTCAACGAGATCCACCTTGAGAAACAGCAAGCGATCAGCGATCTAGGCGGTGAATCGGGAGAAGATACTAGGGTTTCATCGAGAGGGAGTTACCTGGCCCCGCGGGATCGAGGAAGAAGGCGTGGAAGTCATCGCCACGAACGAGAGGGAGAGACGAGACTCGGGTCGGAACGAGGGATTATGACAGGGCGGGTGTTAGTATGATCAATTAGTATGATCTATTAGATCCGCATCCGATAATGACATGGATCCAAAATGGGGATCCATGACACATATTTCGGATTATACTCGAATCGGGTAAAATATGGATCCGAATCACTTGTTGCAAAATGCACTAGATCGGCATCCAATAAGATCACGGATCCAACAAGTCTGAGATTTTGGATTAGATCCGAATCGATAGAACACCTAAATCCAACGGATCCATTAAACTAATCCCAAATCCAATTAGGAGACATTTGAACTAATTTAAGTGGATCAACAAACCCGAATATCCGAGAAAATCCGACCTGCTACCATATCTACTTGCATTAAATATATTGCATTATCATTTAATAGAATAATGCTTAAAAATCATTGATATGTTTATTATAAATAAGATGTATAATTCACAAAATTGTAACTTCTTATTTTACAATTTCCCATTTCACAATATGGAGGAATGCAAAATTTACAATATTGTATATTTCTTAAAATTTAGATTGTGCTTACAAGTGAGTCTATCAATATTGAATGTCATGTTAAACACATTTTGTAGAGCAAATGGATCAATCCAAATTCTCTTCATTCCCTTTGATGTGCTGGAGAAGAGTGATTAGCATATGCAGCAATCAATGGTTATCATAACAATATCACTTGCTTCATATGCTCATAATAGCCAGTTAGTAGCAATTACACTTTATAAGAAATGTGGTTCTTCAAATTCCATAGAAAGTGTCTGAGAAAATGAACCTGTTTGAATGAAAGGTTTGACTGCATTCTAAGAATAAAATTGATTTTGATATCCTCTTTTTTTTTCCCTTGTTCTATAAATGCATGAGTATGAAATGATACTATCCAATTAGATCATTTTTTGGATTGACAAATTAAGGAAATGGGCAAACAAACTTCTATTTGTAATTCAATGCATTAGTATTGCCAATTTCTCAGACATGAATTAGGACCAGTTGGAAGCATTAGATCCTTGAGAGTTAGCAAGCACAATGGGACCTCTGTCACAACAATAATGCCACAGCCAAACTGGACTTGGTTCATTGTAGCAGGGCAAGGTTGCTGCTGATGCAGATAGAACCAGTGAAAACAAAAAAGTTCAGTAGTCTGTCATCATAAAAACAAAATGATGGTGTATAAACACTTGTATCATATTCTTAGGGATACATGACTAACTCATCCCCTATTGGTTCAAGAAAAGGATAACAAGGTTCTGCAAGCACAACTGCACCCAGAAATCTTCCTGATTCAAGCCAGCAAATGCACTTACAAGGCAAGAACAATATTGATACCTGTAGACTAATCTTGAGCTAAATTGTCACCCTATAAAACTATTTCACATTACAAAACTGATGCAAGACCTACTGAGATCTAGTGTCAAAAAGTATGGTATATGGACACAAGTGATTGAATCACAGTAGATTTTCTTTGAAGCTCTTGGTTAGCCATATCGCTGTTTCCCGTGGTGAGACCTTTCCAGGACCAAAAGGCCTTAATAAGATTCCCAACTCTTCAAACCTTTCCTGTTGCAACAACAGAGCACTGAATTCAAGCAATCCCTCTAAGGCCACAGCTCGCTGCTGGTACGATGAGGTGTCAAACCTATGCTGCCTTGACTCTGATGATCCCCGGCTTGAGGCATCTGCAGCTGTTGAATTCTGGTCGGAAGAACCTTTCCTGTTGTTTCCTTCAGTTTGGGAATTTTGGATGGTACACTTGTCCTTGGTGATTGAATGATCTCCATAGTTTTGAGGGGTGGTTGAGGAACAATGAGCTGAAGAGAGTTTATGAATAGATGATAAGGGATCTTCCGATGAGGCTAATGGAAATTCTTCAATTCTACCAATTTGAGGGGAGTTGACTGAGACATCAGGGGATTCCAATTGGTGGAAAATGCTGAAATTGCATTTGGAATGCATTTCAAATGAAGGTAAAGGAAGAGAGGCTCTTCTAGTGGTTTGTTCAATCCTATCTGCTGGAATTTGCAATGCAAGCTGCAGTAGAAATAAAATTAGTGGTTGTGAGTACAGTTAATAGATGAACCAATACACCTACTGCGTCACTAATAGAAAAACTAGTCACTGGATATTCAAGACATTGAGACATTTGATTTAGAACATGTCAACTAGCAGAAGCATTATACCTAGAGTTTACATGTGACTAAAACTGCTGTGATGAACTAGTCTAAAGAGAAAGATGCAAAAACAAAACAACTCAACCTTTAAAAGCTGAAGTTTTTTTTTTATCTTGATCAGAAAACTGATCGATAGGTATAATGAGAACAAAAATGTTAAATCTTATCCTTCTTAGAATAGCAACCACAGGAGTTTGCTACATCCCCCATGAGATTAGCATGTCAAAGACATTTATCATTTTAAGGAACTTTTATGTGATTACATTATAGAAAAGAAACAAAAACAGATGTGCATTTGTGTTTCGCCAGTGCTATCCGTGCAACAGTTTATAAAAGCTTCACAATCAGGCCAGAAAAAAAAAAGTTCTTTGTTTAGAAGCTAACGTTCAAATTCTTTCAAGGAAGATTATTATTATGTTCCATGGTGATAAACATATTAGAAGGAATATGTATGGCCATACCACGTCACGCTTTGGTCCAGCATGCAATGCCTTTGTAGGCTCCACTTGAGTCCTAGGAGTCATGAAGATTTTAGCAGGAAGGTAGTTTTTCAAGGTACTTGAGTGCTTCTCACCAATTTCTTTGTCAATACCTCTCTCTACAGCTTGACTGCTTCCTGCAGAAAGATCCATTACTCTTTGGTTCAGACGATTTGAAGAATCTTTAATAGTCTGAGTCGAACTTATAGAGTCCTCCATAGGCTTGCTCACTGTCAAGATCCTCTCGTTTCCTGAAGATTTTCTTTTATCCTTGTCTTTATACATGGCATCGTCTTCAAATCTGATTTTTCTGATGTGCCTTTTGGTAGCTTGGTGGACAGGGAGCATTTTCCATGTAGGATGATACTTTAAATTGACTTGAAGAACATATGGCTGAAGATGTGGATGCTTGAGCAGTTCTGCAGCCTGTTAATGTGAACAGTCACATGAGATTCTGTTGGCTATAAAATAAAGATGATAGAAACTATTTGTAGAATCATAGAATATTAGAGAACCTTTAAACTCAATCATAATGCTTTTATGAAAACGTACACTTGGCCTATGTTCAGGGATTCTTCTAAGCATGCTTCTAGTGAGTCCCCTACTGCACACAATAGCCATGATCTGTCACAATCACCAATATTTGAATCTACAAGAAGAAAATCTGTAAAACAAAAGAATGGCTCACAATGGACCAGAGAAAGAACTTGGTAGAGGAGCCACTATGGACTTGTTAATTTTGTTCACCAAAGCTGGCATATCCTGCATAAACAACAAACGATGTAGTCCAAAATAGGAGACAGAACAACAAGGTATCACATAAGTTGCATAACAAGTTCTTCAATTAGGCATAAAATAATCCAACTGTATATGCTTTTCACCAGTTGGACTGGACAGAACACAGTTTAAATACATGCATCACTAAAGATGTAATTATGTTTAACATGTGATGGAAAATGGAAAAAAAATCCAAATTGCTGCAGAGAGGCTGAGTTCTATAACTAGTTTTCGAGAAATTTATCTATTAATTGTGAAGTTATTACCTGAAAATTATCAACCACTATTCTCATAAGTCAAGAGCTGGCCGCCTTATTGTAATAATGCATACACCATTAATTATTAAAACAACTCCTTATGGATATCTACATTCCTTCCCATAGTATATTTCATTAATTAAATAAACCCGGATGATTAGTAGTAGCTGAGAGGCTAATATTCCAATTATATTCAAAATTCTTCATCAAATTACCATCATTCCCTTCTCAGTTCCTTTCTTCATCCTTTGTCCTACCACCAGGATATCAAGGAGAGGATAAGATGAGGTTGTGTTAATGCTAGTTATAGTGATCAGGTGATCAGCTGGTGATGATGATAAAAGGGGTGGTGAAAGATGAAAATAAGTGGTGATGGCGATAATGATCAACAGAATAGCAGGTGGTGCAGATGGAAGAGGTGGAGTTAATAATGATGGTTAATAGTGCTGGTGACACAGGGTAGAGAATAAAGTGTGTGGCAGTAGAGCTAATGAAAAGGATGAAATGCAAGGGCATTCAGGTCGTATAGTTTATATTGTACAGTTATGTATTATCAGAAAATTTGACAAATTATTGTATGAAAGCTAGCAGAAGGCAGGGGTAATACTTGGATTATCTTGTGTCTTTTTGGGTGAAAATACTACCAAGGGGAATAAATGGACAATGCAAAGGTCTGTACAAAGAAGGTTAATTTTTCAAAAAAAAATCATGCAATATGCCCTGTAAGATCTCAGTATTCACCAATAAAAAATCTGAAGTCCGTTTTACCATAGAAAAGAACCTATATTTATTTCAAATAAAAAAAATTAAGGACAACAATGCGAAACATTTTCATATCATCTGTGCACTTCAGTTTGTGGGTTCTTGCAGTGTTGGGACCTATCACCTAATAGACCATGGTTCTGATTGATCATAAGAACATCTATATTCTGGACGTCATGACACTCAACTCTGATGCCATGCACTCAAGTAACACTAATTTTTCATCAAAACTTCAAAACCCGATTCAACACATCATCAATAAAACATTATGACCAAAATAAAATCAGAAAGCAATAGATTCACAAGATGAACTTTGTAGTCTTCCTATTTAAGCATAGCAATAAAAGCACATGACCTAGTGACACTAGAGGATATTGTTGTAAATTGTGATATAGCTAAATGATGGGAAAGGTCCCCACTTAGCCAAGCCCAAGAGGTTCAGAGAAAAGAATAACCTACGAGTTGTATCTCAAAGGTAAGATGAATAGTTTGTCCAGTTATAGAACAAAACACAATGCAGAATAAACAAGTTCATGGTAACAGAACAGAAAGCTCTTTTGCCTTGGAACTAAGTCTCAATGCCCAATTGATTTGGAATCCAATAGTAAAGCAATATAATATGCAAATTGATAATCCAATTTCCGTAAACTTACAAATGCTTTGAATGCAGGCTTGAGGGCCATCATCTCGTATATACAGCAGCCTGGACAACTAAAATATGTTAAACCCTAGGCAGTTTGAGAATCCTGAGATTGAATCTTCATAATGTAAAGTGAGCAGTTTGAGAATACTGAAATTGCATCTTTGTAATCCAAGTGGGAGGGAGCTTTACCAAGAGACCAGATATCAGACTTGGAACCATAAGGTATATCGGCAAGAAGTTCGGGGCACATATAGCTAGAAGTTCCTACGACCTGCATCAGGAAACAACAGCTTCCAGTCATAAGCAACAAGATGACTATTTTAAGATGAATTGGTTTTAGGAGATTTAGAGCTCACTGAACAAGCCAAATCATCTGAGGTTAGTATTTTAGCAAGCCCAAAACCGCCTGCAGAATGACAAATTCAGAATATCATGTCAGCTAATATGTCGAGTTTAATCCAATTAATAATATTCGCCAAAATGAAGATGCTAATTGGCATAAACAATAAGAGCTTACCAAGACGTATGCTTTGATCTTTTGTAAGAAATATATTTGAACACTAAAAAACATTAATGCATCATAATCAGTAAACATAAATTAGGCATCCACAGAGCATATCCAATAGCATCACGATGTCACTTACTTTTACATCACAATGAAGAATATGATTCTGATGCAAGTAATCAAGTGCCATAAGGAGCTGGACGAGCCATTTACAAAGCTTCTGCTTGCAGAAAGATAAAACAAAAGTGAGGATGCAGGGAAAGAAGAAACTGCAGAAAGTGGACACCTATCATAAGAGGCATACTAGATATTATTAATAAAATAAACAACCTCCTCAGGAAAAAGATGTCCACTGGCTTTTTTTATGGCTTTAGCCCTGTTAAATTGCAGGAGATAGCCATGCATTCATAAGCATATCTCAGCATCATCAGACTACTAGAATTCACTTAAAAGGTAAAACTTACATGTTACCTCCCTCACAATGACCTGTTACGATGTATACATCGCAGCCCTGAAGGAAGCATAAAAGATAAAGCTCTTAAAATATGACAAAATAAACAGAAATACAGCCAACGATGTCACCACCAATATAATTTCAGAAAGCATCTCCCCATAATAATGAAAAAATGAATCATATACAAAGTTAAAGTGGAAAAACATCATAGCAGGAGGAAGATTATTTATCACTGAAGTAATCATTATCTCCTAAAAAAAGATGCATCATTCTTATATTAGCTTTAGAGGTGTCTATCTAAACATGTATGCAACATATGTTTGTCAAGATGCACGTATATTGTCCAGTGCATTACATGGTATACAATGTACCACTAAGTTTATTGCTAAATAGGTGTCAGGAAGTTTGACCAAGTCTTCCAAACTACAATCACCAGAGGTTTCACTGGTGGTCAGAAAAAGAAACGCTCACAGGTAAGACAGGGAAACTAAGAGGTGATTGTGGAACCATTTATCAGGTTCCCAACCAATTTCTTATGTCTCCGGTTGCCTATCCTCACATACAGGTAAGTGAGGCTGGCAATGGTAGGAAAATAGCTCTCAGTCAGAAATGATAGGAGCAATATGATAGAATAAGGATGATTCTTAAATGAATTATTGAAACATCAAAATAATGCTTCATATCATTATACAAGAGGATGATACTATGAAATGAGACATGGTAAAAGAACAAAAATTATATGTCTTCATAGAACGTAAAACAGAATGCAGCTACAAATTTATGTAGTCATGAGATGTTGATGAAAAGGAAGCAAAAAGATGTGCTTAACAATTTTCATCAAGAGAAATGCAAACCTTTTCGATCCATGAATCTTTATACTCCACAATAAATGGGTTTTTTACATTAGAAATAAGCTCCATCTGCACAAACAAGGAAGATGAACAAAAGATTAAGTCAAAACTCACCAACTTTTGCAACTCATGTAGCATAGAAAGAAGGGAGACTACAAAATTTTGTCACATATGACACAACTAACAACTGAAATCACCATCATCATCTAAATCTTCTTCAAACCTTTCTTCCCCATCACACCTGATAAGCCGTACAGAACAATTCTGACCCAACTATGGTCCATACAATCTTGAATGACCAAACATCATCAGGCAGTTCACACTCTAAAAGTGATGTCAAAGTACCAGTAAAGGCAATGTTTAGGAAAGAGGAACTTTGCTGCGATGTGTGACAGAATTCAAAAGAGAAACATGTCCAAATAGGGAAGATGGGATTAAAAAGTGACTCAATAGTTTGGAAACAATTCTTGGATAGATAGGATTAATGAGCAACAAAAAATGCAAAATGAGGACAGAGTAAAGATGCTCACTTCCTGGTGGGCGGACCAACAGGACGTTTCTGTCCGGTGTGTAAGACGGATCTTTTTCAAGACATACCTGCAACAACTCGATGCGGAAAGTGAAACTACACTCAGCAAGTGGAAAACAACACAAAGCACTGAAACAGAAGAAGGATCGAACGTCGACGTCCCTCACCTCTTGTTCTCAACCTTATGCCTCACCAGCAAAGCTGACCCAAATGCTCCTTTTCCTATCTGCTCCAAAACCTCATATTGCTCCATTTTAGGCCCACCGCTCGCCTAACCTGCCTCCATTTTAGTAAAAATCAAACCTTTTCCTTCCTACACCGAAACCAAACAACTCACAAATGCACAGCTCGGACTCCCTTACTTCTTGATTAACGAAGACATAGTCTCATTTATTGTAGCTTAATGCCACAGACAAAAAATGCAGATGTTAGATCAAGAAACAAAAAGAAGAAGATCTCTCTCTCTCTCTCTCTCTCTCTCTCTCTCTCTCTCTCTCTCTCTCTCTCTCTCTCACACACACACACACACACACACACAAAGGCGCACGAGAGGCAAAGACGCCAAAATCCAAATGCGTCTTTAGAAAAAAAAATGATTTCTACCAAAAACTAGAGAGAGCTACTCAGAATTCAAGCGGAGGAGACCTCGATAGTAGGAGAACGAGAACAGGTCACGGAATGCTAAGAACCGCACCGTTTCGAAGTGAATCGAGTTAAGGCTCAGCAAAGATCACGCATTTCTAATTGGAGTGTTGGAAGGGAGAGTGAGGAAAGGATTTCTTCGCTCTTCCTTCAACACCATCTTCTTCTTGGTCTCCTCTCCATTGACAGGCTCACATTGTGCAGTACTCGGGAGAGAGAGAGAGGGGTGGGGGGGTGGTGCGGCAAAGTGGGCTAAAAGGAGGGAACGACAGCGGAATTCAAAGTCTCCCTCCCTTTCTCTTCCTCTCTTCTCCTTCTCGTCTCCTGTTCTGCTTTGCTTTCGTCGGCCTGCCCTTTTCAGTGCAACGACGCAAGTAACAGAGATGTCATACGATCGCACCAGATTAACCATTTAGAAGCCGCTACGTGTCGTGCGTCCATTGGGTTTCTCACCTTGTCCGTGTTGTGAGTCAACAGGCTCACGAGCCTCTTCCCACGCCGTCCGTTCTCATATCCACATAACTCGTCCGACCTGTGATTTTTCATGTGGGGTCCGCGTAAAAGCCCCCGCGTTGTCTCTGGTCCCAGGGCCGGGTATCGTTCGGGTGCGAACAAGCAAGCGTTGCGGAGCACGGCCACACAATTCACGGACTCAAGAACCATGTCCCTTCCGATATGCGTGGGACCCAAATTATGGGCCCGTCGTTTCATCCGATCACTGGACGGGTAATTAAATGCGTGTTTTCTTGGGATAAGATTTTGGTTGTGCTCTGGTTTTGGATACGATGTAACAGTGAAAATGGCAGTCGCGGCGCAGTCTGGCTTACTGCTCAAAGCGTTCGCTAAGAATGGTGGGCTGTAGTTTTCACGTCTACTGTTCTTTTGTTCTTCTTCCTTGAGATATTTCTATTTGTCTTCTTGTTGGGATACCGTATGCCTCTCTCACTGTAAAGTTTTCTGAGAGATGATTTATGATTATGTCCGGAAGCTCTCAGACCAAGACAAGAACAGTAGAAATGTGTCTATCTGACTCGGCAAAACTCACAGAGCCATCCTTCTCTCTCTTGCCATTAATGGTAGAAACCCCCACTTAGAAGTAACAGCAGAAGTCTGCATCTTAGAACTTGGTATTGTCAAGACTGTGTTTGGATTTTTGTAGTTTTGAGCATAAGCAATTGCTTGTAGGATTGACAGAAGGACCAGCTTTAGAGTCAGTAGTTGGAAGTCTGTTCAGTAACTTTGTTCACTGTGTAGATTATATATAAATAGCACAAAATTAATTAGTGCTTAATCAGCAGCTCATCACTTGAAGTACATGTAAGAGCCTGTGATCGATACCAAGATCTCAATGACTGCCAGGGAAACTGGCAATGTTCAAAGGCTGCAGCAAGTGCTCATCCTTCATCACTAGCCTCAGTGTGGTATCTTCTGCAATCCTTTTACTTTGTTATCACCTTGCAAGAGCTGGGAATGATCAAACTTTACCATGTTGATTTCTGAGTGCAGTCAAGGGTGATCCTACTTTGTTTACTTCCTTTGCTGTCATGATGCCAAAGTTCTTGGTTTGTGTGTTTGTTGTGACTGATATAATACTTCCACACTGCTGCTTCACAGTTACTGTAGAGCATCTTTTGACCTGTTAGAAGAAGGAAGTTGTTCCCTTTCACCATAGATCAGACTGCTCTATCTGAGCTATCCAATAGGAGAGTGACTCTGTTTTATGATGAACATGTATTGATGATCCATTTGAATTTTGCATTACATCTAGCTTAAGTTGAAGTATTGCTTTCTTCCTTCTTTTTTTTTGTTTTGATCTGTTATACACATAAATTAACATTAGAAGTGTCCATTGAATGAGGATCATGCAATCTTCAAAAGGCCCATCAACAAGATGAAACATTATGCAAATGTGTCACTGGCTTTACCTGTTCACCCATGGCAGTAGCTAAGGAATTCTCCTGTCTTGTTATCTTCAAACAATCAATCTAAAGCAGTGTGGAACCGTGGATGTCTTCGGTATCAGAGATTCTTTGGTTGTCTCTGCTGCTGCTTCTCCTGCACCACAAGTTTGTGTGGAACTGTGGATGTACTACCAGAGCTTCTTTGGTTGTTTCTACTGCTGATCCTTCTGCACTGAAAGTGTAGTGTGAAAGTGTGGATGTCCTCAGTAGCAGAGCTTCTTTGGTTGTTTCTGCTACTGCTTTTTCTGCATCAGAAGGGTAGTGTGGAACTGTGGATGTCCTCTCAGATCTTTGGTTGTTTCTACTGCATCAAAATTACAGTGCTGAAGTGTGGATGGGGTTAAGTAGCAGAGCTTCTTTGATTGTTTCTTCTACTGCTTCTTCTGCGTCAAAAATATAGTGTGGAACTGTGGATGTCTTCAGTAGTAGAGCTTCTTTGGTTGTTTCTGCTGTTTCTCCTGCTGCTGCCTGTTCATCAAATGTAGGTTTGGAACTGTGGATGTCCTCACAACCAGAACTTCTGTGGTTGTTTCCTCTGCTGCTTCTTGTTCATCATATGTAGTGTGGCACTGTAGGTGTCCTGAGAACCAGAGCTTCTGTAGTTGTTTCTGCTACTGCTGCTTGTTCATCAAATGCAGTGTGGAACTGTGGTTATCCTCAGCATCAGAGATTCTTTTGGTGGTTTCTTCTGGTGTTGCTTCTTGTTCTTTTTGCCTTCATCTGCCTTAAGACAAAGGAGTGAACCTGCACCATGAATGCCTCCTTCCATGGGATGAAAGAAATAAACTCTTGCCATTGATTGTAGCTTTGAGGAAAAGCTGCATGTATCAAGGTTCAGGTGGTAACTCTTGTGAGCAGTAAGAAGCCTAATTGCTCTTCTTTCTTACTACTTGATGATCATGATAGATAAGGATTCTTCATCCTGTCTTGTAATGAAAGTTCAACATTGAAGTAATATTGAAATCAGACTGTCTTTTGTGCTATAATAGCATGGATTGAACTATACTGAAATAATGTTAAAAGAAATTTTGAGTGCATCACTTGGGATTCAGAATGATAAAGTTTGAATACTATATTATTAATATTTATATCTCAACACAAATCTTTTGATTTTCTCACATTCAAAATTAATACAGTACCTGACTTACACTCAATTATTATTCCAACCAAAATTAGACTTATCTTTCAATCCCCTTTTCCATGATCATGCCTCCTGCAGAATTTAGATTAGTAATCAGATCTTTAGATACCTTCCTTGGAGTGTGTGAGTAGTTCTTTTCAATCCAAATCATGCCAAAATTCTTGGACCTCATTTTGTAACATAAGATGCAAAAAAATAAATCACATAGATCCTACAGTTCCTAACCCTAAACATTTCATCTCACCCATCTGTGGACTATATCTGCATAGGATCTTCTCAAAAATGACTATGCATAGCTTGATCCACTAGAAGCTCTATAAAATTCCAACATAAGCAGACAAACAAGAAGAGGAATAAGACTTGAGCAATGTTTTCTTTCTGCAAAGAACAAAATAAAGCAATGTTATGATACAGAGAAGAAACTGCAGGAGACAGGCTGAATTTTTGTTCAGATTTCTCATTCCACAAGATTTATATATCTTTCTGTTCTGCAATTGATTTTGTTACAAGAAAATGGCAGAAGTTGCACTGGGATTCTATGCCATGCACAGTTATAACCAGTTGTGGATCTATCAGTAGCTAAGTTTTTGCAAGGTTCCATCAATCAACATTAATTCAATATACAGTTCATTGCTTGTCACTGTTTGTTGCTACAGGATTCTCCCACAGATTATTTTTCCAGTGAAAGAGTCTTTGTAAGCTCGAGTTGCAGTTCTGCTTTTGATTTCATGAAGTCATCATTTTGGAGAAGAACAAAACAAACACTATTATGTTCTTTTCCTGTGATTCAAGTGCAGTTATATTAAAGGATATGGTGCATTAGTTCTTTGGCTGCAAACAGCTGAGTCTTTTCTAGAGGGAGAAACATATTTAATTCTGAAATGGCATTGAATGTAATACCTGACAGAATAGTTTATCCCCATTCAGATTAGCTGCATTGTCCTGAGTCCTGACTGATAAATATCACATAAAATTTTAATTTCATGAAAATTTTCATGGAATGATCAACAAAAGAAAGTTAAACTTATTTCATAATTTTATTCTACCAAACTTTTAGTCTAGGTCTTGATCCCCTACAGTGGTGATTGCTGTAGTACCTACACTTCTGTATGCACATCTTCCTCTCTTGAAACTTTTAAATCTCAAAGCAACTGGTTGGGAAAAAAATGAGGCTGAAAAACCCAAAATTTCAGCATACTATTAGGTTCCTAATCTCTACATTCCATGCAGCTTGGAAGTTCTTGAATCATTTGGCACTTCAGGAAGCAAGTAGAAAAGGCTTTATCATATTCTGAACATAGGTCCACAAGCCACATGATTGTGTCTGCCAACACCATGTCACTGCTTGCAGGTATAAGTTGGGTCAGATAGACTCTCTGAAATGTGAGAGCCTGTTGTTGCCATTAGCAGGTGGTTGAAGGGCCCTACTACTCAGTATAGTCCACACAAAGACAGTGGTAAAGGGGAATTCCAAAAGATGGCATGCAACACTATGCTAATCAGTTCCCCTGATGATTTAATGTAGCAGAAACTACTCTAAAGGCCCATCATTGAATTAGTATCACCAGACTGTTCACTCATCTAGTTGATGATAGAACAAAGGGGAAAGATGGAAATTTGAGGACTTACAGCTAGCAAGCATATAGATTGCAGAACAAGGGTTTAAAAGACCTTCCAAAGCTTGACTAGTAATAGAAAGCAGTATTTAGTCTACAGCACAAGGATGAAGGTAACAATAAGCATAAGTACAAGAAGCAAACATATCTTGCACCAATAAACTCTTTCCTGTTCATCTAAGAGTTGATCTGATATTGCCCAGTGCATAGAGACATTGCTTTCAAGCATAATTTCTAGACAGTAGTATTAGAATGAAAAGGTTTGCAAATATACACAAACAAACAAGAAGGAAATTTTGTGACTTGCAATAGATGATGTCCAACTGTTTTGGAGCATAGAAAATAGATAATGCAGATTGAAATGTCACACTATCAAGAGCTGAACAGTATAGCAAGAGGGTGGCAAAAAGTTTTTTTAACAACAAAGTTGAAGAGAAATCATTTAACATGGTGCTTACTGTTATGAGGAATGATAACTTGTCAAACATAGACCTAAAATTAAATAAGAAAAGAAGGGAGGCAACAATAACACTGGTTTCAATCCTTCAGAAAAAATAATAACCGGCTCTTTAAATAGATAAGGAAGCATTTAAATGGCATATGCTAAGTGTCAGATGTGCAAGATAGATGAACTCAATATGAGGCTCTATTTTGTAGAAAAATAACTTCATAATCTTATTTTCACAACTTTTGCACTACTTAGTCCCTGATGCAAATGAGAATGACAAAAAGGTATTATAATAATAATAATAATAATAATAATAATAATAATAATAATAATAATAGTAATAATAATAGTAATAATAATAATAATAAAGTACATAGCACATAAATCATCCTGGGCATCCACATGTTATTAATTTCATTCATTTCTGTTGCCTATATCATGGCCTGTCATTGCTGGAGCTCATATGAGATCATTATGATTGGCAGATGCATGTATCACTAAAGTTTTGCATGTGCTTGGAACAGCACCTTTTGGTAAGATTCGAAGTGCAGTAGGAGCCAACTTTGTCCAGGCATCCACAATTTGATGTTTACCAAAAACAAACAATAACCATATCAGCTAGTCTGTCCTCATGAATGAGCCACCAAGCTAATGCTACAACATTAAATCTAGAAGCATATTTTAGATGCCTAACTAATGCTGACAACAAAAAAGAGAATTCTTAGAACCTCAGCTTGAATGTGTTGGTGGTACCTCTGCTGGGTAGAAGTGGTGGTTGAGTTGCAAGAGAAGAAGAAAATTTTAGAAAATTAGAAAAATATGAGAGGATAGAAAAGGTTCCATTCATGACAGCTAGGGTCTGTATAGTAGATTCTTTCAAAAAGGACAGTAATTGAGATGGAAGGATTTCAAATGCTTACCAATTAAGTACCAATTGGTTGTCAAAAAGGACACCGGAATCCAATCATTTTCTGGGAGAGCAGGATAACATGTACTAGATTGGTTGTCAAAAAGAAAGAATAGTATTGCCTCAGAAAAAAATTGTGCAGTATTCTTGAACACAAGAAAAAAAATGCATTACAAACTCCAATTTTTGGGAAAATTAGTAGGGCTTCAAGAGATTCTAATGAGAAATAAATGCAAAAAGCTGTTAACTCTTGTCACATACTAAAACATACAGAGGTAAATTTCCATGAGCAGCTTATACATATTAAGCCTACCATGTACAACCTCTTATCAAATTAGTTGCTAATCATCCATAAGAGATTGCAGTTCAGATTTCAAGTAAAAACCAACATAAAAACATTCTTTTTTACATCAAACAGGATGCAAGGTGATAAAAGCAACATGAAAAAGAGTTAGTCACTATTTCCTGTTGGCCTCATACAGCCACAGGAAGAGCCTTCGTTTTGTCTCCTACTGTTTCTCCTTCCATATAGGTATTCTCTTAAACGAACCCTTGATCTTCTTTTGACAAACCTTGCTCTCTTACTCGGGAGCTCTTCCTCAAATTTCAGCAAATTATATTGAATTTTCTGCATCTCCAATTCCAACCTTCCAATTTTCTCAGAGACCCTTCTTGCCCGATCAGAAATTTGCTTGTGTCTTTTGCTCACACTATCTTTCTTCTCAGCATAGTTGTCAGGTGATGCAGAATAGTCTTCCACTTTCTTTGTCAACTTACTGTTCACATCAATGAGCTTTGTTATGGTTCCCTCAGCTTCTTTCAATTGTCCCTTGAAAGTATTGAACTCAGATCTGGTAGGCTGGTTGATCTTTTCAGAAATTTCCATATTACTCTGGAGTTCCTGTATGCTTGATTGAAGAAGCAACAACCTCTGAGCATCAGAAAAAAGTCTTTCTACGACCCTTCTGTTCCATTCCAAGTGGGGCTCCAACTTTCGGGACAACTCTAGCTTGTCAACTGCCAACTCTTTCTCAGCTACCAATTCATCTGAAGCGTACTTACCCTCCATCTCTTCAATCTGATAATGTGCCATACTGTTCTTGAATATCAAGGGACTTTTCTGCTTTTGGTTGCTGCATCCCTCTTCAGATGTCCCCCATAGTTCAAGCATCTCACTGGTGGCTTCATCAGTTCCTCTAGCTCTTCTATGTCCATGAGAAAGAATGTCATTCCCATATCGAGAAGAATTTAGAACAATATCAAGCTGTATATCTTTCATAATTTGTTCGTATTTTGATTTAGTGATTTCATTGTCCGGAATCCCCTTTGACTTTAGCAGTTCAATTTGTTTCCATGCAGTCTCCAAACTAGCACTTGAATCCAACCTTTCCAGCTCTAGGACATTCCCGGTATTCATCATGACCTCCTGCAGCACTTTAATCTTGTTATGAAAATATTGCAGTCTTAGAAGTCCTGGAGGTGTCATAGCACTATGATCCTGACTCCGTTTTTGACAGCTCATGGTATAAGGAGAAGCCGCAATCTGATCATCCTGAATATACAATGGAGTTCATTCAAAATGAATACTTACAGAGTTTGCTTAGTTTTCTTTTGTGCTAAATTGTATTGTTGGTTTATACACAACTGAACTTAAATTTTGAAAGGATATCTGAAACTACTCCTAACTGGGTTATAAAACCAAGGCAAATCCATTGAATAAAATTAATGGTTTTCTTCTTAAATCTTTTAGGATCTTAAGAATGAAATCTTGTATTTTTGGGAGTGAAAGAGTCCCAAACACAATAGTCAATATAGTTTAACAATTTTGGTTAACAAATGCAATTAATTTTTTCAATTAGACAATTAGAATCAGTAAGTTTCTCATTTTCTAGAGAAAGGAGTACCTCATTTTTCTGATTGATTGATGTAGAATGGCGCCTTGCAAGGGAAAGTGTAAGCTCTTCCAGGATCACAATATCATCCCACAAGGATCCCAAAAACTGTGAATATAAATTCAAGTCAGCCCTCAGTCCTTTATTTTCTCCTTCAAGGACACACATTTTTTTCTCCAACTCATGAACTGTCAAATTTCTTAGTGTCATTTCCTCTTGTAAAACTTTCTTTTGTACTGTAATACTAGTCACAACGTTTTCACTTTTATGTATCAATTCAAGTACCTTTTCTTTATATACTACTGCATTGATTGCTTCCCACTGAATATCATGCAGTAGCTCCTCGACATTGTTCTGCAATTTACCAAGTTCGCATTTCAACACCTTATTTTCTTGCTGAAGACATTCATTCTCAATTTCCTCAACTGCAAAAACATCCGATAGGCTGGAAATCTTCTCTGTTTCTTCTCTGGTCACATTAGCCTCATCAACATCCAACTTCAGATCATTAAGGTTTCTATGCAACTCTGGGTTCATGTATTGCGCTGTTTTCAAGCTCTGGTTTTCCTGTGACAACTCCATATCCTTCTTGATTGAAGAATTTTCTACTGTGTCAAGATTCAGTTCTCTCCTGGCACTTCGTGCACTGTGAACATCATGTTGGTCTTCTGACAAACTTCTTCTGCACTCTTTCAAGTAAGCAAATGATTCCTTGAGATGTGTGTTTTCAACTTCAAGCATTGAACACTTTCCATTAATTAGTGAGATCTCCTGTTCCAGCTTGATTTTCAACCCATGGAAACAATTCGTTTCATTACTTAGTAGCTGTAGTGATAATGCTCTCTCTGAATTCAGACTCCTAAGCATCACAGACAGGTAGTCCAAGGACATAACATCTCTAAGGAAAACAGTGTTCTCCTCTTCCAGCTTGACCTTTTCTTCTCTCAAGTCATAAAGTTTCTTACACATTAAATTGTTTTCCTCAAATACCTTGGAGAATTCAATTTGTAATTTGCTGTGAGACTCCTGGATATATGTGAGCTGTCTGAAAAGCAGATCTACTTCAACTTCCAGTGCTTCCTCCCGTTGGTTGCTGACATGCATCTCCTTCCTCATAAGTTCATGTATCTCGAGGAATTCATCATTCTTGCTTTTTAGCAGTGTTAATTTTTCTAGTTTTAGTTTAGATTCTTTCTCAAGAGCAGCCTTTTCTGCTCTCAGATCGGCAACATACTTCCCAAACTGCTGCAGAAGGGTGACAACAACTGATTTCTCAAGAAGCAAATGTTGCTTTTCATCGTGGGCCTCTGAAATAGTATGTAGCAACTGTCGAATTTCGTTAAAAACAAGCTGCAAAAGCAACTCATCTTCAGTTTCATCGAAAGTAGCATGTTCGAGATCCACTTTGAGTGACTTTATTATTAGATAAATCCACTCTCTCAGTTTCTTGTTATGCTCCATTAAAGATTTTATCTTTTTCTCTTGTGTCAGGCATTGTTGCTCAAGCTCTAGAATAAGTTTCTTTGCGCAGCTCAATGCCTCTTTATGTTTCTGAGATCCAAATAAAAGAATCAGATTCTCCTCTTTCATGTCACATAAGCATCTGTGTAAGATGAAAATCTCAACCTGAGCATTTATGATTTTGTGCTGTTCCATTTCAAAATTCTCCTCCCTTTGCCTACCTTCTTCCTGAAGGAGATGTATCTGATCTGCCAATGCATTCAACTGACTCTTGCTAGACTGAACAAGGATGTCATGTTCTTCCTTTTCTAGTCTTAATAACTCTTGTAGCTCTGCCACATGATGAAGTCTCGAATCTTTCTCCCTCTCTATATTTGAGCATTTCACTTCTAACTCTTGATACCTGCCTTCCAAGCTCTGAAGACTCTGTTTAAAGCTTTCTACCTGATGCAAACAAGAATTGCATATTAAATCAAAGACAAAATCTGGAAGCTTAAAAGAATTTCAGACTTCGAAGAACATATTGCACCCTGATCTAATCCCACACGGGAAGTGAGAGGATGGTTGTGATGATATGTAGTGCCAGAAGAGCCTTCTACAATCAACTTAGACTTAAGAATTTTGCATCACGTGGTTCTAGGCTCAATTTTCCATCTAACTGGGTGGGTCATGACAGTAGATATCCAGTTTGAGGGGTCATGACAGTAGATATCCAAATCAAATACCTAGGAGTTTGAAGGTGGAAGAAATGACACTTGAAAATTACCTGAGACATGAGGGTGATCTTCTCTGAAAGATGAGCAGATTTCTCATCATGAAGAGAATCGCAGGACTCTTCTGCACCTTTCAGCTTTTCTCTCAAATATTCAAGTTCCACACTCATGTCAGATAGGGAATTCTCCAAGAATATATTTTTCCTGGAAAGATTCTCCATATTCTGAGCAGCAGCCTCTATTTGGGACAAAAGTGCAGCCTTTTCAGCTAGATGCACAGAAATCCTGGAGCGGAGATGAGCAGAGAGGCCTTCTAATTCTTTTATTTTCACTCTCAGTCTCACTAGGTCATTATTTGCATCCAAAAGGGAAGCTTCCAATGCTGTATTCTTCTCTGATACTGCTTGCATATGGTTTAGATTATGTAGATAAAGATTTTTTTCATCCTCATTTTTCTTGATTGTATCTTTCAACTCGAGGTTTCCATCTCTCAATTCCTTTATCAGTGCCTGAAGGGATCCTACACTTAAATTGACTGATTGTATTTCATATGTTAGCAAATGATACTTCTGTTCCAAATCATTTCTGTCCTTTTTAAGACGATATAGCTCAAGCTCAAGAGATTCCTTTTCCTCTATATGAAGATCAGCTTCATCTTCAAGTTTCCTTTTCAGATCCATCAGAGAAATTATCTCATCCTGCATATTCATTATTGTCAGAGCAGATGAAAGATTTTGTTCACTGAAGCTCACATTCTCCTCCCTAATATTCTCAAGTTCAATCTCCATATCCTGCAGCTTTTCGAGTTTGCTTTTAAGCTCCAGTTCCAGATGCCTCATCTCTTCCTTAGTTTCTGTATGCTTCTTTTCCATGGACTGATAAGCCATTTCAGCCTTGAAATTTCTTTGGAGTTCATCTTGCAAAGAGGTTTTGAGAGTTTCCAGCTCCTGTCCCTTCTTCTTAAGCTCCTCCTGTTGTTGTTTTATTTTCTGCTTTAGGATGTCAAGCTCCAACTGTAATGATTTATTAGCCTTATCCAAGACAAGAGTCCGTTCCTTGGCACTGCTTAAACACGAAGATTCCATTAGCATCTCATCATTAAGCTTCTTAAGGTCTTGTTTGGTGCGAGAAATTTCATCTTCCAAGCAAGATACTCTTATCATGGATTCTTGGTATCGAGTCTGAGAGTCATCTTTTTCAGATTTTACCTTGGAGTAGGTCTCTTTTAAGCTTTGAACTTCATTGTCATTTCTATCAGCACGTGCTGATTCTGAAGTCAGTTGTTTCTTCAGATCCTGGTTTTCCTTTGATAACCTGGAAATTTCTTTCTGAAGTAATTTATATTCTGAAAATTTTCCTTCCCTCCCTGCTGCAAAGTTTGTACCAGTTGCTTCCTCACTAGTTTCAAACATTTGATCCAACTGCTTCAAACAGGCTTCATTTGTTGTTACCTTGGTTACTCCAGAACAAGCTTCATTCAATTTCATTGTGTCATCATGCAATAACAAGCCTAGCAGATCAACCTGTAGACCATCTGGGTGAATAATTCCTTGAGGCATTTGGTGGGTATTTGTCCCTGCATCTGGGGTTACACACTCATCAAAAAGTTCAAGTGGAATTTGGTTAGGAAATGCTTCTGCTATAGTTCTGTGAGCCTGACGAAGTGCCCCGGTAGAATGATCATATCGTTCTGCTAAAGCACGGTATGCTCGGTAAAATTCCTCCACCAGTTTCATAAGCTCAGGGCGTTTCTTATAGTACATTTCTGCTCTTTGTGCAAAGGAATCAGCATCTTCCTCTATAAGCCTGATCATAGCTTTGACCTTATCATCAATATCTGCACAGGTTAGTGTCAATGTGTGAAATCAATAATTTTCAGCATCTATGGTGAGAAAACATAGAGAAAAGATTTATTACTGGGAGACATATTGTCAAAGATAACCATTTGTTGATTTAGTGAGCTAAGTGGGACTAGTACAGGGGAGCTAATAAGCTAAAGGATTGACTGAACAGCACAATCAAGATGTCTTTGTTATACTTGATATAAGGAAATAGGCTAAGTCAATTTGTAACAGTATAATATTGGATGAACTGGCACCTGCCATAACTAGAGAGCATCATCCTCATTATACATAAGCATATATGGAGAGAAAGCCAACTACAATTATTTTCTACAAGAAATTCAAAGAACAGAAAGCACACTCTTGTCTGGCAATATCAACTTAAATCAGCAAAATCTAGTGAATACAGCAATATAAAATTTATCATAATACTTCATATAATCATGATTGACAATTCATGCTTAGACTTTAAGGACCTTTGCTTTTGTCTTTAAACATTAGTGCTAGAGATGGTTAATTTGTCCTGAAATAACCAATGGATTGCCCAGGACTGAGATCAATATCCAGGAAAACCAAAAGCTTTTCACTAGTATACTATAAGATCTCTGCATGAAATCTGTGCATAATGCACAGAGCTACTTTTTTGAGAGTTCCTCTTAAGAAGGAATAAAACAAGCTACTATACAAAAATATGAGGAGACAAAAGAATACCTTCTGACATAGTTGCCTATCAGCATGTCTATATATTAAATTTTACCAAATTACAGATTGTTTGTTTTTCAAAATGTGAAATCCTACAGTGACCAGGACCAAAAGTCTAAGAATATATAAAAATAGACTAAAAGGGTCAAAAGAATTACGAAAGGCTATGCTACAAAGGGTCACTAAATTGACATAAAAAGGAATAAGATCATTTACTATTTATGTATATTTGTAACTCTATATTTTTTCCACCTAATTAAGAATATTAGATCATGAAACCAAGGTCACATTTGCTGAATTAAATGATGCAACATAATATTTTATTATGGAAAGTTAAGTATCTTATGCAAGGCTGATTGTGAGCATTGGAGACTGGAACAATTTTTACAACATCGGAAGAGAAAAATAGATTATTACACTTGGACCAGGGACCTCAAAATTTGAAAAAAGTGAAGGTAACTTTCTCCAACATAACATACAATATAACAATTCTGTCCCATTCATCTGGTATCAAATGAGAGATACATAACATTAGTATAGGTTCACCAAATTTACAATTAGCAGTACTAAGTTATCTAATTGCTATAAACAGGCAATGAACAGACATTTTTATGCAAAAGGGGCACTTTTATTCAACGAGATGAAGAAAGCATATGATGCATGACGAATGATAATAACTAGTCTCCTACACATCCATCCAAAGCCTCTCAGTGCAAAAAACAGTAGTCCCACTATTTGTGCAGTGGTTTCATTTTCATTAATGAAGAAAAAAATATGGTTGATATTCTCCTCATGCATTAGATTTTGGAGGGTCTCAACTGCAAAAAATTATGCAGCTTTCAGCATCTCAGACTCAAATGAAAACTCAGTGTATGCTTAAAATGCAGAGGTTAGAAATTTTGATGTAAACTTTAATTAAAACATCAAATCGGATCAATCTGTCCCGGACAGAAGTCAAGGAGGAGAATCATATACATACCTGCAAGGTTATCCTGAAGCCATTTGGAGTGTTTTGGGCTGATATGACTATCCCACCACCACGAATACAAGCGTCTGGATTCAGCATGTGAGAGTGTGGCCATGATTCCAGGCAAGACGGCTACTACTGCCAGCTTCTGTCTCAAATGGCAATGCCGTTGGACAAATACAAAGAACAAAAAGATCCAACACAGAACAAGAGCTGAAACAGTTTCACCAGACACCCAACTAAAGCTAACACCAAATTTGGTGACGTAAACGAAGAGACCTCTGAAATATATTCCAACTTAGAGGCATTTTGAACCACCTAAGTAAAACAAAATGGAGATCAGCTTAAGAAGAAGAAAGTGATATCAGATACTACATACTAAAGAACAACAAAGGTTGCAACATTTGATGCTCAAACTTGATGGGAAAAACAAAAAAATTCATCGATCAATACCAACCACATACTAAAGAACAACAAAGGCATTTGTCAGAGATGAAAAGAGATTGATGAAAATGATGTTTCTCTCACCTCGATGTTGACAAGAGGCAATCAACCTTCCAAGACACCCCAAGACCCTAACTTCTACAACAAACGAAGAACATCTTTTAGGAACTTAACCAGTCTAAGCATAAGATCCATCACCTAAACATGATCTAATGTGACTCTGCAACTTTATACACATAAATCGTAGAAAACAACTGAATATACTCGGAAAAATCAAACTCACCCAAAACAAGAACCAAGGCAAAGACTGGAGGCGTTCAATCCTCGACGATTCATCACCCCGAAGGCTCAATTAGCAACCGGGAAAAAGAACAGTTCCTACAATGATCTACACCCTACCGACGCTGAACCCTCACGAATCAGAGAAATCAATCCCACCAAGCCAAAAGAATCCCAAAGAAATGGTCCGATCGCCAAGAGAAAAAAGAACGCAGCAAGATCGCATTTTTCCCACAACTGCAGGTCAGCCAACAAAACAATGCAAGAAGCAATCTTTCTGGAAACTCATGATCGAACCATGAAAAAAGAGCCTTTTTTTTCCCTTTCTAATCTCAACAAGCAGCAGCCGTGCTGAAAGATCCAGCTGCTCTTCATCCACTCTCATCCCATGTGCCCTCGCTCTCTCCCTCCTCTTCCTCCTCTTCAAGATGCTGCTCTGTTATATTCTTTTGCTCTGGCAAGAAGAAAGGAGGGGGAGGCAAGGAAAGCACAGGAGGAACTAAAATAAGGGGAAAGAACAGAGAGTAGAAGACAAACAATTAAGGGGAATGGCAGAAGAGTTAAGGAAGTGGCATGGAATTTTGGAAGCCAAAGTTGGTAGATTTGTGGGAATTGAGACAGGGATTGGGATTACAGCTGGGAATACTGCAGTGAATAAAGGAATAGCTACATAACCACCTCCTCACATGTAGCTCTCTCTACACACTACAAGTCATCATTATTAGTACTGCACACATGCTTCATAACTGCATTAAATCACTAGTAGAGATGTCTCACTTTATTCTTAGGATGTGTGGTTATATATATATACATATATGTGCGTATATATATATATATATATTGTGTGTGTGTGTGTGTGTGTGTGTGTGTGTGTGTGTGTATGTGTGTATATATATATGCACACACACACACATATATATATATATATATATATATTCCTTGTCAATCAATTTTCCAAGATCAATGTGAAGAGTATTGCAAATTGGTTGCATGAGAGTACTATGGATCTTTCAATTGTTTGCTGTCATCAACATATCAGTTGGTCAAATGAGAGGGTAGTGTGGAGTTGCATGCCTACTTTCCTGATGAAGTTAATCATGCTCTTATAATTTGCCAATGAATATTGTACATTATATATACCAAATTAGAAATATGTTATGATTTTTGTGGAATATACATATATATATATAATTTATGTTTTTACTACTGACCTGATTATATGTGATCTAGAAATTCAAGAAAAGACCTTTTGGAATATTTGAAAAATGAAGCATAACCCTCTTTGGCTTTGGATTTTTAAGATAACTATATTTAAATCTTTAATAGGTTAATAATTTCTAGAGATTAAATATATTAGATTTTGTATTACAGTAAGATTATTCATTTATGATCTAGATGACCATTATTTGAATTATACAAATAATCTCCTCTTTGTAGGACTAATTTTGTGTATTTGAATCTTTCTCTAACTCTAAGCTTTTTCTTTATCAAATTTTAAGTTTTTTGGGGAAAAATAATCTTCATTTCTTAAACATTAAGTTGGTTCTCCATTTTCTTCAAAGATAAGCCCCATTTTGGAGGCATTTGAACATTTTCTTTGTCATGTTTCATGGATTTCCAACTTGTCATCCATATTATGTGAAATAATTCAAATGTCTAATGTTTTCTAATTGACACCAATATACCATACCTTTCATTAAATTCTATTTAAATTGTCATTTCAAATGATACATGAGAAAATTAAACATAGAGTTATTCAAATTTAATGATATAATAAGCATCACAAGAAATGACTTATTGGGATATTATGGCTTGTTTTTTGTAATCATTTGCATTCACCTAAAAAATATGTCCTGTCATGGAAGGAATGTCCATAGAATCATCACAGAGACAATTGATAGATACTGCACAGGGAAAGTGACCATTGTTGAGTTTCTCAACTACCCATCAAAATTAAATTAGAATCCAATGAGACATGCACTGATTTCATGTTAGGTTTATCTTAATTTTTATAGAATTTTATTATTTCCATCTTTTTCTATTTTTTGTATTTTTATTATATTTCCTATTATACTTAAAGTTTGATTACTCTCTCTCTCTCTCTCTCTCTCTCCCTCCATATTTCTTAGTTAGGGGCTTTATTTTATCTCACCAAATCTCTTTGCTTGCTATGCTTAGATTCAACCTCACAATATGCTGTTATATATGTACTTATGTCCAAGTCTGATACATGAAAGCCTACTTGTCACCTAACCCCATTGCAAATTCTTGAGAACCCTCTGATCTTGATCCTAAGGCCAAAAATGAAAGCAAGGATCACAAATCAAGGTGCTTTATCTGCAGCCTTCTGCATTTATGTTGGGGGGTAAAGATGATAGATTTAGTGGTCCAATATAGTAAAACATAAATTTACATGAACCATAAATAATGAGTTTATATTTGATCTTTATATCATTATAAACCACTATAATTTAACTATATTTTTACAATGCTAATCAATATCTTTTTTTTTTTTTTGTTGTTGTGCTTATCAGTCAACCTATCAAACATCTTCTAAAATGAATAATCTTTGGTTAGTGGATTGGAAATTTACCAAATGAAATCTCAAAGTTTTAATTTTTTTTATCATAATTTTATTATATTATTTATCAATTTATATTCTCAACATATATATATTATAAACTTAGATAAATTTACTGATATGATAAAGAAATTATTTGAGAAATGATCTTTCTATATTATCATAATTTTGCAGTGTTGCACTGGTCAGTCAATCAATCACAAAGGAAATTTCTTGAACCACAGCTTCTTTGCAATGAGCAATCTGCCAGTCTCATGCACAACCTATCTGCCTTCTTCCTCATGCCCCCATATGTCTGCAAAAGGAGTCGAGAATCCAAAAAGGAGGGGAAAAGAATGGACATGAAGGTATCCTGTTGTTGTGTCATGGTGCTTTTTGGGATGATTGCAGTGACAACCCATCTCATCATCGCCATGGGTAGACCAAGAGAGAGCTGGGACCAGCACCGACCCTATAACAGTGACTCCATCACCCAACCCAGCAGATCATTGTTCTTGGCTTGCTTGTCCTGCTTTCCATCTTCCTTCTTTTTGTATTGTATTGATTTATTTATTTATATTCTGATGAAACTGTAGAACAAGCAGATCATTGGTCTTCTCTCTCTCCCTATACCTTTCTCCTTCTTGTAATGTATTGTTGTTTCTTTACTGATATATATAACCATAGAACAGGAGATCATTATTCTTGTCTTCACCTTTTTTGTGATGTATTGGTCTTTCCTGATAAAACTATAGACTAAGATAATAAATATTCTTCTTCTCTTCCCTGCCATCCTTACTCCACCTTTCTTTTTCCTTCTGGTAATGTAATGTTCTCTTTTTGGTGTGTCATTGAACTACAGACATGGTGGAGTGGATGAGTAAGAAAGTAATCCAAGCACAAAGGTCTTCTACACTGTTCACAACTTTTTGGAGTATCTGATGAGAACAATAGAAAGATGGGAACATTATTATTCTTTTACATAGCATCACAGAGTTATGGAAGTTCAGATCAAACCTTTAATCTTTGCATGAGCTGCAGGCCTTTCAGGTACTGATCATTCTTAACAGAGCTAATTGAACAGAGCTGCACCAAATATAGAGAGAGAGAGATACAAAATTGGAACTTTCAGTTTACTGTGATACCATGATAAAAACAATTTATTGGATTATCAATAATATGAAGTCCTTAACAAAGTGCCCAATATAGTTATGAGATTAACAATGTTACTATTCTAATTGATAAGTGCAGCTATTATGGAATTAGCTTTAAGGAAGGTGAAGTATGCAATCAATAATATGTGTTGGAGACTTGACAAGAACAATAGAGCTATACTCACTTGTTGCAAAAGACAAGTCTATACAAATTAAATGGATGATGGAGTTGTGTTGCTGATGATTTCTCCAAATGTGGGCTGGATGATCTATGTTTGAATCCATGTTCATATTGATGGGAGCCCAGTATGTTTGAATCCATGTTATATATAGCCAATCTCTCCCACTTGCACTTCGAGGCTGCTCGCCGGCGTCGCTCGTGCATTACTGCAATTAGATGCCGACGTGCTCGACATGGCGTCGAAATCCTCCGCTACGATCGGACCCTCCGGTGGCCACACAAATGGTGGTTTGTTCGACGGCACCTCCGGTGGCGCCACTGATCTCGACATGATCTGTACAATCGCGTGGGTCGTTGGTCGTGCCCCCGGAAGAGGGTGGGTGCAAGCAAGCCCCAGGAGCAGCAGCCTCTTCGCGTCCTCCGCCACGTACTCGCTGCCCAGCCTGGCGTCCATGGCGTCCAGTATCCGCCCCTCCCCGTTGAGGCTCCACACCCAGTCGGCGAGGAGATCGAAGCCGGCGACGCGGCACAGCGGCCGGCGCCCACAGACGACCTCGAGGACCACGGCGCCGAAGGCGTAGACGTCGGACTCGCGGGTGAACTTGTGGGTGATGCAGCACTCGCTGGCGATGTAGCCTCTGGTGCCGACGACGCCGTGGTCGGTGACGGAGGTCTTGTAGGCGTCGAGGGTGCGGGCGAGACCGAAATCGCCGAGGCGGGCGTTGAAGGTGGCGTCGAGCATTATGTTGGAGGCCTTGATGTCCCTGTGCACGACCATGGGGTTGTACTCGTGGTGAAGGTAGTGGAGGGCGTTGGCGGCGCCGGCGATGATGTTGTAGCGGCGGTACCAACCGAGCACCGGAAGCGTTTTCGCCTCGCCGAATACGTGTTGGTCGAGGCTGCCGTTCGACATGAACTCGTAGACGAGCAGCAGCGCGCCGTTTCTGTGGCACCACCCTGCGGCCAACAGAGTCTGTTTAGGGGGGAGAGGGAGAGAGAGATTGAGAGAGGGAGAAAGAGAAGGGAGAAGACGTACCAAGCAGAGGAACCAGATTCTTATGCCGGAGGCGATTGATGACGGTTAGCTCGGAGAGGAAGTCATCCAATCCCTTGGTCTTGTCCCTCAAGAACTTCTTGACGGCCACCTCAGTGTCTTCCCCGGGCAGCGTGCCTCTGTAAACCACCCCAAACCCGCCTTGCCCCAGCTTCATCTTCTCATCGAAGTTGCCGGTGGCCTTCTTTAACTCCCTAATATCGAACTCCCTTGGCATCCCCGGGAGACGCCTCAGAGCGTTCGCCACCATCTCGCTCCGCTCCTCTCGCGCCTTCCTCATCCTCCATCTTCTCACGTACAGCCCCACAAGTAAACTTGCGAGTGCTACAGTCGCACCTAGAGGCGCTGCTATCTTGAGACTTAGTTTCCCTCTTGCTGTAGCACCGTCGTCATACTGCTTCGGGAGGTCCTGCAGCTTGGAGAGATTCTGCACCTTCAGATTCCATGAAAGCACACAGTTAAGCTCGTAGGTGGCGCCCGTGGAGGCGGCAAAGCCGAAGTAGGAATATCGACGGACGTGACGGCTAAGGTCGAGCGACGTGTTGAGGACCGGAACAAATGGCTTCGGCGTGCCGGAAACCGCCATGTACACAGACACGGCGCGTCCTATCCCGTCGTAGTCCACCCACACGGTGTAGTTGGTGACGTTAACAGGGGCGATCGGGATGTCGACCTCAGCAGCGACGTCGGAGACGACACTGTTGACGTTAAGACCGACATGGTTGTCGTTGGGGTCATATGACTGCTTAACGGTGTCGAACTCGATGGCCACGAGATGGTTGTCGGGGTTACCATCGAGGGTGGCGTTGGTGAGTCCAAGGAAGCCGCGCTCGCTCCCGGACGGCGGAGCATCAAGAGATGGGAGGATGACGAAGGCGAATCCCTCGCCGGGGACGGCACCGCCCGGGCGATAGATGATGACGTCGAAGTCGGTGTTGAAGGAGGCAACTGAGTTGGAGGCGTCGTCGTCGTCTTCCCACAGCTTGAACGGGATGGTAAAGACGATGCGGCCGGACTTGTTGGCGAGGTGAGCTGAGTAGTTGAGGCCAAAGGGGGTGACCTGGAGCGCGCCTTGGCTGTAGCCGGCGTCCTTGAGCATGAGCAGCGTGGTGCCATTGGCGACGTCGTTGAAGGAAGAGATGGAGTAGGTCTCGTAGCTGGTGGTGGTCGTGACGACCTGTTGGAGGTCAGCCACCTCGAAGTGGAAGAGGAGGTAGACGACGACAGCGTTGGGGAGGACGAAGAAAGCCGGCGGCGTGCGTCTCATCATTGCATTGCATTCAATGGCATTAGCAAGTGAAAGGCAATAGGATTTCCTCCTCCTGTAAAACAGAGGACACATGTTGGGTATAACGTTGACCAAGTCAACGAAATTATTTCCTTCACCACTAACTAAGCCAGACTTCTTTTTTGTGGTAGTCTTCTCTCTTATAATAGATTAATTTATTTAGCATGCTTGCAGATTAATTTATGGTAGCATACTTCAGTTTAAAGGGTTAGTCATTTTGTTGATCTGATCATTGAAAAGTTTAATATCCACATGATTACAGATTAAATGAAAAAAAATTAAGATCACATCCACAACATTAATTTTGCTTATAAAATAGGATTATGATCTGAATATTCGAATCACTGTATGTCAAATTTTATTAATTATATTAAAATTATTAAAAAATTAAAATTACTACTAAATAACTTAGAATCATGTTTATGAAGAATTTGATTTTAATTTGAGTAAAATTTAACTTGAGTTACACTATTGGATAAGATTACAATCTAATAATCGGATCACAGCATGATAAATTTTATTAATTATATTAAAATCGTCAAAAAAATAAAAAATACTACTAATTAACTTAGAATAATGTCATAGTAGTTTTCGATAAGTTTCGATTAATTATATTTATTATAACTCGAGTGTTTGCCAACTGACTCCTTGTTTGATCAATCCTTTGATGTGATGCTTAACCAGTGTTATCGCTAAAGTTTAAGTACTTGTCATGGATCACCGGCTTTATGCTTTGGTCGCACAAAATTTGTTTGAATTAGTTGTTTCCATTGAGTAATTGATCATCTATCAGCAAAAACTTGCAAACTGAAGGAGCCTAGTTAACTCGATTAAGCCTAACACAAGTTTGTTGTGATGGTCGAAGAGATTATCGGAGAGAGGAGATAGTCAGTCGTCGCAGAGGAGCAAAAGAGATGAGATCCGTGCTCAATGATGCCAACGACTCAATGCTCAATGATGTCGTCAACGAAGTCGATGTCTCGTTCAACATGCTCGAGAAGAAAGGACTAGCTCAGTGCTCGATGACAAGATGTCATCGATGAAAAATACTATTGTTCCCAACCAACTAGAGAGAAGATGATGTTGTTGTTACTCGATGATGTCGTCAATGAAGTTGATGCCAAATAGGAGGGATGTCATCCTCATTCGTCACTTGGAGAGGAGTAGGGGTTTGTTACTATTATTCACCACTAGAGAGGAGTATCGTTCAATTTAACTCTTGTGTGACTCCCTTGCCAAGTATTTTAAACCTGACTTGATTTGCTTCATAAGATCCAACCCTAAATGGATTTGACTCGGACCGAGCCAAATCGACCCTTGGAACGATTGGGTTTGAAACAACCCACCCAATCAAATAAAAAGGATCCACTTGAGTTGAAGGGTATTATTGGAATTTTAAAAAATCCTCTCATAAAAATAAAATATGAGGACATTATATGAGAAAACTTTATTGTTAGGGGCTTTTTTGATAAATTGTCCATAAAAAAATGAAGAGTCCGAAGAGACCAAACATGTAAAATAATAAAAATAATAATTTGATTAGATAAATGCATGAAACGTGTTGGGTGACAATTGATCGGCCTTAAGAAATTGGCCAAATCACATGACCTCATAGTTTAATCCTACTCCAATTCATGACTTTTGTTCTTTTAATCCTATAACAAATTAGTTTCAACTTTATCCTGTGATGTAGCCATCTTTGACTAAATATTCTCCCAAGACATTGTTTTAAAAATATCTACAAAACTCTATTTTTAGATTCACTATTTTTTTATACTGGACTGGTGTTTAATCAATAACTTTTATTTCAATTTTGTTATTTTATTACTTTCTCATGATCATAAGTTTCTACTAAACCAACTTACACCTTTTATAAAGTTAATGTCTATATCAGATATGATTCTACAAGCACAGTTCATAGCTACATTTTGGATCACCCATTACCACACCATCAACATCAATGTCTATATCAGATTAGATCCAACATTGTCTTCGACAGGGATCGACACTACTCGGAAGAGTAGTTTCTTGGAAGAGGGTGAGGCAGCACAAGAATATTTCTTTCTTGTAGATGATGTGGGTGTGCAGAGACCTGTGATCTGCCATCATCACCACCTCACCAGTGGGGTACTATGTTCTTCCAGGTAGTTTCCATGCAATACAACAGGTAAAAGAAGGGAGAAAGTAAGAGAGCATAACAAATGATGGGCATCTGCACATATTTACTGAAGTAGGAGAAGGTGGACATGTCGAAAGATCTGTAATGAACATACTGATATATCGAAGAACAACATATTTCAAGTACATATGAATGCATTCCATTAACAATACTTGCAATAAGAACATTACTTTTATACCATAGACTGCAGGTCTCGTGGAATGCAATGGGCAGCAACTGATAACAATTGAGATCTGATGCCACAGAAACCTGATTACAAAATGATGTAAAGATATTATATATATGAACTAGGAGAAATATAATTAAATTGTCTTTTCAGATGATACTGTGAGTACCTCGACATATCAAGTGACAGTAGATGAACTAAAAGAGCTGTTGCGGGAGTAGCTCAATGGATGTTCAGTGGATGCATCATCGTTATCAAGTGAAGGGAAGGGAGGAATAGATTTCAGTATCAGTTTCCTGCAACTTCTACGGTTTGGTGGTGACAAGCCAACTCCAATATGTGGAGGTGAGACCCTCTTCCGATTAGGTGAAGCAATCTTAATACCGGTGGTGGGTGATGCATTGGATTTTAGAATAGTTGGAGTGTCATCCTCGAAATTTGCATTGATCTTGTTCTCTGATTTATCTTGAGAGAGAAGGATTTCAGACTTCCAAAGTATGTGAGAGCCATATAATCCAGGAGAACGTCCAATTGAAAGCTTGCTAACTCGTGGGGGTTTTGCACTTGAAGAAGATGGTAGTTTGATCGATCGCCTAGGGAGAATAATAAACTTTTGTTAGATAGTTGTGGGAAAATGAGAGTGAAGACTAAGCTATCATAATGAGCACTGCACCTGCAACTTTGGTGAGGTGTAATGGGTAATATATTTCCAAAAGAATTACGTTCATCGATTTGGACTTTAGCAATTTGTGGGCCATCATCTAGACCTTCCTTTTCCTTGTCATAAGCATCAGTTTCTTCCTCCACATGTTCAATTTCTCCAACACCTGGGACAAAACATTAATAAAAAAGGAATTTATCAACCAGAATAATGAATTATGCTTAAGAAGGCTTAAAGTTTTGATTTAAACTTGATTTCAAACATAAGAAACACAAGAAAAATGAAACAATATAGATACAAAATAATCACTTAAGTTTTCTCCTAGAACATAGTCTTCTTAAATACTCTTCTAACTCAGCGGATAAGTATGAATTATTTAGTATATTTCCTCATATTGCTGATATTGAACTAAGACATGAAATTTTTCATCATAATCCTAATGATACTCCTTACGTTCTTAAATATACCAAAAAGAAGATACGATACTCATTTCCTGGATGTAGGTTTGCATGCCACGATATCATATTTACCATAGAAACACATTATCTTTCCCTACACACATAGTTTGCTTTATTGGTCTACGATCATGTTCATAGAAAATATGTTTATCCTATTTATCATAGAAACATATAGATTGTCTTTCCATAGACACATAGTTTGCATTATCGGGCAATTATCGTATGATACCTGTGATCCTTGTTGGTACATCTGAGATCAATGAAAGACAGAAAAGAAACTTGTGCTTTAACAATGAAATGGAGGAGAAGCAGTACCATCCACTATTTTGTAAGACAAGGAAATGATATGGGACAAAAAAAAAAAATTGACGAGTAGCTCTTAACCTCTTAAGAAAAAAGGAATTATCATAAAGCAAAAAAATATCATGTGATCTACAATTAATCTTGAATCATGTGGACACACCTTCAAATGATTTTTTTTCTTTATTTGTCTCTGTAATGCATACAATTCATCTGTCAGTGCTTATAGAAGCATCCCATTTATATCTTCAAAAGGATAAGTGGGTAAATTTTGGGTTTGTGTATGACATACACAATGGTTATTTAATTACATTAGTATCTTTGTTTGACATGTTTCATTTTTATATTTAATAAATATATTACAGATGAATTAATGTCCATTATGTTTTATTGTTATCGTTTATATAGTTTTGTTTTATTTATTCTAGTTTTATTTTTTTTATAAGTTAGATATTACAAAAAAATAAGGTCAAAAAATCCTTTATCATATAATGTTCTATTGTCACAAAATTTATTTTAAATTTTAATCTCAATTTTTAATATTTTAAGTTTTTAAATTTCAATTATTTTCTCGAATATACTTGTCACGACCTGACCTAATTGAATAACTAGCATGTTAACTTTGTTGAACCTAAACCACTAGTCAAAATGCATAGATTAAAGGCTTGATGTCCTCGTCAAAGCCAAACATAATCCAGATCAAACCCTTGTATGGTGCATTTGAATCATAACACAGTGGTGGCTCTATGTCTTATCAACTTCGGTGAGCCCAAACCACTAGCCAAAATGCTTAAGCTAAAGTTAACAATAGTGCATTCATCAAATCCTTATAAATCATTTTTAATCTCATCCACTTCCGATATGGAACTAATTGAGGTATTCTGCCAATCTTAAATCTTCCCTAGATGATCCTAATTGACATACTTATTGCAGACTATGTTTAGATAGTAACTCTGCTTTAATATGGCCTTAAAAAAAATAAATGTAAGTATATATATAATTGACACTCACCTTCTTTCCTTCCAAATGCATTTTTACATCCTTCACATCTGCAGCTGATTGAGCATCCAACACCAAACTAAAAAGAAACAAATATGTCCAAGTCATGCAACATAAGATAGTAAAAGCATGTTGTAACCAAGACATAAACCTGATAGCATTCACAGTATTTCTTCAGACAATTTGACTTTTTACAATTGCATCCTCTTTTATGTCGTGTTGAAGCAGGAGTCTTGTTAGCATCATCCTGAAGATGTCAAAAGAATGATCACATCAAAACCAGAAGTAGGAGAAAAGGAAAAGACAGAAGAATAATATCACATATGATATTCCTACCCTCATTTCCACACCAGCCTCAGATGTTCGAATTACTTTTGGGGCAAATGCAAGTGGATTGCGAGATTCTATTTGCTTTCGAGTAGCCAGGACAGTTTCCTCATGAATGGGTTTGTTAAAACATCCTTGGCATGAACAAGGCTCGGAACAGTAAACTCCAGCAGCAAAACACTCACAATAACTACATAAGATGTTGACATGTCAATACCAAAACTTAAAAAGACATACTAAAAGTGACAAATTTAAAACTAGATTAATTGCTTGTTCTTAAATTAATTACTTAAATAAACAAAGAAGGAATATCAAATACAATATCTTTCTTATATCTATCACTAAAGTTCTTATAAGAGCATCAGATGAAGTGAAAAGAGGCTCACAGTTTCAGGCATTTTGACTTCTTACAGTTGCAACGCTTGCATCCTTCACTTTCACCTCCATTTTCTGACTTGCATCTAGATCATGAGGTTCCTTTGTTATTGATATAATGAAGAACAAAACATGACCATGCATAGGAACATATGCAACATACCTTTTCTTCTTTGGACTACCTTGACTTAACTCCTCACAATTGCCAAGTGAAATATCCTTTGCAGCAGTATCATATGTAACCTGAAGGTCTTCAATTTCACCACTGGTCAAAAGATCAGCTTCAATAGCCAAGGACTTCTGTGGACTGTTCCTCCCAGTTGTTGCTGATGCAAAGGGATCAATGGGGCATGGCATAGTGATTAGTTGTTTTCCAGGAGCCAGTGTCTCATTCTTGACCATTCTATCCATTGATGTTGTAGCAAGAGCGTTCAGATGTAACCCAATACCAGGAAAAGCACACAGTGATGGACTAATGGCAGGCTTCAAGTTAGCATCAAAAATATTCCTGCTTTTGGATGGTAAAGTAGTTGACTGGTTGTGGCTTGAGTCACCATATATGTTCCTTTGAGAAATACCAGCTACTTCAAAGACCAAACAGCGTCTGTGAATGCCATGTTGTTTGCGGTCATCAACCTAATAAGAGAACTGGCATAAATTACCTCTAAATTGTCCAAAACATATTTCATGTATTCAAAGTAATGCCAACAGGATCAATGTGACATGATGAAGGCATATCAATCAAATCTACACAGTGTATTGTTGGAATGGGCAGGTTTATGTCATAGTTTGACACACAACATTCAGCAATAGACCTAAACTCCTTCTGGGTGAATAATGCCCTCAGCTGTCCACTGCACCCTTTTGTCTACCTTCTCCTCTGTAAAAAAATGTGACATGTTGTCACGGCCTTAACTTAAATTGCCTAAGGCGTGA
Source organism: Musa balbisiana (assembly GCA_004837865.1). NCBI lineage: Eukaryota > Viridiplantae > Streptophyta > Magnoliopsida > Zingiberales > Musaceae > Musa > Musa balbisiana. The sequence goes on from CM017196.1 coordinate 33,652,201, forward strand.
TGCACCCTTGTGGCCAAAACGCGAACTTAGCTTGCGTTGCCTAAGTCGCGCTACGCACTTGGGATATGCGTCGTCAAAGATGAGCCCACTTGCAACCTCTCGCAGGTCCCCAAGGACCTGTAAAAGAGAAAGTTGATTAGTTCGAAGAACGAGCGACGGACAAGTCCCGAAGTCTCGCGAAAAGGGGAAGCTTTACAAGCAATTCAGCGAGCACCTTGCGTGCACAAGAGAAAAGAGAGAGAGGAGGAAAACAAGAACTTTAGAAGGTTGAATGAACAGCTGCAAGTCCACAAACAGCTGCTCACCGAGTGCCGGGCACGACAACAAGTTCCCGTCAAGGTAACGTGCGAACTTGCAAAAGGTTGTTCAACGCCCGACACAATACCGAAGCCCCATCCCCCATGGTGCCACCCGGGTGATTCCAAGGGGCCGAGATGGCTAACATTTTGGTTATAGTAGCGGGCTGCAGAAATCAGCCCGTGGCACGCGAAAACAGAGTCGTTTTGGGTTGTTTTAGGGCTATTTTGCTCGGTTCGGTGAGCGATCGCACTGTAACGCTGCAACTGTTCGAACTTAGATTTTTACAAGCAAAAGGACTTAAAACCAAGACAAAACATGCTGTCAAGCAGCTGTACATGTAGGTGAGAGCGACAAACGGTTCGTTGAACGGAGTTGTTGCGGATGCGCAACGACCGTTCATGACAATGCGCTTAAAGGCAACACAATTATTTTCTTGCAGAAATGACAAAATGTCCATTTTAAATCTCCTCAGACACAAAAGTATAGTAGGTTAATTGACCAGACTACCAAAGCTTCTGACATAAGGCTTTTACAGTTTCAGGCATGAACATATAAAACAAATCGGGTATTCCTAAGGCACATTAAAAATGTTTTGTGAATGGACTAGGGGGTAATTTGATAGATTTATGAAAAAAGGGTGAACCCAACATTAATGGAGGATCAAGCACACAGAAAACATCAATAACAGCACATGCCATAAAGTCCCAGTTATAACACAGTTAGTGTAACTCAGCCTTCTATAAAAAAGTGTAACTCAAGGCATAGTTTTTTCTATGATCTAAACCTTGATCACCCATATCGCAAGAGAGTAACCTTACTATTATACCAAAACCCACACTCAAAATGATAGATATATCAACTTAAAGGAATTCACATAATGTAGGTAGAAATCAACAGTAGTTAAGGTACTCAAGGATATTGTAGTCAGAACCTCCATAGAGGAAGAAAGTGGATGGAGCTTAATAGAGTCCTAAACTTCATGAAAAAATATGGGACAAAATGCCCCTGCTCAACAGATCAATAAGCTAAAAAAAAGTGTCAAGATTGAGCAAACAAAATGGGATATAGAGAAACAAGAGCAGAATAAACAAACAAGAAATCACTTTTTGGAAAACAAATTACCATGTTGCCAATAGGACGCCATCACAAGCTACATAATCAATTTTCTAATTTAATAACTCAACATTACCTGATTTTGGTGAGTTACTGAGAGCATTTTTTTGCCATGTTCTGTTTCAGGTTTCTTCTTCCTAGAATCTTCACTACATTTCAATTGAAGATCTTGGGTGATATCTTGGACACAAGGACCATGAGGGATATCAGGTTGTGTTTTCTGTAGTTGATCAACATTCTCTGTGTAATTTGACAATAAAGAAACAAAAGAAGTCACATCATTGCCTATGACTTCCTCACTTACCCGTTCATGAACCTCTGGTTCCATGAATGAATCAAAAATCAACATATCTTCAGCATCATCAAAGATCAAATTTTCCTGAACCCCTTCCACTTCATCTTTGTTCAGCTCAAGTGGATGATTTTCCTGAACTCCAGTCTCCATGGTAAACAAAATATTTTGTCTGTCTATATCATTTTGAACAAAAGGAACAAGTTCTGCTGGTGCCTGACCTAAGTCTAACTCAAATTTCATTTTGGTGTTATGTTCTGGACTACCAGAATCATACTGCGATGACTGAGGAAGAGTACTTGGAAGGATTGGACAGTGCTCAGGAGGATCGATGGCAGCCTCATTGAATGAACATGTTATATTGCAATTATCCTGTGTGGTGCAAGTAAATCTTGATGGCCTAACAACATCAGAAACCTCTGAGCATAGGCTACTTTCACCAACATTGTCCAAAAATTCCTCACGTCTGGATAAATCTGTGGAAGGAGGCCTGGTAACAGAAGAAAGTAATCATCGTCAAATTTGGATCAATTGGAACATACACTAATCTGACCTTAAGATATGCAAAATGTGATTGATAATTACCCCGTCAAGTTCCTGGTAACTCTTGGAGGATTGGCATGTGGTGAACTAAATATAGATGAAAGAGAAGCAAAATTCAATGACTGATATGTATGTGCAATATGTGCTGAATCGGTTGATTTAACAGGTCGGATAGGAGATAAATTATTGATGAAGTTGAAGACGGGTGAATCCTGCAATGCAGAAAGAACTTATCAAGCATATAACGCGCATAACCCAAGAATGTCATAAATCATTTAGAAAATGCAGTGAGGACAACAACGGTACTCCATAACCTAATTACATAATACACTTTCTACCAAGATAAAGGAAGACCATAGGATAAACACAGAAGAGACTCCAAAGTTGAAGGCCAGTGGTATAAATAAACTTTACCAGCATATGTTACTACCTAAATCCAAGGACTAAGATAATGGTCATGCAAGGAAGCATGCAAGCAACAAGACAGCACAACCATGCCTGCAAATAAAACCCATTCATCTATCTATAGAGCAAACATGGGCATTACTATTGGAAGCACACATCTGCAGGATTCATATCATCCACTTACCTACAAGCACACTCATGTCATACTGCATTTGAGCTAGCAACAAAGTTATACAGGTTGATTCTACAAAATCAGAGTCTAACAAGGATTTAGGCTGGCACACAGTCAAAGAAACTCGAGCACTAAAATGTTTGCTTTTGAAAAAAATGCAGGGAACAGCATTAGTTGTGTGGATGTAAAAATTTAGTAAGATAGTGGTAATCATTCATCACTTACATGGTGAAAACCTGAAGAAAATATTTTAGAGTGCGATGTATGCACAAACAAAAAGACTACTAAAGAATCAAGTCAGTTTTGAAAAATGCAACTATTTGTTTGACGATATCCAGAAAGAAGTGAAAATCTTGCCATTTTCACCAAAAAGATTAAACCACCAAATCACATGCAAATTTTTTTCTTCTTCAACTAGACAAAGACCAGAAGAACATCTGACAAAATAAAGCAGTTATGAGATGAGAATTCATAGGAAAAGTGATGAATAAAAAGGAAAAAGAAGAAGCATCAAATCTTATCTATATGACTGTAATCGCAACAAACCGAACCCGTCCCCAAAAGCTTGTCAAAAGAGGAAACAATGAGACAACCTCTAAATAGCAATTCAGTCAAAAACATCACCACCAAGAAAATTCTAGCAGAAGCAAACAATTTAAGGACTTTCTTCAAGAAAGTACACAAAAAAAAAATGTAGAGACAAATGAGCATAAATTTGCCAATCTCAAACAATCTCAACAGAACAGACCGATATCTATCTTATCTATCTATGGCGATATAAATCAAACATATATGACTAAAATAGAAATAATTTGCGAATGAAGTGAACTAAAATAGAAAAAGAAACAAAGAAAGAACACAAAGTGATAATAAGGCACAACACGACAGAAAGGTTAGGTCTGTTCATGCATCAAAGACACTCAGAAAAAATCATCCTCCAAGACACAATTAAACACTGCAGATGACATCCGAGCGGCATCTCAGTCGATGTCACCACATAAAATGAAGTCCCAAAAAGAATTGTGACAAATTAACCCATTAAAAGTGCCAGTTTCTTTCAAGAAAAGAGAACGAAAACGAAGAAACCACATCGAAAGAAGAATACAGAAGGATAACAATGTCCCGACAATTCTACATCAAAAAATCAAGAACTCAAAGCAAACTTAGCCGACTGAACCTCCAGTCTTGTATCGAAGACAGTCAACTCGAACCCAATTCAGCCAAAATGTCACTGAGCGAGCAAGTTGTAGCATAAAGTACCCATTTTGAGCGCTTATTTGTAAAGAAGGCACATGAAAACGAAGAATCCACCGACCAGTGACTCAACCCCTGCGGTGAAATCTCAGAAAGAACATAAAAGAAGAACAAAGATCCAATTTTCTTCCAATACAAAAGACACAGACACTCGACCCAATCCTCCACAACACATTAGAACACCCAAAAGCAGGCCAAACAAGGTCACGTCTTGACGCGAATCACCTCAAACTTGGAGAGCGACGCGCCGCCGGTCTTGCCCCGCTGGGGCGTCTCCATCTCTCTTGGGCGCCCTCCGGGAGCTCACCCGCATCTCCCTCCCCTTCCTCCCCTTCCCTTCCTCCACTCTGCTTTCTCCTTCCTCTCAGTCTCGGAGCTGCAAGATTTGAAGGAGGAGTAAGGTGGCAAGGGCGGGAATGCGATTATTTTTGGCTCCTCCTCATCCTCGGTGCATTCTAATCTAATCCACTCTCTCTCTCTCTCTCGCTCTCTCTCGTCCAAATCGGCCGTCCCCACCACCGCTCGCACCCTTTCGCCATTTCTCCTCGACAAAAGTAGGGCAAAACACATTGATTACCAGCTTCCACGTCGCGGTTACGAGGCGGTAGGAATAAGGACGACTCGAGGACAGAAAAGTAAAATGGCGATACGACGACCCCTTACCAGATCCTGCGGTATTCTCACCAGAATCACACACACACACACACACACACACACACACACACACACACACACACACACATATATATATATATATATATATTGAGATGGATAGTTTTTAGATGATTTATTTCATTTTTGATTCATTAGACTTAGTTTCAGGAAAAAAACCACATTAGATTTTTTTAAATGGTATTAATATATCTTAAGGAAAGCTATTGATGTTGTAAGTAAATGATATAATTTATATTAGTAAAAGACATGTGGTTTTACTATAAATCTTACTTAAGTAAGATTATTGATTCACATAGAACTCAATAACAAAATAATATTCAGATTATTTTTATACACTATATTTTTATATTTCTTGTTATTTATATTTTCTTAACATATATATATATATATATATATATATATATATATATATATATCATATTATCCTAAAAACTTGTGTTAGAGTAGAGGCATTTAAATTCTAATTATTGTAATCATCCTTTAAAATTAATTATACTGTGATATGGTTAGGAACACTAAAGGTAAGTGTTTTATTAGTGGTTGTACAAAATATCTACCTATTTATATGTCATGATTAATGGTTGTAAGTGTTTTCTTTAGATAGATAAAAATTTATGAGTGGTTAATTGCTATTTCAAACTTTTCATATAAATCAAAGAAAATGCATCTAAATTTGCATTCATGCAAATCATTCAATTATGTCTAATTACATTTTGAGGTGCATGCATAGATTCCATTCATCTTTGTATTATTATCATAGAGACCTTAAAACTAGTAATTTGGATGACAAGGATATTTACCTCTTCTTGTCATATATTCATAAATACATAAAAATATAATAAATTATTTTATAAAAATATCCCCACCAAAATTGTGTGTGATTGTGGTTAAATCAGCAATAAAACGAAATTTGATGTACAGATGGAAGACAGCTATAAGAAATTAGGATTAAGCCAATAATAATGAGTGGATTATACAAAGATGGGAAATAATGATACATTAAATCCTCCAGCTGTGGAGAAGGGTTATACAGCCACACTCGCGGATGGGTAAAACCAAAGCTACACGCGCAACCAGCGGTCGAGTGTATTGGGCCCCGCAGGACGAAAGTGAAGGTGGAGAGACGTGTAAGTCCGGCTATCCTCCCTGGCATAATGCGAGATCCGGTGTTTCGAGGTGAGAATAAAGACCGAGATAACGGCTGGGCTTCCGTTACGGTTGTGTTCCGACGGGGACGGCATCTTTGCGCGCGGGGAAGAGCGGAGGAAACGGAAACGGAGAATCCCCATAAAAGAATAATAATGGAAGTTTACTACTTGAAATGAATTAGAAAATAATATTTATTTCCCGAAAACAAATAAAACCTGAAGAACAGATGGCATCATAATCTGCTATACTGAAGTATTATTATTTTTGAGCCCAATAGTGTAATGAAACAAAAGCTGATATAATCTTGACCACGAGATTGCTAAAGTTGATATGCATATGCATGTAATATGATAGATACTAAGTAAAAGCTGAAATAGGATCGATCACAAGATTGCAATGCTACAGATTGAGATTCTCCCTTGTCACAAATAACCAAAACTTTTGTGTCTTTTCTGCTCTTTCTGTAACTTTGCTGGGAATACCAATCCTTCCATTCCCTCCTCCTGCAGTTGTTGGACAGTATGTATATGCAGAACCCAACCATGAGCTTGCGCTGTGCTTAAACACACCTCGAGCATCACCTGATTCCTGCCATGGCCCTTGTCCTTGTGCTTGGGGTGGCTCCTCAGGGACAGTGTTGACCCCATGCCACCTTGATGATGGCTGTCTTGTGTGCGTGACTGTGAATTATTGTGGCCACCTGCATGCGGGGCTCAATCACGTGTCTCATGAGAGAGAGAGAGAGAGAGAAGAGATGAGTCTCAAGTGGCATTTTTCTGAGATAAAGTAACACATGCAGAGAGAGAGAGAGAGAGAGAGAGAGAGAGAGAGAGAGAGAGAGAGAGAAGAGATGAGTCTCAAGTGGCATTTTTCTGAGATAAAGTAACACAGGAAGAGAAAGAGAGAGAGAGAGAGAGAGAGAGAGAGAAGAGATGAGTCTCAAGTGGCATTTTTCTGAGATAAAGTAACAGAGGCAGTATTGCTTGCATGCTCTTTTACTTTTTCTTTCAGCAGTGCAGTGTCCCCATGGTGATGCAGTACACTGATAGGTCCATGATTGCATGAAGTGACATGGGAGAAGAAGGTTTGGTGAGATGTGAGGAGACAAAGAAGAGTCTGTGAGTCAGTGCCTAGAAGTGTTACTTTTACTGATGTCAGTGAAGTGAGAAGAAATCAGGGGATCAGTTTGGTTGGGATAGAAGGACAATAGACTTTGGGAGGGAAGTTTTGGGCTGTAATTGAACTCAAATATGAACTGGTTTAGGGTTTGTACATTTCACATGGATGGATCACATTCTTACATCCCAATTGTCCACTTCCGTCAGCTTCATTTGTCATGGTGAGTTCTTGAATTCCTTGTGAGTACTTTTTGTCATGTGCATGATTTTGAAGTTTGGATCATGATAAATGCACAACATTCCAACCTGTAAGAGGCACAGTTTATGTTCTTTGGGAAATTAAAGAGACAAGTGAATATTTAGGAAAAAATTGATAAGAATGAAAATGCTCATGTTTATGTTATACACTACAAGCAAAATAGTTATGTCAAATTGTGGCAAAATGGTTCTTAACATTTTCTCTAAGAAGACAAATGCCAGTTTGTAACCAATCCATTTTTAGTGAGCTGAAACATTGTCACAAATTTGACCACATATAACAAAACTCAACCACCACCAGTTCTTGATGATTGAGACATCGATCGACAATTACGAGTGGGATCCAATGATTTATAGACATCTTTAACACCTTAAGGTGCTTCACTTCTTGCGTTTAGATACACACAACACGGGCCATTCCTTGAATAAATCATCCAACGATGCACAGGCAAGGCAAAGACATCCAAAATAATTGAAGGATTCATGGATGTCCGAAAAAATAAACCATTTGATAATCACAAAACAGTGAAGTATAATCTCAAGGCCATGTGTTAGATTATATATTGTATTTGTCCCCTCATCCGAAGATCCCACCAGCCCACCCATGTCTTTCAATCTCATCTGCTACATGAAGTTCTGCAGGCCACCCATGCCACCGATCTGCTTCAGCATCTGTGGTGGTAGGACCTTGCTCATGTGCCATGCATTCATGTTCCGAGACAATGCACTCATTTCACCTTTCTGAGATCTTGAACTACCCCTTCATCTCGCTGAACATATTTACGAAGCGCTTGTGTTCCTCCAGCATTTCTGTGACATCTCTGACTGACCTGTCCGAACCCCTCGCAGTGTGCAGTGTACGGTATTCATTCATCAGTTTTGGGTTTGCGCCGTCCAGCTCTGTGTGGCACAGAAGAGCAGTGTCAGAATATATCATTCCACTGGAATTATATCTCTACGGCAATACATATAATTAAGGGACATGTTACCTGCATTTGTCATGGAATCCATTATTGTCATAAACAGCTTGATTTTTGCTTGACTTTCCTTTTCATGACCTTTTGACATCAACTTGGCACTAAACCAAGGTAGCATAGAGAAGAACTGTATGTAACAGAACTACCAAGCTCCTCATTAGATGATGGAAAAGATTAGAAAAGGAAATCAGATTCTGCTGAGATCAAATAAATCCTGAGATACAGGAAGAACCAAATCCAAAGGAATACAATGACTAGAGAAACAGAATAATTTAAATGAAAGTGGTCAAGATATAATACATGGTTATTATTTTTCAAAAACGGTGTAGAAAATACTAGTGAAAACTAAATATTCAGAACCATATGTCAACCTGACCTGTAGAACCCATTTTGAGAAATGTTTTTGAACAGCTGGTACATAAACTGCAGGGTAAAGCTTCCTTCGGAGAGCTTTTGAAAAAGCTCAGGTTGTTGATCAGTAGGTACAACTTCATGAATTTTGTCCATGAATCCAGACCAGTCACCCATACCTACTAACAAGCGGTGATAAGTATCATTACAGGAGGAGAGATCCGGGCATCGAAGATTATAGCTCACCTAAAAGACGACTGACAAATGGCTTGACATCAAAATATTCAAACTCCTCGATGTGCTCTCCTGTTCCAATAAAGGGACTGGTCTTTTGGTGGCTGCAACTCTGCAAGCAAACCAAGTAGCAATAATCACTATTTTAACAGAAAAAATGGGAGTCAAATGTAAATTGAAATTTGTATATGCAACAAACACAAGTTTCTGTAAGTTGGTAAAAAAGTGTATGTGCAATATAATTACAGCTTGCTATATAATCATATCATGTGCTATACAAGACAACATTGTATAGTGCAATACAACTTCCTATTGTTTCCAATGGACAATTCAAAACTTTTCTCAAGGAAGGTAGGTCACCAAAAAGGAAGAAGAAGCTGCCTGCAAGAGTGTATAACTTGGTACTTAGTAATAATGAAAAGTTGCAGTGTACATGCTAAACAAAATATCAATCAAAGTTACAGAAAAAAAAAAAAAAGAAAAGATAAAAAGGCCAGAGAGGTCCGGACCAGATTGTTGACCTTGCAAGTTATATTTGAAAATAATAATCACAGCTCCAATGGCTACACTTTTTTTGAAGGCTTGTGCTTGATCAAATGTTGCTTGACCAATACTGCTCTCCATGACAAATATTATAAGATCGGTATTCTGAGAAAAAGGAACAAGAATAACCAGCAAATTTCTGTTAGAACATCTGTCAGTTGAATATGTGATTGAAAAGAACAATATATCTACCGTTGCTACTGACACTTCGGCATTTCTTCAAACAGAGAAGCTTCCTGTTTGTGTTGTCCTCTTGTATCCACAAAAATCAAATCACGGTTTTCTTTCTTAAATGTTTCAACTCCATCAACAGTAATTTTTACAGGATCTGATTCCATGTTACTGCTGCAGCAAGTGATCAAAGTAACCCTTAAAAATGGAAGGACTTACTGTAGCTACATGTACAAACCACACATGATCAAGAACCACAATAGACTCGAGAAACATTACAAAAATAACTAGCTAAATACCATACAAATAAAGTGCAGTACAATAGAAACCTGCATTGGTGTAAAAAAGTGCAGTACAAAAGAAACTCGTGGCCGTGCATCTTCAGACCACTAAAAAAAGAAATAAAAGGTAGTCCTGCAACACTAGTTAAAAGTCTCTGCCAACAAAAAAGTGAGGTCCAATACATAAGACTCCCATCAACAACGAGTGTGTCAAATGTTACCAACAACTGCCAAGTTCACGACATGATTATGAAGAGCACAATAAGGTAGCACATCATGAAAAGGGTGAATTCCAATAATCAAGAGCTGTTTGGCTATATTTAACTATATCATGCTTCTAAAAAATCAATAGTGTTAGAACCTCCAGATTCCCAGAGTTACAGCAGCACTCCTTTGTGCTGCCAGAGCTTAGCCCTTGGCACTGGTAGAAACTCCACCTAATTGTCAAGCATGATTGACGGATACAGTATGTATATACCTAAAGGGTAATTAAAAAACTGTATCAATCAAGATGGTTCCTTGATCAAAAGAACCATAAAATAGAGAGACTGCAACTAATAACACCCTAAATAAAACATTCCGACAAGCAATACCTTCCATAGTAAGGAATTTTGGTTTTTGTTGCATTTTGCCTTTAACTGATCAAATGCACCGGCTCTAAATGTATCAGCACAAACTAGTGTTGGTTTCCATCCCTTCTTTTGATAGTAATATGCATGTTTAGTACAAGTTGTGGTCTTCCCAGAACCTGACAATAGATAAAAGGGCAAGCAAAGTCAATAAGTGAAATAAGTTACAACACATTGGAAACTTAAATCATTTGGGGAAACAGAAACATTTCTTAATCAGAAAAAATGCATAAAGTATTACTATCCCAAACAATAACTCAACTAAAGTACATGCAGAATAATCACAGGGTATAACTGAAAATCAAATGATAAGTTAGATATGGGGTAACTCTCTGTGAAAAATGAAAAATAAGAAAAACTTAGGTGTCTACACAATCTAGGGAATTAATTCTACATACAAGGAAAAAATGGAAAATATGTGAAATGAGATTGCAAAAGGGGTTGAACTAATAGAAATCACTTCTCAATTTGCATATATGAGAAATAACAACAGTGGATGTTGTACATGGTTATCATGTGACAAAAAATGGTCGAAGTTCAAGCAAAAAAAACCAACTAATAATAACATGAATCAGCATTTAATATTTATGCATTTCAAAATACACAAACCTTTTAGTGGTTGCATAAAATGGTCTGCCGATAATCATGTTGTCGACATATTTCTTTTAGATTTTAGACTATCCAGCCTTTCATCTTTTGCTTTCTTCAAGTCCTTTCAGTAAAGTTATTGACCATAGTATCTATCTAATTAGTCTATGAAATCTACTATATGATTTTGTCAACTACTTTTCCAATAGTCCTAATCATACAGATGATGCAAACGTCAACTTAGAGGTGGATTTTTGTTACCTTGTAGACCTACAAAAATTACCACACTGGTCTTTCCATTCTTAGGAGTGAAAGAAGGTTTTCCAGGATCCAATATTTTGCAGTCTTCATTGAAGACAGCCTGAGAAAAGAACAACAGAGTTGTATCACACATCAAAATCAGCAAACAGCATCAAAAGGACCAAACAATATTGAGTACATATATGTTTGTTGTTTAAAACAAAGGTTTCAAATCAGACACACTGCAAGAAAATAACTATGTGAAAATGTCAAGACAAAGGAAAAAAATGAAGAAAAGACAGTTTCTGTACTAATGAGACAATGATGCAAATGCCTCTCAAAACAAAAGAACATAAGAAGATGAAAATTCTATGGTTCCACATGGTAGCCAGCTGATAATTATAAATGGGATTCAGGGACCTGTCCCTTTTCTTCAAAGCAAAGCCATTGCTTATCAAGATTTCGAAATTCCAATAATCAGACATGTTGCTAGAATATGATTCTGGTTCCTCATGGTAGCCAGCTGATCAACGTGATGGGCAATCAGGATTCTGCCACCTTTCTGGAAGGGAAATTTTATGGGTTCTTTGAAGTTTTAATAATCAGATGTGTTCCACAATCAAAGACCCCTCTGAAAATAAATTTGGTACCATCCAATGCAAAGAATGACATACCACATACAAGTTCAATTAAACTAATTTGACGCCCCATTTAGTCATGGCAAGCTCATAATGCTTGACCAAATTAGAAGATAGTAAACAGAGTCAAGGTACTACAGGTTTACATACGCTTTGATGTTTCCAACCTCGTTATAACTAATGGATCCAAAAAGACAAGTAGCATTCCCTTCCAACAACATCTACAGCTTCAGAAAACCTGATCCTTGGATGTGCATCATTTCCACTCCATAAAACATCCTTTTAATTTACAGGAAACCTTTTAGAACTTCCATCCTATTAGTTTCAATTATCACTTAAACACCGAAAAAAACGAAAAAAAGGAATCCAGAATCTGCAAATCCAAATGGGAAAAAAAAAGAACCCCTAAATTCATATCCAATAACCAATGAAACTTATAAATGTGATTCTTCTTTCTTTAAAATCAAGGACCGATTTTTTAAGCCGATGATCGGAAATTGAACCCTAACAGAAATCCTAAACGATTCCCTCCGACGACCAACCTGTTGGATGATGCGGTGCTTGTTGTGGCCGGCGGCGAGGTTGTCGAGGTTGACGATGCGCTTGTTGTTGGCCTGCATGTCGCGGACCAGCTTGAACTGGGCGTCGGACGACAGCAGCGCACGCGAAACATCGTTGAGGCACTCGCTGAGCACCTTCTCCTCACACCAAGCTGTGCGAGCACCATCTTTGCGCCGAACCACGGCGCCCGCTTCCAGGGTTAGGGTTTCGGATGGCGGGAAGAATAAGATTATTTTTACATCTCATATTTTTTATATTTTTAAAAATTATATTAATATTGAGATATTTACTTCGATTTATCACTGAGTATTGATATTTATCGATTTATAACTAAGTATTGACTTTAATTTACTTTGATTTATAACTTAGTGTTGACTTTGATTTATTTCGATTTATTACTGAGTGTTAGCATTTATCGAAATACTAAAAGAAACGAGATTATATATTTTATTTTCAGAAATATTATGATTCTAATATAATTTTAAAAAATATAAAAATAATAAAATTTTTAGATTAATCTATAATTAAAAAGCAGCAGCCAAAGATCAGTAGTGGCAATGAATACTTGCACACGTGTAAAAGATTAAATGATCCAGAGTTTATTATTATTATTATTATTATTATTATTATTATTATTATTATTATATCATAATTAATATTCAAATGACTTTTAATTTTTTGTTCACCTAACCAAACTAGCAAACAACGAACAACGAAACAAAAGACCAGATTGCATCTCCTGCAGACCACCTAAATCATCCACATCCAGTCTCTGTCGAGCAAGAATTGGGCCAACCACCCTTAACGAACTACACTTTGCTTGCTTTCTTCAACCACCAAACCTCTCCCTATAAATACTCATCTCTCCGTTCCTCTCTCTCCATCAAGTTCAGCAAATCTCAGCTTGGCGGAGACATCACATTCTCAGTGACCGATGGCGAGAAGGGCGTTCGAGATGACCCTGGCGTTGCTGCTTGCGGCGGTGCTTTGTGCACCGTCCTCTGCTCAAACATCTGGTTGCTCTCCTACCTTGGCCAGCCTCTCGCCCTGCATCGGCTACCTCGTCGGCACCTCGTCGTCCCCGACGTCGACGTGCTGCACTCAGCTCGCCGACGTGGTGCAGACGCAGACGCAGTGCCTGTGCGCGATCCTCGGCGGCGGAATCACCCAGCTCGGCTTCGTCCTCAACCAGACGCAGGCCTTCACGCTCCCCGGCGCCTGCAACATCAAGATGTCCCCGGCCACCCAGTGCAGCGGTCTCCTCCTGTTTGCTTCTCCTGATCGAGCGTCTCTCCATTGGTTGAGAGGTTCGCGTTGCTGAAGCGTGTCGTGGTGTTGCAGGTTTCACCGTGTCTGCACCAGCAGCAGCCCCGACGGCCGTGCCGACGCCCACCGCATCTCCTGCAGCAGCACCTCCCACAGACGCGCCTCCTGCAGCCGCACAAACACCTGCGAGTGTGCCTACTGACTCGACCCCTCCAGTCTCGACTCCTCCTTCAGGTATAATACAAGACATGAGAAGCTAAATCGAAGCAAATCAACAGCTTATGTTTGCTTTTGCCGCAGGAAGTGGAGCGAAGACGACGACCCAGGCATCGATGGCAAGGAGCTCTACAAAGTCCAATACTGCTCTCTTCTCCTTCTTCTTCCTCCTCTTTGTGGCTTCCTGCGCTTGAAGTTGATCCATGTCGTGTTATATAAATACTTCTTTGTTATCTACATGTTATAGATTCATATTTGAGAGATTGGATGTTCATCTTTGTTTACGCAGTAAGAAATGGATTGAATGTAGTTGTTAGATTGCACTGGAATGGAGTGATTTATGTGTTTGGTCAGAGATGGCCATCTCTACCAGCTATTTTTTGAGAATCATTCATTATGCTTGATTCCAATTTAGTACATTGAATCTGCAAATGTTTACAATGGCGAAGTCTTGGTGCTTATGTCAAGTAATTGGATATTGTTGGACTGCTTTGATCCAAAAACATCATCACCAGTATGAAGTTTGGAAGGGATCAGTACATGTAATCTTATTCATGGTCTGAAGTTTCGAAGGACTTTTCGTCTGGACCAGTATGGGATACTTGTCGACCTCATTTTGATTCGCCGAAGAGTTCATCAGGAATACTTGTCAAGAATTTAGTGTTGGATTTGGTTGTGTGTTCAAGCAGCTGATTGCATGTTCAAATATCTACTGCATTTGGAGAAAGCAGCTCATATTCTCGATTGCAGTCGACCAATGGTGTTCAACAATGACAAATGCTAATCACAAATGAAACAGAGCCTTCTTTTCTGGCACAACAATGGACCTGTAGCAATCTTCTAAAGTGATACTCAAAGCCCAGGAAAAGTGCAGTAAGTGTGCATTTTAGATTTTGACTCTTAAACCTTTGATTGGAAAAGAGGATACTTCCCATCTGAGCTAAGCTTGATTAGCAAATTGAGATTTCCTAAATCTAATCCATGTTTGATAGACTACAGTCAACTGTGTTGTAATAGTCAGAATTGAGAAAGGCCACCTTGTATCAGACTGGAAGAATTCATCTACTGTTCCTGTTAATGCATTGTGTTCTGAATCTTCATAATCCACTTGATAGTGTTTACATATTAGTCATTCCAATGACTAAAATGAATGATGCATTCTTCAGAAAGAAGAAAAAGAATATACATGATGTAGTGATTTCTTGGTTAGCAAGAACATTGGGATGCAGGACAACAGCTTGCAAGGAATTCTATTAAGTTTTCTGTTAGTCTAGTCTAATTACTAACTCATGGGAATTAAGAGCTACATTGCAATCAAACTGTAAGTGAAGAAGATCTCTTTGACATGGAAATTGAGAGATACAAGCATTGGCATCACATGGAGCAACTTTTGATCATAATTAATCATTTCTTTACTTTGTGCAGATCTCTCTTCTTTTTTGGCCTGAACTGCTCTCCATTTGTCAGTCCAGAGAGACAGAGTAAAGCCAGAATTATTGGCATCTGATGCTAATGAGTGGAGTTACTCACATCAGTCTTGTTTAAGTTGAAAATTCATCCAATTAAGATCCATTTAGGCAGCTTGTTTGAACCTTAAAAGATCAAGAATGGCTTTTAGGAGACTAAGAAGATAATTAAACAAAAGGAACAGATTTACAGCATGAGGATATGATGGATAGTCCTATGCTAACAATTCCTGACTTCTAAGATTATGACTGCTTAATCTGTGACTGACATGATGTGTTTTTATCCAATTGATTTGGAATAGAAGAAAAAAAGAATGTTCTTAATCTTATGGTATGACAGTTTTGCTAATAGTAAGCCAAAAGAACCTATGGAACTGCAGAGAAGGAAGGAATCCATGGCACACTACAGTCATCAGATGGAATCACAATGCTGAGCTAATTGATAGGACATGCCTCATCCTTATCCATCCCTATTCTCCCACTGTTCTTTGGGACCATTGTTCTTTTGTCAGGTTAACAACACTCCAACTTAATCTTGTGCTTTTCTTACAAGAACCTGCATCACTTCATCATGACCTACTCAATCATGAAGAACTGCTCATTCACATGCACTACATTACTGTACTCTGCTTTTCTTCTTTGCTTCACTCTCATCCTGTAAGCTCCATTGCCAGACCACCATCTTCTTTTGATCATATACTTGGACAAGAGAATGGGTCTGTTGCTCCTCCTGATAACAACAATCTGCACGGCGACATCCCGCTATCGATCGGACTGCACTGATGTGCTCTTCGAGCTTGCTCCCTGCCTTGACTATGTGACTGATGCTTCATCCTGTCCATCCTTGGACTGCTGCAAGCAGTTAACCAATGTGATCAAGACTCAGCCTCTCTGCCTTTGTGCTGTCTTCGATGGAACAGCATCGAAGCTGCTTGGAGTCCCCATTGACACCGACCGTGCCATCAACCTCCCTGAAGCGTGCCAAGAAGAAGAAGAAGAGTTACCTCAAGCCTTACCAACTTGTAAGTGTAGTTGTAGGAGAAAATTGTATCAAATACTTGCTTGAATGGGGACTAACAGCAGCACTTTCATCACTGAGAGCAGCAACAGCTCTAAGAAATCATATCCCTGCCGTGCCACCACCTGCCGGAATTCCTTGAGGTACTCTTCCTTGTACTTCCACATTGCAGTAAACTCAAATCTTTCAGGTAGGAAAAGCAGGGAGAAATGATCCCAATGCTAGTATGTCTGATGAAGCTTTGTAAGAGTTTGTAAGCAATTTGAAGTTTGCACGAAAATTCATAGGTCACAGTCATAATCCAAATGCTACATTTATGCTGTTTGGCAATTCCTGCAGAAGATGGTGAAAGAGGATTACTTGGAGAGAAACATCCTTGGCTGCTAAAATCTCAAGCTACCTGCTTATTCCTCAGAGACCTTCTCACTTGCTGTGCTCAGACAATTAATCCTCCTTATTAGCTTCTAAATGCAGTTGTCTGGTTGTGGTCTATTGTCATCTCTTCATGTAAGTTGTTTGTCCACTGTCTGTTCATATCAGTTTGGAAGGGTTTTGATGCATCAGATTCAGATTGGTGGAGTTCTTGTATTCTTGAATCAATTACTGATTACATACTACAATTAAGAGTCCATACATGGATCTTCCTGCTCAAACAAACTATTCTTATATACTGCTATATTACAGCAGAAAAAATGATACTGTAAAAGGTCGAACACTGTAGGCACTCAAGAACTAAGAAGAAATGGACTATGGTTGCTGGTATTTGCTGGGGAATGTGTTGTAAGTTCAACAATGCATGATCAATCTATGTGACAGTAGAACTCACCAGTTAAACTTGCATTGTGCATGCTAATGTTGTCATGTACTACTCTTCCAACAGTATGTGCACTGAAGCCACATCCAAGTAAATTAAACTGAACTTACAATCTGATATGGTCAAACTGCCTATTCTCAAATCTTTAGCTTTGAGTCAGATGACAATAAGCTTAATAATAATTTATTGATAAGTTTAAAGAAAACAGTGGTGGAGCATATTCCCTCTGAACAGGCAAGCAATAATAACCTTTAATTTATACTTCACTTTGTCTATGCAATTATTCTGTAAGCACCCAAATCATGACACCATGCTAAAAAGTAGGTAGGTTTTGCCATAAAAAAAATATAGCACACAGTTGCAGCTGCCATAAATTATCAAGTCTTGACAAATTAGCAGGTTTTGACCTATTGATCATTAATTAAGATAGAATAAATACTAATCAACCATGCTGTTTGCACAAGAAATATATAGTGATGCTGGTTTTTGAAAGCAACCACAGTATCATTTATAACCTGGAAACATAATTTATCAACTCATGATGGCAACTCCACCAAGGGAAGAACTCTGCTGACTTTTGGGACACATCATGAGTTAAAATCCATAATGGGATGGAGCTTCTTTTTCCACAATGCACATTTTATTCTCCACTTACTGCTTGGACTAACATGTAGTAAGAGAGCATCTATAGAAGGATTAGGTAATCTGAAAGTGATAGGTTGAGAACAGTGAGCCAAAAGGAGATGAGTTTCCTAGTGAACATAACATTGATTGACATGATTAACCTTAACATGTCACTCTCTCAGCCGAAAAAACTGTGGCACAAACCCACAGTAGCCTGATCCAGAGCCATCTCTACAAAACCTCACCATTCTTCCTCCACTGAAACCAGAAACAATAAAGAACACCCACATGGATGCAAAAATGACCGAGCATTTTCTTAGGATCAGCTTCATCTCTTTTGGACCTAAATCCAACACAATAAAATCAAATTCACAAGAAGCTACATATGCTCCATCGTCGATGTCTGCGACTTCCTCATCACCTGCGTGGTACATGAATGAGATGAAGAGAAGCTTGGGCTAGACTTTAGTGATGTATCCATAGAGTGATTGTCCAACTCTTCATCGATGAGCATCTCATGGTACCGGCACCCATTGCTGCAAAATGCTTTTTCACCTCTGAAAGAAACATGTACCATCAGTCCTGCACATCATACTGATGAAATCCAAAATACAAGCTGAACAAAGTATTCTCAACTGAAATGTTTTCTAAGAACAAATGTGGTAAGGTCAGAAAGAAGCTACAATGATTAAGCAAAAACCAAGTGCAAGAACAAGGAAGGAGAGCAAATTCATGGATAAATCAAATAGATCAATGGCTGAAATGGCCCAAAAGAAAAGGACATGTATGGTGACCCTCTCGGCCTCTCCATGCCTAGTCCTTGTCGGGTAACAGCAATACAAAGCATGAAGTTATTCAATTCTGAATCAAGAGCTGAGAGCTTTTTATTGACCACGAAAGCAATCCCTGCAGAGAGATTGGGGACCCCAATAGCAACCAGTGGAGTCATGAAGATCCCAACAACAACAGCATGTACATGGTCTAATGTCTACAGTTCTGAACAGAAAACATATGAGACAAAATGAAACAGTAGTGTCTAATCTTGGCTATGAAAGTGACAAGGAACCTAAATGTTGCACTCAATGAGCAGACACCACTATTATTGATCTCATTCAAGTTAATCAAACAGCTTGTCTAAGAGTTCCATAACATAACGGCACAAAAAGAGAACTATTCTCTTTTTAGTTTGCTCGGCAATTGCAGGACTGATATGCTTTCATGGTATAAGTACCTAAACATGATCACAGGAAGCTGAAATTTGAACAACCAGCAAAGAATAAATCTTCAGCAAGCACTGATGAGCTTTATCCCCAATACTCGTGCCTATAGCATGTAATAGAGTTTCATGACAGACATAGCTAAAGATGCCTCAAAAATACTTCTATAATCCTACTTTCTGCAATTTGGGTTCATGCATTGTCAAATTAAAGTAGATAAGTTAACTGTTAATTTCATGAAGAAAGTTTTAAGAGACTAACCTATACATAAAGACATCCTTCCCGTGTCCAAGAATCTTCTTGCATGCATAGCAGAAGGTTATGAAATCATCTGCAGGATAGCCTTGACTTGGCACAAAACTATTATCCTTCCTTGCAGGCATGAATTCGTCACCACAGCTTTCCACAATGCAATTGTCAAATATGTGTGTAGTCTTCGGATTTGGCCCATGGGAGATCACACAAGTGTAGTCCTCTGAGAGCTCCATCTCGCTCGCGGAGATGCTCCCGGTGAAAACACGAGGGGAAGAGACAGACACCTCATGGTGAAGGCCCAAGGATCTCCGGATGGGAGAGAACAAAGCCAATTGGGAATCCTTGTTCTTGATGCCAAATTCTATCGGAGAACTAGGTAGCTCCATGGACCTGCCCAGCGAATTGGAGTTTGAGTTGATGGAGGGGATCTGAATCCTTAACTGTGAGCCAGACACGACCATTCTACGCTCAGCCTTAGATGACTCCTTGGCTTTGTCATCATTGAGTGCATCAACTATCCCAAGGCCAATGGGTTCCGGTCTACCATAGTTCCGAGAATGGTGTTTGCTCTCTGCTGAGGCTGAGACAACCTCGCAAGGAGGCTTCTTTGGCTGCTTGTCAGAGTACAAGAGATTCCCAAAGGAAGACAAGTGTCTGGTTTCAAGTATGGAGGTCGGGCTCATGGCAGCTTCACTGTCTGCGAAGCCCTTCGAAGAGAAGCTCCGAAAGAGCCTTGGAGAGGGGAAGAGGGAGGAAGCTGTGGGCTTACTGAGGCTGTTGCCAGTGGGAGATGGGAAGGACTGGGAATCAGACATCAAGCCCTGTTTGCCACCAACTGCTCTGGATCTATTCCTCAGCATAATATTTTGCTCCTCTGCTATGGAGATGGAAACAAATGAAAAACTTCAGAGAGCAGTTCTGTAATCAAAAGCAAACAAATCCAATAGGACAAATATAATGAGATGTATGAACTCACCAGCCCTGGCCCTCAGCTTCAGATTCTCTTCTCTTCAATGTTCAGAATGAGGCAAAAAGGAAGCCAGAACTCTTCCATTTCACTTCATCTAATGCATCGTTAAGCTCCTGCTTCTGTGACAAAGAAGATTGGATTCCTACAGACTATCAACGGGTCTTCTCTACTCCAACAAAGAAGAGCGCCTCAACCTCATGAAACTGGAACTAACATGTCTCTATCAACCATTGCAGCCCGCGGCACAACAGAAAGATCAAAGGTATCATCTTTTTGACCTACTTGACTCGTCCTCCATTAGAACGACGACCAAAGTGATTTCTCCGAACTCAATCTAAGACCAGAGACCAAAAGCCTCCGAATGATCGCTCCTTCTCGCTCCTAGAGCGATCACTTTTGCTCAAAGGTCCGATTTTTGCTGCAAAAACCTTTAAAAGATCGTTCCTTTCCGCTTCCTTCCTCCTCCGAGAGCGATCACTACAGGAAAAAAAAAAAAGAACGAAAGGGAAAACGAGTTCTTGGACCTGCGCAATCCACTCCTAGTGGTGATCGCAGGGCCAGGGGAGGCTGTGGTGGTGCTATGCCTGGGGAAGCAGGAAGCAAAGGTGGGGGCCTATTTAAAGGCACCGTGCGCTGGGATCACCTCACCAAAAACAGAGGAGAGTGCTCCCAAGCGTCGTATTTGCTTCCACTGAAACCTCTCTCTCTCTCTCTCTCTCTCTCGTCTTTTACTGACTGTGACTGCAATCAATGCCGCAGTTATTATTTCTTTTATGGTAATTACTCTGAAACAGATGGCATTGGCAGAATACTTAGAGAGAGAGAGAGAGATATGATGGCACTACGCATTCAATCCGAATCAGTACGGAGGTTTAATCTTTACTGTGACACTGATGTGAGTATGAAATGAACAGTATAGCTCTGAAACTTTAGCAGGGTTTTTGGCTTGGCTTAGCCAAGTGAGAATTGTTGATGACTATCATATTCATTTTTCTACAAAAAAATAAAAGTTCATATTTTTCTTGTATATTACAACATACTTGCAAATATGAAGTTAGAATTGGGTCAATGATTGATGTTTAATATTTAATGAGTCAACAACATTATATGCAAATTTATCATTTTATTTATCTATCATAATATTTACTTAGCAGAGGGAGACATCACAATGCCTAGCAAAACAAAAAGGTAATTTTTTGGTGAAATTACATATTTATTTCCCTAATTACCATCATATGACTATCAGCATAATAATGACATTAAAATTTAACTAGCATTAACACTTTTTCAAGAATATCATGTATATATTAAATTAATAATTTCCATATTTTCTCCTTAATTTTTTTAACTCATTGGTGCTCATGGTTGCTAGTGATTAGCCTATATGGAGGTGAATAATTATAGTAATATTAGTGTGATATTTTGATGTTGGGTGGGATATATATTCTATACCATAATATGAAGGGGCAAATATGATATTTTCTAACATTTAAAGGATAGATATTTGAAACCATTGGGTGGTGTGGCCTAATAGTTTTTGTTGAAGCCTAGTTTGAGTTGTTGCTTGGTGACAATCATTGGTGGCCTTGAAGTGGGAAGGTGTTTATTCCTCTACTTAGCTTTAGCTTGTGGGGGTTGGAGTAGGGGGAGGACCATGGAATTTTATGGCAGTCATAAATGGAAAATCACCATTATGTGATACTAAACCTTGGATCTAAAAAGTCCATTAATTGAGACAAAAGCACTAAAAGTTAAGGTTCTTTCCTTTTCTCATATATAATTTGTTCAACAATGTCCTGACCATGGTTAAAAGGAAGTATTACCATGTGTAGAGGAAGAAAAATGTTTTGGAGTATGATGGAATTGTTCTTGGGGACCTAAAGTGCATCTCTTGATTGCTTGTTGGCTAGTGGAGAAGCTTGGTCTTGTGGGGTTATATTTTATAAAGGCAAAAGGTTCTTGTTGACTAAGTCCAATGTTTCAGAAAGGTGGTAATAGAGAATTAGATGATTGAGGGCCAAAGGCATTGCACTGTTCTTACAGATGGAATGGTATCAAGGAGGACAATCAGTCTTGCTAGGGAAATAGTTTGTCAGAAAGCACCAAAAGTTTTTTCTTTTTTTTGTTGAGGGTTCAACCAAGTTGTTGATGTGTGTTTTAATCTTGTAATTTTCTCATATATTAGCTCCAAGTATATAATCATGAAGTTGGGCCAAACTTCATGATCACAAAATAATTTCTACCTTAATCATACTCTTCCTCCTAATAATAGCACTTGATTTGATGCTTGAAGATGTATCATTAGAAACCTCCAAGGTTTGGTGGAACAGTGTGTTGAAAACTCAAAACACCCAGAATTAAATAACCAACCTTTGAAAAATATGATTTGTTTGTTCTGTGCTTTCATCAGCTAAATATCAAGTGGACCCTCATAGTATCATCTCAATGTCCACATTCAATCATGTTATTGATTTGTAAATGTTGCTCCTGTAGATGTTTATTAGAGATTGAGTGACAGAAATCTTATTAGTCATAAATAATTGGCTTTCATTTCAATAACTATTCAGTGCAGTTATTAGTCAAATCTGTATTTATGTCACTGAGGCCCTCAAACACATCAAAATAGTCCATTGAACAACCCAACTGACTTGACTTTTCCTCATCTCTGATGCAAGACTTCCTAGCCAACTTGTGATTCTTCTAATCCAGTTTTGTAATTTGATCAGGTCTACAAGTAAGTACAAGCCACAGATTTGTTGAGAGCAGTACATGTATTTGAAATCATTTGATGGTGTTGTGCAAGAAACAGTTTCCTGAAGTTCACACTGCTTAGCAGTAGAAGCTGAAGAGCATCTGAATTATTGTGGAAGCTGAAGAATACAGGAAGCATATTTCACTTTCATTTGATGGATCAGTGCAAGCAACAGGCCACTTTTTTCTGAAGTTAACAGTGTAGGACACTGAAAATTGAGTAGTATAAATTTAATATTATCTGAAATTTTGTGGAAGCTGAAGAATACAGGCAGGAAGCATCAATTGATGGATCAGTGCAAGCAACATCCCACTCTTTGCTGAAGTTATCAGTGGTGGAAGCAGAAGAACATATGAATTATATAGAAATGAATGTTGAGTAGCAGAAGCTGCAGAGCATCTGAATCTTTGTATAAGCTGAAGTTACAGGGAGCACCATTTGGTGGATCAGTGCAAGCAACAGCACACTATTTGATGAAGTTACCAGTAGCAGAAGCTAAAGAGCATATAAATTATATAAGAGTATCTGAATTTTTGTACAAGCTGAAGAATACAGAAAGCATCACTTGATGGATTAGTGCAACCAACAGTCCAACTTTTGCTGAAGGTAACAGTGTAGGACATTGACTATTGAGTGGTAGAAGCTGAAGAGTGTCTGAATTATTATAGAATCTGAAGGATAAAGGAAAAATGTTTCACTGTCATTTGATGGATAAGTGCAAGCAACATCCTACTCTTTGCTGAAGCCAACAGTGTAGGACCTTGAATGTTGAGAAGTAGAAGAAGAGGAAGAGCATCTGAATTATTACAGAAATGATTCATATGCAGACAAGAGAAAGAGGAAGATGCTATTGGCTTGTTCTCATGCCTTGCTTGGGTCATGAGGCTGCAAGAAGTCTGTTTGAAGGGGCCAACAATGACCACAGTACAGTGACCACCTACAATTGTAGCTATTTTTAATGATCCATTTGTTCCCATAGGTGTAGGCAAATGGATTATAGAACTTTGGTGGGTTAAGTGACAATGGATTATAGACATTTTCTGAAGAACAAATTACAGTAGGATAAAGACCAAAATAACTGTGTTTAAGTGCCATTATTATGACTCATAAGCCATTTGTTTTGAGCCATCCTTGTTGGAGTTAGTTGTAATATCTAGATTTGATTGTCATATCCATGATATCATGATAATTTAATAAGAAGGATCTTTGTCATGACACTAGCATTTGTCCCTATAATGAGTGCATAAAGTAAGTTTTTGTCATAAATTATCTCTGTCTTCTTGGATGAGAAGTTAAAAGCCAAGGTAATCAAGTGCACAACACCAATGTCTTAGTGGGGGTGTAGTTGGTGCTGAGGTCCCATACCCTTTTTCTATGTTATTTTCCTCCCATTGAGGGAGGGGGTGTTATCAACAATTCAAAGGTGGGGCCTAGTCATGATGACTGGTTGATGCTTGCCACATAATGAGTTAAAATTGGGGTAGATGGTTGATGGGTCTCTTTGGCAATGGTTAAGGTGGATAAATACAAAGAGATTGCAACATTGTGAGTTCATCATTCACTCAATCACTTGTGCAAGTTTGACACTATTTATCCTACTGTTTTCTGTTTTACAAATAAAAAATCAAGTGATTTTTTATATTATTACTTTTATTAAGTACACATTTCCACTTCTGAATATTTTCAAATTGGAATTCATCTAGATGTTGTTGTCACTAGGAAAACAAGAAATTGATGTTAAATTTTAAGCATCAAAGATACCTTCAAAAATGAAAAATGTAAAAGAAACAGTTCATGTCTCTACTTAGTTTCTGAAAACTTAATGCATGCATTACAATTTTTAAATGCATACTTGGGTTTGATATGTTTTTTTAATTAAAAAAATTCTTTTCAAAAGAAAAAAATTTATGACTTATATGGTTTTTGACATAGACTTTGTTACAATGATTAGGTTGTTCCTTTGAAAAACCAGGTTCAAGTAATGGAAACGAAAATCGTCTCTCTGTATTTAACGGAAAACTACGTATGTTATATTGATTCTCCCTAGACCCCACGTAAAGGAGATGGAATAAAAATTTCAATGCTATAATTACTTCCAATCATTATGTAGACTTTAACTTCTGCATAATGATTCTTGGTTGGAAAATTGTATGACCAAAGGAAATTAATTATAAGCGAAACAAAGTATTGCTTAATTTCCCACTAAGAACTATAACAACCTAAATGTGATATGAATAAATCCATAATTAAACTACAAATTCTAAAACCACTAGTTATATTTTGGTTTCATTAAGTTTATGCACCATTTTATAATGAGAAATATAATCTGTATTATTATTTTATATCACTTATCATGAGCCTAAAACTTATCATGCATCACTTATTTTTTGCAAAATCCATGACACAATTTCAATTTTTAACTCATATGTAGAATGA